>CM062296.1:683270542-683988011 GCA_031216915.1 Pictodentalium vernedei | reverse complement strand
ATTTTTTGGGTGTTTTGGCTTGGAAACAGAATTATTTTCTGTTTTTTCCCCATGTTTACGTCCTCACCCTAGGGGTGTTTAGACGTTTTGGTCTGCATCTACCATCTGTCGTTTCTACAGTTTCTTCTCTGGAAGGCCTCTGTTTTGCATCAGATAGTGTTTAAATTGGTAACTGATTTCGGGCCATGTTTGTTTTTGTGCCTGGAGTCATGTTTCCGGGTTGTTGACACTTTTGCTTATGTTGACAACTGTTACTTCTGACAGTGTTTACTTGTCTTCTGCTTAATTTAGTTCATAGCAAGATACATTAATATTGTCCGTAAGTGTTACATTAATTTTTTCAAAATGATTTAAAATTTTTGTCCACACTTAGGCTTTTTTGGGCTCAGGGTTCCCATGGGGAACTTGGGCTCTCTGAAAATTTAAAAAAAAAAATTTTTTTTTGAAAATTATTTTCTTTCAATGTTGTAATGAATTATAATATATTACGTATATTCATTTAAAGAGTTAGTGCGAATAATATGACGGTGTATAATTTTTTTCTGGTTGAAAAAAAAAAAAAAAAAAAAAAAAAAAATACTCAATCGTAATTCGAGGATATCTTCCTCTAATTCACGAGTTCATTGTGTTTCTTATAGTCAGTGTAGTCGCAATTAATTCTTGCTTTGTGTGTGTTGATTGATATGACAACGTTGGAGATGTGTGTCACGGTCTTTTGTTGCGGTGAGAGGTCCATTACGGTCCTCTCTCCATACGGTCACTATATATTATCAGTTTTCTTTTTCAGAATTCAGAGTGATGTTTCCGTGATGTCTTCAATAACTGTGTCTCCGTCGTTGCAATATTAGGGCTAGCGGGAAGTGCTCAAGGTATTTCGACAATTACTGGGAGTTAGCTAGTTCTATCGAAGGCATTGTCGCCCGCCAGTCCGCCCGGTGTCGCATCCATTCACCAGGAAATAAGAATGGTACAGCACCCGGGGTAGTCCGTTGCGGTCCAGGGAAGCAGATTGGGTGATGTGAGCACTATAAAACTTCAGATGTGCACACCCAGCAACGGCGGATCCGAGGATAGTACGCAGGAAGCCTGTCACCTCTTCGAGACGCTCCGTCGCATGACAGTCCGATGCAGCTGTAATATTGGCTTCATCATCCTCGTCAACACACACGGCCGCACCTTGGCTATGTGACCACAGCTTTCCAGGAGACGTTCGCATGTTATATAAATGCAGGATTGAAGTCCCTGGTGCTCTTCTTTGCCGACCAAGGAATACACGTCAACCAGGTCACTCCATCTGCTAGCCAAGGATACAAGACCTTTCCAGTGGGGACGTTCGCATATTATATAAATGCAGGAGTGAACGTCCTGGGAGCTTCCAGCGGATAATTCACGTAGGACCGCGACTGCACAGGTCTCATTGAGTAGCAAGGTGATGTTACCATGATGTCTTCGTAAGTGTGCTTCCGTTGTCACAGTCAAATGAAGAGTTAGCGGCAAAAGTGCTCACGTAGATACGTCAGTTGCCTGAAGTTCCTTAGTACTATCGATGGCGTTGGCGTCCGCTAGCTCGCCCGGTGTCTCGACCATTCACCGAATGGATCAGCACCCGGGTTCGTCTGTTGCGGTCCAGGAAGGAGATTTGGGTGTTGCAAGCACTATAAAATATAATGTGCACAACCCAGTGACGAGGGATTCGAGGATGGTACGGAGGAAGCCTATTAGTCCGGTTCCTAGCTCGTCCAGGTCCATCCGGGCTGCGAGCGAGAGAGATCCCTCTCTCCGTATTACAACATCTGGGCTCAGATGTTGTGGTACAAACGTTCCTCAGTCGGAGTATACGTCTACTGCTCGGGACGCTCCGTTACATAGACAGTCCAGAGAGACTGCTCTTTTGGCTTCCTCATCCTCAAGGCAGCACACTGCGACCGCTCCTTGGCCATGTGACTGGTGATATTCACCCAACATCGCCGATCAGGGATTCTACGGTGACCAGGTCACGCCATCCGGTAGCCAAGGATACGAGGCCTTCATTCTCCGGACGTTCGTATATTAGAGGTATGCAGGTGTGAATGTCCAAGGAGCTTCCAGCAGCTAAATCTATGACTGCAGCTCCACAGGCCTCTGTTGTGGATATGCTATCTCAGATGCACAAATTATCGCAGCGTCCCAGCAACTGACAGTAACTGTCAGATCAGGAATTATCCGACGAAGCTGGTTTGGTACGTTCCTTTGCAGGTTCAGGCACGGACAACCAAGAATTTCAAGGGTTCCGACAGGATGTTGAAAGGGATACGGATGACTTGTATTTTCCCTTTTCGGAACAACATAATTGTCGTAGAGAGCATCCTGCATTATCATCTGACGTTCCTCCGGACCAAAATGCTGCGTTGCCGGATAAGAAACGGATAGCGCCACTGGATATAGAATTGTTAATCGGTTTAGGGACATCATCCTCAGTTCCGACATAGTCCAGATATGTTTCACGGACATTTGATCTGTTGAATGATGCTATATTTATATAACTTGCTACCTAAATGGGCAGGCCAGGTTTCTTATCGGCAATATGCTCTACATCTGCCTTTCGTCATTTCATTGAATATTTTGATTAAACCCAACGGATTTGAAGTGCCAGGGTCTTTTGTTTCCATAGTTCCTTATCAAGCACACAAACATCAAGAATGATGTCATTTTGGCTTGCGCTATGTTATTGATGAACGTTATTCAGAATGCTCATATGCTAATTCTGTCTGTCAACTCGACGGTATTAGCGTATTTTTGGAATTATGGAAACTCTTATTCCATCCTGTTATTCATGTTAACGGAAGGAATCTTTCGGTTGGTACTAGAACATCAAGTTCTTCTATTCGTCCGTCATATTCCGGGTAGTCTCAATGTATTAGCGGACTTCCTTCACGGAGGGGCCCGTTTGTTGCCACCAGAATGGACTTTCAACAAACCAGTATTCAATCAGATTGCTACCAAGGAGAGCGGCCAATGATCGACTTTTTTCGCGATGCATCTCTACAATCATTTGCAGATGTAGATGTCACAATGTTTGGTTTTTCGAGCGTTTGCAGTAAACGCTCTATCGATCTTGTGAAATGGAATAATAAGATATACGTATCTTCCAATGCCGCTGATTTAGCAGTTATTGCTCAATGTAATTATTTCAATGCAAATTCTGTTGGTAGCTTCTCTATATCCACAAAGACTGAGGATTAATTTACTCAGACGTCTGTTGTGGGACATGCCGTGGAAGCTTCCTCCACATTGCGGTCCATTCTATGGTCAGAGGGATTCAATCAGTTCTGCTAATGATTATGTCTTCATTCAGCAGTCTGTGCGTTGGTTTTAAGCTCATGAAGTAAGAGTTCTTCTACATCATAGGCTTTAGCTAATAATGTTGATATTACAGATCTAATGAGGGCTACATATTGTTCTTAGCCCTCCATTTTCACCACGATTTTGTATCTGAGAATATTGAGTCCTTTCTGCAGATCTATTACTCAGAATGTCGTCTACCAAACAGTCGCAACTTTATGTGTATAGGCTTTCGGTTCCGGCAGTGACTCTGTCCTGCTACCCTCTTTGCTCTGGAGTATTTGATCCAGGGCAAGAGAAGGGGGGGGGGGGGGTGCGCGGGTGTTCTCTTGGGACACCTGCTTTCTAGTGTAAAGCAAGGGAATACCTCCCTTGGAGTCAGTTATTCCGAGTCGGTTCCGAGATGATTTTAAGGGGTAAAGCTTATGTTTACCTCATCTGTGTAATATTTTTTAAGTGTTGATTGGTGTGAAGTATCTGTATATATCACGTGATTAATTGGGCATTAATATACATTCTTCAAACACTTTTAAATGAGTATATTAAATGAGTATATAGAGTCTCATTTCGCTAGACTCCCGTATTTATTGGCTTTCCTTTAAAAAAAATATTAGTATAAAGGGTTATACTAGATGTTATTGTGCTCAATTACAGATTGGTGTTGTGTCCTTTTTTGATACAAATAAGAAAGATACATCTCTCCTTTTCTCATTGAGGGGATAGGTTTGTTATAGGTAATTGAGTCTATTGGATTTTCCTTATGTCCTAGGCCCTTCAACCTTTTTACTATTCAGCTAAGTCTGGGTCATTGGTACAGTATAAAAATCTTAAAAAATTTATAGTAATTTATATATTTTTTATACTTACCAATGACCCAGATGGGGATGGTCCTCCCAGGAGTTGGGAACTCTTGCCTCCCCGCTGCGTACATAACGCTTACCAGGCACTGTTGTAAGAATGATAATTGTGCCAATTTCGAGACCTCTTTGACGCTGCGTATGCGCAGTGGAGTGAGGGTGTGGAGGACCTTATAGGAATGTAGTTTTCGGTTTTAGATGCAAATTTGGGGATTGGGGGGTAAAATTTGCGTTTGGGCCCTAGATATTTTAGAGTTAGCACCAGCTAAGTCTGGGTCATTATATAAATTACTATAAATTTTTTAAGTTTCCAACCGAGAGGCAGATTTGAACCAAATTTGATATGAGGGCTTATTTGGTCATAAGTACTTAATTTGTGCCCAAATTTTTTTTCTCGTCGCCCCATGGGAACCGCAGGATAGAAAAAAATTAAACCGCCCATACCTCCAAAACTACACGGCACTGAGAATTCTTATTTGCTATGAAGCTTCCAGTTCCTTGGGACCAACAGAACTGAATGGTAAAAAAAATTGCTATCGTTTTATCATGGGGTACTTTTTTGGGACTTTTGATTCAAAAGTGCTGAGTCAGCATTTTTTAACACTGCGGGTAATGGGAAAAACATGTAAGACTACTTTTTCTCCCAAACCACCGCTCCAAAAGCTTTCAACTTTCACATATAACATCTTTGGAAGATTGTTTCACATGTTTATTGAAATCAGATCCCTGGGTCCATATTTGGGCTCTCTATGGGAGCCCAAATGTTTAAATTAGTGCAGTATGAGGAATATTCTTTAAAATCTTTTTCAGATCCAGCAGTCGGAATGTTTTGATATTTGGTATGCAGCATCCTTAGGGGGGTGAGATTCAAGTTTGTTCAAGCCATGTCCCTAGGTCCATATTGGGCTCACTGTGGGAGCTCGAATTGTAACTTCGTTCAAAATGAGGAATTTTCTTTAAAAATCTTCTTCAGATCCAGGCAGTCGGAATGTTTTGATATTTGGTGTGCAGCATCCTTAGGGGGGGTGAGATTCAAGTTTGTTAAAGCCAAGTCCCTGGGTTCATATTTGGACTCCCTGTGGGAGCCCGAATTATAACTTAGTTCAATATGAGGAATTTTTCTTTAAAAATCTTCTTCAGATTCAGCAGTCGGAATGTTCTGATATTTGGCATGCAGCATCCTTAGGAGGGTGAGATTCAAGTTTGTTCAAGCCAAGTCCCTGGGTTCATATTTGGGCTCACTGTGGGAGCCCAAATGATAACTTGGTTCAAAATGAGGAATTTTCTTTAAAAATCTTTATCTTCAGATCCAGCAGTCAGAATGCTTTTGATATTTGGTATGCAGCATCCTTAGGGGGGAATGATTTAAGTTTGTTCAAGCCAAAGTCCCTGGGTTGATATTTGGGGCTCACCGTGGGAGCCTGAATTATAACTTAGTTCAATATGAGGAATATTCTTAAAAATCTTCTTCTTCACATCCACCAGTCAGAATCTTTTGATATTTGGTGTAACAGCATCCCACTGAAGGTGAGATTCAAGTTTGTCCAAGCCAAGTCCCTGGGTTCATATTTGGGCTCCCTTTGGGAGCCCGAATTATTACTTAGTTCAATATGGGGGATATTCTTTAAAAAATCTTCTTTTTTTTTTAGATCCACAGGTCAGGAATCTTTGGATATTTGGTATAAGCTTTTCTTGGAAGGGAAGGTGCAACTTGTTGAAATCAATTCCCTGGGTTGATATTTTGGCTACCATGTCAGGGGAGCACCTTCAGGCCCCCTGGGGCCTCTTGTTTTAATTCCATTCAAACATAATATATATATAAATTACTCACAGTGGCCAGCAGATGCATGGATATTGTATTCAAGTGAAGTGTGTGGTCATTTTGGTAATTCGATGTTTGTTTTATTTTTGTCCAAAACCAGGTGGCGCTTTCAATCTCACACTGAATGGGGTGATTTTTATCATTTCATCATTCGAAAGAAAGTTTATTTAATTCGTAAATTCAGTTATATTATGGGACCAAAAAAAGTTATTAATTAGGCCTACTGGGCACCGTTTCTTTTCTTGTGATTTCCGCCCTTTTTATTTTACACATTACACAGTGACAGCATTCAAGATTGTGCAATTAAATAACCGTGCATGTTCCGACCGACGATTATCTCATGTTCAGGTCAGTCGGTATTTTTAAATAACCTACACAGAGTTGTATTTTCGGTTAACCTCCGATCACTACCCGGTAGAGGGTATTTAAAAAATGTCGAGTCAACATTTTTGCAGTAGTTTATCCAGGACGAAAATTTTCACTCACTGAGAACCTGATTGACATATTGTTCTTAAAATAACAAAATTGCTGTTATGAATATTGTAATCTTGTTATTTGTTAAAAATTTGTGGGTTCAGTTTTATTTTCCAAAGATTTTATTTCATGTTGAATGAACCTTTTCAGTGCTGGAACCATTTATCTGATTCCTGAATGCATGTCTTTAATTTAACCCTCTCAAGACTGCAATGTGGGTTCCAAAGATTTTATTGATGCCACACGAAAAAACAAACCCCTTCGATGCTGGATATGTTCATTTTCTGGTTCCATGGAATAAAGATTGATCATGAATATCTTTAATTTAACCCTCTCATGACTTAAGTGTGATTTTTCCAAAGATTTTATTTCCTGATCAACTCTTTCATAGCTGTGCATATATGTTTTTTTTCTGGTTTCTTGGAAACATTTATCTGATTCCTGTATGCATATCTTTAATTTAACCCTCTCAAAACTGCAATGTGTGTTCCAGAGATTTTATTGATGCCTTGATCAAACCTTTTTCAGTGCTGTTCTCATATGTTTTCTTCTGGTTTCTTGAAAAAAGTTTCTCTAATTCCTGTATGAATATCTTTAATTTAACCCTCTCAAGGCTTCAGTGTGGTTTCCAAAGATTTTATTTCATGTAATACTGTTAATGAAAAACCTATTTCTGATTTCTTTAAAAATATTTTACCCCCCAAAATAAGCCTCCATAAATTCTTTCTGTTTTGTTTATTTTTGATGCTTTAACCATTTTCACCCAGACTTGAATTTACTGGTGGCAGTAAAATTTTGTTTTTCTAATTTAAAATCTTTCTTATTATTCAAAACCACTGGACCAAATTCATTCATTTATGGCACAGACCATCTTTGGAGTAAACTTTTCTCCTTTGTTCAAATGAAGCTGCTGCCATCTTTAGGCTGGTGGAATTTACTCTTCTGATTTTCCCCTCCAAATTACTATATCCCTTAGGGTGGGGTTCATGCTTCATAAGCCTAATATGCTTTTAAAATTGTCTCTTTATAAGCCACTTGCAATAATGCTTAGATTTCTTGTTTAGAACTTACTTCAGTGATGCAGATTCACTTTTTTTTCAAATAAACTCAGTAAGTCAAAATTTGGGCTCCCAAATTTTGGGCTACACTTAATATTTCTATTTTCAGATTCAGTGAGCAGATGTGAACCATGTAGTATATAACTGGGTCATAAGTATTTCATTTATGCCAGAATTTTGGTTGTGGGGGGGGGGGGGGGGGGGGTAGAGAGAACCACAGTAGTTGAAAACAAAACAAAAATTAACAGAACAGAGCATGCTAGAAAGCTTTCCTGGGACAAGGCAGAAATGAATGACCAAAAAAGTTGCCTTTGGTAGTGTCATAGCAAATCAAAAAATTGCTCTTGCTTCTGATCAAGTTTGTTAAAGCCAAGTCCCTGGGTTGATATTTGGGCTCCCTGTGGGAGCCTGTATTATAACTTCAATATGAGAATATTCTTCAAAAATCTTCTTCTTCACATCCACCAGTCAAAATCTTTTGATATTTGGTATACAGTATCCTTAGGGAGGTGAGATATAAGTTTGTTCAAGCCAAGCCCCTGGGTTGATATTTGGGCTTACTGTGGTAGCCTGAATTGTACCAAAATTTCTATTTTCCGAACTGAGAGACCGATTTGAACCAAATTTCATATGAGGGCTTATTGGGGTCATGAGTACCTAATTTATGCCAAAGAAAAATGGGAACCGCAGGACCTAACATAAAGAAGTTCATGTTCCTATTTGTCTCCATGGCCAACCAAATTGGGCCAACGGAACAGGGTGCTTAACTTTGATAACATTTATCGTCAAACAATAAAATGTTATCAAAGTTAGGCACTCTAGTTCCATGGCCCTATTTGGCAGCTATGAATGTCGTAGGGCTGGGCGATATTTCGATATGCCGGTAAATACTGGTATTGAAATTGGTACCGGTTAAATATCATCGTCTATTTTTTGGCAATACCGGTATATCGTCTGTAACGATATTGGTTTGGGTCACATGATAATAAAATTTTAAACATGTGTTTTTTCGTAAAATCGCACAGAAAGTTGCATTGAAAATGCAGGAAGTTTATCTTTCCTCATTTCATGAACAAATGATAAACAGCGAGAGATGACGAGAGTAACGTTCTATCTTGTTTATCGTCACCGACATGCAAGCATACATGGAGAAATTATGAAATAAAAATTTAATACTTGTTTGCTAAATTTGTTTGATTATTTTTAATTACTGAATAATTAAAGTAGCATACATCACACAAATAGTTTGTTGTTACACGGAAAACACACCCGATTGTCACGCTGTAAAAACACCGGTCACCTGCTGTTGGTCGCATTTGTTTGAACTGTAATCAGCAAGCCATACTTATCGCTTTTTTTGTTGTCAGCAATCTGACACAAAAAATGTTTCAGATCACACATATTCACAATTGCGAAATGTGCAACAATTTTTGTCAAATATGACAGGTGTGATTCACATCACTGGGAGAAAACAATGTCGGCTGGTGATTGACACCTGCAGACTATCATGAAGAGATGGGTGATCATGTCTTGGAGGCGTGCTTAATATCAACAGACTGACTGGCCTGACATATGACAGATGACATTTGACATTCTCATCTGAGGAAGTTCACTGCTGGAAGATAGGAGAAGGAGAGGAGCTACTACTGGTTCTTTGAGAAACCAGGCCCTCAGAATCCCATCAACTGGACACCCGATGTTTTGATAAAAATTTTGTTTGCCACTGTTTTCATAAAGCCACACATATGCAATTAACACAATGTGACAATTAACTGGCTCAGTAATTAAACGCTTATCAGTCAAGAGAGGCTGGTCATGGTTTTACAGGAATTAAATTGACAAAGACTAATTTACTTGTATCCCAGATTCAGATGAAAGCCAATAAACCCTTGATAATTTTATGGCTTATTTTTGTATTAAAACAATAGGTTCAATAACTTTGTAGACCATTGATTATTATGGTCTTCCTTTCAAATCACTCATTTTCCCAGAGCAGTAAGTGATACTTCTATCTTTTGCTCCAAAAATATCTTTTTAGCCTGACTGTTTACAGTAAGGGGTATAGTAATGACTTTTGTCCGTCCGTCCGTCCGTCCGTCTGTCCGTCTGTTAACATTTAGAGTTTTTGGTTAAAGTCTGTTGTTAAAGTTTTTTACTGAAGGTTGAAGTGGGTTTTTTTTTTTTGTTTTTTTTTTTCGGTTTAGTTGACATTTGGAGTTTTGGTTAAAGTTTGTGGTTAAAGTTTTTTATTCAACCTTCAAGGACAAGGCTATACCCGGTAGTTCTTGTCTGATCATCACAAAATTTCATATGCAGGTTTTAGGTCATGTCTTCATGAGAACGTCCCCTTTTGGTCGTGATCGGTCAACTGGTATGGCTGCCCGAGCCCAAGACCCGAAAACCATTAGCACAGTCTACAGGTCGTATTTATGAAGGGATTTCATTGCAACTTCATAGAATGCCTATGTATAATGCCTAGATGAGAACGTCCCCGTTTGGGCATGATCTTTCAACCGTGATGGCTGCCCAAGCCCGATACCCAAAAACTTTTAGCACAGTCTGCAGGTCATGCTTAATATGGATGCATTTCATTGTAACTTGATACGATGACTCTGTATGATGTCTACATGAGAATTTCCCCATTTGGGCATGATCTATCAACCGTCACAACTGCCCGAGCCAAAACCCGAAAATCTTTTGCACAGTCTACAGGTCATATTTATGGAGGGATTTCATTGTAACTTGATAGGTTGACTTCATATAATGTTCAACATGAGAAAGTCCCCTTTTGGACGTGACTGGGCAACTTTGACGGCTACAGGTGCCCAAAACCCAAAAACCTTCAGCACAGTCTACAGTCATATTTATGAAGCGATTTCATTGTAACTTCGTAGGATCAATCCACATGATGCCCAGATGAGAATGTCCCTTTTGGTTGCGATCATTCAACCATGATGGCTGCCGGAGCCCGAACCCCTGAAAACCTTTGGCATAGTCCACACGTCATATTTATGGAGGGATTTCATTGTAACTTGATAGGTTAAGTTCATATAATGTCTACATGAGAACGTCCCCTTTTGGGCAACTGTGACGGCAACAGGGGCCCAAAGCCTGAATACCTTTAGCACAGTCTACAGGTCATATTTATGGAGGGATTTCATTGTAACGTGATAGGTTGACTTCATATAATGTCTAGATGAGAACGTCCCCTTTTGGGCAACTGTGACGGCAAACAGAGGCCCGAAGCCCAAAAACTAAAGCTTTAGAATATTCCACAGGCCATAATTATGAAGGGATATTTCATTGTAGCTTGGTAGGGTGACTCCAAGTTTGTGGTTAAAAAACCCAAACACTACCACCCCCCCCCCCCCCACCCCCAATTATGCATTTTGAACTATTTACAGTCACAACATGTGGAACCTTTTTTAGCTCACCTGAGCGAAGCTCAAGGGGAGCTTAACTAATCACATTCTGTCCGGACGTCCGTCGTCCTCGTACGTCGTCCGTCCGGCGTTAACTTTACATTATCGACTTCTCCTCCTAACCACTAGCCCAATTTTATTCAAATGTTGGCTAAATGTTTATTACCTAATGCCAATTCAGATTTGTTCAAATGAAGTTGCCCCTCCTCCTGGGTGGTGCCACACCCCCAAGGGGCACCAAAATCTTTGTAAATCTTCTTCTCATGAACCAGCAGTAGCAGAGACTTGATATTTGGTGTGCAGCTTCCTTTTGAGGTGTAGACTCAGATTTGTTCAAGAGAAGTTGTGGGGCTATACTTGACGTTGTTATGAGAGGGGCAAAATTTTTTGCCCCGCCCAAAATTTCTATTTTCCAAACCGAGAGGCTGATTTGAACCAAATTTTATGTGAGGGCTTATTGGGTCATGAGTACTTGATTTATGCAAAAAAAAATTTTCACGCAGCCCCGTGGGAACCGCAGGAGCTAAAAATAGAAAAAATTTAAAACGCCCATATCTCCAAAACTGCACGGCACTGAGAATTTTTATTTGGTGTGAAGCTTCCTTAGGACCAACAGAAAGGATTGGTAAAAAAAAATTGCCATCGGTTTTATCATAGGGTACAGTTTCGGGACTTTGAAAAAGTGCTGAGTCAGCACTTTTTAACACTGTAGGCAATGGGAAAAACATTAAATAAATCTTCTTCTCCAGATCCAGCAGGCAGAATCTTTTGATATTTGGTATGCAACATTGTAGGGTGGATCTGATTCAAGTTTGTTCAAAATCGCCCCCTGGGTTCATATTTGGGCTCAGTATAGGAGCCCGATTTCGAACTTAGTGCATTTCAGGCAAATTTCTTAAAAATCTTCTTCTCCAGATCCAGCAGGCAGAATCTTTTGATATTTGGTATGCAACATTGTGGGGTGGATCTGATTCAAGTTTGTTCAAATCGGCCCCCTGGTTTATATTGGGTTCAGTATAGGAGTCCAAATTTGAACTTACTGCATTCAGCAAATTTCTTTGAAAATCTTCTTCTCCAGATCCAGCAGGCAGAATCTTTTGATATTTGGTATGCCAACATTGTAGGGTAGATCTGATTCAAGTTTGTTCAAATCGGCTCCCTAGATTCATATTTGGGCTCACTATAGGAGTTCAAATTCGAATTTAGTGCATTTCAGGCAAATTTCTTCAAAAATCTTCTTCTCCAGATCCAGCAGGCAGAATCTTTTGATATTTGGTATGCAATGTTGCGGGGTAGATCTGATTCAAGTTTGTTCAAATCGGCCCCCTGGATACATATTTGGGCTTACTATAGAAGCCCGAATTCGAACTTAGTGCATTTCAGGCAAATTTCTTAAAAATCTTCTTCTCACAGATCCAGCAGGCAGAATCTTTTCATATTTGGTAAGCAACATTGTGGGGTGGATCTGATTCAAGATTGTTCAAAATCGTCCCTGGGTTAATATTTGGGCTCAGTATAGGAGCCGATTTCGAACTTAGTGCATTTCAGGCAAATTTCTTAAAAAAAATCTTCTCCAGATCCAGCAGGCAGAATCTTTTTGATATTTGGTATGCAACATTGTAGGGTGGATCTGATTCAAGTTTGTTCAAATCGGCCCCCCTGGGTTCATATTTGGGCTCAGTATAGGAGCCCGATTTCGAACTTAGTGCATTTAGGCAAATTTCTTAAAAAATCTTCTTCTCCAGATCCAGAAGGCAGAATCTTTTGATATTTGGTATGCAACATTGTGGGGTGGATCTGATTCAAGTTTGTTCAACATCGGCTTCCTAGATTCATATTTGGGCTCACTATAGAAGCTCGAATTTGAACTTAGTGCATTTCATGCAAATTTCTTAAAAAATCTTCTTCTCCAGATCCAGCAGGCAGAATCTTTTCATATTTGGTAAGCAACATTGTGGGGTGGATCTGATTCAAGTTTGTTCAAATTGGCCCCCTGGGTTTATATTTGGGCTCAGTATAGGAGCCCAAATTTGAACTTGGTGCATTTCAAGCAAATTATTAAAAAATCTTCTTCTTCAGATCCAGCAGGCAGAACTTTTGATATTTGGTATGCAACATTGTGGGGTGGATCTGATTCAAGTTGTTCAAATCGGCTTCCTAGATTCATATTTGGGCTCACTATAGAAGCTCGAATTCGAATTAGTGCATTTCAGGCAAATTCTTAAAAAATCATCTTCTCCAGATCAGCAGGCAGAATCTTTTGATATTTGGTATGCAACATTGCGGGGTGGATCTGATTCAAGTTTGTTCAAATCAGCCCCCTGGATTCATATTTGGGCTCACTATTAGAAGCTCGAATTCAAACTTAGTGCATTTCGGGCAAATTTCGTTCAAAAATCTTCTTCTCCAGATCCAGCAGGCAGAATCTTTTGATATTTGGTATGCAACATTGCGGGGTGGATCTGATTCAAGTTTGTTCAAATCGGCCCCCCTGGATTCATATTTGGGCTTAATATAGAAGCCCGAATTCGCAACTTAGTGCATTTCAGGCAAATTTCTTCAAAATCTTCTTCTCCAGATCCAGCAGCAGAATCTTTTGATATTTGGTATGCAACATTGCGGGGTGGATCTGATTCAAGTTTGTTCAAATCGGCCCCCTGGATTCATATTTGGGCTTAATATAGAAGCCCGAATTCGCACTTAGTGCATTTCGGGCAAATTTATTAAAAAATCTTCTTCTCCAGATCCAGCAGGCCAGAATCTTTTGATATTTGGTATGCAACATTGTGGGGTGGATCTGATTCAAGTTTGTTCAAATCGGCTTCCTAGTTTCATATTTGGCTCACTATAGAAGCTCGAATTCGAACTTAGTGCATTTCAGGCAAATTTCTTAAAAAATCTTCTTCTCCAGATCCAGCTTCAGAATCTTTTCATATTTGGTAAGCAACATTGTGGGGTGGATCTGATTCAAGTTTGTTCAAATCGGCCCCCTGGGTTTATATTTGGGCTCCATATAGGAGCCCAAATTTAACTTAGTGCGTTTCAGGCATATTTCTTAAAAATCTCTTCTTCTCCAGATCCAGCAGGCAGAATCTTTTGATATTTGGTATGCAACATTGTAGGGTGGATCTGATTGTGATTCATGAACGTATTTATTTGTAAAGTTGATAGAATCTTAGACAAAATTTGCAGAAAAGATCTACTATAGAAGGGGTGGTATCCAGGGTGAACCGTTTACCCAAATCTAGCAGTACTAATGCATTATTCACACAAATCTTCGTTCAAATTTTATGACCCCTCATTGGAACACACGCATTCAGCTCATTCCAACAAAGGTCATATGCCATGTTTTCGAGACAAAGGAATAAAAATTTTAGTTATTCATGAAATTTTTAGGCAACTGTTGTCTGTTATTCACATTGCTTCATGAAATTTCAGTACTTTTAGAAGTTACCTCAGTAATCAAGGGTTAATTCCCCTTAATTAAATGTCGCCTCTAAAAAACAACCACTTTGCATATCTTACCTTTTTACCAGCATAACTGCCAAAACTTGTCAGCATTCTTCCGCAAAAATCGCTATTCAAATTTTAATTTTTGTCTCTTAAACATACATGTACTTATCGCATGTAAATACCCCATTGGAATGAGCTTTTTGAGCTCATTCCAATGAGAGGTCGCACACCCATGCTTTTTGAGTCAAAAAAGCAATTTTTTTAGTTATTCCAGAATTTCGTATCGTAAAACACAGCTTTATGACTTCACATTAAAATGAGCTCTCTAAGCTTGTTCCAATCAACATTCACGCACTATGTCTTTCACACAAAAAAATGAAATTTTCCATTTATTCAGGAATTTTGTTTGCAAGAACACTCTTACCGCCCCCCCCCCCCCCCCACAAACACACACACACAAACACACACACACACACACAAACACAGACACACACATCTAAAAGTTCGTCAGCAAAAAAACAGTTACTTCAATTTTTAAATGCATTATAGGAACAACTTGCCTAATCAAATTTAAATACTTTTACATCATTCTGTATCTAGAACAAACCATTTACCATATCTTTACGCAAAATTCTCCAGCATCATTCACAAAAAAACACCATTATTTATATATTCACATTTCTGTCTCAAAAATATACCTGATCTTCCCATACCCCTATTGGAATAAGCTGTTTGAGCTTGTACCAATGATGATAAAAAAAAATAAAATTTGTGAAAATTTTTGTTTTCTTGCATGCAAATATATACATGTAGCACATGGAAGATATCCACAGTTGGGGAGAGATGTCCCAAGGCTATCTCTTCACATTCCTTGTTTGTGCTTCATGCTAAACCAGTTTGTCTGCAGAGATAAATTTGCATTATTAAAAATCATTGGAGATTGGCCACACACCAATGATTTTAAATAAAACTAATTTTAGGTAACAATGTTGAACTTCAAACAAAATCTATCACTCAACCAGTTAATGTTGATGAGGCATGACATGGTGAAGGTGACCTAAAATACTTCTTAGAGGTCACTTTGTCAGGTGAGCGATTAAGGCCACGTGGGGCCTCTTGTTTAAACTTACGTCCCCCCCCTTGCACCCCCTCCCCCCCCCCCCTTGTGCACCCCACCCATTCCCGGGCCAATTAGGCACTTTTTTTTTCCTTTCGTCAAAAAATGCTTGTTTACAGTTTTGGTTAAAAACCCAGACAAGCACCCCCCCCCCCCCCCTCCAATATTCTTTTTTATTTCCTCCAATATGCATTTTGAACTATTTACAGTCACTACATACAGAACCATTGTTTTGTCTTTTGTCCTTTTTGCCCCCTCCCCCCCCCCCCCCCCCCCCCCAAATTAGGCATTTTTTTTTCTTTCCTTGAATATGCATTTTGAACTAAACTATTTACAGTCACCTACATGTGGAACCTTTTTTTAAACTCACATATCCAAACCCCTCCCCCCCCCCCCCCCCCCACACATACACACACACACACACACACACACACCCACCCACCGGGGGGCCAATTAGGCCACTTTTTCAAAAATGCAGTTTTGCAGTTTGGGTTAAAGTTTGTGGTTAAAAACTCAGACAAACACCACCCCCCACCCCCACCCCCACCCCCATGGTGCCAGTTAGGTATTTTTTTTTTCTCTGCTCAAATTGCATTCTGAAGGATTTATACTGACAACATGTGGAAAAAAAATGGACTCCCCTAACACACCCCCACTCTCCCCTACCCCTCATCCCCACCCCACCTCCTCCTCACCCAGGGCCATTCATGCATTTTGAAGGATTGGGAGTTATTGCATGCAAAAAAGAAAATTGACTCATATAGCCCAACATTGCTTTATGTACTGCATCTTTTATCCTTTACCTAACACAAGTTGAAGCCAACAGTACAAATTATTTTTCTGAAAAATCAGATTTTTTCATCTTTTATTTACTTCTAACCATGGCTTATTACTCCTTATTGGAACAAGCTCATCAAGTTTGTTTCATTAATAGGTCATAGAGTATGTTTTGAAGTAGAGAAATGAAAAAATAAAATTTGAATAGCAAATTTTGTATATCACGAGTGCAGATATGGCAGATCCGTTAGGTAAACTGTTAACAAAAAAGCATTGCCATTCCTGGGACAGTCGGGCTGCATGCGTGACATCACTCTAGTTTATTCATGATATCCCTTGCATTTAATATGTGTTTCACGCACTGCTGCACGATATACCGGTATATCGCAATATTTTTTCTGATATCGTTACCGGTATTCAGATTCCCATATCGCCCAACCCTAGAAAGTCGCTCAAAATAAAATGAGACTGATGATCACTTGGTTGTTCAAGTTTCATAACTGTTTATTTAATAACAGCACCCCTGTCATTTTTACATGTGTAAGTTATTCTATTCAAGGTTGTCCATTGCTATCCATATCCAAAAGGAAAGTGTGCTGTAAGTTCTCGGAAAATGATACATTTACGTAATTCATGGGAAGGATGTATGCCAGTCTCTTTAAAAATTGCAATATGCTCATCAAAAAGTCAAGTTTTTCTGTTCAAAAAACATAATTTTCACCCCAAAAGTCACCCAAATGCACCACTTGATAGCTCTTTTTAAAAATTAAACTAAACACCCCCGCCCTCTCCCATCTAACTAGTGCCTGCGTCGCACGGGGCAGATGTCTTCAGCATCAGTCCTCTCAGGATAATTGTTCCTCTAGAATTTATTGGGGTGAACGGAAAGTAGATTTTCTAAAAGTTTCAATTTTATACCCTGCCTCATACTTGCTTTAATATCTCTCCTGTTTCTATAACTAGCTGGCTTGTTAAGCAGAATAATACCCATTGTTCTGCTTTTCTCATATTGTGTATGTTGCATTTCTCCCATATGAGGATAATCATCCAGCTAAATTATTCATCTTAACCTTTTCCCAAAGCAGACGATATCAAAATTGATTATTTTAAATATCATTTTTTTAAATTTTTTAAAAAATTCAACAAAACCATATCATGTGACCCCTCATTGGAACGAGCTCACTGACCTCGTTCCAATGAGGGGTCACATGATATGGTTTTGTTGAAATATTTTGAAAAATTTAATTTTTTCAACTGCTCAATTTGCATATTATGTGTGCAGATGCGGGCGATTCGTTAGGTAAAGGGTTAAAAGTAGAAAAAAAAAACCTACCTGCTGACCCTATTTTTTTCTTGTATGTAACCCAAACCACAACATTAATTTTTTTGGCCCAATTGGAAAAACATTTAAGACTCTTCTTCTCCCAACTCACTGCTCCAAAAGCGTTCAAATTTCACATATAACATCTTTGGAAGATTGTTTCACATGTTTATTGAAATCAAATCCCTGGGTCCATATTTGGGCTCTCTATGGGAGCCCAATTGTTTAAATTAGTGCAATATGAGGAGTATTATTTAAAAATCTTCTTCAGATCCACCAATCAGAATCTTTTGATATTTAGTATACAGCATCCTTGGGGAGGTGAGATTCAAGTTTGTTCAAACCAGGTCCCTGGGTTCATATTTGGGCTCCCTGTTGGAGCCCAAATTATAACTTAGTTTGATGTGAGTAATATTCTTTAAAAATCTTCTTCTTCAGATACAACAGTCAGAATGTTTCATCCTTAGGGGGGAGATTCAAGTTTGTTCAAGCCAAGTCCCTGGATTCATATTTGGGCTCCCTGTGGGAGCCTGAACTAGAACTTATTTCAATATGAGGAATATTCTTCAAAAATCTTCTTCTTCACATCCACCAGTCAGAATGTTTTGATATTTGGTATACAGCATCCTTACAGAGGTGAGATTCAAGTTTGTTCAAGCCAAGTCCCTGGGTTCGTATTTGGGCTCCCTGTGGGAGCCTGAACTATAACTTAGTTCAATATGAGGAATATTCTTCAAAAATCATCTTCACATCCACCAGTCAGAATGTTTTGGTATTTGGTATACAGCATCCTTACAGAAGTGAGATTCAAGTTTGTTCAAGCCAAGTCCCTGGGTTCATATTTGGGCTCCCTGTGGGAGCCTGAATTATTACTTAGTTCGATATGAGGAATATTCTTTAAAAATCTATTTTTTTCAGATCCACCAGTCAGAATCTTGGGATATTTCGTATAAGCTTTTCATTATTGGTGTCTAGAGGACGTTTCCTTTTGATTTGGTTATGAAAGACTTGCCTGCCCTTTTATGACACTGTCCGGGGCATATGCCAGGCTTTGCATTGCTCTTGTTACATGGTTTTCTAAGAAGATTATCTCAATCGAGTTCGAAAATGGACTCCGTCCGATATACGCCTGCTAAATTATTGGGCTGACTGTCATTTTTTGCAAATTTTGTGCTCGATAGCGTGATAACATGAACAAACGTCAACAGATCCAATTCATTTTTCGTTATGTGGGTTTTCAGGAATATTTTCTTGAGTTCGAAAATGGGCTCTGTCCATTTTTAGCTCACCAGACCTAAAAGGCCATGTGAGCTTTTGGCATCACTTGGCGTCTGTCATCCGTAAATTTTTCACAGGCCTTGACAATTCAGGCTAACGATCATTCTGTTCGCCTGGAGGTTACTCAAACAAAAATTAAGGCGAACAGACAATCGGTTAACCAAAAGGATACATCGGTTAACCAACTTTTTTACGATCGTCATATTAGATGCGTGAGAAGAAAGTAGTACACAAACAAATATTAAATTTGTGCTTATTATTCAGCTGGAAGCATAATTAGAAACATGTCACAGTTTATGGAAATGCACTGTAGCCTGATGTATGATAGGGCCACTGCCAAATTCTGGACCTATTCACTGCCACATGTTCTTATATGCAATGCTGCCAATGGAAGAGGCACAAATCTGTTTTTCTAGTGATTGCGTATTTTTGCTTCGTTGATATTTCTATTGTCGGAAGTCATCGCATGTTGCCAACAGAAGAGGCATAACTCTACATTTTCCTCCAAAACCCTCCCTCAGCTCAGACCTATGGCCTTCGGGATATGGCTGTGGAATACAGTAGAACCTGTCTTGAGAGACCACTCCTGTTGCCAAGCAAAAGTGGTCTCTCAAGACAGGTGGTCTCTCATTAGAGGTTTAATAATTTCGCAAGTCAGTGAATGTCCAACCAGAGAATATTTGTTGCAGAAATGAAGAGGAATTGATTTTTCAACTTTTTTTTATTATTATTTTATTTGAATTCAGTTTTAATACAAGTACAGAGGCATTGTTTGAGAGAAATTACAGTTAAAAGTAAATAAATTTAAAACCTTTTTGAGATTATGATGTGAAGGGGCTGGTCCATCCAAAATAGTAATTTCTTAATTTATGCAAACAGTGTTCTCTTTCTATCAATATTTTCAAATGAGTTATTTTTATTTTATAATAATTTACATTTGTACCTTGAAAAGTCTGTTTTGTGTCTGGCAGATTTTGTTTTAATAGAAAATAATTTCAGTCACACTTTAAGTAAAAATAAGTTTACCATGGTGTTTTAGTTTGCTTAATCCTCTTTGATTTTGTTACACTTGAGCAAATAATAGACATAAACTAAGTTTGTTTTTTTAACAATAATCTTTATATTTTCAAAGGGATCTTGATAAAAAAATCTCAGACTTGAAGAGTTATACAAATGAATAACAGTGTAACTGAAAGCCAATTAATATAATTTTCACACAATCTACAGTGAAAGATATTTGTCATACACTTAACATATGAATGATATTAAGGTTTCAGGGGACCTGACAATTTTATTGTTTGGCAGATGTCCTGGTTACATTTTTGAACTATTGATTTCTGTACACATTGCATTGATCTTAATTGATTTTAATACTCTGAAACTGTGAAAATTGATTTTCCGGTCTCTCAAAACAGGTGAAAAACTGAGTTTTTGCCACAGTTTTGCAGTCTCTCAAGACATGTGGCCTCTCATGACAGGTCCATTATAGAGTGAAACCAATCGGTGCACGGCCACAGTGGTCTCTCAAGACAGTGGACTCTCAAGACAGGTTTTACTGTATCCTGTTTGAATTTTTGGTTAACCAACAGGTGAATGAAATAAATTTACTTAACCTTCAGAATAGGTTAACTGGTAGAGTGCTGGAAGCCCATATTTGGGCTTTATGAAATATCACAGAATGTTACTATAATGTCTACACTCTGTTAGAAGAGGTTTCATTTTGAGCGAGCAAGAATCGGACTCTGTTAACAACAGATTGCTCTGTTGCAATTGATTGGATAGTGCCTATTGGAACTATCCACTCAAATGTAAGAGCAATATATAATGAAATGAAATCTGTGGTCAAGTAAAATGTAGCACTCTACCAGTTAAACTGTTAATGAACAACTAAATTGGTAACCTGTTTATAGGTTTACCAAAATATGGAAATGTCAGGGCCTGCTTTACACATTTTCATCTTCTCTGGAACCGCTGAGCCAGTGTGAACCAGACTTGGCAGGAATAGTCTTTGGGATGTCCTCTACAAGTGATCCTCATTTTGTTCCAGTTTGATGAAAAACATGGCCTCCAGAGGCATTCTTTGATTTTGGTTGGTGGATTTTTAGCTCACCTGACCTAAAAGGCCATGTGATCTTTTCTCATCACTTGGCGTCCATTATTGTCTGTGTTCAGGCGTCCGTAAACTTTTCACATTTTCATCTTCTTCTTTGTAACCGCTGAACGAAACTTGGCAGGAATGGTCTATGGGAGGTCCTCTTCAAACGATCCTCTGTTCCCTTCGGATAAAAAGCATGACTGCCTGAGGCATTCTTTAAAGAAGATTCTGGTTAGTGGATTTTCAAAAATCTTTGAAACTGCCAGGCCAAATGTTTTGATACTTCACATAAATGATGACAGAGACCCTCGCTACCAACGATCCTCATTTAATTTTGATCAAGTTGTAAGCATGGCTGCAATTGCGGCTTATAGTTACTATAGAAACCCTATGAGAAATCACATTTTCATCTTCTTTCTGGAACTACTGAGCCGACGTGAACCAATCCAGGCAGGTATAGTCCATGGGAGGTCTTCTACAAATGCTCCACATTTTTGTTGTCCTGCATCGAAAAACATGGCTGCCAGAAGCATTTTTGGCTCAACTTTGACATAGTCAAATTTGAGGTTATGTCATAACCTCCCGTCCGTCTGTCCAGCCGTCAACAATTCAATACAGCTCGGGCTAGAGGCTGTATTTATGAACCAATCTTTACGAACTTCTTGGGTACCTTTGTTATCATCGTGGGATGAGAACGAGTGTTTTTGGGTGTGGTCCAAAATTCAAGATGGCAGCTAGAAGCCGTTTGGTACCAAAATTAGTGAAATCAGTTTTTAGCTCATCTTGACAAAGTCGAGCTGAGCTAATCTCACCGCTCTCTGTCTGTCGTCCATCAACACCATGTTTTGGCCTTCTCCTCCAAAACCACTGGGCCAATTCAAGTGAAAGTTTGTGTGAGTGGTAATCCTGAAGGGGCATTGCATTTTTGTTCAACTCAACATGCTCATCCCCATAGGGAGGGAGTGGGGGAAAATGCTCCAAAATATTTTTAAAATCTTCTCATGAACCAGTGTGTACAATGACTTGATATTTGTTATGGAGCTTCCTTTTGAGGTGTAGAATCAAATTTGTTCAAACAAAATTTGTGAAGCAATATTTGGCTTTGTAATGGGAAGGGTAAGATTTTTGGCTCGGTAGCCCAAATTTTAACTTTGTTCAATATGGGGGATAATTAAAATAAATCAACTTCAGATCCACCAGTCAGAATGCTTTCATATTTGGTATGCCACATCTCTAGGGGGGTCAGATTCAAGTTTGTCCAATTCAGATCCCTAGGTATATATTTGGGCTCACTATGGTAGCCCAAGTTTTTACTTAGTGCGATATGAGGAAATTTCTTTAAAAATCTTCTTCTTCAGATCCACCAGTCAGAATGCTTTCATATTTGGTATACAACATCTCCAGGAGGGTCAGATTCAAGTTTGTTCAATTCGAGTGCCTGGGTTAATATTTGGGCTCCATATGGGAACCTGAAATTACTTAGTATATACAATATGAGGGAATTTCTTCAAAATCTTCTTCAGACCCACTAGTCAGAATTTTTTCATATTTGGTATACAACATCTCCAGGGGGGTCAGATTCAAGTTTGTTCAAATCGGATCCGTAGGTTAATATTTGGGCTCTGTATGGTAGCCCAAATTTTAATTTAGTGCAGTATGAAGAAATTTCTTTAAAATTTCTCTTCTTTAGAACCAACAGTCAGAATGCTTTCATATTTGGTACACAACATCTCTAGGGAAGTCAGATTCAACTTTGTTCAAATCGAGAGCCTGGGTTAATATTTGGGTTCCCTATGGGAGCCGGAATTGGCCATGTTGCTGAAGAATTAAAAAATTTGTATTCAGTACCCTCTAGAGGTGTGTAACTAAGATTAATCCACATACGTTGTATCAAGGGGCTTCATAGGGGAGCTCTACATTTTACATTATGATCAACTAAAGAAAAGGCATGATGCCCAGATTATTTTTGTCACTCCTGAGGGACTCATGGATTGACAGTGTATCATGGAGATGGATTGCTTAATGTAGACTCATTCTTGGACTCGTTATATTGTGGTCTGTTCAAGATGAGCACTTCCAGCCCCGTGAGGCCTCTTGTTTGTACAGAACTTCTGTATGAAAGTTCTGATTTGAATAAATTTTTGTATGAATGTTTAGTAACATGGAATACACCACATATATTATGGGTTTTTTTCTCGTGCAGAAATTATGCAAATTCGATGAACTTTGATTTATTCGGTGCCACTTATACACAGTAAGTACACACATGTCAATACGGCTCGGGCTAGAGGTTGTATTTATGAACTGATCTTCACAAAACTTCTTGGGTACCTTTGTTATCACCTTGGGACGAGAGTGAGTGTTTTTGGGTGAGGTCTGAAATTTCAAGATGGCCGGCGGTGGCCAATTAGACAAACTTTATGATTTATCCAGTGCTGCTTATACACAGTAAGTGCACATTTCACTACAATATGTGTCATTGCTATGTCACATACTATACATTGTATGTCTTATACAAGTTGAGCTACAGTGTCATTAAAACTTTCATTTGATTCTGATTGGTGGATTTTGAAAAATCTTCTCCTCTGAAACCACAGGGCCAAATGTTTTGAAACTTTGCATGGTTGATGACTGGGACACCCTCTACCAACGGACCTCATTTAATGTTGATCGGGGTTGCAAACATGGCTGCAATTACGGTTTATAGTTACTATAGAAACCCTTTGGGAAATCACATTTTCATCTTCTCTGGAACTACTGAGCTGACGTGAACCAAACCTGGCAGGGATAGTCTATGGGAGGTCTTCTATAAATGCTCCTCATTTTTATTACCGTGCATCGAAAAACATGGCTGCCAGAAGCATTGTTTGATTCAAAATGGTGGATTTTGAAAAATCTTCTGCGCTGAAACCGCAGTGTCAAATGTTTTGAAACTTTACATGGTTGATTACTGGAACACCCTCTACCGACGATCCTCATTTAATGTTGAACATGTTGCAAACATGGCTGCAATTGCAGCTTATAATTACTATAGAAACCCTATGGGAAATCACATTTTCATCTTCTTTGGAACTACTGAGCGACGTGAACCAAACTTTGCAGGAATGGTCTATAGGAGGCCCTCTACAAACGATCCTCTTTTTCTTCCTGTTGGTTGGAAAATATGACCACCAGAGACATTCTCTGATTCTGATTGATGGATTTTGAAAAAATCTTCCCCTCTGAAACCACAAGGCCAAATGTTTTGAAACTGCACATGGTCGATGACTGGGACCCCTCTACCAATGATCTTCATTTAATGTTGATTGGGTTGCAAACATGTCCGCAGTTGTGGCTTATAATTACCACAGAAACCCTATGGGAAATCACATTTTCTTCTTCTCTGGAACTACTGAGCTGATGTGAACCAAACTTGGCAGGCTTAACCCAATGCCTCTCCTGTCTGCACAAAGATTGGTACTGTCAGCAAAATACTTATTTTTTGAAAATCTGGTAAGGGTTGGTTCCAGTTTTCTCCACTGAGAACTGGGGAAAAAACCCCAAAATATTGTGTATACAGTACAAGTCAAAATAAGTTGTAGCATAACCGCAATAAAGTAAAGTAAACTGCTGCTCCTGCACTGACAATATCAGAATCTGACATCATTTTCTGGATAGCTATCAGTGAGAGCTTTCCAGAAAATGATGTCAGCTTCTGGTCTTATCAGTGTAGGAAGAGAAAGATACATAGTTTATTGTGATTGTCCTCAAACTTATTTTGACTTGTACTGGAAACAGGTTTGTAACTGTAATTATGTTAATACATGTATTACTCTCAAGTTATTATTATTTAGTGGTGTTTAAGGTAAAATACTTACGCACAATGGCTAATCATGACCGTGACAGTTTTACGGGTGGAGGAAGCTGGAGTACCCGGAGAGAACCACTGAGCAAAGATGAGCAGCTCCCCAACATTGTAACTCCACACTGCAGCACAGGCAGGGTTAGCTTGGTTGAAGAGATGCGCACCATCGATGTACAGTACGCCTTAGTACGCGGTGTCATCGTGCTCCCATGTGGACAATCGGGGTTAAGTGCCTTGCCCAAGGACACAACACGGGAGTCCGAATCGATCGCTCAGATGGTCACCCATCCGAGGACTAACCGGGCTCGATGTTGCTTAACTTCGGTGATCTGACAAGAACCGGTTACCGCAACGCCACCGTGCCACCACTCTCAAGTTACTTACCAGAAATACTGATTGATGACTAGTGTTTGGAAAGCATGGAAGTTTTGTTTATTAGCTTAACTTGACAGTCAAGATAAGCTATTGCCGTCACGCGTGCGGAAGTCTGTTAGTGTGTGAGTCTGTTCATATTTTCCTTTAGCGCGGGCTACACCCCGCAGTTCTTGTCTGATCGTCACAGAATTTCATATGCAGGTTTGGGGTCATGTCCAGATGAGAAAGTCCCCTTTTGGTCACGATCGGTCAATCGGTATGGCTGCCCAAGCCCAAAACCCGAAAACCATTAGCACAGTCTACAGGTCGTATTTATGAAGGAATTTCATTGTAACTTGGTAGGATGCCTCTGTATAATGCTTAGATGAGAATGTCCCCTTTTGGGCATGATCTGTCAATCGTGATGGCAGCCCAAGCCCGAAACCCAAAAAGTTGCAAAAACTTTTAGCTCTGTCTGCAGGTCATGTTTAATATGGTGGGATTTCATTGTAACTTGGTAGGATGACTCCTTATGATGTCTAGATGAGAATTTCCCCATTTGGGCGTGGTCTGCCATCCGTGACGACTGCCCGAGCCCAAAACCCGAAAACCTTTAGCACAGTCTACAGGTCATATTTATTGAGGAATTTCATTGTAACTTGGTGGGTTGACTTCATATATTGTCTAGATGAGAAATTCCCCTTTTGGACGTGATTGGGCAACTGTGATGGTTACAGGGGCCCGAAGCCCAAAAACCTTTAGCACAGTCTACAGGCCATATTTACGAAGGGATTTCATTGTAACTTCGTAGGATGACTCCAAATAATGTTTAGATGAGAACGTCCCATTTTCATCGTGATCATTCAGCCTTGATGGGTGCCCGAGCCCAAAAACCTTTAGCATAGGCAAAAGGTCATATTTATGGAAGAGTTTCATTGTAACTTGTTAGGTTGACTCCATATAATGCCTAGATGATGACATCCTCTTTTTGGCCGTGATTGGTCAACTGTGATGGCTACAGGTGCCCGAAGCCCGAAAATCTTGAGCACAGTCTACAGGTCATATTTATGGAGGGATTTCATTGTAACTTTGTACGATCACTCCAGATGTCCAGATGAGAATGTCCCCTTTTTGGTTGCGATCATTCAACCATGATGGCTGCCCGAGCCCAAAGCGTGAAAACCTTTAGCACAGTCTACAGGTCATATTTATGAAGGGATATCATTGTAACTGGTAGGTTGACTTCATATAATGTCTAGATGAGAACATCCCCTTTGGATGCAATTGGGAAACTGACGGCTACAGGGGCTCGAAGTCCAAAAACCTTTAGCACAGTCTACAGACCATATTTATGAAGGGATTTCAATGTAACTTGATAGGATGACTCGTTTTGGAATAATTTCACTGTAACTTGGTAAGTTTCGTTGATATACGTTAACTGTGAGGCTGACATACATTAACTGTGAGGTCACATTAACCCACCCCTCAGCTCTCTTTAGTATAGTGTACACCTCATATTATTAGCTCAACTTTAGCAAAGCCAAATGTGAGCTTATGCCATGGCCAGTCGTTCGTCTGTCCGTCAACAATTCAATACGGCTCGGGCTAGAGGCCGTATTTATGAACCGATCTTTACGAAACTTCTTGGGTACCTTTGTTATGACCGTGGGACGAGAACGAGTGTTTTGGGGTCCGATCCGAAATTCAAGTTGGCCGCTGGCAGCCATTTTGTACAGACTTAGGTGAAATCAGTTTTTTGCGCAGAACTTCCATATAAAAGCGCTGATTTGAATAATTTTTTGTATGAATGTTTAGTACCATGGGAAACGTCACATATAATACAGGTTTTTTTCTCGTACGTAAATTATGCAAATTAGACTAACTTCGATGTATTTAGTGTTAATTTCAGCACTGTAAGTGCAATTGCCAATACGGCTCGGGCCAGAGGCCGTATTTATCAACCGATCTTTACGAAACTTCTTGGGTACCTTTGGTATCACCGTGGGACGAGAACGAGTGTTTTTGGGTGCGGTCCGAAATTCAAGATGGACGATGGCAGCCATTTTGTTCAAAATTAGGTGCAATCAGATTTTTGCAGAGAACTTCCATATGAAAGGGCTGATTTGAAAAATTTTTTGTGTGAATGTTTAGTACCATGGGATACATCACATATAATACAGGTTTTTTTCTTGTGCAGAAATTATGCAAATTAGATGAACTTTGATTTTTTCAGTGCTACTTACACACAGTAAGTACACATGTCAATACGGCTTGGCTGGAGGCTGTATTTATCAACCGATCTTCACACAACTTCTTAGGTACTTCTGTTATCACCTTGGGATGAGAACGAGTGTTTCTGAGTGCGGTCCAAAATTCAAGATGGCTGCCAGTAGCCATTTTGTACTGAAATTCATTCTAATCAGTTTTTTGTACACAACTTCTATACGACTCAGGCTAGAGGCCGTATTTATGAACCGATCTTTACGAAACTTCTTGGGTACCTTTGTTATCACCGTGGGATGAGAACGAGTGTTTTTGGGTGTGGTCTGAAATTCAAGATGGCCACCACAGCCATTTTGTACCAAAATTAGTGCAGTCAGTCTTTTGTACAGAACTTCTGTATGAAAGTTCTGATTTGAATAAATTTTTGTATGAATGTTTAGTAAAATGGAATACATCACATACTGTACGGGTTTTTTTCTCATGCAGAAAGTATGCAAATTAGATGAATTTTGATTTATTTAATGCTACTTATACAAGTGCACATGTCAATACGACTCGGGCTAGAGGCTGTATTTATCAACCGATCTTCACGAAACTTCTTGGATGCCTTTGTTATCACCTTGGGACGAGAACGAGTGTTTCTGAGTGCGGTCCAAAATTCAAGATGGCTTCCAGTGGCCATTTTGTACTGAAATTAGGTCCAATCAGTTTTTTGTCACAACTTCTATACAGCTCGTATTTATGAACTGATCTTCATGAAACTCTTGGGTACCTTTGTTTTCACCTTGGGACAGGAATGAGTGTGTTTTGGGGTGCCTTTGTTATCACTGTGCTATGAGAAAAAATATTTTGGCTTCAGTCAGACCCACTCTGGGACTCAAAGATTTCTTTTCTAGTTTAGCATCTAAATGTCACCCCACTTTTACAATACTTTACCTATATATTTGTTACAGGCTATGGTCAGCATTTATGTACAGACCGTTACAATACTTTATATGTACCTTTGTTATCAGGTCATTACCTAGATCTTTGTCATTGCTGTGTCACATACTATACATGTACATGTCTTGACAAGTTGAGCTACAGTGTCATTGACACTTTCATTTTTATCAAAAACATAGCATACAGGGGACAGAAATGAACATATTCCCAATTATCACAATTCTTGTCTTATTTCATAATCCTTTCATAAACATAGAACATTATCCCTTTCATCAAACACAACACACAAGTTAAGCTACAGTGTCATTGACACTTTCATTTTAGTTCATTGTCACGATTGCATTAGCCACAAAAACTCGACCCTGCATCGGCGATGCAAACCCTTGTATACTGTTGTTCGTCAGTTTGTGAATTGTGAACTTAAGAATGCTGTCAGCGTTTGTCATTTTAACAGCATGAAGTTAAATTGTTTTTGAAGAGCTAATTCAGAATAACCAACTTTCAGTGACCTTTCATGATGGCTTTGTTATCGTACCTTGTTTAACTCTGATGAAAAGCAGGTGACCAGGCATACAGGCCTTTATATTACCCCAAATTCAAGGCAGTAAACGCTGTGCTCAAATTGGGAGGTAGGTACCAACAGCTTGTAACTTTCCAACAGGCTTATTAATGCTCACCCGACCCCAGGTCTTGAGTTGATACTCATGTTGTGGTCATGATTAGCCATTGTTCAAAAATATGTGACCTTAAACACCAATAAATAAATAATAAATAAATATAACTTTCCAACTTAACGATATTTTTTAAGAAAATCTTTTGCATGATGCAAACTAGATTTTAGAAAGCCCTGTATTATATTCTGTTTGTATGCAAATTGACTAATAATATAGTTTCTCATATTTTGGGCACTTTTTTCACTTGAATTTGATGTGACCAAATTAGGTGAATATAAAGGCCTGCAGGCATATCTAGGGAGATAACAGCACCTGATGTGTAACATTTCTGCAAACCAACATGGAAAACAACCATTTAAAATGATTAATAGAATAGATTTCTTCACACTTCTCAGTAGTATTTGCCATTGAAAGCTCTTTCAGGGATTGTGGCAGGGCCATAAAGTTTCCCCAAAATGTTGGCCAGGTGTTTGATTTCTGCTTGAAGTTAATGAGGAGACTGTCCAATTTTTGTAGCTTACTCTAAATGTCACTGTCAAAGCTGACTCTTGAGTAAGAGAATGATAATATGGTAAATACTGTGTGTGTTACCATGATAATTCTTCTGAAATAGGCTTACCCATGATAATTTTGTTATCCACCCCCACTCTGTAGGCTTCATCAGAAAGAGAAATATATGAATTTTGATTTGCCATATGTTGGAATGGAACAGTGAAGTGACGATCACTTTCAAGCTATGTCAGTGGTCAACTGTGTTCATGAACGGTTTGCAGGGTACATTTTTATGCCCCTGATAAGGAGACATCTTTAATTTGCTTTGTCTGCCCATCAGTCTGTCTGTCCATCTGTCCAACTTTATCCGTCTGGAGCCATAACTCTATAATGCTTTGGTGAATTTCCATGAAACTTTACACAAGGGTAAAGACCAATGAAAGATCTTTTCACACCAACACCATGGTCGCGTGACAAAGGTCAAGGTCACAGGAATGGGAAAACTCAATTCTCTCACAGACTGTATGTGTCCATCCGGAGCCATAATTCTATCATGCTTGGCTGACAAAGTTGTCTGCTTACACCCTTTCATCATTTACATTCCCTGTGTGCAGGATTTCATTGTTTAAAAGGTTAATCTATATCAGTTAATCCTTTATCAAAGAAAATTTAAAAATAAAAATAAACTATTTTCCAATAAAAACATTCAGATATCGTCAAAAGAACTTGCACATTACAGTACAAGGCGAAATAAGTTTTAACATAACTGCAATAAACTAAGAATACTGCTTGTGCGCTGATAAGACAAGAATCTGACATATGCTGGAAAGCTCTCTGTGAGAAATGATGTTAGTTACTGGTCTTAGTGCAGGAAGAGAAAGATACACAGTTTATAGGGGTTATACTACAACTTTATTTTGACTTGTACTGTATGCCAATTAAGTGACATCCACATGAGTATGGTTGTGTTCCAACGTAATATGGAAATAAGGTCAGTACAGCTTTTGGTTGCTACGTTCAGATGTACTTTATTGAATTCCCCGTGGGAACCCCGGGAAGTAAGCAGCACTTGTTTACTGTGGTAAACCAGTTCCGCTTTACTAGTAAAATAGGACACAGTCACCAATGCTTGGGGTGTAAGTCCTCTAAAATGGGCAACATGTTGATCAACGATTGACTAAACTTGACTTCATCTCCATGTTGTGTCACGATTAGCCATGGTGCATAAATATGTGACGTTAACCACCAATAAACAATAAACATAAACTTTATTGAATTCTAAACCTTATGAATTATAGTGTGCACAAAACTATTCAATCCCATATTATAGACTATTTGGTCATAGTTTGGTGATATCCGTGGCCACTAGAAACCCTGACCATACTTTTAAGCATTTTGAATTATATACACAAGGAGCCTTTTGTTGGAAACCATTATTTTAGCAATATTTTCAAGTGGTACCATGTGGTCTACCTGGCAATCAAAATTCAAACCACTTGTACTTTCCTCTTGTAAATACCATACTTAAGAGGTGTAGTAAGTTTCAATTTTAAATCTTGATGTTTGGACGGATGAATAGAGGGATGGATGAATGGATGGTCAGATGGATAGATGAACAGTTGGATACACAGGTGGATGGATGGAGAGCATCACTGTATCCCTGCATTTTTGAAAGGTTGGGGGGTGGGGGGGGGGGGGGGGGGGAGAGGGTATTTATAAAACAAAAAAGAAAAGACTTCTGTGTCTACAATAGTGTATTTAACACCAACAAAAAATGAAACAGGTGATCAAGAATGAAAACTGCGACTGGAGGAAAGAAGTCATGGGAAACCCGTATTTTTATGCCCCTCCGACTTAGGTCGGGTGGCATTTAGTGATTGAAGTGTGCGTGTGTCTGTCTGTCCGTCTGTCCGCCCGTCCGTCTGTCCATCCGTGTGTGTGTGTGTCCGAGCCAATAACTTGAAAACGGTTAGGGCCACAGTCATCAAACTTCACACAATTATAAAGGACCATGGGAGGATGTGTCACACACCATAGCCGGGTTCGTGCCTTCAAGGTCAAGGTCACATTTCAAGGTTACACTAAAAATTTGTCAATATTCGTGTCTCAGCCATAACTCAGAAATGAATCATAGTACAATTGTTAAAAACTTTTTACAAATGTTAAGGACAGTCAGAAGGTGTGTCGCGTATAATAGTTTCCGCAACATCTGCAGGGTGGAGGTCACAATTGACCTTCATATGTTCAGGGTCACAAATCGTGTCTCAATCATAACTCCAAAACTATTAGGGCTACAATCATCTAACATCACTCAATTATAAAGGACAACAGGTGGATGTGTCACGCACCACAGCCAGGTCCGTAAGGTCAAGGTCACATTTCAAGGTCACACTGAACACGGTAGGGCCACAGTCATCAAACTTCACACAATTATAAAGGACCATGGAAGGATGTGTCACACACCATAGCCGGGTTCGTACCTTCATGGTCACATTTCAAGGTCAAACTAAAAATCGGTCAATATTCATGTCTCAGCCATAACTCAGAAACGAATCATAGTACAATTGTTAAACTTTTTACAAATGTTAAGGACAGTCAGAAGGTGTGTCGAGTATAATAGTTTCCGTCGCATCTGCAAGGTGAAGGTCACAAGGGTGGTGGGGGGGGGGGGGGATGTGTTACCTTAGTAACATTCTTCTTGTTTAGCGTAACTTGACAAAGTCAAGATAAGCTATTGCCATCTCGCATGCGGAGGTCTTTGAGTCTGTTCACATTTTCCTTTAGCACAGGCTACACCCCGTAGTTACTTGTCCGATTGTTATGAAATTTCATATACAGGTTTGAGGACATGTCTAAATGAGAACGTACCCTTTCTGGTCGCGATCGGTCAACCGTGATGGCTGCCCGAGCCCGAAACCCAAAACCTTTAGCACAGTCTACAGGTCGTATTTATGAAGGGATTTTATTGTAACTTGGTTGGATGACTCGGTATAATGTCCAGATGAGGATGTCCTCTTTTGGCTGCAATTGGTCTACAGGTCATATTTAATATAGTAACTTTGTAGGATGACTCTGTATGATGTCTAGATAGATGAGAACTTCCCCATTTGATCGCAATCTGTCAACCGTGACGATTGCCCAAGCCCCCAAACCCAAAAACCTTTAGCACAGACTACAGGTCGTATTTTTGTAGAGATTTCATTGCAACTTGCTAGGATGACTCAGTATAATGTCTAGATGAGAATGTCCTCTTTTGGCTGAGATCGGTCAACTGTGATGGCTACACAGGCCCGAAGCCCGAAAACCTTTAGCAGTCTAACACAGTCTACAGGCCGTATTTATGGAGGGATTTTATTGTAACATGGTAGGATGATTCCATATGATGTCTAGATGAGAACTGTGACAGCTACAGGGGCCTGAAAAGAAGAAAAGCCTTCTGGGCCTACAATCGTGTACTTGAACCCAACAAAAAGTTAAACATGTGATCAAAAATGAAAACTGCGACTGGAAGAAACAGGTCATAGGAAACCTAAATGGACTTGTGAGATCCTAAAAAAATATTTTGCAGAGTTTTAAAATACTAACAGGCAAAAAAGTGAGCAATTTATCAGACCCCCTCTCTGCCCCCCCCCTCCCCCCCATATAATGGGATCGATGGCTCTAAAGCCCTTGAGGCTTGGATGATAAGGCAATAGTGTAGAAACAGTTAACTGTTTAACCGATTAACCACCGATCACACTCGTTTATTGGTTATAGACACTGCCATTAACAACAGTAAATTACAGTGTATTCTGAGAGTCAGACCCTGTCTGTTTGGTGTTAAAGTCCTGTTACATGCAGTTCAAGCGATGTACATTGTCAAAACATTGAAGTGATCATGTTGCATCAGTGTCAGCAAGTTGTCATGCAGCCCATCTCTGAAACTAACTTCAAAGAGATCCGAGATCAAAAGCTGCCAGTTGGTGATGTAAATTGTTGACATGCCTTCATTGTTGTTATATATATGCTGCATACTGATCGACATGGAAAATTCACCTAAATTGTGGTGTGTTACCTGTACCAGTACCAAATTGTTGGTGTGTTACCTGTACCAGTACCAAATTATTGGTGTGTTACCTGTACCAGTATCTAATGGTTGGAATGTTTGTCTATCATTTCGTTTCACATCTGTCCTTGTGTCTTCAAACCTGGTCGCCCCCCCACCTCCCAGTGTAAAATGGGGGAAGCACCCCATTGCACTCACAAATAATTGGGAAGCTTCATTTGCTTATTTTGCGATTCAGATTGTTTTTGAAAAGTAATTAATTATAATTACAATTACTTTTTGAAAAGTAATTTATTACTTTTAATTACTTTCAAGTACTTTCAATTACTTTTCAGAACTACAACACATGGATGGTTGATTATGACCAAATCACCCAGCAAGTGTAATTTCCATCCATCATAACATTGAGTTTGTTCCAATCATGCTCACATTTGTATAATTTTATTGACAAAAAAGCAAATACCTTTAGCACAAAAATAATAACAAAATTATGAGATGCTATTTTACTAATTAAATGATAGAAATGTGGCTGTTATTGGAGCAAGCTCTTTGATCAAATAGCTTCAGCACTAAAATTAATCAAAGCAAAATTAAGAGATGCAATTTTGTCCATCACACAAACATTTACTAGAAGTATCTTCTCAATGAAATATTACCTCATCACAAAATGCTGACAAAAATTCTGAAAATTGTTTAATATTCAGAGGTCCTTGGGCAAGACACCCCCATTGCCCACGTGGGGGCACGGTGACGTTGTGTACTAAGGCGTACAGCACGTCGATAGTGCACCTGTCTTCAACCATTGCTAACCCTGCTTGTGCGGAGTTGGTATGTTGGGGAGCTGAGAGTTGCTCGGTGGTTCTCTCCGGGTACTCCGGCTTCCTCCACCCGTAAAACTGTCACGGTCATGGTTAGCCATTGTGCAGAAATATGTGACTTAACACCAATAAATAAATAAATAAATAATATTGAGAGAAATCTACATGGAATGAACCCACATGGGAACATAATTTGTAGTTTATTATACAACAACTCAGTCGTGACAGGTAATAGCTGAAGTAAATGAGTTAGATCGGCAAGTCAAGTTAACTGGTTTTCTTTCAATACAGTTAATCCCCTAATTGAAACTCAAATTGGACAAAAGAAACTAAACATAGTTATTCGAGAATTTATTTTGCAAGTTTTGTCTGCTATCCACATTGGGTAACAGGTTAATTAATGATATAACTTTACAACAGTCTCACCTTTAGATGAGTTAGAAAGCTTGATGTACATTTGGATGATCCAGAAATAACTGATGTGCAGTGTTTGACTGTTGCTTTTATAGTTCTGTTCATTATCTGGTATGTCAAAATTCAAAGCTATACTAGACGTGAGTGACGTGACATGCTGGAACCAATGGCAATTTTTCTGAAACCCAAACAAACATGGTTGTAGCTTTCTCTTATTTACCTCGGTAATAAAAAAACAACTCCGTTGGAATTGAGAGTTGATTAATGATAGATGTTTATTTGAAAGCTGATATACAGAAACAAATCTTTTTTGATATTTTAATGCCCAGGTATGACACTCTAGACTACTTTAAAATGGGCCAAAATTCGACATGAGTGCAGGCCTGTCATTCTGAGGAGGGCGATTGCACCAAATCCTTATAGCCTGCCTGAAATTTTGAGGAGAGCAAGTAATTGCCCTCCTAAATAGCCTGATTCTAATGATTTTGGTAGGTACCAGCCTGCCTGGGTGGGCTTGTACCCGCCTGAATATAGATCAAGGAGAGCCAGTAACTGCCCTCCTGTGATTTTCAAAAAGACCGGTCTGTGAGTACAGGGCTTGCCTTGAGTCGGGGCTGATCAGCCCAGGCCCCGAGATCAGCCCCGAGGAGTACTTGCTGGGGGCTTTTTTTCAAGCCCCGACATTTTCCACAAAAAACACTAACAATAATGGACAAAATGGAAAATCAGCCCCGAAAAGGCCCCGACCTCAATATGTGGGGCACTTTTTTTAGGCCCCGACCATTTTACTCAAGGCGAGCCCTGTGAGTACATTATGTCATGGCCAGTGGCATTGTTAGAAATACCCCAAAAGAACCATTTATTTCAGTTATCATTGATATTTAACAGTTTAACTTCTACTCAACTGTCTCCACACATACTTGAGAATTAACCACGATTAACTCCATTTTGGGGCATGGTTAACCAATCACGAAAATCCCATGACAGACTGTTTCAGCCCTAAAAGGCAAAGGTTGATTCCTTTGTCAAATTACTCAAGGAGACCCGCAAAATGTAACATTGATGGCAAATTTTGGATCGAATTTAGTCCGTTTGTGAACGACAAAGATATTTTTGAGCCTAAGTTGACTCTGACATCACTTTCACCGTTTGCTATATATTTCCAAAATTGTGAGAATGGAAGATTGGCTTCTCCCTGAAGTTTTTGTTAGGTGGGCATTGCAGCTTTTGTCAGCATCTATTGGAAATTACCATGCCAAAATACTAATTTAATATGCATTTAATTTTGTAGGGAACCAGTGCAGATCAAGACAACAGATTTACTGATAAATACAAGAAACTTTTGAAACAGATGAAATTTGCTGATGGGTTGGAGATGAAGGTATGGACATTGAAAGAGCCTATGGTGTTCTCTGCAAACATATTGAGTAATGATAACTATGTCACAGTAAAAATTTGAATCTGCTTGGATCTGTAATTCCTGGTTCTGCTGGTAGAAATTACCAGTCGAATAAGATATTTCCAATTTTCATGTGTTATACAAAGTATAGTTCAATAATGTTAACCCCATTAACCATTTTTTTTGTCCATCCATCATCCTTGGACATACTGTTGTGTTTTTCAGTATGAATTATAATCTCATTAGCCTTACCGTATTTAAGCTATGTATTGAGATAGCTAAAAATAATTAATTTTGTAGGTATCTCCATTCTAAGTAAATGTTAAAAAAATCTTATTTACTGTTACTGTTTCGTTGTTCAATGAAGTTGTGTGTGATTGTGGTAATTTCATTTTGACCTGCGTTGCCAGCGGCAGAGCAGGCCTAGTAACCGCTCGACTTCGTCCGTCCATCCGTCGGTCTGTCCATCCTTCCGAAACACTTTTTCCGTCAAGGTTTTCTTGGCTTCTATGAAAGGGAATGATTTTATATTTGGTCTGCTGCTTCATAATGATGAGTTGTATCGTGTAAGCAATTTTCAGATCTGCCGTGCAGCCTCTTCCTCTTTGCCGATACTTTGAAATTTTACTGTACCCACTGAACATTGAAATTTTTCGTCAAACTTTTCTCGGCTTCTATGCAAGGGATCGATTTTATATTTCATGTGGAGCCTGATAATGATCAGTTGTATCGTGTATGCAATTTTCAGATCTGCCGTGCAGCCACTTCCTGTTTGCCAATTCAATTGCATGCAGCGACGCCGGTCCAGACCCGTTATTGGTCTTGGCTTGTTTCAGGAATACCTTTGTTCATATTTTCATAAATAAAATAAAAAAGTCAAATAAATTAATTAGTGTTTAGTTCAATTAGTTGTTATTATACTCCCTATATTAATCACCACACTCCCATCAGAAAAGAATTCAAAAGAACATAACTCCATAATGACACTGTAAATCCATATATAGTACAGAACATTTTGCAGTGAATGTCAAGTTAAATACCTCACAAGTAGGTTGGGAGGTAGAGCCCTGCAAATATGAGGTGGGGAATTTTATCGCCCACCTTCTGCCCACGAATAATTTACCCCACGCAGACAAAAATATGGCTCTTCAAATATTCTGACAAGACAGGCTCGACACATACTGTCACTCCAACACCTTCCTGTTGACCTCACGATAGTAGTATAATAGCAACGTAATTCCACACGCAACAGTGCAATTTGAATGGAAAAATGTTCCGAAGCCAGAAAAACATCAAACACCAAAGCTCAGTGTAATTTAGAATGTACGAGTTCAGCACCGTTTTCCAGCTGAACGAAGTTACTGGTTCTTGACCATGATGCAAGGTTCTATTGAGTACCTTGAGAAAAAATGAAGAAAAAAACTTGAATACAATCTTTTTTAATGGCAGATGACATTCTCGTCAGATCACCAAAGTTAAGCAATGTCGAGCCCGGTTATTCCTTGGATGGGTGACTGTCTGAGCGACTGATTCGGACTCCCACATTGTGTCCTTCGACAAGGCACTTCACCCCAATTGTCTACATGGGGGCACGATGATGCTGTGTACTAAGATGTACTGCACGTCAGTGTTGTGCATGTCTTCAACCAATCTAACCCTGCCTGTGCTGCAGTGCGGAGTTACAATGTTTGGGAGCTGGCAGCTGCTCGTCATTGGTCGGTGGTTCTCTCCAGGTACTCCGGCTTTCTCCACCCTAAAACTGTCACCGACACGATATGACCTTGGCTGTTGAAGTGTCGTTAAACCCTAATAAGTAAATAAATGGCAGATGATTGTTACGCAACGTGTGTCACAACCACATTTTCAGTTTGTAATATTCATTGTTCAACTAATTTATTTCCCTTGCTTTGTCGCCAATGTTAATTATAAAGTAAATATTTGAGAAACACATTAAGGGAGGTAAAAAGTTGAAAAATGACTATAAAATTCTGATATGTCCTGTGACAATCTATCTGGACCATGCTTGGACACAAGTTCATAACATACATTTTACATCAAAGTGATTATCAAATTGAGACTCGGAAGTATATGTGCTACATATATATCCAGCCGAGTGTATAGTATTCATACACTAAAACAGTGTTTAAAATAATTACCAGAATAAACACAACCCTCACATGAGAACAATATCGTAATTATATCGTTATTCATGATACAGTTTCCCCCAAAACACAAATATTATTTTGGCTAATCTTGCTCGGCACTAAATATGCACGGACTGAGAACATAATGTGCTATTATATGTTCATAGTTGGTGATTTACCAACAAAATATAGTGGCCTAATAGGCGCCAAGTGTTTTTAGCTCACCTGAGCGAAGCTCAAGGGGAGCTTTACTAATCACTTTCTGTCCGGCGTCCGTCGTCGTCCGTCCGGCGTTAACTTTACATTATCGACTTCTCCTCCTAAACCACTAGCCCAATTTTATTCAAATGTTGGCTAAATGTTTATTACCTAATGCCAATTCAGATTTGTTCAAATGAAGTTGCCCCTCTTCCTGGGTGGTGCCACGCCCCCAAGGGGCACCAAAATCTTTGTAAATCTTCTTCTCATGAACCAGCAGTAGCAGAGACTTGATATTTGGTGTGCAGCTTCCTTTTGAGGTGTAGACTCAGATTTGTTCAAGAGAAGTTTGTGGGGCTATACTTGGCGTTGTTATGAGAGGGGCAAAATTTTTTGCCCCGCCCAAAATTTCTATTTTCCAAACCGAGAGGCTGATTTGAACCAAATTTTATGTGAGGGCTTATTGGGTCATGAGTACTTGATTTATGCAAAAAAAAATTTTCTCGCAGCCCCGTGGGAACCGCAGGAGCTAAAAATAGAAACAATTTAAAACGCCCATATCTCCAAAACTGCACGGCACTGAGAATTTTTATTTGGTGTGCAGCTTCCTTAGGACCAACAGAAAGGATTGGTAAAAAAAAATTGCCATCGGTTTTATCATAGGGTACAGTTTCGGGACTTTGAAAAAGTGCTGAGTCAGCACTTTTTAACACTGTAGGCAATGGGAAAAACATTAAAAAATCTTCTTCTCCAGATCCAGCAGGCAGAATCTTTTGATATTTGGTATGCAACATTGTAGGGTGGATCTGATTCAAGTTTGTTCAAATCGGCCCCCTGGGTTCATATTTGGGCTCAGTATAGGAGCCCGATTTCGAACTTAGTGCATTTCAGGCAAATTTCTTAAAAAATCTTCTTCTCCAGATCCAGCAGGCAGAATCTTTTGATATTTGGTATGCAACATTGTGGGGTGGATCTGATTCAGGTTTGTTCAAATCTGCCCCCTGGGTTTATATTTGGGCTCAGTATAGGAGCCCAAATTTGAACTTACTGCATTTCAGGCAAATTTCTTTGAAAATCTTCTCCAGATCCAGCAGGCAGAATCTTTTGATATTTGGTATGCAACATTGTAGGGTGGATCTGATTCAAGTTTGTTCAAATCGGCTCCCTAGATTCATATTTGGGCTCACTATAGGAGCTCGAATTCGAATTTAGTGCATTTCAGGCAAATTTCTTCAAAAATCTTTTTCTCCAGATCCAGCAGGCAGAATCTTTTGATATTTGGTATGCAATGTTGCGGGGTAGATCTGATTCAGGTTTGTTCAAATCGGCCCCCTGGATACATATTTGGGCTTACTATAGAAGCCCGAATTCGAACTTAGTGCATTTCAGGCAAATTTCTTAAAAAATCTTCTTCTCCAGATCCAGCAGGCAGAATCTTTTCATATTTGGTAAGCAACATTGTGGGGTGGATCTGATTCAAGATTGTTCAAATCGGCCCCCTGGGTTAATATTTGGGCTCAGTATAGGAGCCCGATTTCGAACTTAGTGCATTTCAGGCAAATTTCTTAAAAAATCTTCTTCTCCAGATCCAGCAGGCAGAATCTTTTGATATTTGGTATGCAACATTGTAGGGTGGATCTGATTCAAGTTTGTTCAAATCGGCCCCCTGGGTTCATATTTGGGCTCATATTTGGGCTCAGTATAGGAGCCCAATTTCAAACTTAGTGCATTTAGGCAAATTTCTTAAAAAATCTTTTTCTCCAGATCCAGCAGGCAGAATCTTTTGATATTTGGTATGCAACATTGTGGGGTGGATCTGATTCAAGTTTGTTCAAATCGGCTTCCTAGATTCATATTTGGGCTCACTATAGAAGCTCGAATTTGAACTTAGTGCATTTCATGCAAATTTCTTAAAAAATCTTCTCCAGATCCAGCAGGCAGAATCTTTTCATATTTGGTAAGCAACATTGTGGGGTGGATCTGATTCAAGTTTGTTCAAATCGGCCCCCTGGGTTTATATTTGGGCTCAGTATAGGAGCCCAAATTTGAACTTAGTGCATTTCAAGCAAATTTATTAAAAAATCTTCTTCTCCAGATCCAGCAGGTAGAATCTTTTGATATTTGGTATGCAACATTGTGGGTGGATCTGATTCAAGTTTGTTCAAATCGGCTTCCTAGATTCATATTTGGGCTCACTATAGAAGCTCGAATTCGAACTTAGTGCATTTCAGGCAAATTTCTTAAAAAAATTTCTTCTCCAGATCCAGCAGGCAGAATCTTTTGATATTTGGTATGTAACATTGTGGGATGGATCTGATGCAAATTTGTTTAAATCGGCTCCCTAGATTGATATTTGAGCTTACTATAGAAGCTCGAATTCGAACTTAGTGCATTTCAGGCAAATTTCTTAAAAAATCATCTTCTCCAGATCCAGCAGGCAGAATCTTTTGATATTTGGTATGCAACATTGCGGGGTGGATCTGATTCAAGTTTGTTCAAATCGGCCCCCTAGATTCATATTTGGGCTTAATATAGAAGCCTGAATTCGGACTTAGTGCATTTCGGGCAAATTTATTAAAAAATCATCTTCTCCAGATCCAGCAGGCAGAATCTTTTCATATTTGGTATGCAACATTGTGGGGTGGATCTGATTCAAGTTTGTTCAAATCGGCTTCCTAGATTCATATTTGGGCTCACTATAGAAGCTCGAATTCGAACTTAGTGCATTTCAGGCAAATTTCTTAAAAAATCATCTTCTCCAGATCCAGCAGGCAGAATCTTTTGATATTTGGTATGCAACATTGCGGGGTGGATCTGATTCAAGTTTGTTCAAATCGGCCCCCTGGATTCATATTTGGGCTCACTATAGAAGCTCGAATTCAAACTTAGTGCATTTCGGGCAAATTTCTTCAAAAATCTTCTTCTCCAGATCCAACAGGCAGAATCTTTTGATATTTGGTATGCAACATTGCGGGGTGGATCTGATTCAAGTTTGTTCAAATCGGCCCCCTGGATTCATATTTGGGCTTAATATAGAAGCCCGAATTCGCACTTAGTGCATTTCAGGCAAATTTCTTCAAAAATCTTCTTCTCCAGATCCAGCAGGCAGAATCTTTTGATATTTGGTATGCAACATTGCGGTTTGGATCTGATTCAAGTTTGTTCAAATTGGCCCCCTGGATTCATATTTGGGCTTAATATAGAAGCCCGAATTCGCACTTAGTGCATTTCGGGCAAATTTATTTAAAAATCTTCTTCTCCAGATCCAGCAGGCAGAATCTTTTGATATTTGGTATGCAACATTGTGGGGTGTATCTGATTCAAGTTTGTTCAAATCGGCTTCCTAGTTTCATATTTGGGCTCACTATAGAAGCTCGAATTCGAACTTAGTGCATTTCAGGCAAATTTCTTAAAAAATCTTCTTCTCCAGATCCAGCTTCAGAATCTTTTGATATTTGGTATGCAACATTGTGGGGTGGATCTGATTCAAGTTTGTTCAAATCTGCCCCCTGGGTTTATATTTGGGCTCCGTATAGGAGCCCAAATTTTAACTTAGTGCATTTCAGGCATATTTCTTAAAAAATCTTCTTCTCCAGATCCAGCAGGCAGAATCTTTTGATATTTGGTATGCAACATTGTAGGGTGGATCTGATTGTGATTCATGAACGTATTTATTTGTAAAGTTGATAGAATCTTAGACAAAATTGGCAGAAAAGATCTACTATAGAAGGGGTGGTATCCAGGGTGAACCGTTTACCCAAATCTAGCAGTACTAATGCATTATTCACACAAATCTTCGTTCAAATTTTATGACCCCTCATTGGAACACATGCATTCAGCTCATTCCAACAAAGGTCATATGCCATGTTTTCGAGACAAAGGAATAAAAATTTTAGTTATTCATGAAATTTTTAGGCAACTGTTGTCTGTTATTCACATTGCTTCATGAACTTTCAGTACTTTTAGAAGTTACCTCAGTAATCAAGGGTTAATTCCCCTTAATTAAATGTCGCCTCTAAAAAACAACCACTTTGCATATCTTACCTTTTTACCAGCATAACTGCCAAAACTTGTCAGCATTCTTTGCAAAAATCGCTATTCAAATTTTAATTTTTGTCTCTTAAACATACATGTACTTATCGCTTGTAAATACCCCATTGGAATGAGCTTTTTGAGCTCATTCCAATGAGAGGTCGCACACCATGCTTTTTGAGTCAAAAAAGCAATTTTTTTAGTTATTCCAGAATTTCGTACGTAAAACACAGCTTTATGACTTCACATTAAAATGAGCTCTCTAAGCTTGTTCCAATCAACATTCACGCACTATGTCTTTCACACAAAAAATAAAATTTTCCATTTATTCAGGAATTTTGTTTGCAAGAACACTCTTAACCCCCCCCCCCCCCCCCCCACACACACACACACACACAAACACACACACACACACACAAACACAGACACACACATCTAAAAGTTCGTCAGCAAAAAAACAGTTACTTCAATTTTTAAATGCATTATAGGAACAACTTGCCTAATCAAATTTAAATACTTTTGCATCATTCTGTATCCAGAACAAACCATTTACCATATCTTTACGCAAAATTCTCCAGCATCATTCACAAAAAAACACCATTATTTATATATTCACATTTCTGTCTCAAAAATATACCTGATCTTCCCATACCCCTATTGGAATAAGCTGTTTGAGCTTGTTCCAATGATGATAAAAAAAAATAAAATTTGTGAAAATTTTTGTTTTCTTGCATGCAAATATATACATGTAGCACATGGAAGATATCCACAGTTGGGGAGAGATGTCCAAGGCTATCTCTTCACATTCCTTGTTTGTACTTCATGCTAAACCAGTTTGTCTGCAGAGATAAATTTGCATTATTAAAAATCATTGGAGATTGGCCACACACCAATGATTTTAAATAAAACTAATTTTAGGTAACAAATGTTGAACTTCAAACAAAATCTATCACTCAACCAGTTAATGTTGATGAGGCATGACATGGTGAAGGTGACCTAAAATACTTCTTAGAGTCACTTTGTCAGGTGAGCGATTAAGGCCACGTGGGGCCTCTTGTTTCTATGTCCTTTTCAAACCATTAGAATTGGCTGAATGTAGTATGAAATTGGTAATCGGTTCATAGCACGTTTTGATAATAGGTTAATCACTAAAATTTGTATCAACTTCGGACTCCTGCAAATGGTCCTAGCAGGGCGATGCAGATGTAAATACAAAATATCTCGCATTAGGGTTCAGTGTTCCATGTACATGTATTTTGATATTTTGATCTCTGTAAACAGGGCAATACATTATCTATAATCTCTTTCCATTCATACATTCTTACTTCATGTAGCTCCTCTAATGGGAACTTGTGTTGTCACTGACTAGTAACCTTTGTTGTTATTATTTGGCTTATGTAATAGACCAGAAATATCAACTTTCCTTATCTTATTAGCTCACCTGACTGAAAGTCAGAATGAGCTTTTCTGATCACTCTTCGTCCATCGTCCGTCCATCATCCGTCATCCTGCGTGTAGGTGGTGTTTGAGCCTCTGTCTCCTAAACCACTGGCCACATTTTAATTAAATTTCATGTAAGTAGTGGTTATATAGGGGCATTTTGATTTTTATGCAAATTAGGTTTCGGCTCATGTTGAGCAGAGGGGTGGGGAAAAAATGGCCAAATTTTTTGAAAATCTTCTAATGAACCACCAGTAGCAGAGACTTGATATGTGGTATACAAAGTCCTTTTGAGGTTTAGAATCAAGTTTGTTCAAGAGAAGTTTGTCAGGCATTATTTGCCTTCTTTATGGGAGGGGCAAAAATTTTGGCCACGCCCAAAATTTCTATTTTCAGAACCTTGAGGTCGATTTGAACCAAATTTGATATGAGATGATAATGGGTCATAAGTAGTTGGTTGATGTAGAAATTTTTTTTTCTCATTGCCCCGTGGAAACCTCGGGAGCTAAAAATAGGAAAAACCTTAAAACTGCCGTATCTCCAAAACTACACGGCACAGAGAATTCTTATTTTGTATAAAGCTTACTTTTATCCAGTAGAATAGAATGGTTAAAAAAAATCCCTTTCGGTTTGATCACAAGGTACTGTTTTCAGGACTTTGAAAAAGTGCTGAGTCAGCACTTTTTAACACTGTAGGCAATGGGAAAAACATTAAAAAATCTTCTTCTCCAGATCCAGCAGGCAGAATCTTTTGATATTTGGTATGCAACATTGTGAGGTGGATCTGATTCAAGTTTCTTCAAATCGGCTCCCTAGATTCATATTTGGGCTCACTATAGAAGCTCAAATTCGAACTTAGTGCATTTCGGGCAAATTTCTTCAAAAATCTTCTCCAGATCCAGCAGGCAGAATCTTTTGATACTTGGTATACAACATTGTGGGGGTGGATCTGATTTAAGTTTGTTCAAATCGGCTCCCTAGATTCGGGCTCACTGTAGAAGCTCAAATTCGAACTTAGTGCATTTCAGGCAAATTTCTTCAAAAGTCGTCTTCTCCAGATCCAGCAGGCAGAATCTTTTGATGTTTGGTATGCAACATTGTGGGGTGGATCTGATTCAAGTTTGTTCAAATCGGCTCCCTAGATTCATATTTGGGCTCACTATAGAAGCTCAAATTCGAACTTAGTGCATTTCAGACAAATTTCTTAAAAAATCTTCTTCGCCAGATCCAGCAGGCAAAATCTTTTGATATTTGGTATGCAACATTGTGGGGTGGATCTGATTCAAGTTTGTTCAAATCGGCTCCCTAGATTCATATTTGGGCTCACTGTAGAAGCTCGAATTCGAAGTTAGTGCATTTCGGGCAAATTTCTTCAAAAATCTTCTTCTCCAGATCCAGCAGGCAGAATCTTTTCATATTTGGTATGCAACATTGCGGGGTGGATCTGATTCAAGTTTGTTCAAATCTGCCCCCTGGGTTCATATTTGGGCTCAGTATAGGAGCCCGATTTTGAACTTAATGCATTTGAGGCAAATTTCTTAAAAAAATCTTCTTCTCCAGATCCAGCAGGCAGAATCTTTTGATATTTGGTATGCAACATTGTGGGGTGGATCTGATTCAAGTTTGTTCAAATCGGCTCTCTAGATTCATATTTGGGCTCACTATAGAAGCTCGAATTCGAACTTAGTGCATTTCAGACAAATTTCTTAAAAAATCTTCTTCGCCAGATCCAGCAGGCAAAATCTTTTGATATTTGGTATGCAACATTGCGGGGTGGATCTGATTCAAGTTTGTTCAAATCGGCTCCCTAGATTCATATTTGGGCTCACTGTAGAAGCTCGAATTCGAAGTTAGTGCATTTCGGGCAAATTTCTTCAAAAATCTTCTCCAGATCCAGCAGGCAGAATCTTTTCATATTTGGTATGCAACATTGCGGGGTGGATCTGATTCAAGTTTGTTCAAATCGGCCCCCTGGGTTCATATTTGGGCTCAGTATAGGAGCCCGATTTTGAACTTAATGCATTTGAGGCAAATTTCTTAAAAAAATCTTCTTCTCCAGATCCAGCTGGCAGAATCTTTTGATATTTGGTATGCAACATTGTGGGGTGGATCTGATTCAAGTTTGTTCAAATCGGCTCCCTAGATTCATATTTGGGCTCGCTATAGAAGCTCGAATTCGAACTTAGTGCATTTCAGGCAAATTTCTTAAAATATCTTCTTCTCCAGATCCAGCAGGCAGAATCTTTTGATATTTGGTATGCAACATTCTGGGGTGGATCTGATTCAAGTTTGTTCAAATCGGCCCCCTGGGTTTATATTTGGGCTCAGTATAGGAGCCCAAATTTGAACTTACTGCATTTCAGGCAATTTTCTTTGAAAATCTTCTTCTGAAGATCCAGCAGGCAGAATCTTTTGATATTGGGTATGCAACATTGTGGGATGGATCTGATTCAAGTTTGTTCAAATCGGCTCCCTGGGTTTATATTTATTTGGGTTCAGTATAGGAGCCCAAATTTGAACTTAGTGCATTTCGGACAAATTTCTTCAAAAATCTTCTCCAGATCCAGCAGGCAGAATCTTTTGATATTTGGTATACAACATTGTGGGGGTGGATCTGATTTAAGTTTGTTCAAATCGGCTCCCTAGATTCGGGCTCACTATAGAAGCTCAAATTCGAACTTAGTGCATTTCAGGCAAATTTCTTAAAAAATCTTCTTCTCCAGATCCAGCAGGCAGAATCTTTTGATATTTGGTATGCAACATTGTGGGGTGGATCTGATTCAATTTTGTTCAAATCGGCTCCCTAGATTCATATTTGGTCTCACAATAGAAGCTCGAATTCGAACTTGGTGCAATTCAGGCAAATTTCTTCAAAAATCTTCTTCTCCAGATCCTGCAGGCAGAATCTTTTGATATTTGGTATGCAACATTGTGGGGTGGATCTGATTCAAGTTTGTTCAAATCGGCCACCTGGATTCATATTTGGGCTCACTATAGAAGCCCAAATTCGCACGTAGGGGGGGGGGGGGGGGTGAGCATTCAAGTGTGTTAAAGCCAAGTTCATGAGCCCAAATTATAACTTAGTCAATATGAGGAATTTTTCTTTAAAAATCTTCTTCTTCAGATTCAGCAAGCAGTTGGAATGTTTTGATATTTGGCATGGAGCAACCTTAGGGGGCTGAGATTCAAGTCAAGTCCCTTGGTTCATATTTGGGCTCACTATGGTAGCCTGAATGACAACTTAGTTCAAAATGAGGAATTTTCTTTAAAAATCTTCTTCAGATCCAGCATTTGAATGCTTTTGATATTTTTTATGCAGCATCCTTAGGGGAGTAAGATTCAAGTTTGTTCAAGCCATGTCCCTAGGTCCATATTTGGGCTGATTGTGGGAGCTCGAATTGTAACTTGGTTCAAAATGAGGAATTTTCTTTAAAAATCTTCTTCTTCAGATCCAGCAGTCGGAATGTTTTGATATTTGGTGTGCAGAATCCTCAGGGGTGTGAGATTCAAGTTTGTTAAAGCCAAGTCCCTGGGTTCATATATGGGCTCCCTGTGGGAGCCCGAATTATGACTTAGTTCAATATGAGGAATATTCTTTAAAAATCTTTTTTCAGATCCACTGGTCAGAATATTTGGATATTTGGTATAAGCTTTTCTTAGGAGGAGCAGATGCAACTTGTTGAAATCAATTCTCTGGGTTGATATTTAGGCTACCATGTCATGTGAGCGCCCTCAGGCCCCCTGGGGCCTCTTGTTTTATAAGTGTGGACTTTGAAAAATTCTGACCTGTTATGCCATACATGTACATGAGAGGAGGCTACCACCGGAATGCTATGGCATTTTATGTTCCCAAGCTCCGAAGGAGGATTTGGGGGTATCTAGTGAAGCCCTTCATCCGTTCGTCTGGGTGTCCATACAAACATTTTGCATTGTAACTTCAAAGCCATCTGTTGGATTTGGATCTCCTTTTTGCTGATATGCACGCATGAGGAAATGGATATGCACTAGGAGCGGGTTCCATCCAATACTTTTTTCCCGAGTTGTGACCCTTTTTTACTCTTTCGACTTAGAAAATCTGTATTGACCTCTGTATTGCCCTCTGTATTGCATTAGCTGCATGTTTGATTTGATTTATTCTTTGTATGCTCATGAACCCGCTTTGCAAAAAGAATATCAACAAGTAACAGGGTCTGTCCTGTTATTTATTTTTTTTCAGAGTTATGGGCCTTTTTCGACTTAGTTCAACAGTGATGGCTTCCCGAGACCAAAATCCGAAAACCTTTAGCACAGTCTATAGGTTTAATTTATAAAGGGATTTCATTGTAACTTGGTAGGATGACTCTGTATAATGTCTAGATAAGAACGTCCCCTTTTGGTCATGATCTGTTAACTGTGATGACTGGCCAAGCCCGAAACCCAAAATTTTTAGCACTGATTACAGGTCATATTTAATATGGAGGGATTTCATTGTAACTTGGTAGGATGACTCCGTGTGATGTCTAGATGAGAACTTCCCCATTTGGTCGCAATCTGTCAACCATGATGGTTTCCCAAGCCCAAAATCCAAAAACCTTTAGCACAGTCTACAAGTCGTATTTATGAAGGTATTTCATTGTAACTTGGTAGGATGATTCCATATATTGTCTAGATGAGAACCTCCCCTTTTGGTCACTATCGGTCAACCCGAAGCCCAAAAACCTTTAGCACAGTCTACATGTGGTATTTATAAAGGGATTTCATTGTAACTTGGTAGGATGACTCCAGATAATGTCCCCTTTTGGTCGTGATCATTCAACTGTTATGGCTGCCAAAAACCTTTATCAGAAACTACAGGTCGTATTTATGAAGGGATTTCATTGTAAGTTGGTAGGATGACTCCGTTTAATGTTCAGATGAGGACGTCCCCTTTTGGTCACAATTGGTCAAACTTGATGGCCACACAGGCCCGAAAACCTATAGCACAGTCTACAAGCTGTATTTATGAAGGGATTTCATTGCAACTTGGTAGGGCCAGGAAACCTTTAGCATGTCTAAGGGCGTATTTATGAAGGTATTTCAGTGTAACTTGATGAGATGACTCGTTTTGAAATAATTTCACTGTAACTTGGTAACTTTGGTTGACATACATTAACTGTGAGGGCCACATTAACCCACCCCTCAATTCTTTAGTAAAGAGAACACTTCAAATTATTTTTATTGAAAACATAGCATACAGGGAACAGAAATTAACATATTCTGAATTATCACAATTGTCGTTTTTCGTAAACATTGAATATTATCCTTTTCTTCAAACACAACACACAGTCAAGTTAAGCTACCGTGTCATTGACACTTTCATTTGAACTTGCAGACACCTCACCTGGGCATTCAAATTCTCCTTAAGCCCAAATAACCGAACAAACATACTTTAACTTATCTGAGTTGGTCCTTTTCCAGCTTGAGTGATACAAGGTGGACTCTTGTGTCCGAGGACTGCTGTGAACACTTAGGGTGCCTCCATAGGGAGTGGCTGGTGGTGGGAACATGGCCCAAATTTTCTTAAAATCTCAACTGGAAATACAATGATCTGATATTTAGTACTTGTCTTCCTCATATAGCTTAAAGTTTGGTCAAATGAAGTTTTTGAGGTAATATTTTCCTTTGTAAAGGGAGGTGAAAGATATTTTTTGACCCTGCTTGAAATTTGTATTTTTTTAATTGATGGGTCAATTTGAACCAAATTTGGCATGTAGTATTACTGGGTCATAAGTGGAAATGGAAATATTTTCAAATGACCATATTTCTTGAAATGCATGGAACAGAGAACTATTGTTTGGTATGAAGTATCCTCAGGACTAATAGAATCAATTGGTATAAAAATTGTAATCTCTTAAGTCATAGGGTACCATAGGGGGAATTAAAAAAAATGTGAAGTCTGCATATTTTCAGAATTAAGAAAATTCTCCAGAACCAGAAATCAAAATCTTTTGATATTTGGTATACAACATTCTTAGGGGGATCAGATTCGAGTTTAAGTCCAGACCCTTGGTTCATATTTGATTTCCATACAGGAGCCTTAATTTTAACTTTGTGCAATATGAGGAATATTCTTTAAAAATCTTTTCCAGAGCCACCAGGCAGAATCTTTTGATATTTGGTATATAGCATCTGTGCTGGGTGGGGTGGGAGTGGGTCAGGTTAATAATTGTTAAAATGTAATTGCTGGGTTGATATTTGGGTTGTGTATGGGAGCCTGAATCTTAACTAATTGCAATATCACAATATTCTTCAAGAATCTTCTCCAGAACCACCAGCCAGTCAGAATTTTTGGTATGCAACAACCTTACTGAGGTGACAGGTCAGATTCAAGTTTGTTGAAATCGAGTCAGTTGGTTCATATTTGGCAGGCTTGGTGTTTTGAGACAAGTAATCTCTCCCAAAGCACTATCGCCCGCCTAATTTTCTATCCAGCTGAGTGTTTTATCACCTGCCTCATCAAGTGACAATCGCAGACATAAGTATTTCGAATTACAATGCAAAGCGTGATCAGGGACTGACTGGAAAGAAGAAGGATAACTCTTACTCGTCATCACTCTTGTAAACTTTTCACTATGGGAGCAATTAATCACTCGAATTCATGATGTATGTAGAAATTATGTCTGAACATCAAGTTATATATTGTATTTCAATCACCCATTACATGACCGAACTCGGAGACGTTACTTGCAAAACAGTATATCTCATAACTGAAATCTTTCCTTTTTAGCTTAACTTGACAAAGTCAGCCATCATGCATGCGGATGTCTGAGTCTGTTCACATTTTCCTTTAGCACAGGCTACACCCCGTAGTTCTTGTTTGATCATCACAAAATTTCATATGCAGGTTTGGGGTCATGTCTAGATGGGAGCGTCCCCTTTTGGTCACGTTTGGTCAACTGTGATGGCTGCTCTGGCCCAAAACCTTTACCATAGTGTCATATTTATGAAGGGATTTCATTGTAACTTGGTAGGATGCCTCTGTATAATATCTAGATGAGAATGTCCCCTTTTGGTCATGATCTGTCAACCGTGACGGCTGCCCAAGCCTGAAACCCCAAAAGTTTTAGCACTGTCTGCAGATCATATTTAATATGGAGAGATTTCATTGTAACGTCTTGGTAGGATGACTCCGTATGATGTCTAGATGAGAACTACCCCATTTGGTTGCGATCTGTCAACCGCGACGACTGCCTGAGCTCGAAACCCGAAATCCTTTAGCACAGTCTACAGGTCGTATTTATGGAGGGATTTCATTGTAACCTGGTAGGTTGACTTCATATAACGTCTAGATGAGAACGACCCCTTTTGGTCGCGATTGGTCAACTGTGACAGCTACAGGGGCCCAAAGCCCAAAAACCTTTAGCACAGTCTACAGGTCATATTTATGAAGGGATTTCATTGTAACTTGGTAGAATGACTCCAGTTAATGCCCAGATGAGAACGTCCCCTTTTGGTTGCGATCATTCAACCATGACGGCTGCCCGAGCCCAAAACCCAAAAAACTTTACCACAGACTACAGGTCGTATTTATGAAGATTTCATTGTAACCTGGTAGGATGACTCAGTATAATGTCTAGATGAGGACATTCCCTTTTGGTTGCGATCGGTCTACCGTGATGGCTTCACGGGCCCGAAGCCCAAAAACCTTTAGCACAGTCTACAGGCCGTATTTGTGAAGGGATTTTATTGTAACTTGATAGGATGACTCATTTTGGAATAATTTCACTGTAACTTGGTAACTTTGGTTAACATACATTAACTGTGTGGGCCACATTAACCCACCCCTCAATAATTTAGTACAGTCTACATACACCTCATATTATTTTTATTGAACACGTAGCATACAGGGAAAAGAAATTAACATATTCCCAGTTATCACAATTCTTGTCTTATTTCATAATCCTTTCATAAACATTGAACATTATCCTTTTCATCAAACACAACACACAGACAAGTTAAGCTACAGTGTCATTGACACATTCATTTGCTTAAACCATAACTTATATAATAATAATAATAATATACACATTTATATAGCGCCAAAATTATAGTTCAGAAGATGTAGAACCATATTCTAAGGCGCCGTTCATGTTACTGAGCTCGTGCAGATATACAAACGGAATATATACAGTATCTTACCAGTCCAGAACATCACTTACAGGCCTTTTGAAACAGGTATGTTTTGAGATCTTTCATGAAAAGGTTGACATTTGACAGTCTTTTTAGGTGTTCTGGTAAATTATTCCACAAGTGAGGGCCTGCAAATGAGAATGACCTATCTCCAAATGTCTTACACCTATGTTTTGGAACATGTAGCAGCATTTTACCATCGCACCTCAGGTTGTATTGACACACATTTTTAGTATTAAGGAGTTCTTCTAAGGCTGGTGACATGTTGTTTTGTGTCTTGAAAACTAATAATAAAGTTTTGAAAATTATTCTGTACTTAACTGTCAGCCAGTGCATATCCCTCAGAACAGCAGTGATGTGTTGAGATCATGATACCCTACATACCATACGAGCTGATGCATTTAGTACCATCTGCAAGCGAGAGTACTGATATTGTGGAAGGTTGAACAGTAAGGCATTACAATAATCCAAATGTGAAGTTACAAAGGCATGAACTTGGGTTTTTGTTGAGTCTTTGGTGAGGAACTGTCTTATCTGTTTACCTTTGTATAGACCTCTGAAAGCTTTATTGCACATATTTGTAACATGTCTGTCCATAGACATGGTAAAGTCGAAGAAGGCACCAGGATTACGTACACTGTTACTTGCACTGATGGCAGAACCTCCTACCTTCACTAAATTGATGTCAACTTTAGTGAGTTGTTGTCGTGAACCAATTATTAAGAATTCAGTCTTATCATTTATCATTAATTTCTTTGAAACCATCCATGTGCGAATGTCCGAAATACATAATTCATTCGTTTCTAGAGCTTTAGTTTGATCCTTGACTGATGGTCGAAAAGAGAAATAGACCTGTGTGTCATCAGCATAACCATGAATGTCGGGCAGGTGAGATTCAATGATGGTGAACATTTTTGAAATATAGAATAGAAACAGAACAGGAACAAGACAACTGCCCTGTGGGACTCCACATTCAAGATGGAAGTCTTGTTAAGAAAGGGATAGAGAAACCACTAGGCTCGCCCGCAAGCTTCAGGTATAGCATCTGACTGCTGTAATATAAGGGGGCACCAGTGGCCCATTTCGCTGTGCAGCAAAGCGCCTCTGGGGGCATCTTAAGTAGTGTGGTGAATGAGACCTGCGGTAAGTGGGTCATATGTGTTCGTTACTGACGGGGCCACGGGTAGAGGTATGTTCGTTGTCGTGCATGATGGTACGCGCCCCAGTTCTATGTAGAAATGTAGAGGGGGGGGGGGGGCGTTTGTGTATGTTCCATAGGTAGGTTCCTATGTTTATAGATGGGTGGGGTGCCCATGGATACTACTTCCAAACTGACGCCGGTGGCGAATATAAGTATGTGGTCACCATAGGTGGATCTGAGGTCATTGTCCATTAATGTGCCGACAGCACCGACGAAGCTCATAAGCATATGTATGCCACCTAACTGGGGTATCATGGTTTTGAATTTATCTGGATCAGACCAAAGAACATCCAATGCCACTTTATACAGCTGCCGATAAGCAGTGAATACCGTGAACTTCTGCCCAGTCAACTTAGACATAGTGCTTCTAACATCGCGGTGGAAATTGTTTCCGGATCAGCTGGGCGCATGTCAATCAATGGCTGGCCACTCTGGCGAGATAATCTGGTATTGTAACCGTTAAACTCCGGACAGTCAGCATGTTTTATGACGTCTTTCAGAAACCCAAAATCACTTTCCAATACCCTTCGCTCTGTAATAGCCATGCGTGCCAAGACCTTGAGCTGAGATACGTCATTTCGAATACAATGAGTGGGAATGTCAGGCTTTTTAGATCCGTCAAAATGTGGACGCTTCAACATTGTGATCAATGGGTTTAGACATATCATGTTTACGAACTCTCGGTATCATTGGGGAGGCAGGTTCCGCTTTTTTGTTAAGCTGTGTCGTCAAGACCGCCAATGAGTGTGTACTGAGCTTGCCATTTTGTCAGATTTCAGGGCGGTATGATGTTGAGTTCTAGAATCTAGAGTATAATAGTGAATTCTAGGTGTATTAATGATAATATTCCTCAATATTTTCATGTTAGTCATGTGAATTTGCAACAAATTCCAAGTAACTGGTTTTACGTCTGGGATAGAGTTGAGTGGTTAACCGAAAATTCAGTTCGGTTTCAGTTTTGTGATCAAAACCGAAACCGAGACCGAAACAATTACAGAAAACTGTCATCGCGGTTTTCAACTTCATTGTTGAAAAACTCTAATCAGGTCTTCAATTCTCAGAATTAAGAGATAAACAACCTAAAATTAACCTATTTTCAAACTTCAGAGTCGCCATACCCTGTTATACTTTTTAGGGCACTATAAAAAAAAATTGCTCAAGGCTGACAGATGGCCAGCCGATAGAATCTTGATGTCGGATACCTGAATTTACAAAATCCGCAGAGAAATATACTTTATACGTGAAAACAAGCATTCGTGAATTTCGGGGGTTTGGCGTTGGGCTGTCATGTTGGGTAAGGGTTTTAAAGTCACTCCCCTGAAACTCACTCTCGCAAAATCAAAATGTGATTCTTCACTCATTTGCATTATCTTCCCGGCAGTCACTGCGTGATAATCCGTGCCATAACCTTTTCTTTGAAAACAATATCCCACAATTCATCACTGTAGTCTTTAGTTCATGAATATTAATTAATACAGCTGTTATGGGTGCTGGCCCGTCATACCATTTGTTTGGTTCTCTATTGTTTGGTTCTTATCTGCTATTGTATTTTTAGTGATAATAGATATGCCTTGTATGTTTGTGTTAGTTATTAATGTTCACGTAAGTCATTATTAATGTCTGAATGGATTATTGTTGTGCAGGCTTCTCTTTCTTTCTGTTTCTCCACTGTGTGTACACACATACCCCACAACTGCCCCTGATGGTTAAGTTTTAAATATTATGTTTATTTGAGGGAGCATGGTGGCTCAGTTGGTAGAGATACAGGCCGTAAGCCGGGAGGTCCACGGTTTGAATCCCACCCACGGCAACCTCTTTGTGTCCTTGGGCAAGACACCTAATTCCAATTGTGCATGTGGGGGCATTGCGTACTAAGGCGTACTGCACATCAATTATGCACTTGTCTTCAACCAATGCTAACCCTGTTTATGAGGAGTTAGTACTTTGGGGAGTCTGACAGTTGTTCAGTGGTTTTCTCCGGGTACACGGTCTTCCTTAACCCATAAAACTGTCAGACATGAGGTGACCCAGGCTGTCGAAAGTGTGGTTAAACCCCAATAAATAAATAAATGTTTATTTGAATTCATTATCGAAATGGGTTCTGTCCATTCGTCCATCCAATCGTCCGTCCATAACAACTTTGGATCTTCATATCTGTCAGTGGATGTTCGATTTAAATGATCTTTGGTATGCGGATAGACCACCATGGCGGAAAGGATATTCACAAGTAACAGGTTTTGTCCATTTTTTCTAGAGTTTTGGGCCTTTTTCTGCTTTTTAGCTCATCTTGACAAAGTTAAGCAAATCTCATCGCTCTTCGTCCGTCATCCGTCCATCCGTCGTCCGTCAACACCATGTTTTGGTCTTCTCCAAAGCCACTGGGCCAATTGAAGTGAAAGTTTGTGTGTGGGATGGTCGCAAAGGGGCATTGCATTTTTGTTCAACTAAACATGCCCAGCCCTGTAGGGAGGTAGTGGGGAAAAATGCTCCAAAATTTTTTTAACCAGTGTGCACAATGACTTGATATTTGCTATGTAGCTTCCTTTTGAGGTGTAGAATCAAGTTTGTTCAAACGAAGTTCGTGAAGCAATATTTGGCTTTGTAATGGGAGGGGTAAGACTTTTGGCCCCGCCCAAAATTTCTATTTTCTGATCCGGTGATCTGGTTTGAACCAAGTTTGGTATGTGGTATTATTGGGTCATAAGTACTTGACTCATTCCAAAAAAAATTTCTGCATCCCTGGGAGCTAAAAATAGAAATATTTTCAAACGCCTATCTTTCCCAAATCACACGGAACAGAGAGCTGTTATTTGGTATGAAGTATCCTTAAGACCAGTAGAACTGAATGGTAAAAAAAAAAATGCCATCAGTTAATGTTTGTGTGTTTTGTAATGGGCATCGAAAAAGTGCTGAGTCAGCATATTTGCAAACATTTTTAAAAATCTTTTCTCCAGAACCAATCATCAGAATCGTTTGATATTTGGTATACACCATTCATTGAGGGAGGGGGGGGGGGGGGGGGGGGTGGGTTGAGATACAAGTTTGTTAAAATTGTTAAAATAAAGCCCATTGGTTCATATTTGGGCTCAATACAGGAGCCCAAACTTTTAACATAGGATAATAGGGGGAATATTCTTTAAAAATCTTCTTTTTCAGAACCCCCAGTCAGAATCTTTTAATGTTTGGTATACATCATTGTTATGAGGGTCAGATTCAAGATTGTTCAAACCAAGTCCCTAGGTTAATATTTCGGCTTCCCAGATTCAAGTTTGTTCAAATTGCGTCTATAGGTTAATATATGGGCTCGCTATGGTAGCCCAAATTTTAACTTAGTGCAATATGAAGAAATTTCTTTAAAATTTCTCTTCAGATCCAACAGTCAGAATGCTTTCATATTTGGTGCACAACATCTCTAGGGAAGTAAGATTCAACTGTGCTCAAATCGAGAGCCTGGGTTAATATTTGGGCTCCCTATGGGAGCCGGAATTGGCCATGTTGCTGAAGAATTAAAAAATTTGTATTCAGTACCCTCTAAAGGTGTGTAACTAAGATTAATCCACATAGGTTGTATCAAGGGGCTTCATAGGGGAGCTCTGTATTTACATTATGATCAACTGAAGAAAAGGCATGATACCTGGATTATTTTTGTCACTCCTGAGGGACTCAAGGATTGACATTGTATCCTATGGAGATGGATTGCTTAATGTAGACTCATTCTTGGACTCTGTTTATATTGTGTTCTGTTCAAGATGAGTGCTTCAGGCCCCGTGGGGCCTCTTGTTTCAACTTAGAAACTCTAGGTGGGGGATATTACACCTTGATAATTTCCGGGATGTTTCTTAAAACAAATATTTTGAAGAGATGAAAAAAAAGGTTCAGTTTGAGATTACTGGTTGTCATGTTTTCAGAGTGGTACCAAAAGTGACAGGGATGTCTTACTCATGTCTTCATTGCCATTGAACAGCTCATTAATATTCATACATTCAAAGTTCACATTGACAGTGTTGATGGGAAACGTTGATTAACCTGGCTCCAAGTTTTATCTCTTCCTCTGATGGATAATATAAATAAAACAAAATGTTTTTGTGAGTAATTTTATTACCTACACATGAAAACGGGAGATTATATCCACAAATGTGTCAAAGTGTTCATTCCCTGAATTCGACGCACTCCTGTAATTTTCAACTTTCAAATTGCTGGTACATGTAAACTTTCGCAACTGAGAATATTTGAAGTGATCACTGGTTGACTGTCCCTGCAACTTATGATATCATAGATTACTGAGCAGTTTTCAACCAAGGAGAGCACAGCACACCTGGAAAAAAAATTAAGGAGAGCTACCAATGGATGGGTTCCATTTTTAGCTTAACTTGACAAAGTCAAGATAAGCTATTGCCATCACGTGAGCGGAAGTCTGTTAGTCTGTTCACATTTTCCTTTAGCACAGGCTACTCTCAGGTGCCAAATAAATGTGACGTCACGTTTATTATTTTTTGCTCCAAAATACATAAGATCACGTTTATTGTGCAGCATCACCTTTATTAATTTTGGATCATGACAGCTGATCATGGTTCAATAAAAATAAATCTGAAAGTGACGTTTCAGAAATTTCATTTAATTGAAGTGTTAATCTTCTTTTGACAAGACGATGTTGTTATGCCCAACTGGTAGCAACCAAATCCTTTCCCGAAAGATTTGGCAGATTGATACATGTATGAGCAAAACTCTTTCAAATCATTGAAATCGACGCAAGCAATTTATGTTCTCTCGCCTCAACTGAGAATTATTCGACGGCAGTTTCGAGAATATCACTGTCGTTGGCTTTACACGTTTGTCATCATGCAACAAACACATAATGGAATACAGTATGGTAATCGTATTTCCAGAAAACCAACTTTTCTGCATGCAAGAGTGACGATTCTACTGGAAACTATTTACCATGTATGATCGTCCAGTTTTGCAACTATTACAACAATTATAGAAGTGCGCCTGCCGCAGAGACCGTTTAAACAAAAGGGAACAGTCAGGAATCATTCCGTAAAGTACTGGAAGGCCTACCACTCGCGACCAACAGGAAGATAATCTCGTTTCGCGTGTTTCTCCGTCATCTTAAAAAATCAAACAAAAATAATTATGCACTTTATTTGGGAACATACAACAGGCAATAATTGCAACAGCTGTAATTCCGTAACTGCCTTATTTGAAACGTCCCGTTCAATAATTGTTCTGATTGATGTTCTAATTGGCACGAAAGAACAAAATTCTGTGTGAGAATAACCAGTAAAGTGCTTTGAGCCTACCTATTCAGTGGGGTAGAGTTAGAGCCCTATAGAAGTGATATTATTATTATTATTAGTATTATTATATAAAACGGTCACTGCCAGATGAGCAGGGTGTCTTTAATGTTGATGAAATTGGAAAGTCGACACGGAATCGTTGTGATGTGTAAAAGCTTGAGCATCTTGAAGAAGTCTCGGATATTCAAAATTGTTGAAGACTGGGTGGGGTTGGAAGGGCCCCCCCGTTACACTGTGGGACATCTCGGCCAAAACACAGGGGAGTGGGATTTCCACCCACACAATACGCCCTCATTTTTGGTGAAGCGGAAAACAGAAATGGCATATTTTGCCGGACGAACCTTTGGTGAATGTCCCTCAGTTAAAATGTTGAAATGCTTCTTTCTCAAAGGACGATTTGGTTGGGCCAATGTCCTCTGTTGGAATTCCACTCTGCAGGTGTTTTATGTACCAAAACGTACTCTCCGTGTACTATAGGTGGGTTTCCGTCAGGTTTCTGGATACCTGCAGTTAAGATCACAGTCATCCATAGCCTTGTGTTCAGAATCTTCAATTCACGAGTAACATTGGGCCGAATGTTTCGTGAACGAAACTGCCCTAGAATAGATGGCTTTGACTTCTCACACTATGTGCGTTGTGGGAACGTTCTCCAAATTGTTGTGTATTTTCATGAACAATTAAGTTTTCTGATGCTTTCCTTCAATTTTTTTCAGTGAATAAATAGTTAAAAATCATTTTCATCTGTTCTCAGTCCTTTGTGTATACTTATCTTGTTCATTTAGCCCAGAATATGCATATTGTATAAAATATCAAAATATCAATTCACCCCAAAAAACCATCCGTCTGACTGAATTTCACCGAAAGTGAAGAGTTAACTGCACACTGCTTTTTTATAGCTTTCTTGGTTGCACTGTAGTTTTTTCGGTTCTCTTTGCGTTTCCAACTCTGTATATTGCAGGTACACCGATTCGTGGAAATTTTGTAATAAATACCCAACACTCGGCCATTCGTGGCTTTTTTGGAGGTGGAGGGGGGGGGGGGGGGGGGGCTGGCTGGGTAATAGAAATATTTGCCCCAATTAGGCCTACTTACGAGTGTTTATTCGAATTTATTAAACAGTAAAACAACACATTTAAGTGAGCACAGGTGGCAAAGACAACCAATGATGTGCAACATGCTGTTGCGGCAGAAATGGCCAGAAGTTGAGTGCAAGGGTTCATGGGTGTTAGCCCCCCCCCCCCCCCCCCCCCCCCCCCCACCTGCCAATTTTATTCACGCACTTTCATTTCTTTTCTAATCATACAGCCTTTTTAGAGATTGCAGGGAGGAGGGGGGGGGGGGGACTGACAGGGGATGAAAATATTTGAACGTTTATTGACATTTTATTAAAACAACACATTTTTAAAAGTGAGCACAGGTGACAAAAAACAACCAATTATGCGACATGCAGTTGCAGCGGAAATGGTCAGAAGATGAGGACAGGGATTCATGGGCGTTTTGGACCTCCTGATTTTCTTCATGCCCTCCCATTGTTTAATTTTTTTCTAATCATATAATGCCCCCTCCCCTTCTCTCTATAACACCTTTGATGAGGAAGATAAAAATCCCATGTCCGCTCGTTTTTTATTTTTGTATGGGCAGTTAGGCCTGTGGCCTTTTATGTTTTGTTTTGTGGTGGGGGTTGGGGTGCAGGAGTACTTTTCTCTCAAACTAATGAGGTTCATAAGCCTATGAGCTCATTTTGTATTGGGGGGGGGGGGGGGAGGGTGTGTCTGGGAGACCTTTGTACGAAAAAAGTGATTCCGCCACAACTCAAAATTGCCCCCCCCCCCCCCCCAAAATATGAAATTGTCGGAAAAATTCAATTTTTAATATGTAATTTCCGACAAAATTCAATTTTTGTCACACTCAGGGGGGGGGGGGGGGGGGGGGGGGGGTCCTGCAGCTCTCCCCTTCCCGTACGTCTATGATGTGGTTGACCATACCGTACTGACTCGTGTCGAAGCCCATACTCGTGCCAAAGCCCACCCCTCGCTTTTTCAGATTTCTGAATCAGGGTGCCCTACTCGAGTAATCGAGTAAAAGCCCACCCCCCAAGTGCACAACTCATTGTGAAAGAACACTGCCACTTTCGAGCATGCACAACTCATTGTGAAAAACGGGTGGTAATTAAAAATAAAAAATAATTACAACTCTGGTTTTTGGGAATTATATAATAATATAACGAGGGATATGATTTATGACTTATTGGTTCAATAAAACATGCTTATTTATCATTTCATCATGCTCTGCAACATGTGAAGTTATGACTTTCAGTGTAAAATCAATTTTTCGAATGTTGCCAAGGGAGGCAACTATTTTGTTATATTCCGCTGTGTAAATTTTATCTGGTCTTCATATTAAGATTTTTTTTATTGATTTTGTGTGAAGCTATATTTTGTTTTATTCGTAATAAATGTACATATTTAAAAAAACAGCTATTTTTGAACAGACTATGTTTGTCTGTTTTCAAGGGGGTGGTTTGCAGTGTTGATTGACAAACTTACATCCATTTCTGGCTTCGAGAGTAACCTGTACAAAAAAAAAAAATGAAAACAACACTGCATGGCTTTCTGTTTGTTTTATTCATAAAATTGAGGATTAAAACCCGAAATCTGAAACATATGTACAAGATAATTATGAGACTTTTTAAAGCAAATTCTATAAAATTGGTAGGTGGTTTCCAAAGAAACGTAACATACCCAGTGGATACTCGGTGAGACTACTTACCGAGAACAACCGAGAACAAATTAAAATAATAAATAAAGGCAAAAATAAATATTAATTGTTGGCATATAGGTACTCTATTTATGTAAAAGCTAGAAAAAACAACTTTAGACCGACCAAGTCTATGGTGAAGGGGGTTATTCATTAATCCTTTGCCTTCGGCGCCGAACCGAGAAGAGACTACTTGCCGAGAAAACAAAATAATATATAAAGATAGAAATGAAAGTTTTCTGTTAGCATATAAAGCATGTAAGTACTCTATATTATGTGCAAATTTGTAACTAACAATTTTAAACCAGCCAGGTCAATGGTGAATGGGATTATTTATCACTTCCCACGCTCGGAGCCGAACCAAGAAGAGGCTACTTGCCGAGAACAAAACAAAATTTAAAAATGAAAATAAAAGTTTATTGTTAGCGTATAAGGCATGTACATGTATCTACTATATATTATGTACAAACTAGTAACAAAACCATTTTAAAACCAGCCAGGTCTACGGTGAATGGGATTATTTATTAATTCCCACATTCAGCGCGGAACCATGAAGAGGCTACTTGCCGAGAACAAAACAAAATTTGAAAATGAAAATAAAAGTACCGCTGTATCCATGTGGAGTTTGTGGTGAAGTGTGCCACAAAATCAGAAGCATAGCTTGTGATATTTGTGATTGTTGGTATCACTTGGAGTGTGAGAAACTGAAAGTTAAGGCGTTTTCTCATTTGTCTTAAGTGTTCCCTGAGTCACATTTGTCTGAGTTGCTTGTACAAGTCTGGTTCTTTTGACTGGGAAGATTCTCACTTGAGGCTCACAGCAGGCGGTCAACAATGGGTCAGTTTTTGATGCTGCAAGGAAGGAGAAAATCTTCTTGTGCAATGAAAGTCAACAATAAAGGTCACTGACATACATTACTACCATCCTATGAGGAGACATTACCAGGATAAATTTGCCTGCCAGCTTCTCGGTCCTCAGTGGAAAGACTCTTGCAATTTCGATGACTGGGAAAGGAAGCTGTCTGTTTAATGCCATATCAATTGCTTTGTTTGGAGATGAGGTCTTGTTCCTCAGAACTGAGAGTTCGTCAGTACCTGCGTTGAGTTAGCTTTGAATAAGTCTTAACCCCGAATAAAAACCGCCATCAGTAATATGTCACATCGAGGACCAAATTCATCAAACAAACAAACCACTAGTTATTTTAGTTTGCAGTTGGCCTTTTGACTTGCACACTGCGTTGGGCTAAATAAAATGTGCCCTTGATTTCACACGTTTGAATTATCCAGTTGAATGTTGAAAACGGCAGATGTGGGTCGTCACGTTTATTGAGCACCATCACGTTTATTAATTTTCCATTTCAATTTGCCGGACATCACGTTTATTTGGGGCCATCATATTTATTTGGCATCTGAGAGTACACCCCGTAGTTCTTATCCGATCATCATGAAATTTCATATGCAGGTTTGAGGTCATGTCTAGATGAGAACGTCCCATTTTGGTCACGATCGGTCAACCATTATGGCTGCCCGAGCCCAAAACCGAAAACCTTTAGCACAATCTACAGGTCGTATTATTAAGGGATTTCTTTGTAACTTGGTAGGATGCCTCTGTATAATATCTAGATGAGAACATCCCCTTTTGGTCATGATCTGTCAACCGCGACGGCTGCCCAAGCCCGAAACCCAATAACTTTTATCACGGTCTGCAGGTCATATTTAATATGGAGGGATTTCATTGTAACTTGGTAGGATGACTCGGTATGCTGTCTTGATGAGAACTTTCCCATTTGGTCGTGATCTGTCAACCGTGATGACTGCCCAATCCCAAAACCCAAAACCTTTAGCACAGTCTACAGATCATATTTATATAGGGATTTCATTGTAACTTGGTAGGCTGACTCCATATAATGTTTAGATGAGAACTTCCCCTTTTGGTCACGATTGGTCAAATGTGACAGCTACAGGAGCCCAAAGTCTGAAAACCTTTAGCACAGTCTGTAGGTCATATTTATGAAGGGATTTCATTGTAACTTGGTAGGATGACTCCAGATAATGTCTACATGAGAATGTCCCTTATGGTCGCCATCATTCAGCCGTGACAGCTGCCCAAGCCCAAAACCCCAAAACCTTTAGCACAGTCTACAGGTCATATTTATGGAGGGATTTCATTGTAACTTTGTAGGTTGATTCCATATTATGTCTAGATGAGAACGTCCCTTTTTGGTCGCGAATGGTCAACTGTGATGGCTACAGAGACCCGAAGCCCGAAAACCTTTAGCACCATCTACAGGTCATATTTATGAAGGGATTTCATTGTAACTTGGTAGGATGACTCCAGATAATGCCTAGGTGAGAACATCCCCTTTTGGTCACGATCATTCAACCATGACGGCAGCCCGAGCCCAAACCTGAAAAGCTTTGGCACAGACTACAGGTCATATTTATGAAGGGATTTCATTGTAACTTGGTAGGATGACTCCGTATAATGTCTAGATGAGGACGTCCCCTTTTGGTTGCGATCGGTCAGCCGTGATGGCTACACAGGCCCGAAGCCCAAAACCATGACGGCAGCCCGAGCCCAAAACCTGAAAAGCTTTAGCACAGTCTACAGAAGTATTTATGAAGGGATTTCATTGTAACTTGATAGGATGACTCATTTTGGTATAAATTTCACTCTAAATTGGTAACATTCATTGATATTGATTAACTGTGAGGGCCACATACATTAACTGTAAGGGCCACATAAAACCACACCTCAATTCTTTAGTACAGTCTACACCTCATATTATTATACCCCTGCTTCGAAGAAGTGGGGGCTATATAGGAATCGCCCTGTAGTCCGTCCGTCCGTCCGTCGTCGTCTGTCCATCCGTACGTCTTTCCGGACATGAAATTCTTGTGTGTGCAACTCCTCCTACATTTATCAATCAATTTGGACAAAACTTTTCAGACATCATCACTACTAAGTGAACATGCGCATATTCCAAGATTTTTGATCTGCGACAATTTTAACCAGGTTTTCTCCCTTTGACTCAGATTTATTGTGTCTTTCATCCGAACAAATTCTTGTGTGTGCAACTCCTCCTACATTAATGAACCGATTTTGATGAAACCTTTCAAACATCATCTCTACTAAGTGAACATGTGCATATTCCAAACTTTTTGAACTGCGATAATTTTAACCAGGTTATCTCTCTTGAACTTTGATTTAATATGGGTTTCTGCATGAAATTCTTGTGTGCGCAACTCCTCCTACATTTATCAATCAATTTGGACGAAAGTTTACAGACATCAGCACTACTAAGTGAATATGCGCATATTCCAAAATTTTTGAGCTGTGCCAGTTTTAACTAGGTTATCTCCCTTTAACTTAGATTTATTATGGGTCTCTACATGAAATTCTTGTGCGTGCAACTCCTCCTACATTTATCATCAATTTTGACGAAACCTTTCAAACATTATCACAACTAAGTGAACATACGCATATTCCCAAATTTTTGATCTGCGACAGTTTTTAAACAGGTTATCTCCCTTTAACTTGGATTTATTATGGGTTTTCAAATGGGATTCTTGTGTGTGCAACTCCTCCTACATTAATGAACCGATTTTGAATACATGTTGCACATTGTAAATGTGTTTTTCCAAATGTAAACCATATATGTGTGGGCTCTTTAAGTATTCAGTGCTGTTCTGTGGAAGGCCACATGCAAATACAAATTTCAACAACAAAAAATGATCTTTATGTATACATTTCCTTATGGCCTTCGCCTACATGATCAGAAGTGCATTCCTCTAAAAACCCAAAGCGGGGGTATTAATCACCTTCAGTGATAGTTCTAGTTATTATACCCCCGCTTTGAAGAAGTGGGGGCTATATAGGAATCGCCCTGTACGTCCGTATGTCCGTCCGTCCGTACGTCTTTCCGGACATGAAATTCTTGTGTGCGCAACTCCTCCTACATTTATCAATCAATTTGGACAAAACTTTTCAGACATCATCACTACTAAGTGAACATGCGCATATTCCAAGATTTTTGATCTGCGACAATTTTAACCAGGTTATCTCCCTTTGACTTAGATTTATTGTGTCTTTCCATCCGAACAAATTCTTGTGTGTGCAACTCCTCCTACATTAATGAACCGATTTTGATGAAACCTTTCAAACATCATCTCTACTAATTGAACATGTGCATATTCCAAACTTTTTAATCTGCGACAATTTTAACCAGGTTATCTCTCTTGAACTTTGATTTAATATGGGTTTCTACATGAAATTCTTGTGTGCGCAACTCCTACATTTATCAATCAATTTGGACAAAACTTTTCAGACATCATCACTACTAAGTGAACATGCGCATATTCCAAGATTTTTGATCTGTGACAATTTTAACCAGGTTATCTCCCTTTGACTTAGATTTATTATGTCTTTCCGTTCGAACAAATTCTTGTGTGCGCAACTGCTCCAACATTAATGAACCGATTTTGATGAAACCTTTCAAACATCTTCTCTACTAAGTGAACATGTGCATATTCCAAACTTTTTGATCTGCGACAATTTTAACCAGGTATCTCTCTTGAACTTTGATTTAATATGGGTTTCTGCATGAAATTCTTGTGTGCGCAACTCCTCCTACATTTATCAATCAATTTGGACGAAAGTTTACAGACATCATCACTACTAAGTGAACATGCGCATATTCCAAAATTTTTGAGCTGTGGCAATTTTAACTCGGTTATCTCCCTTTAACTTAGATTTATTATGGGTTTCTACATGAAATTCTTATGCGTGCAACTCCTCCTACATTTATCAATCAATTTTGACGAAACCTTTCAAACATTATCACAACTAAGTGAACATACGCATATTCCCAAATTTTTGATCTGCGACAATTTTAACCAGGTTATCTCCCTTTAACTTGGATTTATTATGGGTTTTCAAATGGGATTCTTGTGTGTGCAACTCCTCCTACATTAATGAACCGATTTTGAATACATGTTGCACATTGTAAATGTGTTTTTCCAAATGTAAACCATATATGTGTGGGCTCTTTAAGTATTCAGTGCTGTTCTGTGGAAGGCCACATGCAAATACAAATTTCAACAACAAAAAATGATCTTTATGTATACATTTCCTTATGGCCTTCGCCTACATGATCAGAAGTATTCCTCTAAAAACCCAAAGCGGGGGTATTAATCACCTCCAGTGATAGTTCTAGTTTTTACTGAAAACAGCATATAGGGAACAGAAATTAACATATTCCCAATTATCACAATTCTTGCCTTATTTCATAATCCTTTCATAAACATTGAACATTATCCTTTTCATCAAACACAACACACAGACAAGTTAAGCTACAGTGTCATTGACACTTTCATTCTAAGCACCATGCCTATATTTTGGCACTCTATGGGCACCCAAGGAGTGCGTTGACTCATTGGTTATGACATTGGACTTCACACCGAAAGGTCCATGGTTCGATCCCCACCAGGTGTAACTGCATTGTGTCCTTGGACAAGGCACTTAATCCTGATTGCCCATGTGGGGGCATGGTAGTGCTGTGTACTAAAGTATACTGCAAGTCAATGTTGCACTGCAAGTCGATGGTGCACTTGTCTTCAACCAATGCTAAACCTGCCTGTGCAGAGTTGGGGAGTCTGACCATTGCTTGCCACTACTTGGTGGTTCTTTCAGGTACTCTGGTTTCCTGAACACATTAAAACTGTATGACACGAGGTGACCCTGGTTGTCGAAAGTGTTCTTAACCCCACAATTAGAAAAAAGGGGGCACCAAATTTTGACTTAGTGCAATATGAGGAATAATCTTGTAAATCCTTTTCAGCTCCACTGATCAAAATCTTTTGATATTACTTATATATATCATTTTTAGGATGGTCAGATTCAAGTATGCAGAATAAAATGGTGCAATCTTCTGATATTAAAATTGCTTCCATTAATATTCTTGTAGGTTGATATGTCAAAAGTAAATGTTGATGTATTGAAGCCATGGATTGCACAGAGAATCACAGAATTACTTGGCATAGAGGATGATGTTGTTGTTGAATTTGTATATAATCAGTTGGATGAGAGGGTAAAGAAAATTTTCAGTTCTTGAATTAAAGAAATTCTGCAGTAATTTATGTTCTCATTTCCTCTGTTATTTCTATTTTCAGTAAAGAGTATTATTCATTATCATTAAGTGCTTAACCTTGAATTTAAACAGAAATATTTTTAATGACATTAACTGTACACTAGATTGTTTTTTGAGAGTCAATAAGTTGTGTAAATTTTTATAGAGTGCATAGGGATTATTTCAGTGTCTTATTATTCAAGATAATGTTCAACTGGAAAAAGTCAAGTTCACGTCTACCTAAAAAATTAGTAATTCACCAAATTTCAGAAACTCTTTTTCAGCAGTTTGCAAAAAGTTTATACTACAGTAAAATAAATGTCAAGTTCAGTGAGGGGAGGGGCAGAATTTCATGATAAACAGTCTGATTCTTGTATAGATTCCCACAGGTTGTTTTTGAACAACAGAATTGAAAATGCATGATGTCAATTTGCTTCTGGCAAGCTTTTTCAATATTTGTACTCTGGAAACTGAGGTACTGACAAGTGATGGTGGTTCACCTGTTGTAAGAATATTTTTGTTTTTACTGTCCAGAAGCCTCATTTCCTTGCATCTGTAATTATCTGTAATGATTGTTCTATAGAGGTAGTAATATTAGAAATGCTGAGTCTGCACAAAAAATTGGACAAAATCATACTTGTATCTTATGAGCAGTTTTAATGGAAAAGTGTTGTTTCTTGAACGACTCTGATCAGAGACTGCTCTTCAGGGCATTTAGGCCACTCAAACTGTCTGTACTGCCCAACTCCACACAGAATGCGAAACAGAAGTTGGGCCCTGCTTGAGAACAAATAACTTCTCTCAAAGCACCTTGAAATAAAACATATTTCCCAAATTTTTAGTTCTGCAAAAAATTTTTCGGAAATATAGCCTTGGAGCTTTCCATCTGTTCATCTGTTCACCTGTCTGTAGACAGTGCTGCTTTCCCCTATGTAAACAAAATTTTTGGCCAATTGAACCGAACTTGACATTTGGGTTGGATATGATAAGAGGAAAAACCATATGTATTTTGTGGTTATTATGTCAAAGGTTAAGGTCACAGTGACCCTTTCCTAGAGGTCAATTCCACTCTCTTACTAAAGGTCTGTGTGGCCGATCGAAACCTAACTTGACATACGGGTTGATCATGATGAGAGGAAGAAACCTATATATTTTTTGGTGATTGTGCCAAAGGTGAAGGTCACAGTGGCCTTAGCTTAAAATGATTTTTTGCACCATTACTTTAGATATTGGCTAGGTTACTGTATCAGGGTTTTTTTTCCAGGGCTATTGGCCATCATTGGCAGCCATCTCTGGTTGAGCTTGAAACTATTCTTCAAAATTTTCTACCCTGTTCACACTTTTTTGATAAAATAACCATAAATAAGGGCATTGATAGTGTCAGCAGATTCAGATCAGCTTGTTTTCATTTGACTTGAAACTAGGTGCATAAAATATGAAACCAAATATCTTTGGTATTTGAATACTTTCTTTTTCTTCAAACTTAATGTCTTGTTTGCAGCTGAAAACTTGGTCCATTTTGGCAGAGTGGACAGGGTTAATAAAATTACAATTTAAGCCCCTATACCACAGGTATCATTTGATATATCAAAGCATTCTTATGCATTTTCATGAAGGTACAAAAAAGCATAAACATTATCATTGAACTTCCCTGTCCAAATTATGGTTAAGCATTGATGAGATTCTCTTATTCCAGTTGAATATTTATCTTTGTAATGATTGAAAGTAACTGAATATCTAAACAACTGTGAAGAAAATAAAATGAAAAAAACCCATCACAAATAGAATCTACCATTGTCATTGATAGTTTAAAAATGGCATAATTAATATGTTTATTTGGTGGTGCACATGGCTTGCGCCTCCATTAAATGTTATAGACCTTCACTGTTGAGTGTGGTATGAAATATTAAACTAGATGAAAACATTTATTCCAAGACATTTTTTCGAATCCACAAGGGTATAGAGATTATATATATATTCCTCTTGCTGACACTGTCCTACTTTGAACCATAACATTTGAGAGTTTAACCCCCCTATTCCTATGTGATGGAGCAAGTTTTTAAAACATAAAATTGGATTGGTCAAACTTTTTTCTAACTGGTGCAGAAAAGTGAAAGCAAACAGGGACTTTCTATATTTTTAATGTACAGTTTACCTCAGAAGTTTTTCTGTGGAGGGTTGTCAAAAGATGATATAATTATTCTTGCTTAACACAATCAAATGGTAAACCCTATTCAACTAAACTATACTGTTATAATTGTGTGTTGCAAGGTGAGTGCATTGAGAAAAATATGATAAATACAAACATTTGTACTGAAAAGCTGGATTTATTTTGAATTTGTGGGATAGAAATTTTATGCCATCCTTCCAGTAAATATGGGGGTGACAGTCATCTAGAGTGGGCAATATGGTTATAATATCAACAGACAAAAGTGACCTACAACATGAATACACAGACATGAGCTGTTATTTTATATCTCCCAAGTGCAACAATATCGCAAAAGGATGCCATTTATATCACAAATGGAATGGCTGGTTATGATCCACTGCCAAGAGGATTATAACCAGCCATTCCAAGAGGATCATAACCTTTATATCCAGCACCAACTCCCAAGCAAACTACCTACACTACTCTGTCACTGGCAGGGTCTGCTGGTGGATAGCGAGGGGTCTACATTATTAGTCCCCTACGGGAACCGTAAGGGGACAATAGGATTGCACTCCGTCCGTCTGTCTGTCTGTCCATCCGTCCATCTGTCCGTCTGTCTGTTTTTTATGTTACCACCTCTCCCTCCAACATGCTTTAAGCTACACCTTTCATATTTGGTACATGGATAAATGGTTCTGAGGGGATGATGCACGCTCAAATTTTTGTTTTCAAAATCCAAGATGGCGGAATGGCAGCCATTTTTGTTGTGTTTTTTAAGCTTTTTTCCTCTATTTTCATGTTACCACCCCTCCCACCAACATGGTTCAAGCTACATTTTGCATATTTGGCACATGGATAGAGGGTTGGGAGGGGATGATGCACGTTCAATGTTGTTTCTTCAAAATCCAAGATGGCGGCCATTTTTGTTGTTTTTTAAAGCTTTTTTCTCTCAAGAAAGTGGTTCAAGCTACACTTTTAATATATGGCACATCGATAGAGGGTTGTAATGGGATGTTGCACGTTCAATATTTTTTTTTTCAAAATTCAAGATGGTGCCATGGCAACCATTTCTGTTGTGTTTTTTTAAGCTTTTTTCTCTATTTTATGTTACCACTGCTCCCTCCAACATGGTTCAAGCTACACTTTTCATATATGGTACATGGATAAAGGGGTTGTGAGGGGATTATGCACGCTCAATATTTTTTTTTTTCAAGATCTAACATCTGTCTGTCCATCTCTGTTTTTATGCTACCACCTCTCCCTCCAACATGCTTCAAGGTACACCTTTCATATTTGGTACATGGCTAAATGGTTCTGAGGGGATGATGCACAGTCAATATTTCTTTTTCAAAATCCAAGATGGCAGAATGGCGGCCATTTTTGTTGTGTTTTTTAAGCTTTTTTCTCTATTTTATGTTACCACCCCTCCCTCCAACATGGTTCAAGCTACGCCTTTCATATATGGTACATGGATAAAGGGTTGTGAGGGGATTATGCACACTCAATTTTTTTTTTCAAAATCCGAGATGCTTATATACTCTAGTGTCTTCTGTGACAAAAGCACCTTATGTCACAAAAGCGACGTAGGGGACTAGTACCACCTCGCTAGTCAAACACTTGTTTTATATAGTTCTGCTGGCAGTTTTTCCCAAAGGAAACTCTTGGGATACATTTGAATCATGGCCAACCCAAAGGAATCCATTTGCGAAATGAGCTGTTAATTCTTCTGATGGAAGTGGCAGTTGTTGTGTGGTGTGCATGATTTAGTATAATTAACCTCCGATAGTAAAATATATTGGCTTCGGTCCTATCATGTTACATCACATCAAAGCATATTTAATAAAGTTCATTTTCTTTGGCAAATCAAAAGGGAAATGCATGCGGACAATTACCATAATTTCTTTCTGTGTTTATTACAAACCGTGTTTCTTTGACTTAACAGTGGCATCCACTCCAACTGAAAATTATAAGAACTTTTGTTTCCATTTCCACTTGTGACTGCTGGATTCTTTGTGAGACTGAACATTGAAATTTGTTTCGTTATTCAGACAGAACTATGAAGAAGCATGTCATTTTTCTAGGGGTGAGGAGGGGGTCAGGGAGGCAGTGGCTGATAAATTCATGATGACCAAATGGTAGCCATTTTTGTTGTACTTTAGGGTTCTTGTTTCTGTTCCCACTCATTGATCAAAGGTGCTTTGAGAGTGAACTTTTTTAAGAAATAACAAGATACATCTGTATCTTCTGGGAGAAAAACTTCCAAGATGGCCAAAAGGTGACCATTTTTGTATTTTAGAGAAAATTCTTCCATTACCACTCATAAGGGTTCCCTCAGGGCTTTGGATTCAAGGTACATTCAAGACCTTGAAATCCTGAAAAATGTTCCAGGAGGCCTTCAAAAACCTTGAATTTTCATGAAATAAAAATGCTGAAGAAGTACGTAATCATAACTATATTGTTTAGAGTTTGTGATGCCATAGTCCCAAATAGGACCCTCCAATTATTACCCCATCCTCCCACTTCCCTTTAAGGGAAGTGGGAGGTAATGACCAAAGGGTCCTAGTTAGAACTAATGAGGACAGGGCCTTGACAGTCCTTGAATTTGGCTATTGAAAAATGCTGAAATATGTCGAGAAATGGCCTTGAATAGCCTTGTATTTTATCAGAACTTGCCTGCAGGAACTCTTGCTCATTGATTGAAGGTGCTTTGCTGTTCTTCAAAGTTTGGTATATTTTTCAGGCATAACAAGAGGAAGATGCATGTGAATTTTGGGAGTTGAAAATTTTAAGATGGCTGATTGTTGGCCACTTTTGTTGTATTTTAGAGGCACTCTCCCCCCCCCCCTCCCCAGTTGATTGGTGGTGCTTTGAATCTGAGCTTTGATATTTGAGACATTGTTCAGGCATAACAAAGGGAAGATATATGTGGATCTTTGAGGGCAAGATGATTGAATGGCAGCCATTTTTGTTGTATTTTAGAGATACAAATGTTCTCTCTCTATCAGAAATCAATTACTGCATTCACCAGTCCCCGACATTGATTCTAGGAAGTCTTTCTTAGTGAGCCTTCCAAGAAACAATGTCGAGGATTGTCATTGATGGAAAAATTAAATATTTTTTGTTCAGTTATCTAACAACTAATTTCCAATGCTACAGTACCCCAAAACAGTAACCTATTGTGTTGATAGTTACTAATCATGGACTATCCGCAAGAAACATGGGAACTAACAATAATTTAGTGGAAGATTAATTTACAGCTGAATGTTAAGTGGGCGCTCAGAAAATGGGAGGCTGTCAATAACAGGTGTGTGTGGATCTTGAAATTACTACTGAGTGTTTGATTTCCTCTCCCTGCTGTAAAATGAAGGCAATAAGCCTCCTCGTGCATTATTTGCCTAGTATTAAAAGAATGTCCATCTTGGCGTTGTAGGAGGGAGCATATGCCACGGTTGATGTTCCTCCTCTTAAAATTACATGACTATGTAGTGTTATTAGCTCACCTGACTGGAAGTCAGGGTGAGCTATTCTGATCACTTTCTGTCCGTCGTCTGTCATCCGTCGTACGTCGTGAAGGTGGTGTTTGGGTCATTTTCTCCCAAGCCACTGGCTGCAGTTCACTGAAAATTCACATGACTAGCGGTAAAATAGGGGTATTTGGGTTTTTCTTCAAATTTGGTTTCTGCTCATACAGTGGATTTAAAAAAATCTCATGAAGCAGCTGTAGCAGAGACTTGATATTTGGTATGCAGCTTCCATTTGAGGTGTAGACTCAAGTTTGTTCAAGAGAAGTTTGACGGGCAATATTTGCCTTTGTTCTGAGAGGGGCAAGAATTTTTGCCCCGCCCAGAATTTCTATTTTCTGAACCGAGCGGCCAATTTGAACCAAATTTAATATGAGGTATTATTGGGTTATAAGTACTTGATTTATACCAAAAATTTTTTTCCTGCAGCCACGTGGGAATCTCAGGAGCCAAAAATAGAAAAAAAACAAAAATGTCCATATTTCCAAAACTGCACGGCACCGAGAATTTTTATTTGAAGTGAGGCTTCCTTGGGACCAACAGAAAGGAATGGTAAAAAAAGTTGCATCGATTTTGTCATTAGGTAGTTTTTCGCTACTTTGAAAAAATGCTGAGTCGGCATTTTTTAACACTGTGGGCAATGGGAGAAAATTAAAGAATTGTTTGCTTCTGATATTTGGTATGCAGCATGCTTGGGGGGAGGGGGGGGGGGGGGGGTGGGGAGATTCAAGTTTGTTCAAGCCAAGTACCTGGGTTCATATTTAGGCTGAAAATTTGGGGGCCCCGGTCCGGACTTAGAAATTTTGGACCCAAATCCGGAAATGAGTTTGTTTTTTTATGCGTTTCGGTCAATTTTAAGACAAAAGTTCTTTTTTTTTACACTGAAAATTTGGGGTCCGGGTGGGACTTTGAAAATTTTGGACCAAAATCCGGAAATGAGTTTTTTGGTTTTTTATGCATTTTGGTAAATTTTAAGAAGAAAAAAAAGTTTTTGATCTGAAAATATTTTGTTTGGGACTTCGAAAATTTCCGAACAAAAATAAAAAAAAAATCTGTTTTTTACGCGTTTATCTCAATTTTGGGACGTAAAAGTGCAGGAACTGAAAATAGAAGGAAAATCCTGTGTATTGTGTGGGCACAATCGCCTCATCTAGTTGGTATATGCTTTTCTTAGGAGGGGCGTATGCAGCTCATTCAAGTAAAGTCCTTGGTTTGATATTTAGACTACCATGTCAGGTGAGCGCCCTCAGGCTCCCTGGGCGGCCCTCGTGTTTTATATTTTTTTTGCTTTTGAAGGATTTCATGATTTTGAGTGATTTTATGTAAACAAAAATTGAGCCCTTAAGGGGGGGTTGGGGGGGGGGGGTGGAGTGGCATTGGGTTCATTTTTTTTTTGCTTTAAAGTGTGTTGAAGGATTTCAAGTAATTTTATGCAAAAATACCCCTGTGAATGCCCTGGAAATGAAGCAGTGCTTCTGATACTATGTAAACAACTGCAGTTGTACTCATAAAATAGGACATGGCAACCGCTGCTTGTCATTGAAGTCCTCTAAAATGGGCAACATGGGTATAAACGATTGGCTTGACTTGGCGTTATATTCATGTTGTCATGATAAGCCACTGCGTACATCCCTATCCCTCAACTTGGCACTGGTGGGAGTATGTCAGCACCTCGGATGCAATCTCTTGTTTGGTCTGCATATCACTGAATACCGTGTCACTGTGACATAAAAACACATTGAATGATTTTAAATAATTTGATATTTTACATTATTACTTTTGGTACAATGAAGGTGTTGGAACACTTTTATGAGCTTCTTTGTGGTCATGTAGGAAAATGTTAAAAATTTCTATTAAACATTTTGCAACAGATTTTTTCTCCTGCTTCAATTTATTTGTAATATTTGGTTGTTTTGACCTCATAGCAGTTGATAAAAATGTTTTAATATAGCTTGAATGCGGATCACAGGCAAACCAAAATATCAGATTTGAGTGTGATGGATATTGAGAGTATAGCTGGAAAGCAAGAGTTAATCGAAAAAGTAAAATTAAAATATTTCTATGCACTTCTATAAAATAGTTTTGTGAAAAGAATGAATAAAATGTTTAGCATTGTGTTGGCTATTACTTATACTAGCTGTTTCATTTCACAATTAAAAGGGCTTGACATAATATAAACGAGACTGAGTCCATGAAATTTCAAAGATTTAGAGTTCATCTGCAAATGGGCCCACTATAACGATTCTTCCGACAAAATTAACGAGCACAGTCTAAATACACTACTGTTAGCCACTAGGATTGCCACCGCTCTTCCAGATGTGTGAATTAATCTTCGAGGCTCTCATGGATGTTTCTAGGTTTGTATCTTTTTAGATATTCTCTGTATTCCAGCTGATGAAAACTTTACTATGAAACTTTTTTTGGTTTGGTTCAAAATTGATAAATTGTATTCTTGCCGAAAAAAATAAAGTGACCAGCTGAGCCTTAATTATTTTCAGAATGCCCTTCAACTGACTTGCAGTTCTGCTGAAAAATTATTTACGAAAAGAGAATATCTTTTGTGACTCCTGGTTGACACACTTACTGTAAAACCCCTGTGTATAATTCAATACAAAATAAAGTCATGAAGAATGTTAATTAAAAATGTTCAAAAAGTAGAATCTTGTTGCCAATATGTGGAATGCAAATTTCCCCAAATAACAGAAGGGCACAACCATTTGTTTCACAGAATTTTGTTTCACTTTGATTGTTTTGTACTGAATGAATTTGTAAATATTTTGCAAAGTTAATGTATGTTGCTTTTGATGAAGTAAGATACATTTGATTAGCTCCGTCATTTATTACAAAACTACAAGAAGTATTTTATATATTTGCAATATTTGCAACCATTCCCAAATGAGACAATTTTATCACTGAAGTATGACATCTGCAGAAGTTTTACCATGTTGATTCCTAAACACATCACATCTCATTTATAATGAGTAATTCCAAATTGATGATACAGTACAGACTGTGGACTGCCCACTTTCCACAGGTGGGCAATATTTCCACACACTCAGTAATGTTAGATTACAAACACTAATTATAGGAATAATCAAAAATTTAAGTAATGAAGCAACCAGTTGCTTCATTAATTAAACTTTTGCTGCTGGTGAGTTTTATTACCTGGTAAATGCATGTGTGGACATCACTGCTCATGCATGGATTAAGACCAGTCCATTGCGTTTGTACTGTAGCATTATATAAAAATTACAGAATGTCATTTGGAAAGTCTTTTCGAAACATCAAAAAAGATTTACAGTGTAAAGTTTTCATATCAGCTACTCACTATGGCAAATATTAAACTGGTCAGTTTTGCCAGCATTTACATGGATATTGTTGCTGTTATAATAAGAGTTACCCTGTTATCACAAAGAGTTATGCTATCTGTAGATTCCCTATGGGAACATAGATAAGTGGGGCAGTGCTTGTATATTGTATTAGAACAAATTTTGTTTTACTAATAAAATAGGACTCTTTAACCGGTGCCTGGTGTTCGAGTCATTGGTATAAACAATTGACTAAACTTGACTTCATACTTAAATTGCAGTTGATATAGTCATCCCCGGTGGGAACCCTTGGAAGTGAAGCACTGGTTGTTTACTGCGGTAAACAAGCTCTATTTTACTGGTAAAATAGAACCCAGTCTCCAGTGCTTGGGTAGAAGTCCTCTAAAATGGGCAACATGGGTATAAACAATTGAATAAACTTGACTTTATTTCCATGTTGCAGCCACGTTTAGCCATTGTGCAGAAATATGTGACCTTAAAACACCAATAAATAAATAAATAGGTATAGCCATAGATGCTAAAAGTTACTTTAAATACCAACCAATAAACAACCCTTCACCTATTGTAATGGCCATTTAAATATGTTTTTCAATTTATGTCTTTTGAAACATAATGTATGGCCCCCTCAGAATGAGCTCAGTTTCAAAAGCTATGTTTTTGAGACAAACAATGGAAATATTTGGTTATTCAGAGAAATATGTTTTGCAAGTATCATGTTTCTGGAGTAAAGAATTCACTACATTGATTGTCCACCTCCAAACCATTTACTGTACAACCAGTACACAGCTGGCCTGATAATTGCATTTGAGTTGAAGAATAAATCCCTGTTTATTGAAGACAATTTGATCAGTAGACAATTGACACTGGACAGCTTTAATATTTCTTACTTTTACAGACTTTTGTGGTATTTAACTCTTAAAGGGCTAATTATGACTTTGATAACTTTTTACAGCTCTAGAACAGGTGCTACAACATGCAGTCTTTGAATAAACTTGCAATTTACATTTTAAGTATCTTGGAAGTTGTTTCTTGGCAAGTCTCTGCTGCCTAGATAGGCAGCCAAGACTTATTGAGAAAACTGCAAAACTACAGGATGAATATGGTCAAAGTGAAGTAAAGTGTAGCAAAAAAGGGGAAAAATGTCCAGACTTTTAAGGGTTAAACTTCCAGTGGAAGCATCAAATTTGTTCCACCTAATTTTGTGAAACAGAATGTAATAGATTTATTATATAGTGTATCCACAGGTTATATAGATTTAAACAGTCTGTGCTAATTCGATGTTAGGTTACCCTTAAAGTCCTAATTCTAACTTGATCACTTTTTTTCTGCATTAGAAAAGATGTTTCAGTTACAGTCTTTGGGTAAACTCACAAATTACATTCTAAGTACTTAGGCAGCAGTTATTATCTTCTGCCATGTAGTGGGAGAGGGATATAAGAATGGATATCCATCCATGGGCTTTTTTTTTCCTTTCATCAGTCCATCCCCATTTCTTGTCACATTTTAAAGAAAACCGTTCAAAATATTACTTCCAAATTTGACATACAGCTTTTTGGTGTTGATATCATGAACAGGATTACAAACTATCTGTGTCCCAGTATTTCTTCAAAAGTTATCACCCTTGATGGACTTGGACTTATTGTCATCACATTACCACTTCTCATCATATTTCAAAGTGAACCATTCAATCTTTTTTTTCCAAATTGAATACATAACTTTTTGGGGGATAATATCATGAATGTTATTGTTCACCAGCCTTGTCCAAGTATTTCTTTGTGAGTTCTTGTCCATGTTGGACTTAGAATTTCTTGTCAACTCCTTACCATTTCTTGTCGCCACTTATAAAATAAAACTATTCCAAGATTTTTTCCCCAAAATACTGGCCTGCAAAATGTTTTAGAAAGGGTTCAGATGAGAAAGGGTAGAGCAAAGGTCCATGAACATGTGAGATTGTAAGAAAAACTGAAAAATAGCTTATCCGCAAATGCAAACATTTTCTGTTTTTTGGACAATTAATATTTCTCCCAGCTTCCAGACTTCAGTATCTGAAGCTGTGTTCAGAATATGCAACCTACACTTAAGAAGGTCACATGACATTTGATAAAGCATTCCACTTCTTTGAATAGCATGATCCAGTGATCCACTCTAACCTAAATGCAAATAACAGATCAGGTGTGTCTGAAGGGGGCAAATGGTTTGGTGTTTGGAAGTCATGCAGTTGTTTTTGTGCAGTCAAGAATTTCAGTGGGGACCACTGAGCTTTGACATTCTTGCATCTGTTAATAAGGTGTACGTGTCTGTTATTTAGAAGTTTACATTTATTTAAATATCAAAACTTGACATGTGCATATGTGCTCCTCCCTATGGATTTAGATTTTTTAATAATGTATATCCCCAGTGGGAACCCCGAGAAGGGAAGCAGTCCTTATTTACTGGGATCACCAATGCTTGAGGTGGAAGTCCTCTAAGATGAGCAACATTGGTAAAAAAGATTGACTGAATATGACTTTACTTCCATGTTGCGGTAGTGACTAGTCATTGTGCAGAAATATGTACCATAAGTGCCAGTAAATAAGGAAATACATGCATGTATATAATCAATGACATATAATTGAAAGTGTGGGTAATGACTAATGAACTTTGAATTATTTTTTTTTTCAGGTAACCATTGCTTGAGTTGGTCACTCCTTGATAATGGATGAGTTTTTCAAACATATATCACATTAGTATAATATATCAGTAATATAAACAAGTCATGATAATAAATTTAATAAAAATGCTTCTAAAAATACACCAAACTTGAGTTCTAAATGTGAGAAAAATTCTCAGTATTTTATTTCGAAGAAAATCATAGATCTCGCTTTGTCTTCCATTTCGATGCCATTTGCATGTAACCAGAATCTCCACTCTTTAGGTGTTTTAACACATCACACTTTTGATGATCATTACTGTTTTCCAGTTTGATGAGTATATTCAAACACACATTGCTAAAACCTATCAGTACTGCATGTAAATGAGTTACAGGGGCTTTTGAAAGAGTTTTTTAACATCAAACTCTATCTTAGTTTCACTTTTTTGAAGAGTTTGTTTCCCATTTGTTTCATTGTAAAAAAGTATAGATTATTTTCTTTGCACTCCAATTCTTTTTATATTGTCATTAAATGAGAGGCAGAGAATATACAAAATGTTGCTGTCCATTTGTAACATTTGTTACTACAGTAGAGCCCACTTAATTGAATATCTCTTAACTTAATAACCCTGTTAATTGAATATAATTTCCCAACACAAAACCATTTACCATACCTCCAGTACAATTTGACCTGTTAATTGAATATAGGTTATAGAGTAAACTCCTGTTAATTGAACAAAAAATCTTGTAACCTGTCCAGAAATTACCCTTACTCACCCCAGTTTTCCTTTATTTCTAGACCTATTTGGCCTCAGTACATCCAATACAAGCATTCAGTCTATAATATCTTGTTTGACAGAGCTCATGGAGCTCTGTCAAACAAGATATAATAGAATAAATGCTAAGTTTATCTCTAGAATACAGGAAAGTGACACAACTGTTAATTGAATAATTTTCGTTGGCAAAGTGGCAATTCAATTAACAGGGTTCCACTGTATCATTATCTTGGTACATACACATGAGGCTTGACATTCTGCATTCTGTTGCTTCTCATGATTGTGTGAATCTTGAAAACCTCTGCATGGCATTCTGAAATTACAGAATTTGGGTCGCAAAATTGGTATCTATTTTCGATCAGATTGTGCTCAGGTCATGAAAGATTTACACTAGTAAAACGATATATTCTGATATGAAGGCTGAATCTGAGAAAAATATAACAAAAGTAACATCTGAGAGTCTGTATATTCTTATTTTGACTTTTGAGTTTGCACAGGTTGTTAGAAGGAAGGAGATGGAGATAATTTAGTCACAATCCAGTCCAAATTCCCAATTCACTTTTCCGATGAGAGTACTGTACCCTACTTGGAAAATTTACTATTTTGGGGGGATAGTTTCTTTTGACTCGGTCAAATGTTATGTGTCTATATATTAATTTATATGTGAACATTCAAAACCCTGAAGATTTATTGTTCAGAAAAACCTGGTGCTGTATTGCTTTGGTATCTTATTCACAGGTGGATTTTTTGGGTAGCTCAAAAATGCTGGCGAATGAAATGATAAATTTCTTTGTGTCTGTTGTATTGTATTTTGGTCATAAATGATCTAGTCAGCTCTGGCTTTCAAACAAACTTGAATCCTAACTTTCATTGTTTAACTTGTAAAAGCCTAAATCCAACTTCTGTAAAAATTTGTTGCAGAATAGCTTTTCAACAAGTAATTTCAAGGTCTTTGAAATGAAAGAAAATATGAACTACGAAAGATTGCCAAGTCAAGTGTTGTCTGCCTTTAGTGGCTGCCATGACGAGACTAAATCACAGCTGAGACACTTGTCTGATACATTATGTTATAGGGTTTTCTATAAAAAATGCAATCTCTTAACCCTTTACCTAACATAACAGGCTTACACTATTTATTAAATGCACCTTTCAGATGTTTTTATTTTTTCTGCAATTTTGACCACCAAAACATAGTTTTTCACCCTCATTGTCCAACATGCTCTGCTCGTTCCACAGAAGTAAATAAAATTAATAAATTACATAAGTTACAAAAAGCCTTTAAATTTAAGAAGTAAATTTTGGGTACTTTTTTCTGCTTGTGTTGCACATTGTTTTTGTTGTTTGGATGAGAAATGCATTATTTTACATGTATTTCTCCAGATTGGTGGAATTTTTATTGATGCTTCATGAAGAAGAGAAATATTATGGAAAAAAATTAAATTATGCTGTGTTGTTTGTGGCACTCCATTAGCATCTAATGTAGTTATTTGTGTGCCCCATGTGAAATAGGTAGGATTTTATTTGATGTATTTGTGTAGGATATCGAACATCAGATTTGAATTGTTTCACTGAAATTTTAGAACACTATGATGTTGCCACCTGAGTGTCTGCTTATGATTCTGCCATTCAGAACATGAAAGTGAATGTGATGTAATAGGTTTTTGTAGTTATGTTGATCCTTTGTTTCATCACCTGTAAGCATGTTAGATCCCAGTGGGAACTCTGGAGCGTGAAGAAATGCTTGTTTACTGTTTTAAACAAGCTCTGTTCTTGTTAAATTTGACCCAGTCACCAATGCTTAGAGTTGAAGTCCTCTAAAATGGGCAACATGGGTTTAAACGATGGACTTGACTTAATCTCCATGTTGCAATCATGATTAGCCATTGTGCAGAAATATGTGACCTTAAAAATCAACAAACAAATAAGCATGTTAGATGTATAACAAAATAATGTCATGTGGTGTTACAAAATTATTAATTATCGACTGATAACTCTTAAAATCTATTTATCTCAAACATTTCACATGGCAATCATCCAGTGGGTCGACGGTTGAATTCCTTCAGTAATCATTTAATGAAGTATGAGTTTCTATTCATAATAATTGTTGTATAATGATATATTTGCAAAGAGACTGTCAGGAATTGTAAAAAAAAATTATTATTATAAACTTCTTAGTAAGGTGCAGTACACTATAACCAAAACAATTATGGGGTGGATTTTCCACCCAAATAACGAATCTATTACAAGCTCAAGAAACACTTGCAATGTTCAGTCAGTGGATCTACAGATTGAACTTTGAGGTCCATTGACAAATTTTGCTTGTGTCTCCAATACTGTTTCCTAGAAAATAAGTTATTGTCTTGGTGGAGACACTTTTGGAGTGTTTTATTGACAATGTACTCTGGTACTGTAATTGATTCTGTGTGATGGTATACATTGAAAAAAGTACCCACATTTTAAATGATAGATCCACATTTATTCATTACAAAACAGGTTCTCTTGAATTCTGTTAAATAATTATTGCAATTGAGCCAATGATCACATATGGAAATTTATTATAATTTTTTTTTTTTATGTATTAAATCTTGTTTGTACAACTTCAGTTTCCAGACCCCAAAAATATGCAGATTAACCTAACAGGGTTTCTAAATCCAAAAAATTCTCGTTTGTTTATCAAAGAGTTATGGGACTTGCTCACTAGTGCTCAAGAGAATATTGGCGGTATACCTGCAAAATTTGTAGAGCAGAAAAAGGAAGAGATAAAGAAACGTCAGGTGAGAATTATTTATTATACCCCCCGCAAACAAAGTTTGGGGGGGTATATAGGAATCACCCTGTCCGTCCGTCCGTCTGTCCATCCTTGTAAGCGCAACTCCTCCTAAACCGTTTGAAGAATTTTCATGAAACTTTACAAAATGGAAGAACTCCATATGAAGATGTGCATGAAGCAATATAATTCCATGCTGACATTTCCAAGGGGAGATAATCTAACTTATACATTTCAGGCATGGGGAGGGGGGGGGGATCGGATCACTTTGTGAGTTTGCTCACAGTACCTCTAGTTTTTTGTTAGTAACTTTATCATCATTGAATATTTTCAGTCTGTCATACAACATGTTACTTTACAATAAAAAAATTATATGCTAGATACATGTAATTTGAAACATTGTTAATGAATAATTGAAGATTTGGGTATATAGTTTTGTCAGTTACCTTGAAGTCAAAATACCAAAATTTTAAGGAGCACCTTTTCTCCATAATGCAACTGGGAACTTAACCAATTAAAACTTCTTTGATGCAGCTTCACAAATGTACATATATGTTTACAGCCATACCAACGTTGAAGCAAGCTCCCAGGCCACCAGTCTAATTTCGTAAGCAATCCAACATTGTTATGGGTGGTTTGTTTGTCCACTTTTTTGCATGCAGAGTACAATTGATGACATGTGATGTCCCTTCACTCGCAAAGAAAAACATTCTTTTGTATCCTGTTCATATATATTCCAGTCAATAAGTATTTAATTCACCCTGTAAACATCAAGGTATTAATACAATTAGTGAACTAAAGGACATCATCATTAAACTGCAGCTGTGGTGTAGAGCGGGGAGGTTTTGATTTTTCAGATTTGGTTTTGGTTCGGTTTCTGGAAAAAACCTCGGATTTTGGTTAAGTTTTTCTAAGTGTTAAGAACATAATAGTAAACTACACTTAAGGCTCTATAACTTGGAGAAAACACAATAGTTTGTACGACACCACTCGCCGCAAAGGGCCCTGCCTGTAAGTATTTCCATTAGGTTCAGCCTACCTTCCCTTTGATCCTTCTTAGGGGTTTTAGAGGATCAGTTGCTAAGCCTATTGAGTCAGAAAAAACCCCCATAAATTAGGGTAACAAATCAGCATAAGTTCACCTAATATAATTGTGTTGTCATAGTCACATTCTCTCCTCTTATTGACTTGATAGGTTGGTGAGTCAATAAAGGAGAAAATGTGACCATACGAACATGACATTCTCCCATTATCGGATAGACTAATATTGACGAGAGTCAATAAGGGTCACTCGTCCAGTTCCCTCCAGATAAGGTAATTTGATGAGTTTATGCACAAACACAGTATAACTGTTTGGCAGGTTTTTGCTGGGTCTTGTGGTTCAGTTTTCTGGTTTGCCACAAAAAACAGAACCGACCCAGAAAAACAAAAAATTCCCCAGCCCTACTGTGATGACTCTCCATTCATGTTTGTAATGTCATCAAAAATTTGCTTAAATCATGTCTCAAATGAACAACATTTCTTAGTTGATTCAAAGAAATGAATGTTTATGGTATTTTTGAGATTCTGTAATTTGGAATATTTCAGTTTGATGGCAAAAGCGAACCTATGGTTCACTTTTCCAACCAACAAATATTCCAGGCAAGTGAAGCTAAACATAGACGAATGACTATTTAAGGTCTCTACTGCAGGGGTCAGCCTGGCAGCTGATTTTAGGGAGAAGTGACTTCTCCCTCCAGAGACTTTAGGGAGAAGTCAGTGGACATGAGGGAGAAGTCAGAAAAAAACAAAATGCATATGACATCGTGACAAAATAAATGTACACAGAGGACACAATTGTGGAGAAAAAAATAAAAGTTATACAAACATACATACACACACACACAAAACTAAGTCACAAAACTAAATCCTCCCCCTTCCCCTACAAAAAATTGTGTCCATGGTTTCTGAATACCCTAACTCTTTCCTTAACAGTGATGACTAGGGTTATCATGCAGTTGATATTTTATTTACCTCAATGCAGTGGATTTGAAATTTAGCATTACCCATGGTGAGAGTGTTCTTTGTAATAGAAGGTTTATTCTTTTAAAAAAAATATTTAAAGTATTTAAAATAAATTTCAAGTTCACATAAGAAGCTGGGTCATTCATGGTTTCTGAATGTCGTAATTGAATTGAAAAGTGTAGTTAAAAAAGTTTTCGACATCCTTCGTAAATTAAGCGTCATTAACAATTTGAGTTAATTTATTTCTGAGGTAAATGACAAAATATTTCAGTTGTCTCCCTTACCTGCTGCGCTGGGTGATAATACTCTGTTCAGAAAAATGACAATTTCTGCCATCCATCTAACATTGACACGTGCGATTGGTGCTATAAGCCCTGCCATTCTTATCCATCCTAATATGTGTGATTTCTATCGTAGCCTTATTACATTTTACCCTCTTTAAACACAGTTTTTCCAAGAAAAACTTTCAATGCAAATTGCGGGGCGAATTTCAAATCAACCAATTTTTCGGTGGAACAGAGTGTAATCGTAAGCAATTCGACGTTTTTATACACCCGTTTTGAAAAAGCGGGTCGTATTATGGTATACCGCTGTACGTCTCCGTCCGGCCACACGTCGTACGATAACTCAAGAATGCTTCAAGAGATTTTCACGATTTTTGGGTAGGTGGTTTATGTTGATGGAAGGAAAATCCCTTTCGGTTGGTGTCGCCGTTCGATTAGTCATTCCAGAGTTATGGGACAATATTACTTAGAAAATCGTTGATTTTTTACACGTCGTACGATAACTCGAGAATGGTCTGAGAGATTTTAGCGATTTTTTTGGTAGGTGGTGTATGTTGATGGAAGGAAGCTCCCTGTCAGTTAGTGTCGCTGTTCGATCAGTCATTCGAGAGTTATGGGACTTTATTACTTAGAAAATCTTTGATTTTTACACATCATACGATAACTCGAGAATGCTTTGAGAGATGTTTGTGAATTTTTGGTAGGTGGTGTATGTTGATGGAAGGAAGCTCCCTTTCGGTTAGTTTCACCATTCGATCCAGAGTTATGGGACTTTATTACTTAGAAAATCGTTGATTTTTTACACGTCGTACGAAAACTCCAGAACGCTTTGAGAGATTTTCGTGATTTTTTGATAGGTGGTGTATGTTGATGGAAGGAAGCTCTCTTTCTTAGTGTTGCCGTTCGATTAGTCATTCCAGAGTTATGGGACTTTTTTCTTGAAGTTATGATCTCTATAGACATAAGATATATACATGAAATTCAAATAATTTATTTCCAAATTAATGAACACAGTATGTTGTTGGTTATGATTATTGTACATAAAAAAACCTGACAAGTACACATGTATACTCATATTGTGTGCTTTCCTCTTGTAATTAATAATGGGCGTATCATGTGCTCATGGCGCAGCTGTTTATTATGGATGGACTGTCCCCTGCACATTTTTTTTGGTTTTGAAACGGTTGTTAACTTTAATAAATTCTAATAAACTCGATGCGTGTCTTGTGTGATTCGTTGTTTTTGCTGACACTTTTGGTTTTAAATAGCATTTTGTGCTAGTTGCTATCAGTTGGGGCGTATTGTTTGAACGACTACGCCATTACAACTCTTTTCAGAAATATAAAATTGGGCTAGTTTAGGCTATTTTCAGAGCCATATGACGGATTTTAACAGCAGCTGTGTTTACTTTTTTTGTGAATACGGAAGCGTTGTTTTTTTGGAAATAAAACATAAGAAAATACAGTAAACTGCCATGTCTCCCAAGGAAGTTTTGGAGGGCGACTTGAATTTTGCCCCAATGTAAGCCAAGGCGACTTGAGAAATGACAAGGCGACTTCTTCGCCCTAGTCGCCCACTCGGCTGACCTTTGCTCTACTGATTCCAGTCCACAACAGCGTCAAATCTTCTTAAGAATTTGACTGGTGCCCTAAGAGCTTGACAATGGAGGTGTGCTCCCATTGTCAAGCTCTCAGGGCACCAGTCAAATTCAGATTGTGTTCTTATTTTTGTGCCTTGACCATTTTGTTTCTACAATTCTCAAACTCATTTTACTCTGAAAGCTAACAGAGAGCATTCATCATATTGTGATAATAGTTTGTTACAGGGATAACTGTCAAGTTCTTGGGTCACCAGAATAATTCTGTAAGGAATTTCATGCTGGTATGTCCCAGAACCACTCTAGCCCTGAAATAGTTCCTCACCTACACTTAGATTTAATCGGCTGGAATATTTCAGCTGATTGAAAAAGGGAACCTATGGTTTGCTTTTCCAACCAACTGAAATACTCCATCCAATTCAGGGTTTGTTTTTCCACCACCTGCCTTGAAAAGTACTTGAATTCAATTTACCTACTGCAACCCTTTTAGATCATAACTTTCATTCTAATCCACGCCACATATGTGCGATGATATAAAGTTGGTCGGAGATGCATACAGGGATTCCATCTCTGCATAAAGCTCATGGATTGTAAAACCCAGAATTTTAGTTACGTCATAATTTTGCCCAAGAACCCCTCTACTGAAGAATTCCCCATAAGTTGTCCAATTAGATGCACCCTCAATTCAAATTGACATATTTCACAAAACACTGCTGTTTATGTCTGCTTTTACACACCTTTTTCTTTTGATTGCTTTGCATAATAGTGTACATGAAGTGGATAAATTCAAGTCATATACACTTCTTAAAATCCAAAACATTTGTTTTGGGGACTTGGGATAGTTATTGGAAGTAATCGTATATAAAATATCCAGCTTTTATTCATTGAAAAATAAGGGTGGTATTTAATGACAAACCACTGTTGATTAATTGTATGTATTAGAAGAGAGTTTTGGAAAAACACAAGCCTCTCAGTTTGAGTTAAAAACAAGTTGAGTGTTGAGCATCATTGAAATGTTTCTAGATGGATTACTAATTCCATGAGTTTGGGGGTGTGGTGACTCAGTAGGTGGAGGTGCAGACTGCAAGCTGAGAGATCCTCGGTTCGAATCCCTCCTGTGGCAACTGCATTGTGTCCTTGGGCAAGAAACTTTGTCCCCATTTCCCATGTGGGGGCACAGTGGCGTTATGTAATAAGGCGTACTGCACATCGATGGTGCACTTGTCTTCAACCAATGCTAACCCTTCTTGTGTGGAGTTAGTATGTTGGGGAGCTAACAATTGCTGGCCTTTGCTATGTGGTTCTCTACGGGTACTCTGGCTTCCACCACCTGTAAAACTGTCGTGGTCATGATTAGCTATAGTACAGAGATATGTGACCTTAAATACTAATAAATAATCAATAATTCCATGAGTTGTAAATTGGAAAAAATTTGGATTTACCCTTTTTATAAGGGAGATTGTGGAAAAATTTTTTGTTGACATCATTTTTTGGAAAGTTCACTTTTGGCATCTCCCAATTTCGTGTCATACTCTCACCTGCCTAATAATAGTGTTGACACCATTATCAGTTTTTTAGAAAAAATCCTAGCAAACACTATTATTTGGCAGTGAGGATTACAGGGAAAATGCCATCACTATTATTATTTCCAATCAAATATCTTGACCATCACTAATATTATTAAGTCATCACTATTATTAGGCAGGTAAGAGTACTGAATACAATACAAAATCAACTTGATGTAACAGGCCATTGTAACATTATGCACCATAGCATGTAATAATAGTCCTTGAAATTTGTTAGCAGTCCTACAAAAGTGCTAAAATAGTGCTTAAATTTGATTCTCAGTCATCTGTACAGACCTGTGATTGAATCTGAATAATTTGCTAAACATTTCTTTGAATAAACAGAAGAACTGTTTCTCTATGGAGACTTGTTTTGACTGAATCTTTTATGACATTACCATTATGATTGAAAACTTCCCTGTGGGAACCCTGGAAAGTGAAGCAGTGCCTGTTCACTGTGGTAAACAGTCTATGATTTACTCGTAAAATCGGACCCAGTCACCAGTGCTTGGAAGGTGTGAACCCTCTCTAAAATGGGCAACATGGCTTATTAACGTTCACCCCTGGTCTTGAGTTGATACCTATGTTGTGGTCATGATTAGCCATTGTGCAAAAATATGTGACCTTATTATAAACTACCAATAAATAAATAAATAAATAATGATTGAAAACTCACCACAGCTGTAGTTTTATGATTATCCTTCTTAGTTCCACCACTGGTTTTGATATCTTGAAGTTTTCAAGGTGAATTATAAATGTTTATTGATTGGAATATGAAAGAATATCTCTATATCTTGTGATTGGAGGGGGCATCATATTTTAACAACAGTCGCATATGCTCAAACTCCATGAAAAGCAATTAAACAAAGAGACCATGACAGTGTCAAATTCAACACAGAATTAGACTGCTGGTCTGAGAACTTGGCACACTACCACCACAGTATGGCCAACACTCACAATCTGTTGAGATAGTGGATGTATCATATATAGGCAAATTACAGTTTATACTACTGCAATATAACCAGGTTGGCCGAGTCAGGATACTTTAATCGTAATGCAACAAATCCAGTGCAGTGGCTCTGTGGTAACTGCATTAATACAGTTATGAAACATAGAATTTCACTTCATGGTTAAGGCTTCTGGTTTAGTTTTCAAACAGCTTTCACTTCTTAACAGTTGATACTTCTGTGACACTTGATGGCGTTATTTAACATCATGAGGAGATATGTCACAATCGCAACATGCAACTAGGTTCAAGGTTATAATTGCTAAAAATAGACTTTCAAGTGGAGATTCCCTCATGGAAACCCCTGTAAGTGAAGCAGTGTTTGTTTACGGTGGTAAACAAGCTATGTTTTACTGGTAAAATAGGACCCAGTCACCAATACTTGGGGTGCAAGTCCTCTTAAAGTTGGCAACATGGGTATAAATGGTTGACTAAACTTGACTTTTATCTCCTAAAGGGTCCTGCGAATATTTGAGATTCGATTTGATATTTACATCATATGTCTGCTTCAAGATCGATCCCAAATCAGTTTCAAGATTCAATTTTTTCGAATCTCTCATGCTTAGTGCAATTTTTTACATTTTCAACGAAAATTGGATAAAATTGACATTAGACAATTCATTCATGTAGGCTCAATTTATATTTAATTTGAGTTACTGACAATGTTTAATTGTAAGGTTAGCAGTATAGACTATAGAACATCCACAGGTCATTCACGATGAGCAGTTAATTTCTTGGTCCTACTTAACAATGAATAATGATCTTCGTTCAGGAAATATTTCCAAATATCTGGTTTGATTGTAACTAATTCTGCATTTTTAGCTCAACTTTGGCAAAGCCAAATTTGAGCTTATGCCATGGCCCATCGTCCGTCTGTCCGTCAACAATTGGATACGGCTCAGGCTAGAGGCTGTATTTATGAACCGATCTTTACGAAACTTCTTGGGTACCTTTGTTATGACTGTGGGACGAGAATGAGTGTTTTTGGGTGCGGTCCGAAATTCAAGATGTCTGCCAGCCACCATTTTGTACCGACGATGCAGAAATCTGTTTTTTGTACAGAACTTCCATATGAAAGCTCTGATTTGAATAATTTTTTGTAGGAATGTTTAGTACCATTGAATACATCACATATAATGCGGGTTTTTTTCTCGTGCGTAAATTATGCAAATTAGACTAACTTTGATGTTTTTTGGTCTTACTTTCAACACCAAGTGCAAATGCCAATACGGCTCGGGCTAGAGGCCGTATTTATGAACCGATCTTTACGAAACTCCTTGGGTACCTTTGTTATCACCATGGGACGAGAACGAGTGTTTTTGGGTCCGGTCTGAAATTCAAGATGGCCGATGGCAGCCATTTTGTACAAAATTTGGTACAATCAGATTTTTGCACAGAACTTCCATATGAATGCGCTGATTTCAATAATTTTTTGTGTGAATGTTTAGTACCATGGGATACATCACATATAATACGGGTTTTTTTCTCGTGCAGAAATTATGCAAATTAGATGAACTTTGATTTTTTCAGTGCTACTTACACACAGTAAGTACGCATGTCAATACGGCTCGGGCTAGAGTCTGTATTTATGAACCGATCTTCACGAAACGTCTTGGGTACCTTTGTTATCACCTTGGGACGAGAACGAGTGTTTTTGGGTGTGGTCCGAAATTCAAGATGGCCACCAGCAAACTTCTTGGGTACCTTTGTTTTCACCTTGGGACAGGAATGAATGTGTTTTGGGTGCCTTTGTTATCACTGTGCTATGAGAACAAATATTTTGGGGTTCAGTCAGACCCACTCTGGGACTCAAAGATTTTTTTCTAGTTTAGCATCTGACGGTCACCCACCTTTACAATACTTTACCTATACATTTGTTACAGGCAACGGTCAGTATTTATGTACAGACTGTTACAATACTTTATATGTACCTTTGTTATCAGGTCATTACCTAGATGTTTGTCATTGCTGTGTCACATACTTTACATGTACATGTCTTTGTCTTGACAAGTTGAGCTACAGTGTCATTGACACTTGCGTTGTTGTGATAGTAGCATGTTAACGCTGCAAACTATTCAATCCCATCTGCAAAAATGGACTCAAAATTAAAAGTCAGGCAGTGCCATTGACTATAATCAACGGTATTAAAGAGATGCGTTACAAAGACCGTCGCTGGTCGTGTCCGACTAATCGGGTGTTGGGTCTTACGTTCCTTAACCAGTTCATCCCTCGAGTCGCTTTGCACTGAGATGTTTTGTAACCATACAAACAGACTGGAAAAAGAGTGGTGTGGTGACTGAGTGGACGTGTGCTGGTATCTTGCAGCTGGTTAGTGTTATTATATGATGAATAATTTCAAGTTAAAAAAAGCGAGACTTTCTTCATCAATTTAAGATTTGAATTTTTATTTGAGTCATTTGATCTCAAAATATGTTGCTTGTATTCCGTAGTTCAAGTAGAGCTTATAATATAAGACCAAAATGGTGCTGTTGAAGTCAGTCTTGTAAGGGTCATCACTGTGTTCCATAACTTCCATTTTGTGCAATTCGAAATAACTTGTCTCTTGAGACTTGATTCAAGATTCATTTCGATTTCGATATCAGTTATTTAATTCGATTCGATTCGAGATTTGATTAAAAAAAAAAAAAAGAGTGATTCACCAATCCCTGATCTCCTTGTTGTTGTCATAATTAGCCATTGTGCAGAAGTATGTGACCTTAAATACCACCAAATAAAGAAGTCTGGTTTAAGTTTTATGGTCAAATTTGTCTGTGGGCTGCAACTTTTTAACCATTGAAGATAATTCTGTGAAACTTTATGGGGTTATTCCACACGATGAGGTTTGGTGAAATTTTTATTGTGGTGGGGGAGTCATAATCTAACATTCAGTGGGCGAAAAGATCTTTGTAATGAAAAATTTGTCTTCCAATTTGTATTCTTCTGATGCATCCAAAGATGCTAAATAAATTATTTGACATGTTATGTAATTTTTTGTGTTGTAGGCTGAGCAAGAGAAGATCCAGGCAGGCTTGAAGAAACATGAAGAAGACATAAAGGAAACCCTGGACAGGGAAAGAAAGGATATTGAAAAGAAACTAGAAGAACAGAAAGAGAAAGAGTAAGTGTTGACTCACTTTGTTGAGGCATTCTGTACTTGATTGCAAGTCAACAGTTTCTACCACTCATGCTTTACAGCATTTTACCGATGATTGCTCTTATGTTTTTGGTCGAGCTTTTGGGAATGTGAGCAGTAGAGCTGAAAAGTTTACAGAGTTTTTGCAACCAGTTGGCCATTTGGTTTAACCGATTAAGGCCAAAAAAAAAAAATCAATTGATTCTCAGGCAATTTTTTTTTCAAATCAATGAGGGAGGGAGGATTTTATTTTTATTTTTTATTTTTATTTCTTCCACATGGTGAGAAAGGATTGAGAGGCAAAAGTCACTTTCTGATGTCTGTTTTTACCTGAAAAGCATGGAAAGTGCATATTGTAAAATGATATACAAATAAAACTAATTTTATTGAAAACTAAAACTGTTTTTCTTTATTTTCTGATATCACCACTTTTTGTATTTAGAAACAGAACTCTGACTTCACTTTTAAACTTTTACAAAGCAGAACTATTTTATGAATACTAGATATTATTGACCACCCTCGTATTATTTTGGTATCATTGTGAGTTATTTTGATTTTTAGTATGACCCATGGTGAGAGTGTTCTTCTCTGTAACAGAAGGTATATTCTTTTTAAAAAAATATTTAAAGTGTTTAAAATAAATTTCAAGTTCATATAAGAAGCTGGGTCATTCATGGTTTCTGAATACCCTAACTGAGTTGAAAAGCGTAGTTAAAAAAGTTTTCGATATCCTTCGTAAATTAAGCGTTATTAACAATTTGAGTTAATTAATTTCTTTGGTAAATGACAAAACATTTCAGTTGTCTCCCTTCCCGGCTGCGCTGGGTAATAATACACTGTTCAGAAAACTGACAATTTCTGCCAACCATCTTTCACTGACACGTGCGATTGGTGCTTTGAAGGTCTGCCATTCTTATCCATCCAAATACCTGTGATTTCTATTGTAGCCTTATTACATTTAACCCCCTTCCAACAAACTTCACACGTTTTCAAAGAAAAACATTCAATGCAAATTGCGGGGCGAATTTCAATGCAGCCAATTTTTCAGTGGAACAGAGCGTAACCGCAAGCAATTTCGATATGGACGAACTGTCTCCAATACATTTTTTTTGTTTTGAAACGGTGGTTAACTTTTAATAAATTCTAATTAACTCGATGCGTGTCTTGTGTGATTCGTTGTTTTGTCTGGTACTTTGTTTTTAAATAGCCATTTTGTGCTGGTTGCTATCAGTTGGGGCGAATTGTTCGAACGACTACGCCATTGCAATTCTTTTCAGAAATATAAAATTGGGCTAGTTTAGGCTATTTTCATAGCCGTGTGATGGACTTGAACAGCAACCGTGTTTACTGTTTTTTGCGGAAGCGTGTGTTTTTAAAAAATAAAACATAAGAAAATACAGTAAACTGCCATGTCTTCCAAGGAAGTTTAGGAGGGCGACTTGAATTTCGCCCCCAATGTATGCCAAGGCCAGAGGCTCTCACACTTAACACACGCCTGTGTATATTTACCTGTTTATTCGTTGGTTTTGGGCCTTAAAACCAATAGTCCCTTTTCAATTTCCCTGTTTCCTATTTTCTTGCAATGACGGTCCAAATAAAAAGGCCCAACGCGGGCCATTTTTTTCAACGCGGCGGTGCCTGAGAATCAATTCCTTTTTTTTTTTTGGCCTAATAACTGGTTATCAGTTATTATACCCCCCCCCCCCCCCCCCCCCCCCCCCCCCCCCGCAAACAAAGTTTGGGGGGTATATAGGAATCACCCTGTCCGTCTGTCCATCCGTCCGTCTGTCTGTCCATCCATCCGTCCATCTGTCCGTCCGTCCATCTGTCCGTCCGTCCATCCGTCCATCCATCTGTCTGTCTGTCCATCCTTATAAGCGCAACTCCTAAACCGCTTGAAGAATTTTCATGAAACTTTACACAATGGAAGAACTCCATATGAAGATGTGCGTGAAGCAATATAATTCCGTTCTGACATTTCCAAGGGGAGATAATCTAACTTATACATTTTAATGTACCAAAAAGGCTACAAATCCTTATAAGCGCAACTCCTCCTAAACCGTCTGAAGACTTTTCATGAAACTTTACACAATGGAAGAACTCCATATGAAGATATGCATGAAGCAATATAATTCCGTTCTGACATTTTCAAGGGGAGATAAACTAACTTATACAATTTAATGTACCAAAAAGGCTACAACTGAGGCACGGGAGTATCACTTTGTGAGCTTGCTCACAGTACCTCTAGTTTTGACAAGTTTTGAAATTAGTAATGTCACATGCTACATAAAGTTGCGAAATAAAATGTGACAGGTAAGAGAAATTAAAGGTCCTCCCCGGGCCAAGGTTGTTGATTTTTTTTAAAAAAATCAAAAAAAATCGATTTTTAGCTGAACTTGACAAAGTCGAGCTGAGCTATTGCCATCACTTCTCGTCCATCGGCGTACGTACATACGTATGTTAGTATGTTAGTACGTTAGTACGTACATCCACAATTTCCTTTGGCACACCTCACAGGTCGAATTTATGATCAGATCGCTTTGAAACTTGGTATGCTTGTTTGGGGTGATCTCTAGATGGGAGCTATCGATTTTCTTCAATTTCCATCAAAAAATGTTGCCGCAGCCAACGTTGTTAGAACTTAGTTTAGTCAGACCTCAATATTTCCCTTTGGCACACCCTACAGGGCACATTTATGTTTGGATCGCTTTGAAACTTGGTATGCTTATTTAGGGTGACCTCTAGATGGGAGCTATCGATTTTCTTCAATTTCCGGCAAAAAATGTTGCCACGGCCAACGTTCGTACAACTTAGTTTAGTCAGACCTCAATATTTCCCTTTGGCACACCCAACAGGGCCCATTTATGATCAGATTGCTTTGAAACCTGGTATGCTTGTTTGGGGAGACCTCTAGATGGGAGCTATCGATTTTCTTCAATTTCTGTCAAAAAATGTTGCCGCGGCCAATGTTCTTAGAACTTAGTTTAGTCAGAAGACTCAATATTTCCCTTTGGCACACCCGACAGGGTACATTTATGATCGGATTGCTTTGAAACCTGGCATGCTTGTTTGGGGTGACCTCTAGATGGGAGCTATCGTTTTTCTTCAAATTCCATCAAAAAATATTGCCGCGGCCAACATTTTTAGAACTTAGTTTAGTCAGAAGACTCAATATTTCCCTTTGGCACACCCTACAGGGCACATTTATGATCGGATTGCTTTGAAACCTGGCATGCTTGTTTGGGGTTACCTCTAGATGGGAGCTATCGATTTTCTTCGGTTTCTGTCTAAAAATGTTGCCACTGGCAAAAAAAATGACATTGGTATAAATGATCTTCAATTTTGCCATTTCATTTATAACTTACCAAGTTCAAGTTTGTCAAGTTGAGCTACAGTGTCATTGACACTTTCATTTTTAAATCGATTTATTGGATTTTTATTTCCGTACTATAAATTATTCACCAGCGGATGCTCTTTCCCCACATGATTTCCTTAGATAAGAGAGGGAGAGTGTTTTGGCAGCAGTTTATATCAAAGGCTACCCAAATAAAGGACACAAATAACTGATAGTAAAAGATTTACACATGTTACCCATTTCAGTCTTTGGGGTGGCATGAGGGGAAGAATTCCTGGAGCATTTGACATAGAATAGACAGCATGGATGAAAATAGAGAGGAATCATTGAAACTTTTGTTTCTGCATTGTTAAAGTATTCCTTGAAGCAAAATCAGACATGTTAACCTCCCAAAATTTTTTTCAGGGAGATTGAAGAAAATTTTCAGGGAGATGACATGATTTTTAGGGAGATTTTTTTTTTGCGCGTAGAAACCATGTGTGGATCGATCAATTTTAAATATAAATTAATACCAAATACCCCCCCCCCCCCCCCCACACACACACACATAACAGGAAACAGCCCAACAACAATACATCAAAGGAACATACGTCAACGTTCTACTAACTGGTGGTGAGTGACCCAGACCTGTTAACCTCTGGAGGTGACTGTCCGTGAGATTTTGATGAGCTCCCAGTGAGACTCGGATGCTTGTCAGTGAGATTTTTGCACGTGGGCAGCACATTAATAATTTCCATGTTCCCCCCCCCCTCCACACACACATACATTAAACATTCCACCCTAATGTGTTTTATTTGAACAATTTGTCCTTTCAAAAGCCAAACCATAGAAATATAGAGAAAAACAGAAATCAGAAATATGGATGTGGTCATGTGCCAATATCTGAGCTTGTTCCAATGACATCCATATTTCAATGGTTTTATGTACAAAATGTTTGGAGATATTTTCGACCTTTTCAGCACTATATCAGTTATGGTGCTGTGTTGAAAGTTTTGGATCCATTTGGGTAATTATGGGTACTTGCGGCGACCTGCGGTAACCTGCGACGATCTGTGGTGTTTAGGCACACCCCAGAGCCCGGTTGTTGTGGTAATTCGATCTTCTAAAGCCCAGCGCCCCACCTAACCACACCAGTTACTCAGTGGAAGTAGTTGGTCATTTACGAAGGGGATTTGGAATGGGGTGATCATTTTTCAGTGAAACGTGAAAATTATGCCACAGCCAGCCCAGGACGAAACATCTCGGGGATATTTGTTGTCCATTTATCACTACGAATGAAAAAACGTCCAAGTGCCGTAAATTAGCAACTTTTTAGAGATTTTTTTCACCAAAAACATAATTTTTTTCACAGCCTGCTTTATAAAATTGCGAATCGGAAATTTTTCCCAATATATTGAAAATTACAGCAACTCGTATGTTTGAGCCGTTTGTCTCCAAAATTGGCTATAATTATCTGAAAGTGAAATCCAAAATGCACAATAAATTTGTGCGTATTTTTGCACATTTTTCGATTGGACAAGATTTTATACGTATGGAATTTATTTTTCGATTTGACTGCTACCTGTATACAAGCAAAGGTGTGCCTTTAATATATAATCAATTTCAGCAATTATCCTGCATCTCAAATTCATTTAATCCGCCTGTCAAACGTGTTGCAATAATCACAACACGGCCATTGACAGAAATGAGAATTGGTCATCAGTTCTTACGTAAGTGGTGACGTTTCACACAAACTTAATGACCTTGCCATTGAGAGTAGAGCACATGCTTTTGTATTTGTAAACAAAAGCTGGTGGATTCAGTTTTTGTCTGGTATGTAGACTTTCCGGGAGATTTTTGGTCCAAATTGACTCCCGGGCGGGAGGGCAGGAGGGGATAGCTAATTCCGGGAGAATCCCGGGCATTCCGGAAGAGTTAACATGTCTGAGCAAAATGATTTCTCGAAAATCATTCTTTCAACATTCTTAAATCACTGATCCTTGACTTCTTGTTCTAAGAGTAGATTTAGTGTTTTTGAGCGGTTCAATGAAAGATTATCATGTACATGGTTTAATATCTATGTTCACTTTAATATGATTCTATTCATATTTGCTGAAAATTACAGTCTTTATAAATTTATTAAACTTGTTCAGGAGCAATTAACTAACCTACAGTGCCTTCCAGTAGTCAATACACAGTGGGATGTATGTTCCCACTCTACAGATTAGTCCTAAATGTCATAAACTCTGTCTAAATACCGTATTTCAACAGTTAATATGCATTCCCTCTTGTTTCAGCTCATTTCCAAGTTGTTTCGAAAATATTCCTGACAATTTGCAAATTTTTTATTTAAATCATGATTTGAATCGAGTGATTTAAATCCGCCAACCCTGCTACAAATGATTCTCATTTTGTTCCCGTCGGTTGGAAAACATGGCCATCAGAGGCATTCTTTGATTCTGATTGGTCGATTTTGAAAAATCTTCTCTGAAACTACAAGGCAAAATTGAAACTTCACATTAATGATGACTGGGACACCCTCTACCTACCATTCTCATTTAATGTCGATCAGGCTACAAACATGGCTGCAATTACAGCTTGTAGTCAACTATAGAATCCCTATGGGAAATCACATTTTCATCTTCGTTGGAATTACTGAGGCAATGTGAACCAAACTTGGCAGGAATGTTCTATGGGAGGTCCTCTACAAACGATCCTCATTTTGTTCCAGTCGGCTGGAAAACATGGCCTCCAGAGGCATTCTTTGATTCTGATTGGTTGATTTTGAAAAATCTTCTTAAACTATAAGGCCAAATGTTTTGAAACTTAGCATGCTCAATCACTGGGACCACCTCTACCAACAATCCTCATTTAATGTTTATTGGGTTGCAAACATGGCCACAATTGCAGCTTATAGTTACCATAGAAACCCTATGGGAAATCACATTTTCATCTTCTTCCCTGGAACAACTGAGCCAAGATGAACCAAACTTGGCAGAAATAGTCTATGGGAGGTCCACTACAAATGATCCTCATTTTGTACCCGTCAGATGGAAAACATGGCCACCAGATGCATTCTTTGATTCTGATTGGTCGATTTTGAAATATCTTCTCTGAAACCAGAAGGCCAAATGTTTTGAAACTTCCAAAGATTGATGACTGGGACACCCTCTACCAACGATCCTCATTTAATGTTGATTGGGTTGCAAACCTGGGCACAATTGCTTCTTATAGTTACCACAAAAACCTTATGGGAAATAACATTTTCCTCTTTGGAACTACTGAGCCGATGTGAACCAAACTAATGGCAGGGATGGTCTATGAGAGGATGGAAAAACATGGCTACCAGAGGCTTTCTTTGATTCTGATTGGTCAATTTTGAAAAATCTCCCCTGAAACTACAAGGCCAAATGTTTTGGAACCTCACATGATTGATTAGGACACCCATTGTAAGAGGACAACATTGCTGTTAAATGTTATTATGAAAATATAAACCCTTGGCCTGCAGGATAGCTTGAATAGTAAAAGTGGTGATTTATTACAAAATTTGTCAAGTTTGGCTTGTGTTTCCCATCAGTTCTGAAAACAATTTGCATATCTGTTTGTATCAAAAATGTTGTTGAGAATATTTGTTTTTGTAGTCTATATTCTAATGCTTAACTCCATGCCTTTCCTGGCTGCATGAAGATCGGTACTGTCAGCAAAATACTTGCTTTTAGCTAAACTTGACAAAGTCAAGATAAGCTATTGCCATCACGCGTGTGGAAGTCTGGGAGTCGGCGAGTCTGTTCACATTTTCCTTTAGCACATCTACACCCCGTAGTTTTTGTCCGTCCGATCATCACAAAATTTCATATGCAGTTTTGATGTCATGACTATATGAGAACGTCCCCTTTTGGTCTTTGTCGTCAACCGTGATGGCTGCCCGAGCCCAAAACCCGAAAACCATTAGTAGAGTCTACAGGTCGTATTTATGAAGGGGTTTCATTGTAACTTGGTAGGATGTCTCTGTATAATATCTAGATGAGAACGTCCCCTTTTGGTCATGATCTGTCAACCATGACGGCTGCCCAAGCCCGAAACCCAAAAACGTTTAGCATAGTCTACCGGTCATATTTAATGTGGAGGAATTTCATTATAACTTGGTAGGATGACTCCGTATTATGTCTAGATTAGAACTTTCCCATCTGGTCGCGATCTGTCAACCGTGCCCACAGCCTGAGCCCAAAACCTTTATCACAGGTCGTATTTATGGAGGGATTTCATTGTAACTTGGTAGGTTGATTCCATATAATGTCTAGATGATAATGTCCCCTTTTGGTTGCGATTGGTCAACTGTGATGGCTACAGGTGCCCGAAGCCTAAAAACCTTTAGCACAGTCTGCAGGTCATATTTTTGAAGGGATTTCATTGCAACTTGGTAGAATGACACCAGATAATGTCTAGATGAGAACGTCCCCTTTTGGCCACGATCATTCAACCATGACGGGTGCCCGAGCCCAAAACCCGAAAAACTTGAGTACAGACTACAGGTCATATTTATGAAGGAATTTCATTGTAACTTGGTAGGATGACTCAGTATAAAGTCTAGATGAGGACATCCCCTTTTGGTTGCGATCGGTCAACCTTGATGGCTACACAGGTCCGAAGACCAAAAACCTTTAGCACAGTCTGCTGGCTGTATTTATGAAGGGATTTCACTGTAACTTGATAGGATGACTCGTTTTGGAATAATTTCACTGTAACTTGGTAACTTTCGTTGTCATACCTCAACTGTGAGGGCCACATACATTAACTGTGAGGGCCACATTAACCCACCCCTCAGTTCTTTAGTACAGTCTACACCTGATATTATTTTTATTGAAAACATGGCATACAGGGAACAGAAATTAACATATTCCCAATTATCACAATTCTTGTCTTATTTCATAATCCTTTTATAAACATTGAACATTATCCTTTTTATCAAACATAACACAGACAAGCTACAGTGTCATTGGCACTTTCATTTGAGAATCTGGTAATGGTTGGTTCCAGTTTTCTTTACTGAGAACTGGGAGAAAAAAAACAAAATATTGTGTATACAGTACAAGTCAAAATAAGTTGTAGCATAACCGCAATAAACTCGGTAAACTGCAGCTCCTGAACTGACAAGATCAGAATCTGACATCATTTTCTGGATAGCTATCAGTGAGGGCTTTCCAGAAAATTATGTCAGCTTCTGGTCTTATCAGTGTAGGAAGAGAAAGATACACAGTTTATAGTGGTTATCCTACAACTTATTTTAACCTGCACTCACTACAACAAGTTTGCAGTTATAATTATGTTAAAATTACTCTCAAGTTTATCAAAAACCTGTCAAGTCATGATTGATGGCAGGTGTTTAGAAAACTTGGAAGCTTATGACATTTCGATATAACAAGCTTATAGAGCTTTTTCCAATGAGGGCTTAAAAGCTATATTTTGGGATCAAAAAAATGAAAAAAATATTGTCTTCATGTCAGGTCAAGACTTTGACGAATCCAGCAAAACAGTTGTACTGCAATAAGAACTCAATTATTTGAACTTCCAGGAACATTACATTGGCAATCATGGGAGGTGGTACAGCTTGGTACCTGCTCTTATAAATTTTATTTCAAGAGTTCTGGCAATAAAATGCAAATCACATTACGAAATCATGACATTCATAGGAATACTCCTTTCTACTTTTCTTCTGGAGCATACTGTTGGACCTCCACACACACACACACACACACACACACACACACACTTTAATTCTTTGTATGCTGAAGATTTAGAATGTGCCCGGTTGCATCATAATTTGAAACATATGAAAAAGACTAATTTTACCTACGTTTTCATGCTTTATAGCCTTGGATCGTAAAAACGACATTGAATCATATTGAGTTAAAACGGTGTACATACTCAGATTCCATTGACATTTTTTTTTGTAGTGAAAATGCCGAAAAAGAAATGGTAGATGATAAGAAAACAGATGCAGAGAAGTCTTCTTCAAAATCTCCAGAAAGGAAACGATCCAACAGTCCTGAAGAAAATCCAACTAAAAGGTATTTTATTGTAGGGTATTTGGCTGTTTATCTTGCAAGCTTCAATGGTCATTTAGGAAATTTCCAATAAACTTGAATACTGTCAGCTTGTTCTTTTAAGTATGAACTTTTATTAATCCTTTACCTAAAAAGACAGAGGCAACACTTGCCCCAAAAATTCTTTGTGACATGTTAAATGTGTTTTGCACGTGGAACAACTACACATTTACCTTTTCCACTCATTATTACCTAATCACCCCAAAATGGCCATATGTGGATAACTCCACTTAGCTAATGATACCTCAATGGACTGCCTTGAGTTCTGTGGCCCTGTTGTGGCACCTACACTTCTCATGAACACCTGAGCTTCATGGCACTGATAAAGTTAGTTTGACCTGTTAAGGGCGAGCACATTCCCAAGGGCACCACCTATCAGTATTGCCACTGACGCCTTGTGTTATTTGTTCACAAATGCACTTATTTTTCCAAATAGTGTTAATATTTCTAGTGCATGGGCACAACAGAATAAAGTTCTGTAGTCCAGGTTACCAAGTTTCTTCAGTATATATCAGCTGGTATAATCAAGCATATTTGTGTGAATGATTGGTGAAAAGAGTTATTTTATATTCTTTTCAGTGCATACAGTACAAATGTTGCAGATAGAACGGGTCATGCTTAAATATTAAATTGTTGGGGCACCTGGGTGTGTTAGACTCAAGAGGTCAGCAACGTTAATGTGGGCAGAGCTGTTGGTATGTTGGCAGATGGTCGTACATCATGTGTTCCACGGATCACCAGCCCTAAGTCATCCTGCAAACCCCAGATCACCAATGATGACTAGCATCCACTCTTGTGCCAGCATGAAAATTGTATCAATGATGTTGTCAGTTGATGCGCTTAGGCTGCTTGCACCATTTGTGTGCACTGGGGCAGCTCATCCCTCTTGTTTTTTGCCTCGCGTAACTTTGCCTAGAACTTTTCTTTCTTCTTCATTCTTCCTGCAATGACCCCCCCCCCCCCCCCCCCCCCCACACACACACACACCCTTTCGATCCTACTTACACTTTGTCTTTCAGCTGCCATTCTGCTGTTGTCCTGCAATGCTGTTCTAACAGTTGTTGCATCGTTTGCTGCGGTTGTCACCTCTCCAGCATTGCAGCCATCTGTGACATTATCAACCTACTCTTCCAGGTTGTCTTGCTTGCAAGTGGATATGGTGCACTATAGAGCTGTGCGGTTAACCAAAAATTTGTTCAGTTCGAATTTTTTCCATCACCGTGCGTCAGAACCGAGCATGCACTAAAAAAACGGAAGTTTCGGTCTGCTTGAATTTTTCGAAATGTCTGAAATTCAAGAAAATAAGGACAAGCAAACGCCAGAAGAAATTCATGAAAAGAGTTCCGTATGGAACTATTATAAAAAAGAAGACAAAAAGCAGAAATTTGCAGTGTGTAATCTATGCAAGAAGGCTATCAGTACCGAATACGGCAACACGACAAATCTAAGAAGGCACATTCAGAATAAACAAACTGGTCTATGCTGAGCTGTGTAAATTGGATGCATCTCAAACAAAAAAACGATCTGAAAAGGTGAGTTCAAAATCGTTTTATCAGAGAGACCCAGCCTTCTTTCGTTTGATTTATCGCTTTAACGGGCTGCAGGCCTTTTCCCCACCCAACTTAAAAACTTTGCGAAATGATGTAAATTGTGCCCAGTAAATAACACCACGTGTAATAATGGTATTTCTACCCCAGGAAGTTTATTGGTAAGCCAATCGAAGTATTCCGTTTTGTCACATGGTTATCAATATGCAGCGGGAGTTATTGTTTTGATTTGTTATTGGCGAAAAACTGGATGACAGATTCCTTAGTCGAACATGTGATCCGGCTTTATGTTAATGAAGCATGTTTTGGCATATATTTTGAACGATGGGTTTATTTTGAAAATCGTCGAAGTTTGATTCTTGGGGATTGAAGAGGGCAGTCAAGTGACACAAGTCTCAAGTACCAATTGTAGCCTGCCAATTAAGCATAAATGAATCCATGTGTAACAAACGATGTGTACTAGTCTAATTTATCTGCTCCCAACTTCCCGTTTTGATCTCTCAATATTAATGAAAAAATGGGAACAAGAAAATGCCAGTGCAGAACACAAAGCTCTAAAAAAGCAGTGTTTTCATAGGCTGTTTCAACCTCTGTTACCCCGTCCAGCTTTCTCTGGAGTTGAGCTTTCTCAGGCCTACTTTATCTATGGACCAACCTTCCCTGATTTCACACACCTTATCTTTGATCTTTGTGCCCCAGACTAGCCAGAGTCCTTACCCCCTTCCCACCCCCTCCCATATAGGCGACAGTATTGTATTAACTGCTGTAAGCGGCATTGATAATGACTCCATACAACAAAAATTAAGTCAAGGTATCATTTCCTGTCATTCAGACAATTCAATCAACATCAAAAGATTCAAAGCAACCAAGGCTTGATCCATTTATGCAAGATAAAATATGGTTTCCCACTGATAAGCGACAAGTCGACTGTTGTCAAAATCTGATGAGAATGATATGCATAGATCTACAACCGTTGAGCAGAGTGGAGGACCGGGGCTCCAGGGATTTTGTTAACAGTTTGCAGCCCGGTTTCAACATACCTGATCGACAAGTTTTGCGTTACAACACCATACCTGACCTTTATAAAAGAGAGAAAGAAAAGATTCAACAGAAATTGAATGACTGCACAACAATAGGAATAACACTGGATCATTGGACATCGGTTGCATATATGGCTGTCACAGCCCATTTTCTTTCACAAAACTTTACTATAATTGACTATTGCCTCAATGTAAGACACATGCCCCAGTCACATGATGCCAAAAATATTTGTGATGAACTTTGTTCTTGCCTCAAAGACTGGATCCCAAATTAGGAGAAAAAGCTCATCAAAATTTTTACAGTTACAGACAACGCATCAAATGTAAAAGCTGCAATGAAGTGTCTTCCCCAAGAAAAGTTCAAAGCAATGTACTGTTTTGCCCATACATTGCAACTTGTTTGAGCGGGTAATCAAGAAGACGAAGGTTATTGTGAATCACTTCCATAAAAGTGTGAAGGACACTCACAGACTGATTGAAATACAAAAATCTCCAAACTTAAAGCAACACAAACTTAAAACTGAGAGCCCAACGCGATGGAATTCATTATATTATTTAATGGATAGACTTGTGGAACAGCGGGAGGCTATTACGGTCATCCTTGCGTCAAACGATAAAGTTAGTAATCTTCAAAATTTTGAATGGAAAACTGCTGAGAGCTATGTGAAAGCTCTCAAACCTTTTGAAAATGCTACATGTTTGATGTCTGCATCTAGATACTCTACCCTGTCTATGGTCCTCCCCGTTCTTAATGTTTTAAAACAGCAAATGGATGAAACTGAATTAGATGATTTTGAGAAAAGAATTTCCGAAAACATTTCACAACGATGGCCTGATTATGAAAATAATCTTGATTTAGCAATACCTGACTTCCTAGACTCAAGATTCAAGGAGTGTGCCTTTAATAAGGAAAATGCCAAAGATTCTGCCGTGGAGGCGGTAGTTAATTTAATGTGTGCAAACATTGCAACTGTTGAATCTAAATGTGGGAAGTCAGAACAACCATCAACCTCGACATCTGATGTTGCTACAAGCTCAACAAACACTTCAAGCACAAGTAATGTGTGGAAGGTATTCAGAAGAATGGTGGCAAAGAAAAAAGAGAGTACTGCTGAGAGTGATACAGAGGAAAGTTTGATAAAAAACATGCAAAAAGAATTTTCATTATTTTGTCATGATAATCTTCTGGAACCTGAAAAATCTCCCTTTGATTGGTGGAAGGTTAACTGTGCAAAATATCCCAATGTGGCCAAATTAGCTCAAGCTTATCTGTGCATACCGGCCACATCTGAGTCAAGTGAGAGGTTGTTTAGTAAGGCCAGGCTAGTCATAAACCGGAGACGGTTTTGTCTGGAGCCAATTATCGCTGAACAGTTGGTTTTTCTTGGGCATAATTTGAAACAGTAAACAGTGATTCTTTGAAACCGACATAACTCCTTTGCAGGATGCATATTATTGAACTTCGCGTAAAGCAACTGTCCTTACTGAAAGTCTTGAATCTTGTCAGATGACTCGGACCAGATTTAATTTTATTTTTCAAGTTTAGCCATTTTGGCATTTTGTTGATTGGTTGTATGAAGTTACTATGAACTTGATCTAAAATTATGTATAATACGACTTGTATAGGGGAGTATTTTGCATAATTTTTGTTCAAGTTTACCTTGGTCCTTTACTTTGACAGCAGGGTTAGCTGTTTCTGTTGTGTGATAAGCGTTTTGTTATCCGTTTGATCTAAGAAAGTTATTTTTTACTCTTTTATTTTATAATTTTTATTTTATTGAATTTTTTCTGTTTCAAAATAAAAACCGAAAGTGAAACCGAACCGAGGTTTTTTTTCTTCAAAAAACCGAAACCGAAGTGGAAAATTTAGGAACCGCACAGCTCTAGTGCACTACAAGTATGTCCAGATTGGCAATGCTTGGCTGTTGTCAGGGCTCTTGTTATCCGAGCTAGGTACATCCTATACTTGTGGTACAGTTCACATCTCTCTGCGCTTTAGGTATGTTCTACAGATGGGTTGGCTGTTATGGCTGCCACCAGTTTTTTTTGGTTCTCAGGTGAGATGGGATGGAACATACTGACGGCTGTTATATAAACTTGTATGGCTGCTTACTCAGGCACAATGCTTAGCTGTGCTTCATATGTTGCATAAAGCCCCCAAATCCCTTTGTCAACCATAAGGTCGCTCTGGTCAGTTGTGAGTGTTCGTTCCAACTTCCAAGGAATGTTGACTTTGCCTGCAGCTATCAGCGGGAAGTTTTTCTTGCTTTTTTGCATTTCTGCCACCAGACTGCAATGAACTACCTCATCCTGGCACTGTTTGTGTGACACACAATGTCAGGTGAGCTCTTTCTCCAGAAGACTGCCGATAATATTGTCTCTGTCCATGAATTTCACTAGTTTTCTTACTTCACATAACTCAGTTTTTGCCAGAGTATAAAATACTTCTAAACTCCAGACCATAAGAAATACAGAATTGCAGCCTAGCAGGTCAGCAGAAGTACTTCCCACACACTGACATGAGGCTTTATGAGCTTGCTTATAAACAACAGGTTAGTCTGTTAAATACACAAGCTCGTGCTGCAGCAGCCATGTTTAAACAATCTGCAATGTCTAGAATCGACCTAGGCTCCCGATGCAGTATACAACCAGAAACACATATTATATTACGGGGACCTGGTTCATTATTCCTGAGTAATTATACCCCACGCAACAAAGTTGCGGGGGTATAATGTTTTTGACTGGTCCGTCCGTCAGTCTGTCAGTCCGTCAGTCAGTCCTACTTGTTTTCCAGACTTTTTTTCTACACGCTTCCAGATATTGAGCTGATTTTTGGTATGTGAGTCTAACATGGTGGCCTACAGATCAAGTTTGCATTTTGTTCCACTCCACAGATTTTTACCAAAATTACGACCCTTGGACTTTGAAAAATGCATCAAAATTACAGTTTTCCGGACTTTTTTTCTGCACGCTTCCAGATATTGAGCTGATTTTTGGTATGTTAGTCTAACATGGTGGCCTACAGATCAAGTTTGCATTTTGTTCCGCTCCACTGATTTTTACCGAAATTACGGCCCTTGAACTTTGAAAAGTTCATCAAAATTACAGTTTTGCGGACTTTTTTCCTACACGCTTCCAGACATTGAGCTGATTTTTGGTATGTTAGTCTAACATTGTGGCCTACAGATCAAGTTTGCATTTTGTTCCGCTCCACTGATTTTTACCGAAATTACGGCCCTTGAACTTTGAAAAATTCATCAAAATTACAGTTTTCCGGACTTTTTTCCGACACGCTTCCAGATATTGAGCTGATTTTTGGTATGTTAGTCTGACATGGTGGCCTACAGATCAAGTTTGCATTTTGTTCTGCTCCACTGATTTTTACCGAAATTACGGCCCTTGAACTTTGAAAAATGCATCAAAATTACAGTTTTCCGGACTTTTTTTCTGCACGCTTCCAGATATTGAGCTGATTTTTGGTATGTTAGTCTAACATGGTGGCCTACAGATCAAGTTTGCATTTTGTTCCGCTCCACTGATTTTTACCGAAATTACGGCCCTTGAACTTTGAAAAGTTCATCAAAATTACAGTTTTGCGGACTTTTTTCCTACACGCTTCCAGACATTGAGCTGATTTTTGGTATGTTAGTCTAACATTGTGGCCTACAGAACAAGTTTGGGTTTTGTTATGCCCCACTGATTTTTACCGAAATTACGGCCCTTGGACTCTGAAAAATGCATCAAAATTACAGTTTTCCGGACTTTTTTTCTACACGCTTCCAGACATTGAGCTGATTTTTGGTATGTTAGTCTAACATTGTGGCCTACAGAACAAGTTTGGGTTTTGTTATGCCCCACTGATTTTTACCGAAATTACGGCCCTTGGACTCTGAAAAATGCATCAAAATTACAGTTTTCCGGACTTTTTTTCTACACGCTTCCAGATATTGAGCTGATTTTTGGTATGTTAGTCTAACATTGTGGCCTACAGAACAAGTTTGGGTTTTGTTACGCTCCACTGATTTTTACCGAAATTACGGCCCTTGGACTCTGAAAAATGCATCAAAATTAGTTTTCCGGACTTTTTTTCTACACGCTTCCAGATATTGAGCTGATTTTTGGTATGTTAGTCTGACATGGTGGCCTACAGATCAAGTTTGCATTTTGTTCCGCTCCACTGATTTTTACCGAAATTACAGCCCTTGAACTTTGAAAAGTTCATCAAAATTACAGTTTTGCAGACTTTTTTCCTACACGCTTCCAGATATGGAGCTGATTTTTGGTATGTTTGTCTAACATGGTGGCCTACAGAACAAGTTTGGGTTTTGTTCCGCTCCACTGATTTTTACCAAAATTACGGCCCCATAGACTTTGAAAAGTTCATCAAAATTACAGTTTTCCGGGCTTTTTCTCTACATGCTTCCAGATATTGAGCTGATTTTTGGTATGTTTGTCCAACATGGTGGCCTACAGATGAAGTTTGCATTTTGTTCTGCTCCACTGATTTTTACCGAAATTATGGCCCTTCGACTTTGAAAAGTTCATCAAAATTAGTTTTCTGGACTTTTTTTCTACACGCTTTCAGATATTATCGAAATTATGGCCATTTTAGTATGTGAGTCTACCACAATGACTTACAAATCAAGTTTGCATTTCGTTCTGCTCGGCTGATTTTTGCGGAAATTACAGGCACTGGACTCTGAAAAATACAAGTAACAGATTTCCGGGTCATTTTCCTAAAAATTACACTTTTCCGAGCTTGAAATATTGGGGCGCGTGGGGTATGTGAGCGTGCTCACTAAGGTTCTATATTTTTTCAGGCAAAACTTATATAAGTACCTTATAAGCAGCTTTCTGATCAGTCCTTGGTTGAATCTTTTGTCTCAACTAATAGCTTGTGTACCACAGCCTGATCTTGTACACTGGGACATTGTCCTCCCAAGGACAGTGTTTGAAACTGCCTCAGTCATTGTATTGAAACAGAACAACCCAGGGTGTCAGTTCTCTGAGACCAAAGTATTCTTTTGGGTCTGTACTCACACACTTGGGTCTGTGTGGCATCCACTAAAAGCCAACTCTTGACAGCATGTCCTTTTTCTTTTTAAGAACCTTTGAGACAGAGCAGTTATCGATCATGAACAGGGTGGGTTCTTCCTACAACCAGTAGTAGAAGGCCTGCAAATAATTGTGGAGCTGCACCTTGGGGGCATGGTATGTTTGGTTGACCATGACCATAGGGTAGGCACCTATGTGCCTGAAAGTGCCTTGGTAGGTGCCTTCCTGCTGTCAAGTATGAAAACTGTCTTTCCACAGCCAGCCTGGCCACAAATGATCGCTGAGTGAAGAGTGTGAGGAGTAGCTGTTGTTCCTGGGAAGAGAAGTCAAGCAACTGGAACAAGGCAAGCAAGCAATCCCTCTTCCTTTAGAACAGTAATAGATTGCTGAGACCATGTGGCCTTTAGTGCTGAAACAGTTAGCCGGATAACTAGTTTGCAACCGGTTATCAGCGTAACCAGTTGTAAAAGCTGTCAACCGGATAACCGTTGTACCTATAGTTTACGGGATAGCGTCGGGAGAATAAATAGTTTTTGACTGCGAGACGTTAGAATTCTGTTGCTGACGCAAGCATTGTCAAAGCTGTGAAACATTTGTCAATTTACAATGATGTGTACTCAATGAAACATGAAAGGGTTATAATGTTAGAATGTTCAATGAACAGTTATTTCAGTCGCTTGGGCTGTCAAGTCACGGGTAAATGTTTGTAACAAACTGCTAACAGTCGAGTGTGCTGCAGCTCGTTTTCTGCATGGGCAGCAGTGAGCACGTGCTTGTCAATATGACATAATCTTCTTCAGACAATTCTTCTCTTTGGTAAGGTGTTGCTAATTGCAGATTATAATGCTGAAAAAATCCCTCGGTGAAAGTTATGGTGCTTCCAAAATAAATTGCCTGTTTGGTTCTTTACCAATATGTTTCAGAAAAAACATGTTTTGATTTTATTGAACTGTTTAAAAGTATGAACATATGTCATAAAAAAAACTATTTTAAAATCTTGCATTTTAAAATTTGTTTTTCATTGGTTAATGTCAGACAAAGATGGGCTCTCGGACAGATTAGTGTCATTATTTCGTACACAGGCATTTCGTACACTGACTGTTTTGTATACGAAAGAAGACATTTCGTTCATATATCAAAGAACGTTTCATTCACAGGCAAATTTTATATGATTTTTAAGTACTTTTTTATATGAAATAATAGACTACTTACATTTGTAAGGTATTATAATCCAAATTAAAAAAAACACTTTTGAAATACGGAACAGAATTTAATACGCCCAACACCACCACAGTATGTTGCACATTTGAAAATATTGTTAGGAAATAAAATGAACCGCAGACTGTAAAACATCTTTCTTTGATGAAAAATCAAAACATTATGTGAGCTCATTGATGATTAATCAGCTTTGATCAGTTATGATATGTAATCACAGCATTGTTATTACACTGGAGTCATAATTAGCACATGAACACATTAAAATAATTAATTTTCAGTACATGTACAACACTTTTTTTTATTCCTGCAGTGTTAAATACCCAGTATATCATCTTGTAGGGACCCCCCACCTCCGCCTTTCCCCTTGTTTTACTAAGACAACATATTGAGATGTTATGTAAGGATTACACCACCTATGCTAAGGAGGCGACTTGGAAATTCAAAGTCATAAGACCCATCCTTCACTTAGGTCTACTTAATTATAATAAATATTTTCCAGTATGTTCTATTTGTATGCTGCACAAAGTCTGACTTATCTTTGTAGAACTTTATATTTGTATCATTCCAGTTTGTTTTGTATTTATATAAATATGTTATTGTAATAAATTTGTTATTTTTACTTACAGGTTGTTATCTTTACTTGGCTCAGGACAGTCATAACCCTGTGTACGAAACGTCCTAGCTTGTGTACGAAATGTCCTGAACGATTTGTGTACGAAACATTCTAAATTAATGTGTACGAAATGCCTGTGTACGAAATATCCAGCTCCCCTGTCGGACAATGGGACATATAGTAATTTCCTAACACACCCCTTTCATGACTCGCAACATATTCCGGCCAGAATTTCATTGCGAGGAATAGGTAAATGTGTAACTGTTTGTGACATTTTTTTAGCAGAGAACAGAAAAAAAGATACACAAAAAATTAGGAATATATATTCACCCTATGATCACATCTAATTAAAGTCTCTCAAAGAAGGGGCTCTTTGCTAATACAGTTAACTATGCCTGACTACAATTTACTAACTGGTTGGAAAGTTCTTAAGTAATATCAATGACAATCATCCCTCGGTTCAAATGCACGCACGTGGGAACAAATTGCACACGTAAACTTTGTTTCAGATGCGCAGCATGTCGCGTGCCTGTGACTTTCAAATGGCAAGGCCTGGTTTTGTGACCGGGCATTGCAGGGTGGCCACAGTTACGATGTGCTAACGATCATTTGCACATCGACGATTTCTGTTGGCACTCGATGGTTTTCATTTGTTTACTTTTTGCGGAAGTCAGGTGGCAGTGTTTTCAGCTGTTTTCTTGCCATTCCTTACTGATTTTGCATCATAGACATTACAATAATACCAGCGGTTGAAATTAACGGATATCCAGTTGAAATCCGGTTATGCCCGACGGTTATCCGGTTACAAAAATGGGCCAACCATTTCAGCATTAGTGGCTATCCTCGATGTTCATCTATATATCCATGATTGAGTAGATAGACTTTCAATGTGCATGCTTTTTCAGCTGTCTTGGTGATCTAGATGGTGACACCCACGCTTGCATATTCTAACCTCTACCTGCAACTGTGCAGTTGGGTGGTGTTTTGTCCACAGGGAGATAACTGCTTGTGCCAGATCCTATGTGACTATTACCACCTCAGGATGTAGTTAACTGATTGGTGGGGCAGCAAAATGTTTTCTTGGGAAACCACCCCACTGCAGGCAGGTGCATAATAATAATAATATAATAACACTTCGGCCGGCCGCTGGTTTGTCGCGGTTCTCGTATGAGAAGGCCTTGGTTACCCATGTTCTACCTACTGCCTCCCTATTCCCGTGCTTCTCTCCTCCCAACACTCGGAGACGAACTGCTTGATGACATCCCTTGCCCCATTCTTCCCAATCTCTCCGATTAGTATATTAACCCTCTCCTTTGAGTCGCCCCCTAACCACATGTCCTTCATTCTCCCATCCCACTTCACCATTAAACTCCCCGTGAATCTTGTTCTTTTAGACTGGTATTTTGGGCATTCTATAAGAAAGTGTTCCAGGGTCTCCACCACGCCCACGTTACACATCTGGCACTCCTTTTCACTGTTTTTCCCCAATTTTTCCCCTCAGCTCCAGGGACCGCGACCTCAGCTTGAACAACAATGACCCCCCCCCAAAGGTGTCATCAAGGTACTCTTCAAAACCAGGCTTCTCTTTATCACGCAGACCACCCAAAGATCTCTTTGATTTGACCCCCTCTCGCCAATTACGGTTACAATCCTCCATGACCCTTTCTCTGACAATCTTTTTGCCCTGGTTTGCCCCAACGTCAAGGTCCGAGATCTCCATTGAGTAGTTTTCTACTAGCTCCCTCACTTGGACCATCCACCCCGTCTTGATATTTGAGTTGAAAGTTCTCAGGTACATTACTTTACACCATCGGCTATCGGGGAGATTCACCAAATAATTAAGATAACTGAGTTTCAATAGGTCTATCCTGTCCTTGATCCTTATCCACCCAAGCTCACCCCTGATTGCTTCTAGTGCTGCGGCATTACTCGAGCCTGTTATCCATCGGCCTGCATCGTTCTGCAGGATTTTCAAGCTCTTAACAGCTGTCTGGTTTAGGGGTACAACTTCTGTACCGTATGTTATACTTGGCAGACCCACCATTTCCCAAATGGTTTTCCCCACGAAAACCTTATTGAAACTGTTTCTCCCTATAAGTTTCATTTGGTTAAGGATTCGCTTCCCCTTCAGAATCAATTTATTTGTATGGTTTCGGTAGATGCCTCTTCCTGTGATGTTTATATTTACCCCCAGGTATTCATAGTCACTAGTCTCTCCTACACTAAGAAGTCTACTGCTACCTTCCGGAATGCAGAACTCCCCCACTCTCCACCTTCGAGTGGGGTCCACTTTGCGGCCCACGGGTATAACTTTGCTCTTGCTTTCATTAAGTTCGAGTCTCCATTTGCTCCCATATTTCCCAACAATTCCCAGCATCTTCCCTAACCCCTCTTCACTTTCTGACACTAGCACCATATTGTCTGCAAAAAATAGCCCTGGGATCTTCAAGTCACCAACTGCAACCCCCTCGTTGCTATGCAGGAGTTCATCTCCTAAACCTTTGATGTACAATGCAAAAAGAATTGGCGAAAGGATACACCCCTGTTTTAGGCCTATCTCCATAGGCACACGTTTTGTTGTAATGTTACCCAGGCTAAGTTCACTCTGTACATCTTTATATAATGCTTTCATAATCCCAACAAACTCGCCCCCCAAGCCCAGAGCCTCCAGCTTGCGTCACATACCCTCCCTCCATACTCTATCGTATGCCTTTTTAACATCCAAAAAGGCCATGAACATCTTTTTCTTTTTTGCTTTCGCGGATTCTATCATTTGGGATAGCGTGAAAAGATGGTCAGTGACTCTCCTTCCCTTCCTGAAGCCATTCTGGATTTCTCCCAAAAAACCCTTCTCCACAAATCACCTCCTCTAATCTCCCATACAGGACTTTACAAAAGACTTTTCCAATGTTGCTGCTGACAGAGATCCCTCGATAGTTATCCAAGACGTCTTTTTCCCCCTTTTTGTGAATAAATTTCACTTTACTTTCCCTCCACTCCTTTGGGACCTCTTGTTTTTCTATGGCTAAATTGAATAGGGCTCCCCGTGGGAACCCCGGGAAGTAAGCAGCACTTGTTTACTGTGGTAACCAGTTCCGCTTTACTAGTAAAATAGGACCCAGTCACCAATGCTTGGGGTGAAAGTCCTCTAAAATGGGCAACATGTCGATCCACGATTGACTACACTTGACTTCATCTCCATGTTGTGTCACGATTAGCCATGGTGCATAAATATGTGACGTTAACCACCAACAAACAAACAATTGAATAGGGCAGTTAGGCTTTCCAAGAGTTCCTCTCCCCCTTTTTCGATAAACTTGTTTGGAATTTCGTCCACCCCTCCCGCTTTTCCATTCCTCAATTTTGAGATCACTCTTCGCACCTCCTCAGTTTTGATTTCGCTGCACACGAAGTCCGAGAGATTTTCCTCGACCTGGTTCGGACACTGGTGGGTTCCCCATGCCCCATCGCTTATCGTTTACCTTTTCCCAGTGCTTGATTAGTTCTAATGCGATTTGATCTCGCTCTTCTGTCGTTCTTATCGTCCTAATAAGACTGCTATTTCGCACTCTCCGGTTGTCGTCTTTAATCTTGTTTACTTTATTTCATGCTTATTGGTATTCTTCCTTTGCTACCATTGCCTCATTGCTTTCCACCCCCTTAAGTTTTCTACTTTTCCTGTATGCAGCACATTTAGCTTTTCTAACCTTTATGGCACTTTTCAGTTCTTCGTTCACTCTGTACCCGACTTCCCATGTTGGCACCCTAATCTTTCCTACACTTTCCTTCCCTGCCTCCACTAGGCTCGCAACTATGGCGTCGGCCATCTTCTGGACACTACCCCCCTTGTGTACGGCTGCAAGCTTTGGTTTCAGTTTTTCTTCGAACTTCGCCCAGTCGGCATCCTTTTTGAGTTCCCAAATCTCCTTGAAGCTTCCTTTCCTTTTCTCTAGGTTTTTGGCCCTCATCGTCACTGTAATCAAGTTGTGATCACTATCCAACTCCATTTTACCCACATCATCCACTTCTACCCTTATCACCTCCCTCCCTAAATTCATATCTGTGAGAATGTAGTCAATTATTGATTTTCTGTCGTTTCTCTCCCAGGTCCATTTCCCTTTACATCTAGCATCCCTGTTCAGAATCTTCAGACCGAGCTCATTTATGAAGTTCAACAGCTTCCTTCCTTTCCTGTTGACTTTCTTCCTTGTCACCTATGTGTCCATTAAAGTCGCCCATCAGAATTATACCGAGCCCCCTGTTTTCTAGTTCAGTGATATTGGACCTTAGTGTTGAGTATATCGAGTCATTCCACTCGGGTTTACTTCCCTCCACCGCACAGTACACAATCCCAAGGGCAATACTTTTGTTTCTCAGACTGATCTTTACCCATCCAATTTCTTTTGACACATCAGCCGAGGTGATGATATCTTCCTGATCTGTAATCAGCGACGGTTTTAAATCCTCTTTAATGTACATGCCTACCCCTCCCCCCTTTTTCTGGCCTTCCGTTCACCCTACACCTATCCACACACACCCGCTTACTTGGTCTACCCGTTCCTCGTGTCTTACCCATGTCTCGCTTAAGCCCATGACATCAAACTCCTCTGCCTCGATCAATGTAGCAAATTTTTATACTGTACCAATGACCCAGACATAGCTGGTGCTAACTCTTAAAAATATAGGGTCAAACACAAATTTTGCCCCCCAATCCCCAAAATTTGCATCTAAAACCAAAGAAATCATGTCCTGAATGGCCCTCCATACTTCACCTCTACTGCGCATGCGCAGTGTCAAGGACGTCCCGAAATTGGCGCCATTAATCATTCTTTGTTTGGCCCTTCATCAGTTAACATCTGACTGATCTTTGTGCTTGTAAATCTCAGTTTAAATGATGCCAGACACATAAATATTAGAGAAATGGTGATTCTAAGGAGGATATAGAAGGAGGAGAGGAAAAATGAGTGACAGAAAATAATCAGGGCTGTAACTTAAAATTTTTTAATGAAATTATGTTAAGTTACCTATTTTCGAGGCAAGAGCCTGTTGTTGCCATTCTTATCAAGTTACACTGCTTGTTCAGTGTTTTCCTCTCTCCCTTTCCTTTAAGTCCCCCCTAGCTATTCTCCCATGCTTTTGGCATATTTTCTGTAATATTATTACTAAAATTTCTTGGGAGTTTTAGCTGGATAACAGAATGAATTCTGTTCTTTTCCCCATGTTTACGTCTTCACCTATGGGTGGTTAGGCGTAGTGTTCTGCATCTACCATCTGATGTTCTGCAGTTTCTTCCCTGGAAGTCTCTGTTTTGCATCAGATAGTGTATTATTGGTAACTGATTTCGGGCCAGGGTTATCAGTGCCTGGAGTCTTGTTTCTGGTGTTTTTACACTTCTTGTTTACATTGACAACAGCCCTCTGTGTGAGGGGGGATTTCTTGAAAATATCTTGATGTTAGTTTAATCATTACTAGATACATTATTATTGTTCGTAAGTGTTGCATTAATTTTTTAAAATATTTTAAAAATTTTTGCCCACACTTAGGCTTGGGATCCATTGGGGCTCAATGTTACTTTTCAGAAACTTGGGCTTTTCTGAAAAAATATTTTTTCAAAATTTTTTGATTTCAATTATTTTTTCTATGTTAATGGATCATGTTATTATGTATTTTGATTGTCAGGGGTTGGTGCGAGTACTAGGACTTTGTTTTCTTTTCACAGTGAAAGGATATTGTTCAATTGTAATAAGAGGGAATCTTCCTCTGACTTTCATAATCATTGTATAAATGTAGTCAGTGTACTCTCACTAACTCCTGTTCCGTATGTGTTAATTTCGATGACAACATGGGAAGCGTGTGTCACGGTATGTTAGTGGGGAAATTGCCATTCCGGTCCTTTCCCCGCAGGGTCACTCTAGTTTATCAATCTCTATTTCAGACGATCAAGAACAGGGTGATGTATCCGTGATGTCTTCCAAAAGTGTGCCTCCGTGGTCACAATTAATGAAGAGCTAGCGGAAAAGTGCTCATGAAAATACGTCATTTGCCTAAGAGGTCCCTAGTAGGATCGACGGCCTTTGACGTCCGCTAGCTCGCCTGGTGTAGCGTCCATTCATCGAATGGTTCGGCAGCCGGGTTCATCCGTTGCGGTCCAGAAGGAGTTTTGGGTGATGCAAGCACTATAAATCAACCAAATGCACACCCAGTGACGGCAGATTAGAGGAGAGAACGGAGGAAGCCTTTTAGTCCGGTTCCTAGCTCTTCCAGATCCTTCCGGACTGCGAGCGAGAGAGGCCCCTCTCTCGTACAACAACATCTGGCCCCAGATGTTGTGGTACAAAATGTTTCGCATTTGGAGCATACGTCCGCCGCTCGGGACACTCCGTTAGATAGACAGCCCGGAGAGACTGTCAATAAGGCTTCCTCATCCTCATGGTAGCGCACACGACCGCTCTTGGCTACGTGACCTCGGATATCCAGTCAACTTCGCCAATCAGAGAATCCTCGGCGACCAGGTCACGCCATCCGATAGCCAGGGACACGAGGCCTGGAGACTCCGGACGTTCGCATAAGAAAGTATGCGGGAGTCAACGTACACGGAGCTTCCAGCGGCAAAGCATCGTAAGACCGCCACTGCACAGGCCTCGGTGACGGACGTGCTATCCCAAATAGCACAACTTATCGCAGCATCCCAGCAACGACAGAATCTCTGTCGCATCATGTAATATCCGACGACGCTGGGTCGGGACGCTCCGCGGAAGCATCAGGTACGGACGTCCGAAAATTTCATACGGTCCGACGGGATGCCGAAAGGGATTCGGAGGATTTCGAGCTTTCCCTTTCGGAACAACATAAGCTGCTGTATATGTCATCCGACTTCATCTTCTAGAGGTTCTTCGTCGGACCAGAATGCTGCGATGCCGGATAAGAAACTGATAGCGTCGGTGGACACAGAAATTTTTGGTTCGGTTCAGGGACATCGTCCCTCAGTTCCGACACAGTCCAATAATGTCTCAGAAACTTTCGATTTATTGAACGACACTATATATATTTTTTATATGCTTGCTATTTACAATCATGTCTGGTTTCTTGTTCACAAAATTACTGAGATGTCTATTCAAAGGTGTGCCTCTGTCGTCATAGTTAATGAAGAGCTAGCGGCAATTAGTGCTCACGGAATACGTCAATCGCCTAAGAGGTCCCTAGTAGGATCGACGGAGTTGACATTCGCTAGCTCACCTGGTGTAGAGTCCATTCATCGAATGGTTCAGCAGTCGGGTTCGTCCGTTGCGGTCTAGGAAGGAGATTTGGGTGATGCGAGCACTAATAGACTTTAGTACACAACCGGTGACGACGGATTAGAGGAGAGATCGGAGGAAGCCTGTTAGTCCGGTTCCTAGCTCGTCCAGGTCCGTCCGGGCGACGAGCGAGAGAGGTCCCTCTCTTGTACAACAACATATGGGACCGGATGTTGTGGTACAGACATTTCGCATTCGGAGCATATGTCCGCCGCTCGGGATGCTCCGTTATATAGACAGTCCGAGTGACTGTCGATAATGCTTCCTCATCCTCACAGCAGCGCACCCGACTGCACATTGGCTACTTGACCTCGAGTATCCGGCCAGCTTCATCATTCAGTGATTCCATGGCGAACAGGTCACGCCAGCAGGTAGCCAAGGGACATGAGGCCTGTACACTCCGGTCGCACGCATAATAGAAGTATGCACGGGGTAACGAACACGGAGCTTCCAGCGGCAAGGCATCGTAAGACCGCTTCTCCACAGGCCTTAGTGACGGACGTGCTATCCAAAATAGCACAGCTTATCGCAGCATCCCAGCAAACGCCAGATTCTCGGTCGGATCAGGAATAATCCGACGGCGCTGGGTCGGTGCGCTCCGCTGTTGCATCAGGTACGGACGACCGAACACTTCATAGGGTCCGACAGGATGGCGAAAGGGATTCGGACGATTTCGAGCTTTCCCTTTCGGAACAACAGAAGCTGCCATACATTTCTTCCAGCATTAACTTCCAGAGGTTGTTCTGTCGGACTACATTGCTGCGATGCTGGATAAGAGACTAATAGCGTCAATGGACACGGAGTTTTGGATCGGTTCAGGGACATTGTCCCTGAGTTGCCGACGCAGTCCAATAATGTCATTAGAACATTCGAATTATTGAACAACGCTATATATAAGCTTGCTACCAAACATGCTAGTCTAGTTTCTTGTCCGCAATGCTCTATTCTGCCTTTCATCAATTCTAGGAAAATAAATTTCTATTGGCAGAACTGGGCATACCGAGAGTTCCTTTGCGTCTAAGACGGCGAGGCTGAAGACTGGGAATTATCTTTTTCGCCGTCTATGTCAATTCCAACCACGACGTTGGAAACGACAATGATGTCTAATAGACTTAACTTAGACGCTTTATCATACGTAGACCCCCTTACTGAGGCGTTATCATTACGTCTTCAAGAGAAAGAATTCCAGAATATGATCCTCAATGAGATTTCTTTCAGGGGCAGTAGTTTTTCCACGTATAACTCCGCCCTTCAGTGGCAACCTGGAGTTGGTTAGATGTGAGTGACGCACCCCTTGCTACATCCACGCGCGTGGATAGTAAGGTGAAGAACTCTCTCAGAGTCACTTCGGTCTCGGAGAACCTTCTCTTCGACGGCAACCTTTCAGCAATCTTTGAATTGCTCGATATACACGTTCTCTTGTCAATCAAGTGTAACAAGAGATTCAGACGTGGGCAAACATTCGGTGGTTGACTCAGAGAGTTCCGCTGTAGTTGCCGGATCCGAGTTTTTCGATTATGACGGATGCCAGTCAAACAGGTTGGGACACAATATTGATCCCAACAGATTCGAAGTGCCAGGGTCTTTGGGTTCCGCAATTTTTAGGCAAGCACTTAACTTCCAAGAATGATATTATTTTGGCTTGCACTACGTCATTGGATGAACATTATTCAGAAACGCATGTCCAAATCTTGTCCGATAATACGACAGTAGTTGCGTATATCCGGAACCAGGGAGGCACTCATTCGGTTCCGTTATTGATTTTAACGGAAAGAATCCTTCTGTTTGTTATAGAACACCAAGTTCTGTTTCGGTCCGTCATATTCTGGATCGTCGGATCGTATTAGCAGACTCCCTTTCACGTAAGGGTCGTTTGTTGCCGTCAGAATGGACTCTCAACAAACAGGTATTAAATCAGATTTGCTACCAATGGGAGTGCCCAGTGATAAATTTATTTGCGACACAACTCTCCAATCAATTGCAGACGTATGTGTCACCGTGTCCGGATCCCCGAGCATATGTAGTTAACGCTCTATCGATCTAGTAGGACAGGATGATAGGATATGCGTATCCTCCAGCTCTGTTGATTCAGCAAGTATTGCTAGGATTTTACATTCACAATACAATTCTGTTGGTAGCATCTCTGTCTCCACAGAGACGGAGGATAAATTTACTTAGATATCTGTCTGCTGTAGGACTTACCGCGGAAACTTCCTCCACGAGAGGATCTTTTTTCGCTGGGGAAATCGTGTCAACTTCATCACAACCCGCAAGGTCTCAACCTTCACGTATTCCGTTGTGCAGTCCTTCTTGCATGGCAAGCATTGTACAGGACGAGCAGTGGACGCGATTTCTAACTGTAGGAGGACCTCCTCTTCGCTATACTATGTGGCTAAAGTGGAGGGTCTTCCGTCGTTGGTGTAGGGATCTTTATGTTGATATTTTTGATCCCTCCATACCAGACATTGCAAACTTTCTAGTATACTTGTTTGACGAGATCAACTGCAGCCAGTTATTTTTAAAGGTTATAGGTCTATGTTGTCTGATACCTATGCACACCATGATAGTTTACAATTGAGCCGAATGTCTCTTTAAGTTAGTTTGAAACTTTTCGATAATAGACCTAGAATCCTTAGATTAATTCCTATACGGAATTTAGCTTGGGTTCTTATTATCTAAAGCAACCATTTGAACCTCTTGAGACAGTAGTTTCAAATTCTGGCCTTTTAAGGCAGCAATTCTCTTAGTCTTCTCTTCTGCTGAAGAGTCAGTGAGCTTCATGCACTATCGGTGGATGATTCTCACTTTCGTAGTATCGGAAACTCTATTACCTTTACTACTAATGTTGTATTTTTGGTTAAGAATCAGGCTCCTAATAAATATCCGGAACCTATTGTTTTTAAGGTCCTTCTGTCTTCGAACGGGCATAGGCCTTTACTCTGTCCGGATAGACCTTTATGTATTTATTAACAGATCACAGTTTATCAGTAAGGACGTAAAGCTTCTTCTGGCTCTGATGCCTAATAGAAGGGTCATTATGGTCCATTCTATTACTAAATGCATTCAATTAACTATCGGTACTGCTTAGGATAATCTATCCTTAACTCAGCAGTCTGTGCTTAAGATTTCGGCTCATGAAGTAAGAGCTCTTCTACATCTTGGGCTTACGTAAATAGTGTTGCTATTATAGATTTAAAGTAGGCTGCATATTGGTCTCAGCCATCCACATTCACAAATTTTTATCTCAGAAATATCGAGTCCATTTCTGGAGGCCTGCATTATTTAGGTCCATTATCGGCTGCTCAGAATGTCGATCAATTAACAATTGCAACTATAGCTATGTAGGCTTTATGTTCCGGCAGTGACTCCATCCTGCTGCCCTCTTCGCTCTGGGCTATTTGACCCAGGGCAAGAAAAGGGGGGGGGGGGGGGGAGGGTGTTCCCTTGGGTCACCTGTTTTATTATGAAAACAAGGGGATACCTCCTCCGGAGTCAGTAATTCTGAGCTGTTACTGGGATGGTTTTTTATGTGAAAAGTTATGTTTTAAAATTCATTCATGTCATAGTTTTAAAGTATAGCATTTGAATATGTCACGTGTCAAACGGGCGTTATTATACTATCCTCGGACACTTTTAAAAGAGTATAAAGAGTCTCAATTCTCTGGACTAACTTTATTGGCTTACTTTAAAAATAATTAGTATAAGAATTATACTGGATATTAATAGAGAATATGGATGTTATGATGCTCAATTATAGAAGGTATTGTGTCTTTCTAATTTATCATAAATAAGAAAGATACATGTGAAGCCTAATTCTCCTTTTCTCCTCCAGGAGATGACTCTGTTTTATATAGTTGAGCTTATTGGTTTTTCCTCTATGTCCTGGGCCCTCCAGCCTTTTTACTATTCAGCTATGTCTGGGTCATTGGTACAGTATAAAAATCTTAAAAAATTTATAGTAATTTATATATTTTTTATACTTACCAATGACCCAGATGGGGATGGCCCTCCCAGGAGTTGGGAACTCATACCTCCCCGCTGAGGACATAGCGCTTACCAGGCACTGATGGTAAGAATGATTAATGGCGCCAATTTTGGGACATCCTTGACACTGCGCATGTGCAGTAGAGGTGAAGTATGGAGGGCCATTCAGGACATGATTTCTTTGGTTTTAGATGCAAATTTTGGGGATTGGGAGGCAAAATTCGTGTTTGGCCCTATATTTTTAAGAGTTAGCACCAGCTATGTCTGGGTCATTGGTAAGTATAAAAAATATATAAATTACTATAAATTTTTTAAGTTTCACTTACTTTCCTGTGGAGACCCTGGATGTTGCTATAACCCACTTTCAGGGTACCGAGGTTCATTGGCTTCCGCCTACTGGGCCCATTCTTTTCTGGTGCTAGTCTTGGTAAACTTATTCTGTCCCCCTCACTCTTGTTCACCCCACCTATGTCCACTCTAGTTATACTTGCCTCTGACCTCCCACCCCGCTCCTCTCCAAAAAAGGCTCTGCTACCCGTAGAATTTTATCCCCTAATACCCGTTTCCCCACCCTGCTAAGATGCAGCCCGTCACGCCCGTACATGATCCCATTTCCCCAAAACGTGTCCCAATGGTCGATAAAGGGAATTCCCAGATCAACACAGTAGTCCTCTAACTCTTCATTTAGTGCCAAAATCCTTGAGTTCCATTCGTCCCCACCTCCAAGTACAGGAAGGACCCCAGATACGACTACCCTTGCATTCCTACTTAGCAGTTTGCCGACTAAGCCTCTATACGACTCCACCAAACTTACTGACCTTCTCTCCCTGATATTGTTGGTCCCCACATGGACCACCACTACCGGTTCCGGTCCTGACCCTGCCACAATGCCATCTACCCGGTCCCTGAGATCCTCCACCTTCGCCCCCAGAAAGCACAAGACTGTTCGATTGGAACTATCAGGACCACAAACTACATTGTCAATCCCACGTACAATGCTGCTCCCCACTACAACTAATTTTCTTCTTCTGGCCCCAGTTCCTACTATATCATCTGCACCTCCTCTCGTTTTACAAGCTCCTGGCCCCCTCTTTCTCTTGACCGCCCTCCTTACCCTGACTGGCCTATCATCATCAACAACCATCTCACCCCCACACTTTCCCCCTCAATCTCGTCCCCAGGGGTATCAGAGTCTAAAACACTAAACCTGTTTTCTAAACACTGCCTAGCAACCTTGGCAGCCTTACGCCGACTCTGGCTTTCGGACTCGACGCAGCCCTGACCTGACGCCACCTTCCGAATTTTCCTACTAGAACCCCCCTCCTCAGTTACACCCCCCCACATCAAGCATTATTCCCCCACGTTTCCTGCTTCCCAGTTTCCTCCTTGAGTCCACAACGACCTTCCACCCACCTTCCACCTCACCATCGTAGGTAACCTTCAGCGGGGTAACTCCAGATACACCGGCTCTCCCCAACCTCCCTCTCAGCTCTGCAATCTCCCGCTCGAATCCAACACACTTCTCTAACAACTGTAAAATATCCCTGCAATTCGCACATACCCCACTACTCTCCATTGACCGACCACCACCATACCTCATATTACACTGTCTGCATGCCTCCGGATCCTCACTCTCCCCCACCTGCACCCCTCGACTCACATCCCTCAGACCTCCCTTAACACCCTTACTTCTTACCTCCGTCTGAACACCCGTCGTACACTTACCATTCATGATTACAAATAATATACAGAATCCAATGACCGAAAACGACAAAAACACCAGGGCAACAAACACACACGAAAAAAGGTAACTAAGGTAAACAAACGGCAAAATTGGCAAAACCTCTCAACTAAACCTCCTTATTACACCCTACGATCCTCCCCAAACTCACTTGCAAAACTAAATATATAAAAACTTCCCTGAAATAAAAACTAATATTAAAAAGATACTTATAAACAGTTCCGAGCAGAAAATTTTCTTCTTCTCTTCGTGAGTAGTATTCATATCTCCTGTCTATAGAGCTAGTTGGATACACCCTCAGTGGTGACCTTGACCTTTGTGATCTTGGGGATTGCAGAAAGCCTCAATAACATGGATGTACCAAGCACCTTTGCAAGCTGGGTCCTCAAAAAGCAGAATGCCTTTCTTGCTTCTTCAGTGAGTTTTGAGGTTGATATTCCACAGTAATTTGCTCTTGCCTCCAGTGAATTTGTGATGTCATAGGACATAGTCATAGAGGGTGGCGAGGCATCCATTCACTATTTTGTACCATTGCACCATTCTCTTAACGTGCATGTTGGGTTTGGTTTTGATGTTTGCCTGACATTACTTAGCAGAGTTCTTGCCCATTAATGTCTTAAAGTTTCCAAGATTTTATTTTTATGCTTCTGGCTGATAACTTCTAGCATGCTTAACACAACTAAGCCATACTCGATGAATGGCCTCATGCAAATAGGGAGCCTGGTGGCTCAGTAGTTAGTGCTGTGGACTTCAAAACAGATTCCATGGTTTGATCCACGCCAGGGTTAACTACGTTGTGTCCTTGGGAAAGGCTCTTAATCCCAATTGCTCATGTGGCGCTGTGTACTAAGGCATACTGCATGTAAGTGGTACACTTGTCTTCAACCAATGCTAACTCTGCATGTGTGGAGTTAGTATGTTGGGGAATCTGACAGTTGCCCGCTGCTGCCCAGTGGTTCTCTCCTTGTACTCCGGCTTTCCCCACCCATAAAACTGTCCGACACAAGGTGACGCTGGCTGTCGAAAGTGGCATTTAATCTCAACAAGTAAATAGACCTCATGCAAATACAATTCTGCAAAGGTTTTATTTGACATTTCACTATTGGTATTACCCTTTACTGCCTTCAAATTTCCCAAGATTTTATGTTACTTTATCCTTAACTTAGTGTGACAGTGCAGTGTCTCAGTGGAAAGGTCCACTGTTCAATCCTGGCTAGTGGTAACTGTGTTGTGTCATTTGGCAAAGCACTTAATCTCAATTGCCTATGTGGGGTCATGGTGGCACAGTGTAACCTTCAACTAGTGCTCTACTTGTGTGGAGTTTCAAAGTTGTGGAGGCTGACTTGCTCGCCACTACTCGGGTTCTCTCTTGGACACAAGGTGAGCCTGGCTGTCGTAAGTGTTATTAAATAAATTAATAAATAACTTAGTTAATGTAAGTGACATGAGTGGAGTGAAAGGCCACTGTAGTAGACTCCCTTAACCTTTCTGCAGATCTCAAATATTGGTTTAGACACTCTAAAAAACTAAACATTTTGTGGGGTGCATCCCATTATTTCCCAGGTAAAACTTGCCCCCCAAAAAATTAAATAACTGCTGGATATTTTTGTAGAATTTTATCTGTATGAAAAAAACACATATAAGCTTGGTTTTTCTCAGCTTTAGTGAGCTATTTGCATGTGAGAAAATATGATGCAACAATCATGCAAAAAAAGCTCACTCCTGCCTCTCCTTTCAGTGCACTTCTCCTTGTTTTCATTTGACCTCTCCTGAAAGTCTGCAGAGGGAGGAGTGACTTTTCCCTTCATGAACATCCCTTGATGTTTTTTCCCACAACACTGTTGTCCCAGAGCATAAATTTGAGTGCTGTTCTGAGATTGATATGAGTTGAAAATTTTGAAGAGAAAAACACAGTTTTTGGTGGTCCAACAAATTTTTATTTTTTTTTTTTATTTAATATTTAAATCTCGGAGCAGCTGTATAAATTTATTCAGCAGTATAGACTCTTGGAGAATTCAATTCCAGTAAATGAAGCATTGCAAATAATAATCATCCAGGTTTCATTCATTGACAAATACATAGGTTGTATTAACCCATCAGTTAATTAATCAGCTGCATCCACCTGCGTAATTTACAAAATAAGCAGGGAGCATGGTGGTAGACTGTTGGACTTCTATGCTGGAGGTCCTGAGTTCAATCCCCACCTGGGATGACCCGCGTTGTGTCCTTGGACAAGTCACTTTTTCCTGGTTGCCTACATGGGGGCACAATGATGCCGTGTACTAAGGCGTACTGCACTTCGATGATGCACATGTCTTCAACTGCTGTAACCTTGCTTGAGCGGAGAACAGAGTTAGAATGTTGAGGAGCTGACAGTTACTCGACGATGCTCTGTGGTTCTCTCCAGGTACTCTGGCTTCCTCCACCCGTAAAACTGTCACGATTAGCCAATGTGCTTAAGTATGTGACCTTAACCCTTTACCCAACTCTGACGATATCAAAATTTATTATTTTAAATATCATTTTTTTAAATTTTTCAACAAATTTCAACGAAACCATATCATGTGACCCCTCGTTGGAATGAGCTCGACGAGCTTGTTCCAACGAGGGGCCACATGATATGGTTTTGTTGACAATGTTTAAAATATAATATTTTTTCAACTGCTGAATTTGCATATTACGCGGGCGGATGCGGGCGATTCGTTAGGTAAAGGGTTAAACACCAATAAATAATACAAAATAAGCAGATGAAATTTTTTTTAAAATTTTAACAAAACCATTTTGTATGCCCCCCTCATTGGAACAAGCTTGTCAAGTTTTGATTTTGTTGAAATATTTTTTGAAAAATTTGAAAAAACAAAATAATAAATTTTGATATCATGTGGTTTGGGTAAAGGGTTAATGGTCTCCTGTTTATTCTCACTTTTCTCTTTTCCTGCGCACAAACCCCGAAGTTAGATTTCTGATTTTCTGTTATCACTGTCTCCTATACAAGTGAAATAGGGCTTGGTAGCCAATTCATAAGATGCCTGTTACTTGGAGAATCTAACAAATATGGTAAAATGTCCAAAATTAACAGGATGCATTCTTCAGTGAATCAGTTGTAAATGAAGGATAGTCTATTACATTACCTTTGAAGCTCCAGCAAACTATTATGCTGGTTAGATTTTTTTTTTCATTTGCTCTTTTGTAGTACTGAAGAAACCAGTTCCAAACCTGTTGAAATGAATGGCACAAGGGAAGATGGAAAGTCGAAAGATAAGGAGAAACGTTCCCATTCAAGATCAAAATCCAGAGAAAAATCACCAGCAAGGAAACGAAGAAGTTCACGTGACAGAGATAGGAGCAGGAAATCAAGGTATCAATCAAGAAAGATTTAGTCTGTACTACTGACTTGTTCTTTGTTTTAAAATCACCTGACTGAAAGTTGGGGTGTGCAATTGTGATCACTCACTGTCTGTTGTCCATCATCTGTGAACATGGTGTGCAATACTTCTCCAAACCACAGAACCAATATCAGTTGAATTTGAGGTGACAAATTTGAGGTGTTTGTTCTTGACATCGCATTTTGTTTTTGTTCAAATCAACTTGCCCAGCCCCATAGGGAGGGGGTGGGAGAAAATGTTCTCCCAACACTAAGGTACTGAGAGATATATAAAGTCGTGTGGGACAGCTGGGAGAGATATGCCTGTCTCACCCCTTCCACGTGACAGCTATCTCACGTGACCAACCTATTTGCATATTTAATTGGCGCTGAAACTATTTAATCATCGCAAATCACGTCTGCACATGTATAAACGAACAAAATGGAAGGCCATTTTGCTTCCGTAAATAAGACTTTAAAAACAAAACCTGAAACCAGAACACTCAAAAGAAAAACTTCAGCACACCTGAAATTGCTCTATCAGTTTATTGGAGAGAAATATACATCTGATATCATTGCACTCTGTCAAACTGAAGTACAAGTCTGGAAATGACGTGAGCAGGCATGTCGATTTCTTTTGAGGTTGCTTTGGTGCATTAACGCTCAACATGTGGTGCTAGTCTGCGTGTTTTGAAGTATATACCTTTGATATATACCACACTTCCAGACAGGCTTTCCGAATATCTTGGTGGTTTTATCCTAGAATGAACGCACTAAGAGTTATTTTTCCGGAAAAATATGGTATTTTCTTATGAATGGTGTCGCATCCCTAAAATGGTGAGAGAAAAATCATCCTCGATGGGTATCTGGTTGGAACGGGTAAATCTCACCCACAGGGCAAGATATTTGAACCAGCCTCTCGGCAAGCCTCGTGCCTGGTTCAAATATCTTGCCCCACGGGTGAGATTTCTCCATTCCACCCAGATACCCATCGAGGATCATAATACTCCCACATTTAAAAAAAATCATATTCTCATCAATCAGTGGCAGCAATGACTTGATATTTGGTAATCGGCTTTCTATTGAGGTGTAGAATCAAATTTGTTCAAACAAAGTTAGTGTTGCAATTTTTGCAATGGGACGGGCAAGACTTTTTACCCCACCCCAAATTTATATTTCTGAACCGATCAGTCGATTTGAACCAAATTTGGTGTGTGGTATTATTGGGTCATAAGTATTTGATTCATGCCAAAAATATTTTCCCACATCCCTGTGGGAATCCTAGAAGCTAAAAATAGAAATATTTTCAAAACACTCATATTTCGCAAACTGCGTGGAAGAGAGATCTGTTATTTGGTATGAAGCATCCTTATGACCAGTAGAATGGAATGGTAAAAAAAGAATTGCCATTGGTTGTGTCCTAGTGTACTGTAGGGGAATCAAAAAATGCTTACAAAAAATTAAAAAACTCTTCTTCGGAATCTTATGATATTTGGTATACAGCATCCATGGGGTCAGATAAAAGTTTAAAATTAAACCCCTTTGTCATATTTGGGCTCAATATAGGAGCCTGAATTTCAACTTTATTGCATTATGTGAAGTGCTCTTCAAAGAACGACCTGTCAGAATCTTTTAATATTTGGTATACAACATCATTAAAGGAGTCCGATTCACTTTTGTTCACATCAAATCCCAGAGTTAATATTTGGGTTCCAAAAAAAATAAATTCTGTGAAAATGTTGTATTTTTCTGTTGCTATGAATCATTTGTAATAATGCAATTTACTTGTGGGAAATCCAAGATGTTTGGCTGTGCTTATTCTCTCAAATCACTGCCCCAGTCAGTGAACAAATCAATGGGCCCCTTTGGTGCCTCTTGTTCAAATTGTGGTTCCATTCAGTACAATATATTTGTTAGGACTTTTGACCAGCATATGGGAACCAGCAGGGATTATTAATTTTATTTCACTTTAGCTTCTGCTTTTGTAAGATCTTCCTTGTTGCAGATTGTCTCTTTCTACCTTATGCTGAATCATCAGTCTAAAGGTGTTGTTTACCTGATAATGGTTTCTTTTAACCCTTAGGGACATAATTCTTATTTTGAGAACATTTTACTGCATCAAAACATGCCCCAATGTGGTATGTGTGTAAACTTGCAACTTGCAAGTTACATTCTAAGTATCTTGGCTGTTATTTCTTAGCATGTCTTCACTACATTTATATATATATATATATATCATATTGGCAGACAAGACTTGCCAAGAAACAACTGTGAAGCCACAGGATGGAGATTGTCAAGATGTAGCAAAAATGTATAAAAATCACCAGACCTTTAACCCTCTGCACTCTGATGTCAAAATACCAGTTTTCAGCAGCAATTTTTTCCCATAATGCAACTGGGAATTTAATAAATTTTTTCTTGTTTGACAGAGCTCATTGAGCTTTGTCCAACGATATATTTTGTTAAATTTTTCATTCCATGTGGAAAATATGGAGTCAGTGATGGAAATTTTGAAATACTACCAGAGTGCTAGGAGTTAAGGACTTAATTTCAGCTTTGTAATATTGCATTACTTTTTTTATGAAGGCCTGATACAATGAATTTATTTTCTTTACATGAAAAGGTCACCATCTAGAAGCAGGTCACGGTCCAGACATAGGCGGTCCAGATCAAGATCGAGATCACGAAGTCCAAGAAAATCCTACTCAAGGAGAAAATCTTATTCTCCAAAGAGGAGAGATTATTCACCTAGAAGGAGGCGCTACTCACCACCAAGAAGACGATCTCCTGCTTGGTCCCCTCCTCGTAGAAGACCATCAAGGCGCTCCCGATCACACTCCGATGATCGACAACATTATGGTAGAAGAAAGCCCTCATTTGGAAGTAGATCACCAACTGGACGTAGATATTATGACGATAAGAGGAAAAAGAAAAGGTATGTTTGCTTTAACCTTTTGTGTCTACACCACTTTTACACCCCAAGCGATGCCATATTTGGCAAAAAACAGAATTTTTAGCTCAACTTAAAGTCAAGCTGAGCTCTTGCAATCACTTCTCTTCTGTCGACGTACATACGTACATATTGGCGGGCATATGTACATGCATTCACAATTTCCTTTGGCACACTGCACAGGTCGCATTTATGATCAAATTGCTTTGAAATTTGGTATGCTTGTTTGGGGTGATCTCTAGATGGGAGCAAAGAATGCTGGCAACATTCTTAGAACTTAGTCAGACCTCAATATTTCCCTTTGGCACACCCTGGAGGGCACATTTGTGATTGAATTGCTTTGAAACTTGGCATGCTTGTTTGGGGTGACCTCTAGATGGGAGCTATCGATTTTTATGTGTACCCATACTATGTATGGTACACATAATGCCGGCATCCGGGGTGACCATCCGTCGTTCGTCCATCCTTCGTCCGTCCATCCGTCCGGCGTCCGTATCCATTTCTTTGGCATTCGATAACTTGAAAAATATTGCTTGGATTGTCAAGTTACTTTATATTTGTGTTCAGGTTACTGATTTGGCGAGCTGTATAGTTTTTGGTGTAAATCTGATGATTTGATCCTGAGATATTAACCCTTTATCCTTTAAATTGAAAATTCCTCCAATCCCTTTGGCATTCGATAACTTGAAAAATATTGCTTGAATTGTCAAGTTACTTTATATTTGTGTTCAGGTTACTGATGTGCCGAGCTGTATAGTTTTTGGTGTAAATCTGTTATTTTGATCCCGAGATATTAACCCTTTATCCTTCAAATTGAAAACTTCTCCAATCCCTTTGGCATTCGATAACTTGAAAAATATTGCTTGGATAGTCTAGTTACTTTAAATTTGTGTTCTGGTTACTGATGTGCCGAGCTGTATAGTTTTTGGTGTAAATCTGATGATTTGATCCCGAGATATTAACCCTTTATCCTTCAAATTGAAAATTCCTCCAATCCCTTTGGCATTCGATCACTTGAAAAATATTGCTTTATGTGTACCCATACTATGTATGGTACACATAATGCCGGCATCCGAGGTGACCATCCGTCGTTCGTCCATCCTCTGTCTGTCTGTCTGTCCATCCGTCTGTCTGTCCGTCTGTCCATCCGGCATCCGTATCCATTTCTTTAACTTGAAAAATATTGCTTGGATTGTCAAGTTACTTTATATTTGTGTTCAGGTTACTGATGTGCCGAGCTGTATAGTTTTTGGTGTAAATCGGATACTTTGCTCCTGAGATATTAGCCCTTTATCCTTCAAATTGAAAATTCCTCCAATCCCTTTGGCATTCGATAACTTGAAAAATATTGCTTGGATTGTCTAGTTACTTTATATTTGTGTTCAGGTTACTGATTTGCCGAGCTGTATAGTTTTTGGTGTAAATCTGATGATTTGATCCCGAGATATTAACCCTTTATCCTACAAATTGAAAATTCCTCCAATCCCTTTGGCATTCAATAACTTGAAAAATATTGCTTGGATTGTCAAGTTACTTTATATTTGTGTTCAGGTTACTGATGTGCCGAGCTGCATAGTTTTTGGTGAAAATCTGGTATTTTGATCCTGAGATATTAACCCTTTATCCTTCAAATTGAAAATTCCTCCAATCCCTTTGGCATTTGATAACTTGAAAAATGTTGCTTGGATTGTCAAGTTACTTTATATTTGTGTTCAGGTTACTGATGTGCCGAGCTGTATAGTTTTTGGTGTAAATCTGATAATTCAATCCTGAGATATTAACCCGTTATCCTTCAAATTGAAAATTCCTCCAATCCATTTGGCATTTGATAACTTGAAAAATATTGCTTGGATTGTCAAGTTACTTTATAATTGTGTTCAGGTTACTGATGTGCTGAGCTGTATAGTTTTTGGTGTAAATCTGATAATTTGATCCAGAGATATTAACCCCCTTTATCCTTCAAATTGAAAATTCCTCCAATCCCTTTGGCGTGAGATAACTCAAAAAATATCAATCCGATTGTCATGTTACTTTATATATTTATTCAGGTTACTGATGTGCTGTGCTGTATAGTTTTTTTATGTAAATTTGATAATTTGATCTGGAGATATTAACCCTTTATCCATCAAATTAGACACTTCTCCAATCCATTTCTATATGTACCCATACCTTGTATGGTGTACATAATGTTGGCATCCATGGTGGCCCTCCGTCATTCAGCTTTCTACTAGTTGCGCGTATGGGTACACATCTGACGATTTCATCGGCCTATTTTCTTCCATTTCCGTCAAAAAAAGTTGCCGCTGGCAACAACCTTTGAACTAAGTTTAGTCAGGCATCAATATATTCCTTTTGCACACCCAACAGGGCACATTTATAATCAGATCGGTTTGAAACTTGGTATGCTTGATTGGGGTTACCTCTAGATGGGAGCTATCGATATTCTTCGATTTCTGTCAAAAAATGTTGCCGCTGGCAATGACCTTCGAGGAACTTAGTGCAGTTATGCATCAATATTTCCCTTTGGCACACCCTGCAGTGTACATTTATGATCGGATCACTCTGAAACTTGATATGTGTGTTTGAGGTGACCTCTCGATGTGTGCTATTGATTTTTTTTCATTTCCATAAAAAATTATTGTCGTTATCACCAGGGTTGCTTAAACCTTTTCGTGTCTACACCACTTTTACACCCCAAGTGACGCCAATTTGGCAAAAACAGAATTTTTAGCTCAACTTAACAAAGTCAAGCTGAGCTCTTGCAGTCACTTTTCTTCTGTCGACGTACGTACATACATATGGGTGGGCATATGTACATACATCCACAATTTCCTTTGGCACACCGCACAGGTCGCATTTATGATCAGATCACTTTGAAATTTGGTATGATTGTTTGGGGTGATCTCTAGATGGGAGCAAAGAATGCTGGCAACATTCTTAGAACTTTGTTTAGTCAGACCTCAATATTTCCCTTCGGCACACTCTAGAGGGTACATTTATGATTGGATTGCTTTGAAACTTGGCATGCTTGTTTGGGGTGACCTCTAGATGGGAGCTATAGATTTTCTTCCATTTCTGTCAAAAAATGTTGCCGCTGGCAACAACCTTTGAACTAAGTTTAGTCAGGCATCAATATATTCCTTTTGCACACCCAACAGGGCACATTTATAATCAGTTCGGTTTGAAACTTGGTATACTTGTTTGGGATTACCTCTAGATGGGAGCTATCGATATTCTTCGATTTCCGTCAAAAAATGTTGCCGCTGGCAATGACCTTCGAGGAACTTAGTGCAGTTATGCATCAATATTTCCCTTTGGCACACCCTGAAGTGTACATTTATGATCGGATCACTTTGAAACTTGATATGTGTGTTTGAGGTGACCTCTCGATGTGAGCTATTGATTTTTAGCTCAACATTGGCGAAGCCAAATTTGAGCTTTTGTCATGGCCCGATGTCCGTCTGCTCATCTGTCCGTACGTCAACAGTTGGATACGGCTCGGGCTAGAGGCCGTATTTATGAACCGATCTTTACGAAACTTCTTGGGTACCTTTGTTATGGCTGCCAGCCACCTTTTTGTACCGACGATGCAGAAATCTGTTTTTTGTACAGAACTTCCATATGAAAGCTTTTATTTGAATAATTTTTTGTATGAATGTTTAGTTCCATGGGATACATCACATATAATATGTTTTTTTTTCTTGTGCATAAATTGTGCAAATTAGACTAATATTGATGTTTTTTGGTGTTACTTTCAGTATTGTAAGTGCAAGTGCCAATACGGCTCAGGCTAGAGGCCGTATTTATGAACCGATCTTTACGAAACTTCTTGGGTACCTTTGGTATCACCGTGGGACGAGAAACGAGTGTTTTGGGGTCCAGTCCAAAATTCAAGATGGCCGATGGCAGTCATTTTGTACAAAATTAGGTGCGATCAGATTTTTGCACATAACTTCCATATGAAAGTGCTGATTTGAAAAAATTTTTGCGTGAATGTTTAGGACCATGGGATACATCACATATAATACAGGGTTTTTTCTCGTGCAGAAATTATGCAAATTAGATGAACTTTGATTTTTTCAGTGCGACTTACACACAGTAAGTACACATGTCAATACGGCTCGGGCTAGAGTCTGTATTTATGAACTGATCTTCACGAAATGTCTTGTGTACCTTTGTTATCACCTTGGGACGAGAACGAGTGTTTCTCGGTGCAGTCTAAAATTCAAGATGGCTGCCAGTGGCCATTTTGTACCGAAATTAGGTCTAATCAGTTTTTTGTACACAACTTCTATACAACTCAGACTAGAGGCCATATTTATGAACCAATCTTTACGAAACTTCTTGGGTACCTTTGTTATCACCGTGGGATGAGAGCGAGTGTTTTTGGGTGTGGTCTGAAATTCAAGATGGTCACCATCAGCCATTTTGTACCAAACTTAGTGCAATCAGTCTTTTGTACAGAACTTCTGTATGAAAGTTCTGATTTGAATAAATTTTTGTATGAATGTTTAGTAACATGGAATACATCACATATTGTAAGGGGTTTTTTTTCGTGCAGAAATTATGCAAATTAGATGAACTTTGATTTATTCAGTGCTACTTACACAATGTAAGCACACATGTCAATACGGCTCAGAGTAGAGGCTGTATTTATGAACCGATCTTCACAAAACTTCTTGGGTACCTTTGTTATCACCTTGGGACGAGAATGAGTGTTTTTGGGTGCTGTCCAAATTCAAGATGGCTGCCAGTGGAACTCTCACCGCAAGATAATTCAAGTTTTTTATTTGTTTTTTTCAGAGGAACAAGAACATGGTGATGGTATTGTGACACCCATCACTGTGTGCTACCGTCATTGCGCTCTGATGAGCCTACAGAGCTAGCTGCAAAGGTGCTCATGAGTATTAAGCAAGGGATAAGGCCTGTAGTTAGTGTTCTTATCCTTTGCAAGCAGCTAGCTCGACCAATGAAACGGTTACTCCATCTGTGGGAGCCGTGACACCGGGTAAGTCTGTTGCGGTTGAAGGAAGTGTAGATTTGGGTAGAGTGAGCACCTCAAAATCAAAAGCTCACCCAGCGATGACGGAAATAAGGAAGAAGTCGGCAAGTTTCTTTTAGGGAGGCTTGGCAAGGTCTGACAAGGCCGCGAGCGGGAGAAGTTCCTCTCTAACCCAACAACATTTGGGGCCAAATGTTGTTTTGAGAAACTTGCACCAGCCGGAGGATACGTCCACACCGCCGCTTGGGAATCCCCGTCTAGACTGCAGCCATGGTCGATTACAGTCATGGCTTCCTCCGCTACGTTACATAAGCACACACAACCTCATGCTAGCTACCCGAATTCGGATATCCAGCCAGTCTTCGCCCGTGAAGTCGGACCATCCGGTAGCTAGCTATCCGAGGCTTCGATCATCGGGACATTTGGAGAAGAGATCCATCTCCAGATCTTCATCCCAGGAGCAGCAAGTGGCGAAAAAACAGAAGACCGCTGCTCCTCAAGCCTTGATAACGGACTTGCTGTCACAGATTGCACAACTGATTGCAACATCCCAGCAATTGCAAGAGCAGCCGCCTGCAGACTCCGGGGTGAGCTGTCGGATGGTGCTGGTTCAGTCCAGTCATCTGCACATGCAGATGCGATGGATCGAATGTCACAGCTGAATCAGTCGGAGGTGAAAGGGACAAGGAAGAAGATTACCCTTCCCTTTCGGAACAGCATATGGTAACGATGGATTTTATTCATCAATACTATCCTGAATTTGTTCCACCTGATCAGCAAGCTGCGACTACTAGAGAGAAACCGCTATCGTCTTTGGGCGCAGACTTCGTGCTGCATGCATTACTTGACCCTGTTATCCATCTGCCTGCATCGTTCTGTGTGAAACTGATAATTGGGTATCACAATAAGAGGATTAGCCTTGAAGTTTCTAATCGGGATACTCTGCGAGATCTGGGGACAGATCGCAACTTCAGTGAGTAGAAGCATCCGGCCTATGTGACGAGGCGGGATGCTTCTTCCGCACTTCAGCCGATGTCGTCTGTGGATACGGCTTCCTCTTTTTCCATGGATATGCACGATGAGGGATAGATGCCTACAAGTTTCCAACGGAACACTCTGCGAGCTCTAGAGCAGACTGCGAGCTGGAGAACCATCTCCTTTCCGTCGGCAGTCGAGGTCGACTGTTTTTGGTTCTAGAAACTTTAGTGAGTTGGGACGCCATTTCACGCTTGCGGTTCGGGACGCTCCTTCCACACTGCAGCCGGAAGTGGTTGCAGCTATGGCAAGTTGACCACAGACTAGCTGTCTGACTTTCCATGTTCGGGTCGATAGCTAGTCGTTTGAGGCATTTTTATACAGGACATATGTCGAGGATCTGGGGCCAGATCTCCGTCCCGTGAGCAGCTTATGGTAACAAGTAGATTATCATTGTTCTGCTAGCCTCGGTCACAGACTGGCTGCCGCAGATTGCTCTGCATTCTGCAGCATTCCAGTAGTCGCTGGTACTACCGTTTAACAGACTCCGATGGTGAGCTATCGGACAGTGCTGCGTTGGTCCAGTCATCCGTTCAGTCGGATGGAGTCTACCATATTTTTAGGTGGAACATTTGGATGGTGAGAGGGCAACGGCGTGTGAGTCTCCATCCCTCACAGAAGGGCACTTTAAGACTATGAAATTTTTGTCTTAAACTCTTAGAATATTGTTCCATCTGAATATAAATAAGTCTGCATTTGCTAGGCAAAATACAGCTTATCATTCCGGGCGATGGAAAGATGGAGATCTTTCATCCCAGGATCTTGTGGCTCAGGTGTCGAGGGCTTTTGTCCCGATTAACGACGCCTCCCTTGCCTTATCAATAGTATAAGAAATGCTATGCCCTATTCGTTATGAATAGAGGTTCCATAGTGCATAGTTATGCTGAGTCAGCTGTCTTGTTTGGAATAGAGCTGTTAGAGGGAATAAGTACGTCTTTTCCTTCTCGGTGTTCATTTAGTGAGCTTTCAAAGGCCGCAAGTGACACAGATATGTCTTCACGCAGACTCATACTGCGTAGCTACCTTGAGTCTACTGTCTCTTTGGGAATTATGGTTGTTAGCTTAGCAACTCGTCATTCCATACGTTGCGCGACGATGGTTATAACTCTCTGTTTAGTGAGCTTTCTAGGTCGCAAGTTACACTGAGATATCTGTCTTCACGGAGATGAAGACTTCTAAGCTACGTTAGCTAGGCTCTGAACGCTGTCTTTTGGGAATAAAACCGCTACAGGAAGAGTGCTTTTCGGTTTGCTTTCCTAGGTGTCATAGATTTCAGTTATTGTTTACACCATAGTAGCTTAACTAGAATCATGAGCGATGTTTTTCAGTAATTATGCAATGACACAACTGAAATAATTATCTCTTGAGACTACTGTCTCTTTGGAAATTTAGGGCTGTTTATATAACTGCTCTTCATTCCCTACCTTGCGCGACGATAGTTGTAAGTCGACGTTCAGTGAGCTTTCAAGGTCGCAACTTACACTGATATATCTGTCTTCACGGAGAGGAAGACTTATAAGCTACGGCTGGCATTGTAAGTCTCCTTAGTGAGCTTCTAAGGCCGCAGTTATCAGCCTTCTAATTGTCTTCATGGATAGTAAGACCTTTAACTGCTTCAGCTAGGCTGAGTTCATTGTTCTATCAGACATGATACCGTTATGTTAGAGGAGGTTATTCTCTTCCAACCAGTATGGTTTGGTGTTAGTTATTTGAGGCGATAAGCTCTGTTGATGACGCCATATTAACCTAGAGTGACTAATGAGCGTTTCTTCAAATGCCTATACTAACTCCTTCTCAGGAATATATTTCCTGATATCAGATCGAATGTAAGAATTCATCTAGGTTTTTATGATCGGGTGTCGGAACATTGTTTTCGTCTCCCTTTTCATTTCTATCCAATCTATTGCTGTGGATTATATTTCCACCTAACAGACTGGATATTATGTCTATATGGTGTATTAGATGTTCATCACGTCCCTCTCTGCCCTTAATGACATTATGGAGTCGGTCAGACATGAGGGAGCCCTGCGGTTCCTATACTATTTGATAACTTAACACAAGAGTGATTCAAGTAATATGGGTGAGGGGCGTTTGAGAGGAATTATTCGTCAACCACACCTCTCCCCCCCCCCCACCCCCCACACACACACCAATCTGTTAAGAGGCTGTTACAGGGCAGGACTTAGTTTTCTTCCTGTAAGCCTTGAATACATTCAAGTATAAGCGTGCCTTTCATGGCGCTTTGATTGGCGGCTGGGTTGTGTTCTAAAGGCGACCTCATGGGCACATCCACTATTTAGTTGGTTTGTTTCCTGTGGTTGTTCGTTTATAAGTCATATACGAGCATATGATTTATCAATAAAATTGCTAGCCTTCGTGTACCTGTGTGGCTGACATGTCGGTTATCTGGGCGACATTCTCCATGTGGCAATTAGTCAGAGTCAGAGCGGTCTTGCCTGCTTTTATGACGTATGAGTTTATTACTCAGTTAACTGCATATTAATGTTGTATTCATTCAATTTCCTGGTTACACTTGTATCACTTGATCATACCGTGGATACAGGCTGTATTCAGATGAGTACATGCAGGCTTTCATTGCTCGCTTGCGTAATATATGTATTTATTAGGTAGACACATTATTGAACAGATTATATAAATTCCTGCTCTGCTTATAGAGCTCATGAGAATTTTGGGGCTTTGTGGATCAGTTATGGAACTTCCAATAGGCCGTCTCTGCATACATTCTCAATTTTTGGCATCATTATTCGGAGTAGTATATTCTTTCTCCGAACAGTCATTGGTGGTTACGGACCAAGGGAACATGAATTATTTCGGGAACGGTCCATGACAAGTCTGTTAATCATAGCTCGTTCCATGTTCTAATCCAGGTTTTTACGAGACACGATACACATTCTCGTATATTCGCACGGTTCAATTGGAATTTTATTATTCAACTTAATTGTTCACCTGAACGTGGTCACCTGTTGGTTGCCTTAGAAGTGTGGTTGCTCTTCAGAGACTTTCCATTGCGATTCAGTTGGGCATGTCTATGTTTGTACACTTTATATCACCGGTTTTCGACCTATCTTCGTATTCCAACTCCGGTATATGTTAGAAGCGTGCGCTGTTAATTACCGGGATCGTCACGATAGCCTTAGCTTCTAAAGTGGCGTTAAGCTCCAACAATTCAAAATAATTAATAACTGGGTGCCTGTTGGGCGAATATATATTTATTATTTGGTACTGCTTTTCACTGATTCCAGAGCGCTTCTCTCTTTGTTTTGAAGAATATTCCTTCAAAAAAAAAAGGGGGTGGATGAATTTTCTTCTTCTCTAACAGCTTGAAAATAAGTGTGTAACTATGAGTGAAGCTGTTTTTGTCTGTAGATTATTACTGATCTTAGATACAGCTTGTTTATATATATATGGCATGTGTTTGTGGGGGTTAGTCTCTCACGAATACGCCATCCTGATTTAAGTGACTTAGTCGGTATAGTCTTAAATTGAGGGTTTGTTACACCTAATTATCATAATCATTAATAATTAATCATTAATCTTAATCATTCATGCTAAGAATACGGAATTAGATATGGCCACTTATTTATGATATGTCTTCTCTATTATTGTATAGAGAGACATGTAATTCCTTTTAAATTTAATTTCCTTCACCTTGGATTGCAGGCTTAGGAGCTATATTTGGTCTGCTAATTCTGAAGTCCTAGGCCCTCAGCCTTTTTACGATTCAGCTAAGTCTGGGCCTTTGGTTATTAGTATAAAAATAGTATAAATTTAAAGTAATTTGTATATTTTTTTATACTTACCAGTGGCCCAGACGGGGATGGCCCTCCCATGAGTGGGCACTCATACCTCCCTGCTGAGTTATTATTAGTTCGATCATCTACAAAGAATGATGTTGGCGCCAATTCCGGTCTCTTCCTGACCGCTGCACATGTGCAGTTGGTAAAAATATGGAGGGCCAGATAGGACTTTTAATTTTCGGTTTTGTATGCAAATTTTGGGGGTTGGGGGGTTCAAAATTTGTGTTTGGCCCTTGATATTATCGAGTTTGCTCCAGCTAAGTCTGGTAAGTATAAAAAATATACAAATTACTTTAAATTTATCATTTTCAAAGACAGCTTGGAGGGAAGGGAGGAGGAAATCCACATAAGATGCAGAAATTACAAATTCTTGTGTAAACATTTCAGAATAAACGCTCAATCAACCAGAGGTTATGTTTATTCTATTTATTTTAATAGATGCAAGTGGTTGTGTTAACAACACAGTCATACACAAAATAATAATTTTTTTTAAAGTCTGCCGATGATATTCACATGGCTTTTCCATATGTGTGGGACCCCAGAGCTAAAAATAGAAACATTTTCAAACACCCATATTTCCCAAACCACACGGAACAGAGAACTGTTTTTGGGTATGAAGCATCCTTAGGACCAGGAGAATTGCATGATAAAATAAAATTGCCAGCGATTGTGTCAGGGTGTTCTGTCTAGGGGAGGGGGGAGGGGGGGGGGGGCATCGAAAAATCGCTGAGTCAGCATATTTCCAAAAATTAAAAAAAATAATAATAAAAAAAATGTTTTCTCCAGAACCAATGGTCAGAATCTTTTGATATTTGGTATACAGTTTTCAGGGGAAGGAGAGTGGGGGGGGGGGGGGGGGGGGGGGGGGGGGGAGGGGGATTCAAATTTGTTAAAGTGAAGCCCCTTGGTTCCTATTGGGGGGGGGGGGGGGGGAGGAGAGTGGTAAGATTCAAATTTGTTAAAATGAAGCCCCTTGGTTTATATTTGGACTCGATACAGGAGTCCAAATTTTTAACTTAGGGCAATATGAGGAATAATCTTTAAAAATCTAATTCAGAACCACCAGTCAGAATCTTTTAATGTTTGACAAACATCATTGTTATGAGGGTCAGATTCAAGAGTCAGGGTTTCACAAATTGCGAGAATGGTTGTTTTGTTCCTGCGACGTTCTCGCAAATGCTTGTTAGGGAGATCCATTTACTGTTCCTGCCAAAAATATAAGCATTACTGTATGGAATTGCACATGGCAGCCTTGTACAAATGGGTGTAAATTATCATTAAGAAAAAGTGTTGATCATATAGAAATAAAGCAGAATCAAACTTTCTTCTGAAAATTCCCTTGTATATTGTGGTTTAAGAAATTTCTGCACATTGTTATTGTGCTAAAACTTTGAAATCAGAAAACAGGTTTCTGAAAAAGTGTACATGTACTCCGATGACGTGATTGTTCCATGACCTGCAAAGTATAATCAACCCCCAATGAAAAGCTAGACAAACTATAAACAATTGCCTTATCGAATATAAAATGCATTGCATGACCAAATGGTGCGATGTGTGCATTACGTAATGCGAGTTGTAAAACTTCATTCAATAGTAAATATCATTATGTGATGTTTTGTTTTCTAACCAATCTTGTTACTGCAACATTTTCCTAAAACATTCACAACAATGTGTTGAAAAAGCATGGACTTTTGTAGATGCACTTCCGCTGTCGTGTGTAAATTATGCAAATTAGCCTAATTTTGATTTATTTAGTGTTACTTTCAGCACTGTAAGTGCATATGCCAATACGGCTTGGGCTAGAGGCCGTATTTATGAACCGATCTTTATGAAACTTCTTGGGTACCTTTGGTATCACTGTGGGACGAGAACGAGTGTTTTGGGGTCCGGTCTGAAATTCAAGATGGCTGCTGGCAGCCATTTTGTACAAAATTAGGTGCAATCAGATTTTTGCGCAGAACTTCCATATGAAAGCTCTGATTTGAATAATTTTTTGTGTAAATGTTTAGTACCATGGGATACATCACATATAACTCTCTCGTGCATAAATTATGCCAATTAGACCAACTTTGATCTGTTTAGTGTTACTTTCAGCACTGTAACTGCAAATGCCAATATGGCTCGGGCTAGAGGCCATATTTATGAACCGATCTTTACCTAACTTCTTGGATATCTTTGTTATCACCGTGGGACGAGAACGAGTGTTTTTTGCTCAGAACTTCTATATGAAAGCTCTGATTTGAATAAATTTTTGTGTGAATGTTTACTAACATGGGATGCATCACGTATAATACTTATGTCCTATTCTTTAGACCATTGCAGTCACCTTGTAATTGATTTACTATGGTTGACGTAGTCACAACAAAACTCCTTTTTCTCTTATTCATTACTGTTGACTTGGTCACAACAAATACTGATTCCTGTCATATTCATTATTGTTGACCTGGTCACAGCAAATACTAATTCCTGTCATATTCAAAGTTGAGCTACAGTGTCATTGACACTTTCATTTTTAAAAGTCTTCTTCAGATCCACCAGTCAGAATCCTTTCATATTTTGTAAACATCTCTAGGGGGATCAGATTCCAGTTTGTTTAAATCGGGTCCCCAGTTTAATATTTAGGCTCCCTATGGGAAACCAAATTTTAAGTTAGTTCAATTTGAGGGAATTTCTTCAAAAATCTTCTTCAGATTCAGATGTCAGAATCCTTTCATATTTGGTTTACAACATCTCTAGGGGAGTCAGATTCAAGTTTGTTCAAATCGGGTCCCTGGGTTAATATTTGGGCTCCCTATGGTAGTCCGAATTTTAACTGAGTGCAATATTTGGAAATTTATTTAAAAGTTTTCTTCAAATCCATCATTTACATCTTTCATATTTGGTCTACATCTCTATTGGGATGAGATTCAAATTTGTTCAAATCGAGTACCCGGGTTGATATTTGGGCTCCCTATGGCAGCAAGAATTGGCCATGTAGCTGAAGAATTAGAAATTTTTTATTAAGTACCCTTTGGAGGTTTGTAACAAAGATTAATCCACATAGGTTGTATCAAGGGGCTCCACAGGGGAGCTCCACTTTTTACATTATGATTAACTGAAGAAAAGGCATGATACTTGGACTATTTTAGTGACTCCTGAGGAGCTCAAGGATTGACAATGGATCCTATGGAGATTGATTGCTTAAAGTATATTCATTCTTGGACTCTGTTTATATCGGATTCTTTCAAGGTGAGCGTTTCAGGCCCCCATGGGGGCCTCTTGTTTTATTAATTAAAAGCTAAATTATGTAAGCGTGAACTTATATATTTTAAACAGAAATTTTCTGTTGATGAAGTTCTTGTGAAAGAACTTTGTTTTAAATAGATTAGACTTATTGTAAAATGAAGATCTTGTATTGACTTCTTTAGGCACCCAAGCTCAGAATCATCGGATAGCTCAAGTGATAGTGACAAAAGAGACTCAAGATCACCTCCAAGAAAATCGAGGAAAGGCAAAAAGGGTTCTGACAGTAGTCCAGATGCTAAGGTGAGTCATTTAATTTATATAAAATATGTGATGAAGTTTCTATTGGTATTTGTGTATCTAAGGATTAATGCGTGTGATAAATCAGTTTTTTTTTTAATATGATTTTCTTTGGAATAGTGAGAAACACTTGCAATCTGTAGTCACAGCTCAAAAGGGCTGATGGTTTTTTTGGCTCAAAAGGGCTGATGGTTTTTTGGATGTTTTGTGGTTGTGAGCAGGCCTGGAAATCTGAAATGCACAATTTTATTGCATGCCCACCGCTTGCCTAATTTTGATCCCATGCAAGCAATTTTTCGTGGATCACAACTACAAGACTTCGGGTATTGAACATTGTATAATTTCTCGGCAGTCTCTTCTACCTTAAGTCTTAAATAGACATCGAATAAGACCCCCCTGGCAAGGGTTGTTTTCTCAACTCACATTCGATTTCAACACAAGCTGACCTATTAGTGAAAGTTCACCATACATATGCAGGTGATAAACGGGTTACAGACTACCCAAATGTTTGATCTGGTTGTCTGTGTTACAGCTGAATGCATTGTCAATCTCTCTGTCATACTCATAGAACGTTTCAGCAGCGATCCCAATTTTGTCAATTCGGTTAGTGTGTCTGCCATGAATTGTGATGATCATTAAATATCAGAAGAAAACAACATCCTGATCGGGAGGTTGGAAGTTTGAGTGTGAAATTGGGAAACTCCCGCCGAGATTGGTGTAACACGTCTGGAGTAACAACCGAGTAACGTGTTTGGACAGCTCACCATTTCCACCCACCCTTCATCAATTTATGATCCAGCCAGTACTTGAGAAAGGAACATAAAATAATTCAATTAAATGAACAGTTTATTGTTCAGGAATCCAGGCTTGGCAATTTCAGGAGAGCGATTTTTTAGCTCTCCTTACTGCCCTCCTGAAAGAATTAAGGAGAGCGAAAAATTGCCCTCCTAAATATTTTGGTCTGGGATGATTGAGATTGCATGTATTAGGCTCACATTAAATTTTTGTTGTAAAGCAAAAATGTAATTTAACTTCGAAGTCACATAACATCACGTAATTTCATTTTGAAACTGGTTTAGTGGTAAAAGGTTATGGCTGCAACTGTGTTTGGGTATGTACTTTGTACATACCCAAACACAGTTGCAATCATTTGAAGCAAAATGGGTCACAGCAATATTTTTTTTTCTTGCCAGTTTCAACAACTGACATCACAGTTTGAAGAGTAATTATTCAAGGAATATTGACACTATAATATACTACAATTACTACTATCCTGTCACTTGAAGTACATGCACCAGGATGTGACTGTAGATTCAAGCAGTCCTGTTTCCAAGAAAGTCATACGCCTACCACAACCACCTTCAACCCACCCCCCAACTTGGGCACACACACAGGTATTGTCAAGTGTGTGTTCGGTTGTTGAGTGAGACATCTAGATGTCTAAGAGATTTCGCTTTACCTTAGTAAAGTTAATAAAATCACTGATGTAATAGTCTGTTGGTTTCAGTTTCAATGAGTTCGTTCAACTGGATACTTAAAATGCTGTATAAAGCTAATTGCTCTCCTAAGCTGATTGAGGAGAGTGATTTTTTGCCCTCCTGCATTTTTGTGTCGCCGCCCCACGAAGTAGGGAGCGACATATAGGGATTACTTTTGTCGGCGTTCGCGTCGTCGTCCGTGTCACACTTTCTCTTATCCGCCACTCCTCTTTAACCTATGAATGGATTTTGATGAAACTTTCAGTGATTCTTTATCACATAATGGCATTGTGCACCTCCTATTTTATTTTTTGATCCGCTGTATTTTTTTCCAGAGTTATGTCCCTTTTCCACTTAGAATTCTGTCTGCAATGCCAGGCGACACGCGTCTTCCATGGAAGACTCACATCTAAGTTCAGAATACCATGCCTGGGAATTCAGAGGGGAATTTATAACCATTCAGGATGTTTTGGGGCTAGATAAACCAATAAAATGTTCAGGAGAGCAATTTGCTAACCTTGTTGGGTCTCTGACGAGCAATTTTTTTGCCCGCCCTGGATTTTTAGCTCACCTGACTGAAAGTCAGGATGAGCTATAGTGATCACTCATCGTCCGGTGTCCATCATCTGTGAACGTGGTGTTTGCACCTGCCCCGCCTAAACCACTGAACCAATTTTAGTTACATTTGAGGCGGTTGCTTGTTCTGACATCACATTTTATCTTTTCAAATGCCCAAATTTCCCAAACCACATCGAACAGAGAACTGTTGTTTGGTATGAAGCATCCTTAGGACCAGTAGAATTGAATGGTAAAAAGAAATTGCATCAGTTGTGTAAGGGTGTTCTACAGGGGGGCATTGAAAAAATGCTGAGTCGGCATATTTACAAAGATTAAAAAAACTGTTTTCTCCACAACCACTGATCAGAATCTTTTGATATTTGATATACAACATCCATGGGGGGAGGAGAGGGGGGGGGCATCAGATACAAGTATGTTAAAAGGAAGACCCCCTGGTTCATATTTTAAATTAGGGCAATATGGGGAATCTTTAAAAATCTTCTTGAGACCCACCAGTCGGAAGCGGAATGCTTTGATATTGGGGGGGGGGGGGGGGGGGGGGGGGGGGGGCAAAAAAATATATATTTGTAAAATTTTCTCCACAACCACTGATCAGAATCTTTCGATATTTGGTATGCAGCATCCATGTGGGAGGGGGGGGGGGGGGGGGTGCAAGTGTGTTAAAATGAAGCCCCTTGGTTCGTATTTGGGCTCAAATTTTTTAACTTTGGGCAATATGGGGAATAATCTTTAAAACTCTTCTTCAGATCCACCAGTCAGAATGCTTTGATATTTGGTATGCAACATCTTTGGGGGGGTCGGATTCATATTTGTTCAAATCGAGTACCTGGGTTAATATTTGGGCTCTCTGTGGGAACCCAAATTTTTAACTTTGTGCAATATGAGGAAATTTCTTCAAAAATCTTCAGATCCACCAGTCAGAATGCTTTCATATTTGGTATACAAAATCTCTAGGGGGGTACGTTTGTTCAAATCGATCGCCTAGGTTGATATTTGGGCCCCCTATGGTAGCCTGAATTTTAACTTAGTGCAATATAGGGAATTTCTTTAAAAATCTTCTTCAGATCCACCGGTCAGAATGCTTTCATTTTTGGTATACAACATCTCTATGGGGGTGAAATTCAAGTTTGTTCAAATCGGGTCCCTAGCTTAATATTTGGGCTCCTTATGATCCTTATGATAGCCCAAATTTAGAAAATTTCTTTAAAAATCTATTTCAGATCCACCAGTCAGTGGAAATATTAAGAAATGTTTATTGTAGGTTGTAATTATATCATATCTGGCACTTAACCCTTTGAACCCAAGAACATGATACATTTTAATTTCATTAAGTAGGATGGCTGCTAAGTGAATGTGTGGGGTAGACCAATCAATATTTTCAATGTGCAGCCTGAAGGTTGCACATTTAAAATATTAATTGATCCACCCCCAAATAATGAATATGGACTCTTTTGATTGCTGCCATTGAACTGCTAGGAATATACCCCCAGGGTTCAGAGGGTTAATATCCCAGTGGGTATATTAGAAAGAGGAGCAGTGCATGTTTTCTGTGATAGACAAGTTTTCCTTAACTGGTAGAGTGCTGGAAGCCCATATTTGGGCTTTACTCTGAAGTGTCGGTACCAGCACTTAAAGGCTTCATATTTTGTGGATGTTGTTCATATCACCTTTGAAGTGAAATTATTTAGTCTGTTAGGATTTGCCTTGTTACAATTTATGGGAGAGTGCCTATTGGCACTCTCCCATAAATTGTAACAAGGCAAACATATGTGAACAAATTCTGATGACCAAAAATAATTCAGCACTCTACCAGTTAACTGATAGAATAGGACTAAGTGACCCAATGACTGGACTGCAAATCCTCCATCCTAAATCTTTTGGCTTTGTCCATATCCCATGATTACACCCACTAGAATGTTTGTATTTTAGCCCTTTGCACACTGGTGTTGAAATAACAAAATTTCAAGCAGAACATTTTTTCCATAATGCAACTGGAAATTTAAACAAGACTGAATTAAATTCCTTGTTGAGCTCTTTCAAACAAGAGACTCAACGAGCTCTATCAAAGAAGACTAAATTAAATTCCATGTTTCTTTATGGAACATTTTGCAGCTTGAAATTTCAATATCATCGTGCCGAGTGTTAAATCTGATTTTCTAAAAGTTTATTCTCAAAATAACTTGTGAAATCATGTGAGAATAGTTTTAAAATAATTTATAATCTGTGCAGAATAATATTTAAAAAAAAAAAATAACTGCATCACAAGGTGTCATCCTCCTCATATTCTCTTGTGACTCTTATCAAGTATGAGCAGGGAGCACGGGGGCTCAGTGGTAAACTGTTGGACTTCTATGCTAGAGGTCCCGTATTCAATCCCCGCCCGGGACGACTCGCGTTGTGTCCACCTTGGGCAAGGCACTTTATCCCAGTTGCTTACATGTGAATACTATGACGCCCTGTACTAAGGTGTACTGCACGATGGTGCACATGTCTTCAACCGCTGTAGCGTTGCTTGAGCGGAGCATGAACAGAGAATGTCGAGGTGCTGACAGTTGCTCGTCGAAGCCCGGTGGTTCTCTCTGGGTACTCCGGCTTCCTCCACCCGTAAAACTGTCACGATTAGCCATTGATTGTGCATAAGTATGTGACCTTAAACACCAATAAATAAATCAAGTATGGGCATGCATAATATGAGCAGTTTATTCCAGTGTACAAGTCTTCATAGTTCTCAATTGTCTCTTCCCATGGGAACCCCCATTAAGTGGAGCAGAGCTTGTTCACTGCAATAAACAAGTTCTTTCTGGTAAAATAAGAACTGGAACCAAGACCTGGGGTGGAAGTCCTCTAAAGGGTGCAGCATAGGTATAATCGATTGGTTAAATTTTACTTCATACCTAGGTTGCAGTCATGATATAGCTAAAGATCCTGAAAGTGACCTTAAACACCAATAAATAAATTAATCTCAGTCCCCTCATAAAATCTTGCATTAAAGCTTTACCTAATATGAGTAGGAGATGAGACTTGCAAATACATTTACTAAAAAATATTCCTTGCCTCAAAAACATAGTGTTTAACCCCTCATTGGAAAAAAATTGAATGGTGATTTTTGAATAGTTTAGGCTGGTTAAGGATGTTATCTTTGGTAAAGGGTTACATTCGCCAGAAACAAGCTTTGTTCTGATGGCCAAATGTTGACATATTTCTTTCTAGAATGATAAGTCGCCTGAAAAAGTTGGAATTCAGCAAAGACGTCATTACAGAACACACCAAGCAGAAGATTCCTCAAGTAGTGGTTCTGAATCAGAAGGTATGTTTTTGTTAAAAACACAGTGATTGAATACATTGATAAAGTGTTGTTGCCTATAATTATGTAAAATTTGAAAATTTTCCCACACTTAGTTCTAGAGATATTTGCCAGTAGATTTGTAATACCCCTTCTTAACTGTTGTTTTTGTGTTGGCTAAAGCCAATTACAGGTTTATTCAAATCAAGCCCTTTATCTTATATTTAGTGTTGTCATAGGCACACAGATCTGAACAGAAAATGCAATAGAGAAAATGTTTTCAAATAGTATGCATGTATCATCTTAGGAATAAGATTTATAAGTTTGTTTGTATCATGCCCCTTCTCCCCTCCCAGATTTTAACCCTGCGGGTAGGCTTGTCATGATTAATCGACGTTGACTAATTGTCGGAAACACCCATAATTGACGTCAATTTCAAAGTCGACGATAATGGATTTTCATCACTCCTTTACTGATGAATTATTAGTTATTACACTCCTACCCATCATGCTTGTAAGAAGTGTCAGAGGCTGTAGAATATCAAAATAAATTGTAATTAAAAAGAAGTATAAAGATACAACACATGACACCAGGTCTTGCGTTTAGAAAGTATTAAAATGTTTGTCCTTCTCATTTTGCCAGAGTACAGTTGCCTTCTTAAATTTCAATGCAGCTATTATTAGACTCTTGACCACATGAAATGGTCAGGAGTCCATATTTTCCTTGGAGAGCAGTAGGCGTGCATTCCTAAAATATGTCTGGCCCAAGAAACTAATGACCAAAAATATTGTTTTGTATGTAGTTGTTTCTAGTGGTCACAGAGTATGATTGTCAGATCTTCATCCATGAAATAACACCAAGATTACTGACACAGCTGCTGGAGGCAATCATTGAATCTTGAATGTTGTGGAACAGTTAGGATACTTTCGTCAGTTGATGTAGCAGACCTATGTATATAACTTTCATCTTATGGTTCAATTTGAGGAAATTTTCCATCATACATGCCTTGATGTCTAAAATGCAGCATTTCGATTTTATCACATGCATTATATTCTATGTCATGAGTGAAAATCAAGGCCATGGCTTGGGATAATGGAACCTACTGCGAGAACATAAATAGTGAAAGATTTAATGTTCAGGTGCATAAAAGAAGTAAAACACGTGTAAAGTTATGAAGAGTTTTGCCTTCTGTCTTGGGGTGGAATAATTTATCTACTGTAGTGCACCAAGTAGTCCTGAAAGAGTTAATGTTCAGGTGCATAAAAGAAGTGAAACACATATAATGTTGTAAAGAGGTTTGGCATCTGTCTTGGGGAGGAACAATTTCTATCAAACACTTAAAGGACTCTTGAAGGATGCCGAACCAATGTGTCACTTGTTCTGATTTGCCATCATTGACTCTGCTTTGTGTGTGACCTGAGAGATACGATTCAAACCGGACAAGCACATGGACTGAGAGACCTATTCTTCATGCCAATCTTTTGAATAGAATTTTGTGGTCTCTGGTTACAAAAGCGGTGCTTAAGTCTAACAAAAGAAGGCTGGAAATGTTATGTTTATCCATGGATAAGAGAATGTCACTTTGCACTCTTAGAAGCACTGTTTCGCTGCAGTTCAACCTGTATGCAGACTGGAATACTTTAAGGCATTGGTGGTCATATGAGAAGTCAGCCGAGGAGCAACCATCTGAACCTGTATCTTTGATAGGAATGCAAAATTAGAAACTGGTGGGTAGTTTTTCAAAACCTCTGGAACTAGCGATGTTTTTAGCTCATCTGACCGAAGCTCAAGGGAATTTTTATTACCTAATGCCAATTTGGATTTGTTCAAATGAAGTTGCCCCTCTCCCTGGGTGTTGCCATACCCCCAAGGGGCACCAAAATCTTAAATAATCTTCTCATGAACCAGCAGTAGCAGAGACTTGATATTTGGCGTGCAGCTTCCTTTTGAGACTCAGATTTGCTCAAGAGAAGTTCGAGGAGCTATATTTGCCTTCGTTATGAGAGGGGCAAGAATTTTCGCCCCACCCAAAATTTCTATTTTCCAAACCGAAAGGCAGATTTGAACCAAATTTGATATGAGGGCTTATTGGATCATAAGTACTTAATTTATGCAAAAAAAAAAAATTACCGCCGCCCCATGGGAACCGCAGGAGCTAAAAATAGAAAAAATTAAAACGCCCATGTCTCCAAAACTACATGGCACTGAGAATTCTTATTTGGTTTGAAGCTTCCTTAGGACCAACAGAATGGAATGGTCAAAAAAATTCTATCGATTTTATCTTTGGGTACTTTTTTGGGACTTTGAAAAAGTGCTGAGTCAGCATTTTTTATCACTGTGGGTAGTGGGAAAAACATTTAAGACTACTTTTCTCCCAAACCACTGCTCCAAAAGCTTTCAAATTTCACATATAACATCTTTGGAAGATTGTTTCAAATGTTTATTGAAATCAGTTCCCTGGGTCCATATTTGGGCTTTATGGGAGCCCAAATGTTGAAATTAGTGCAGTATGAGGAATATTCTTTAAAAATCTTTTTCAGATCTACCAATAAGAATCTTTTGATATTTGGTATGCAGCATCCTTAGGGGGGTGAGATTTAAGTTTGTTCAAGCCAAGTCCCTGGGTTCATATTTGGGGTCACTGTGGGAGCCTGAATTATAACTTAGTTTAAAATGAGGAATTTTCTTTAAAAATCTTCTTCAGATCCAGCAGACGGAATGTTTTGATATGTGGTATGCAGCATCCTTAAGGGGGTGGAGATTCAAGTTTGTTCAAGCCATGTCCCTAGGTCCATATTTGTGCTCACTGTGGGAGCTCGAATTGTAACTTAGAAAATCTTCTTCAGATTCCAGTTGGAATGTTTTGATATTTGGTGTGCAGCATCCTTAGGGGGTGTGATTCAAGTTTGTTAAATCCAAGTCCATGGGTTCATATTTGGGCTCCCTGTGGGAGCTCGAATTATAACTTTGTTCAATATGAGGAGTTTTTCAAAAAAATCTTCTTCAGATTCAGCAGTCGGAATGTTTTGATATTTGGCATGCAGCATCCTTAGTGGGGTGAGATTCAAATTTGTTCAAGCCATGTCCCTAGGTTCATATTTGGGCTCACTGTGGGAGCTCGAATTGTAACTTGGTTCAAAATGAGGAATTTTCTTTAAAAATCTTCTTCTTCAGATCCAGCAGTCGGAATATTTTGAATGCAGCATCCTTAGGGGAGGGGGGGGTGAGATTCAAGTTTGTTGAAGCCACGTCCCTGGGTTCATATTTGGGCTCACTGTGGTACCCTGAATTATAACTTAGTTCAATATGAGGAATGTTTCTTTAAAAGTCTTCAGATTCAGCAGTCGGAATGTTTTGATATTTGGCATGCAGCATCCTTAGGGGGTGAGATTCAAGTTTGTTCAAGTCAAGTCCCTGGGTTCATATTTGGGCTCCCTGTGGGAGCCTGAATTATAACTTTGTTCAATATGAGGAATATTCTTCAAAAATCTTCTTCACATCCACCAGTCAGAATCTTTTGATATTTGGAAAACGGCATCCCACTGGATGTGAGATTCAAATTTGTTCAAGCCAAGTCCCTGGGTTCATATTTGGGCTTCCTATGGGAGCCCGAATTATAACTTCGTTCAATATAAGGAATATTCTTTAAAAAATTTTTTTTTAAATCCACTGGTCTGAATCTTTGGATATTTGGTATAAGCTTTTCTTAGGAGGGGCAGATGCAACTTGTTGAAATCAATTCCCTGGGTTTTATATTCAGGCTACCATGTCAGGTGGGCGCCCTCAGGCCCCTGGGGCCTCTTGTTGTGAGAAGGGGCTTGACCAAAGCATGCCTCATATTTGTAGAAAAGATGCCAGTATTGAGGCATTTACTAGTTTTAAAATCGGTGTACCCAGTTCCGAAAGATATGCTTTTAACAACTATGTCGGAATGACATCCAGCACATAATGTTTCGATTGTACCTTGGAAATAAGCTTCTGGGTATCTTTGAGTGATAAAGGTTTGAAACATGCATGCTGTGCAACTGGCTTTGGGCAGGTGTGTGCCACATTGCTAGTCAGAAAATCAGAAAGGCATTTGTATCAACCGACGCTCTTATACCTTCGATCTTTTCCACGAAAAAATCCAGAAAATTGATTTGCAATGTCCAAAGACAAAGAATGCTCAGGCCGTTTGGAGCTTTCTTGTTGATGCAAAAGCTTCTCAGTTATGGTGGACAGAACATGTGGAGAATTTACAATATGGGAAATTAAATCGGAAAAGTGTTTTTGCTTTGTGGATTTAATAAGTTTAACAGCATTTTGTTAGCTTGGCTGACATCTCACTGTGAAACTTCTTGGGTACCTTTGTTATCACCTTGGGACAAAAACTAGTTTTTGGGGTGCGGTCCAAAATTCAAGATGGCCGGCGGCAGCCATTTTATACCGAAATTGGGAGCAATCAGTTTTTTGTACAGAACTTCTATATGAAGGTTCTGATTTGAATAAATTTTTGTATGAATGTTTAGTAACATGGAATACATCATGTATAATACAGGTTTTTTCTAGTGCACAAATTATGCAAATTAGATGAACTTTGATTTATTCAGTGTTACTTATACACAGTTAGTACACATGTCAATACTACTCTGGCTAGAAGCTGTATTTATGAACCGATCTTCGGGAAACTTCTTGAGTACCTTTGTTATCACCTTGGGACGAGAACTAGTGTTTTGGCAAAGGTGTGGGCCGAAATTTCAAGATGGCTGCCGGCGGCCAATTAGTCAAACTGATTTATTCAGTGCTACTTATACACAGTAAGTGCACATATCAATATGGCTCTGGCTAGAGGCATCTAACTGTCACCCACCTTTACAATACTTTACCTGTATATTTATTACAGGCCACGGTCAGTATTTATATACAGATCTTTACAATACTGCACATGTACATGTCTTACACAAGTTGAGATGTGGCGCGGTGGCTCAGTAGGTAGAGGTGCAGGCTGCAAGCCGAGAGGTCCTCGGTTCGAATTCCACCTGCGGCAACCACGTTGTGTCCTTGGGCAAGACACTTGACCCCTATTGCCCACGTGGGGGCACGGTGACATTGTGTACTAAGGCGTACTGCACATCGATGGTGCACCTGTCTTCACCCAATGCTAACCCTGCTTGTGTGGAGTTGGTATGTTGGGGAGCTGACAGTTGCTCGCCATTCCTCGGTGGTTCTCTCCGGGTACTCCGGCTTCCTCCACCCGTAAAACTGTTGAGGTCATCATTAGCCATTGTGCAGAAATATGTGACCTTAAACACCAATTAATAAATATAAATAAATAACACAAGTTGAGCCACAGTGTCATTGACACTTTCATTGAAATTAAGTTTTTTCCATCATGCTTAACTGGTTGAGCGCTAGAAGCCACTATCGGGGCTTTCCAAAAAGTGTGGGTACCAGAGCAAAAGCCAACATTTTCCCAGCTCATATTCCCTATTCAGTCAAATGCAAATATTTTGTTTATATAAATATAAATTTGTTCTATTACAAATTATTGGAGAGTGCCTATGGGCACTCTCCAATAATTTGTAATAAAACAAATTCTGAATAATTAAAATTTAGGCTGCCAAAAATAATCTAGCCCTCAACCAGTTAATTGTATTATGAGACCAATATTTGAACATATTGTGTCATGGTGAGAGTGCAGTGGCTAAGTGGTAGACTGTTGGATTTCTATGCTAGAGGTCCCGAGTTCAATCCCCATCTTTTGCAAGGCACTTTATCCCGGTTGCCTATATGGGGGCACGATGACACTGTGTACTAAAGCCTACTGCACATCGATGGTGCACATGTCTTCAACCGCTGTAACCCTGCTTGTGCGGAGCTTGACCAGAGTTTGTATATTGAAGAGCTGAGAGTTGCTCGTCGATGCTCGGTGGTTCTTTCCAGGTACTCCGGCTTCCTCCACCCGTAAAACTGTCAAGGTCACGATTAGCCAAATAGATTCGAGATTCCAGTATACCTGCAAACTGTTGTGTCATTTTAATTAACGCTGACAATGGGAGTACATCTACAGAAGTTCATGCATTTTCAACACATGCTTGTTTTGGGTAAATGTTGGAGTAATAAGATTGGTCAGAAAACCAAACATCATCCAATTGATATTTACTACTGAATGAAGTTTTACAACTCCCATAACGTAGTGCACATACTGACCAAACAAATCACACCCTTTTTTTCACGTGACACATTTAATATTCAATGAGGTTATTGTTTACAGTTTGTCTAGCTTTTCATGAAATTTGTGTACGGAAATAATCAAAAGTATAGAAATGGCACTTCTACAATCTGAGAATCAATTTTTTCTCAGGGAACAGGCAGGTCAGGGTGAATGACACTTCTTCAATCTGTGAATCAATTATTTCTCTGGGAACGGGCAGGTCAGGGTAAATTTTAACATGTTGATTAATGTCTGGAAGGTTCCCAGGTGGGGAAATGCGGCTGGTATAGCAGAAACCCTGGTAGATATAACTCTGTGCTCCGACTTTCAGGCCTTTGATGCTTGTAAGACCACTGTAATGAAAAATAGGCCTATAAAAAAGCCATTCTGTAGGAAAGTTTTTATTGCTTAATACTTTTTCCATTCAGATTCCTTCTGTGTAAATAAAAATAGTGTTGCATAAATCAAAAAAATTAATTTTATTGCAGATGAGCGGAGACCTCCAAGAAACAAGAGATCATTCTCACCTCATAATAATTACAGAGAAAGACGTTACAGTGGGCCAAGTGAAAGGTATCGGAGGTCACCATCCCCTGATTTTAGAAGGAGGTATTGTATTCTATCTTCAATAATTTAATCCTTTTGTGTTGATCCCATCCTTACCCTCAAAATCAAACTGCATATCTTTCTTACACGCATTAGAAATTACACGACAGAATGAGAGTGCACACAAGATGTAAGGGATAATTGACACACAGTACACAAAGTAGTCCACATTGTGACTGAATTATTGCTATGTAGTTCACCAAGTAGTCCTGAAAGAGTTGATGTTCAAGTGTGTAAAAGAAGGGAAACACATGTAAAGTTGTGATGACGTTTGATATCTGTCTTGGGGAGGAATAATTTATGGCATATATCCTTTAAAATTACAGCTTTTGTCCTGTTTTATCCCGAATAAAATTGAGCAGAGCAGTCGGTACTTTCCAATCATCCTTTGCGATGCCCCATCTCTTTATGATACTTGGAATTTAATATGTTGAAACTGATGTCAGTGGGCCTTGAAAAGTTGGATGTTTGAGTTTTTGAACAATTCATATATTCATGAACATTGACTGATTTTTCAAGACCATTTCAGTCAATCTAAAACTGTTTTCCATGGGATGTTTTGAATTTTTACCTCACCCAACTGAAAGTCAGGATGAGCTATAGTGATCACTCACCATCCATCATCCGTGAACATGGTGGTTGCACCTGCTCCTCTTAAACCGCTGAATCAATTTTAGGTAAATTTGAGATGATTGCTTGTTGTGACATCCCATGTTGTTTTTGTACAAATCAACTTGCCCAGCCCTATAAGGAGGTGGTGGGATAAAATGCTTCAATTTTTTTTTTAAATCTTATGAACCAGTAGGTACAGTGACTTGATATTTAGTATGGAGCTTCCTTTTGAACAAATTGGTAATATTCTCAAAATCTTCTCCAGAACCACCAGTCAGAATCTTTTGATATTTGGTATACAACATCCTTCAAGTTTGTTCAAGTCAAGCCCCAAGGTTGATATTGGGACTCCCTAGTTTTGCATTACTGAAAATCTTGGCATTATTTCTGTGGTAGCATCCCAATACCAAAAAAAAAACATCTGGCATGGACAACAGAGTTATAAATAATTAAATAACTTCATTCCTCTGTAGTGTTAAGTAGCCATAGATGCTAATTAAATCTTCTTTAACTCTCTGGATACTTAAGTTGAAATATTAAAATTTCAACCTGCAATTTTTCCCATAATGCAACTAGGAATTCAAACAATTCAATCTTTGACAGAGATCATTGAGTCCTGTCAAACAAGATTGCATTGGTTAAATTTCTAGTAGCATCATGGGAAAACTTTACTGCTAGAAATTTTGGTATTCTCACGTCGGTGTGCAGAGGGTTAAACTACTATGGTCAGGTGAATGCCTGAGGACCCATGTTTAATTTTCAGTAGAGATAACAAGCATTTCTTAAAATGAGCTTTAAATGCTATGGTTAAAATATTCAACCCATAGTATTTCTCGAACCGGAAGTCTGACTCTCACCATTTTTGCACAGCATCTAAACCATGTGCAGGCATATGATAAAGAGCATTGCCAAATTTTCGACTCCTCCCGAACCGGAAGCCGGACCCCTGCCAGTTTTGCATAGAATATACTAGACATATCGGCTAATGTAGGGGTAAAATCTGAACTTGATATGTCAAGCCGTTCTGGAGGAGTAGTGATAACAAGGATTTTAGATAAAGAGGGCTGTGGCAAAGGTCAAGGTCAGACGAAATTCGCAATAGTTTAAGTCGGCCCTATGCCACAAGAGCTACCATCCCTGAAAATTTCACGGCTGTAGGCCTTGCAGTACTTGAGATCTCAGTGATGATTAATAATAATAATAAAATGTATAATGAAAGGAAAAAGTAGCAATTACAATATACCTCATGTTAACACATGGAAATATAAAAATGGGCATATTGTTTTAACAGGGATGCACAAATTGAAAATTTAGACAACCCCAAAACTTTTATGCAAAAGAATTTTGGATAACCCTCCAAATTTAGATGACCATTCACATGTTATTTCGCTTTTTTGTTAATGTGTAATATACAGAGCTGCCACAGTTAGCCGGATATCCGGTTTGCATCCGGTTGCAAAGAAACTCAACCGGTTAGAAAAGCAATAAACCGATAATCATACTCCCGATATTGCGCCTCATAAGGAGGTATTGATTACTACTGAAGTTGGGAACAACCCGAGTTGAACTACTAAGAAACTCATCTCCATACCGGCATACGTAGGGGGTAAATTTCTTTGACAGAACTCACAGAAAACCGATGCACTTTAGACACAATGTCATTAAATGTTAGCTTTGTACCTGTCCTACATCATGGAATTCTGTTTTGTCAATCAACTTCAAAAAGTTATGAAACACATAACGTCAGTCAACCTGTCTGTGCATTTCGGAAAACAAATGCATTGCTTTGTCGGAAAGAATCAAAGGAATAACAAGATTCATGTCACTCGCAACACTTGACAGTGACACAGGTCACTGTGAGTTATCACAAACTGCGTCAGCCTGCTGTGACAATCACACCATCCTGGCATCTACAAAATTATTGGATATTCCCTATAGTCTATTTATTTCAGCATGTGACGTCATTTAGCTAATACCTATAGTACTGCTTGAACACTAGTAGAAATGGATGATAGCAACTCACTTTGTTTTGCTATCTGCACTGTTGCACTGCGTGCGCTTTGTCGGCACATTCTTTGAAATTGTGAAGTTACATGTTGAATTTCTTTCAGGAGCTAACTCAGAACGCATTAACAATTTAGAAGAGCGAGAAATGGTTACCCAAATTTTGTTTTAGAAAACCGCTAGACGAACGTATGGACATTTGTCCAATTTGTGCACCTCTGTTTTAAGACTTAAAGGACTGGAGATTTTTATCCAGATTTTGCTGCACTTGACAGTCTACATCACATGAATTTACAGTTATTTATCAAGACTTTCTAAGGAACAAAAGCCAAAGGTCCTTAGAAAGTTACCTACAAGTTTACCAAAATACTACATGTTTTGGCACCTGATTTGTTGCAATAAAAATTGATCAAACTCTGAATTGGCTCTTAGGGGTTAAAAATCAGTATCCCATGAATACTCTACTCTTGAGTAATGAATATGAAGAGTGTAAAAGCTTGCTCCCCTGCATTTTATTCCTGCAAGTCGCTGTCATCATGATTATGAATGTGAGAAAGTGAAAAGGCCTAATAAGCAGCAGCACATACCACAGCTCATTCCTAGAGTTTCATTGTTCTGATGGCATTCAGTTCTGTAACTTGAACTTTCAACACCAACAGTCTGAATGGTATTGTCCTATAGTGTCAGCAGCAAAATGGTCAAATCTTTATTATACTCTCACTCTTGAAGAGATTGTTATACCTCCATTCTTGAGGTGATTGGCGGTATACTGGATTCCATGTGTCTCTGTCCATCCGTCTGTCTGGGTCCATATCTCAGTAGTGAGTGGATAAATTTCAGTGAAATTCGCTATGTGGTATCCTTGGGATGACCCACTTCTGCCACATGTTGAAAAGAGTAGCTCCCACTATTTTCAGCTGAGTTATGGCTCGTCAATTTTCAGTGTCGTCCGACCATCTGAATCAATATCTTAGTGAGTTGATAGATTTCACTGAAATTCAGTATGCAGCATCTTTGGGATGACCTGCTTCTGCCACATGTTAAATAGAGTTGCTCACACAATTTTTACCCTGAGTTACAGAGCTTATTTTGTCAAATTTTCAGTGATTTTCTTCAATTCATTTATGCCACATCGGTCCGGCACTGCAGTGGGGAATGAATTGCCTTCAACAATAGCGCTTGTATTAGCATGGAGTTCATATCCCCAGAGTTGTGATACACTGTTGGGTAGGACTCTGAGCCCCTTTCTTCGGTGAATTACAATGCAGTGTATCATTGGCTTAATGAAAGGAACTTCATTGTGGGAATCTCAGATAGTAGAGCAGTGCTTGTTTACTGCAGTAAACAAGTTCTGCCTTACTGATAAAATAGGAACCGGAAACAATGCCTGGGGTAGAAGTCCCCTAAAATGGGCAGCACAAGTATAAATGATTGGGAAAACTTGACTTCATCCCAGTGTTAGCCATGAGAGAGCCAAAGATTCTGACAGTGACCTTAAACTCCAGTAAATAAATAAGTAAATGAGAGGAACTCCTGAAATGAGCTGCAATATTCTGGTATGCCTGTTTCAGCCTTTGCCATAGTGTGGACTAACTTGCATGAGTTTGCCTGAAAGTGATATTGTACCAAATTATCTGTGAATGCTGTAAACACATTAGTACCTAAACAGTTTTACCTGTATTTTTGTATTTTCAAGCCTAATTATTAAGACTCCGAGCATTAGTAGTTCTCATTATGTATTAGAATCAGTTCTAATCCTTGTGGAGTTGATTTATTTGACTATCAGTGCCTTTCTATTTTAATTTCACATACAAATTTTCACGAACCATTAAACATGTGTTCTTGTCAGGTTTCTGTTATTTGTACAGTGTGGACACACTTAACAGTTACATGTGAGGAAGAAAAAAACTGCTTTGGTCTTTCAAATTATTTTTCATTTTCAGTGTTGACTCTTCAATACTTCCAAGTGAGCTCACCAAACATTCCTGAATCTGTTGGGTCTGTATTGTTTGAAGTTTTTTTTATTTGAAGGATTTTCATGAATGTATATCATTTTTCATCTTTCCTGATTTCCTGTAATGCTTGTGTACAATGTTTTTTTGGTTTTTCAGATTTTCACCCCCTCGACGGAGGAGTCCTATGATGGATAGAAGAAATTATAATAGGTGAGTTGTGTGATACTATGTAATGAAGAAACTTTTCTGTTTTCTATATGCAGGGACATCTTCATATGGTACAGAGAGCTCTCTTGTGATAAATGCTAGAACTCTATGCAATAAATACTTATCCTTAATTTAAATGCAACTTGCAAAGTTTTATTCCATCCATGTGGTGCTCCAGTTTCAGAAAAAGTAAATTTCCTTGAGTTTGATCCCAGTCTGCCACATTGTATGATGCATTTTTTTTTTTTTTTTTTTTTTTTTTAATATTTTTATTTCGTTCAATTGAAATGGGTTTTGGCGAACAGACTGAGCCTATCTTAACGCTGTACCCTTGCATAAAGAATGTTGTATTTTGATAGGTATTACTTCACTAGAAATAGCCATTGAAACTTTTAATTTGCAATGCAAAAGTGAAATGTTGAAGTAAATTGCACCAGCTGCAGCAAACAATTGCCATAGTCGAGAGCCTATTAGTAAGGACAAGATGTGACTAAGACAGTTGCATCTTGGTTGAAATAGCTGTTGGCTTTTTTTTTAGTCAGAATCTGACAGTGCTCTATATGTTCAAATGTTCAGTAAACCTAGAATTACCTGCCATCCTCCTATATATCTGGGACTAAATCAGAAACACTTAACTTTTTGTGTTTTTTTTTTTCAATAGAGAGCTCCATTTGAGCTATTCATGTCCCAGCGATATCCGCATTATTTTTTCAAAAGTGCAGACTATATAGGAATCACCTGAATGTCTATCTGTCAAGTTCACCCCCCCCCCCCCCCCCCCCTCCATTGTATTATGGAGAAGTTTGAGAAGATTACAAGCATCCATGCATGCAATAGCATTCAAAGATTGCATCAATTATGTTAAATGTGACATTGAGACAAGATGTTGGAGAAAGACCATGAGAGAAAAAAAAAATGGAAATTTCAAAAGTTCTCAACTTTATAGGGCTGGCCCCATTTTCAAAGTACTGGAACCTCACTAAATCCATAGATTGTTTCTTGGTGTATCAAATGTTTTTAGACAGTACTATTTTTAGCTTAACTTGACATAGTCAAGATAAGCTATTAGTCTGTGAGTCTGAGTCTGTTCACATTTTCCTTTAGCATGGTCTACACCCCGCAGTTCTTGTCTGATCATCACGAAATTTCATATGCTGGTTTGGGGTCATGTCTAGATGAGAACGTCCCCTTTTGGATGCGATCGGGCAACCGGTATGGCTGCCCGAGCCCAAAACCCGAAAACCATTAGCACAGTCTACAGGTCGTATTTATGAAGGGATTTCATTGTAACTTGGTAGGATGCCTCTGTCTAATGCCTAGATAAGAACGTCCCCTTTTTGGGCATCATCTATCAACCGTGATGGCTGCCCAAGCCCAAAACCAAAAAAATTTTAGCACAGTCTGCCGGTCTTGTTTAATATGGGGGATTTCATTGTAACATGGTAGGATGACTCCTTATGATGTCTAGATGAGAATTTCCCCATTTGGGCATGATCTGCCAACTGTGACTGCCCGAGCCCAAAACCCGAAAACCTTTAGCACAGTCTGCAGGTAATATTTATTGAGGAATTTCATTGTAACTTGGTGGGTTGACTTCATATATTGTCTGGATGAGAACGTCCCCTTTTGGACGTGATTGGGCAACTGTGACGGCTACAGGGGCCCGAAGCCCGAAAACCTTTAGCACAGTCTACAGGTCATATTTATGAAGGGATTTCATTGTAACTTGGTAGGATGACTCCAAATAATGTCTAGATGAGAACGTCCCATTTTGATCGCAATCATTCAGCCTTGATGGGTGCCCGAGCCCAAAAACCTTTAGCATAGGCAAAAGGTCATATTTATGGAAGGATTTCATTGTAACCTGTTAGGTTGACTCCATATAATGCCTAGATGATACAGGATGATATCCCCTTTTGGTTGCGATTGGTCATCTGTGATGGCTACAGGTGCCTGAAGCCCGAAAACCTTGAGCACAGTCTACAGGTAATATTTATGAAGGGATTTCATTGTAACTTCGTAGGATCACTCCAGATGATGCCCAGATGAGATTGTCCCCTTTGGTTGCAATCATTCAGCCAGGAGGGCTGCCCGAGCCCGAAGCCCGAAAACTTTAGCACAGTCTACAGGTCGTATTTATGAAGGGATTACATTGTAACTTGGTAGGTTGACTTCATATAATGTCTAGATGAGAACGTCCTCTTTTGGACACGATTGGGCAACTGTGACGGCTACAAGGGCCCGAAGCCCAAAAACCTTTAGAACATTCTACAGGTCATAATTATGAAGGGATTTCATTGTAGCTTGGTAGGATGACTCCAAATAATGTCTAGATGAGAACGTCCCCTTTTGGTCATGATCATTCAGCCTTTATGGCTGCCCAAACCCAAAGACCTTTAGCATAGTCTATAGGTCATATTTATGGAAGGATTTCATTGTAACATGTGAGGTTGACTCCCTAGAATGCCTAGATGATGACATCCCCTTTTGGTCGTGATTGGCCAACTGTGATGGCTACAGGTGCCCGAAGCCCAAAAATCTTGAGCACCGTCTACAGATCATATTTAAGAAGGGATTTCATTGTAACTTTGTAGGATCACTCCAGATGATGCCCAGATGAGAATGTCCCCTTCTGGTTGCGATCATTCAACCATTATGGCTGCCTGAGCCCGAATACCTTGCGGAGATGAGAATGTCCCCTTTTGGTTGCGATCATTCAACCATTATGGCTGCCTGAGCCCGAATACCTTTAGCACAGTCTACAGGTCAAATTTATGAAAGGATTTCATTGTAGCTTGGTAGGTTGACTTCATATAATGTCTAGATGAGAACGTCCACTTTTGTTCACGATTGGGCAACTGTGACGGCTACAGGGGCCCGAAGCCCAAAAACCTTTAGAACAGTCTACTGGTCATAATTATGAAGGGATTTCCTTGTAGCTTGGTAGGATGACTCCAAATAATGTCTAGATGAGAACGTCCCCTTTTGGTCGCGATCATTCAGACTAGATGGCTGCCTGAGCCCAAGACCCCAAAACCATTAGCATAGTCTATAGGTCATATTTATGGAAGGATTTATTTTTAACCTGTTAGTTTGACTCCACATAATGCCTAGATGATGACATCCCCTTTTGATCGTGATTGGTCAACTGTGACGGCCTCAGGGGCCCGAATCCCAAAAAACCTTGAGCACAGTCTGCAGGTCATATTTATGGAAGGAATTTCATTGTAACTTCACAGGATCACTCCAGATGATGCCCAGATGAGAATGTCCCCTTTTGGTTGCTATCATTCAACCATGATGGCTGCCCGAGCCCAAAGCCCAAAAACCTTTAGCACAGTCCACAGGTCATATTTATGAAGGGATTTCATTGTAACTTGGTAGGTTGACTTCATATAATGTCCAGATGAGAACGTCCCCTTTGGACGCAATTGGGAAACTGACGGCTATAGGGACCTTTAGCCCAAAAACCTTTAGCACAGTCTACAGGCCATATTTATGAAGGAATTTCAATGTAACTTGATAGTATGACTCGTTTTGGAATAATTTCACTGTAACTTGGTAAGTTTCATTAATATACGTTAACTGTGAGGGCCACATACATTAACTGTGACACATATATTAACCCACCCCTCAGCTCTTTAGTACAGTGTACACCTCATATTATTTTTATCAAAAACATAGCATACAGGGACCAAAAATGAACATATTCCCAATTATCACAATTCTTGTCTTATTTCATAATCCTTTCATAAACATTGAACATTATCCTTTTCATCAAATACAACACACAAGTTAAGCTACAGTGTCATTGACACTTTCATTATAATGACCAATAATTGTATAGGGGAATATCATCCATCTGGGCACCACAAGCATCAGGGTGTCAGAACCCCCAAATTAAGAGTTCAGGCCCCTAAAAAGTGAATTTAGGTCCTTTTTTCAAAAAAGTGGTCGGCACCATGAGATTCCTCATCAAAAATTACCCATGGATACATATTAAACAGAAGGTGAAGCCAATTTCCCAAAGAAGCACAGATCTGAGATGGACTACTAGAAAGGGATTGCCCTCACAGAAATTTAATACAGTTTTGTACCCTTTCAAAGTGTTCTCACATAATTTTGTTACATTTGACCCGATCGGCAGTTTTCATTGTAGCACACAGAGGAATTAGAAAGTTTTGTAGTACTGTAATTAAAATGCTAAATGAGGCAGCCAGACAGGACACAGAACCAGCTGAAATAAATAGCAGCAGAACTCCAAAATGGAAATGTTTACTTATTTTGAGCATTTTGTTGATTGGATAATAAAGATGTGAGCAACATGAACAGTTTTTTGGTATCTCCTAATTTACCCCAGGGGAGGGGGTGGCTTTGGCTGGCAGATTTTAAATATTAATATTTCTTGGAATTTCTCTTCAAGGTTAAGTTTTTCTGGTCGAGTTTGTCTATTGGCTGTAACTTTTAAACCACTGAAGATAATTTTGAAATTTTATGGAGTTATTAAACACCATGAGGTGACAAGAATTTTTTTGGGAGGGGTAGGCAAGGAGGGTGGGATGGGAGGGGTTGAGGTTGATTCAATGATTTCATGCCAAAAAAATGTTTTCACCAGATTGACACCAATGGGGATAGGGAGGGGGCATTTTATCTTTTAAAAACGTTTTCTATTGTTTGCTTCAAAGTGAGTTGCAAAAGATTTCAAGACATTTTATATATAAAATCACTAATTGATTTGTGCTGGGATGGGTAATTTTTTTTTGGGGGGGGGGGAGGGGGGGGGGGTGGGGAGGGGGCATAAAAATCCTTCAAAACTCATTTTAAAGGGAAAAATAAAATCCACCTTATTCACCCACCCACCCACCCACCCACCCACCCACCCCAGGGACTGCCACAGTAAGGTGATGCTTAAAACAGGCAACACCCTGCTGAGGTGGGTTGCCTTGTTTGTTTTCATGGACATAAATGTTCACATTATTGTTAACTAGCATAATGCTTATATGTAGTTCTGTGGAATTAAAATAATGCAAATGCTTCTTCCTTTTTTCTTTCACAGGTATTCTCCTCCTTACAGACGCAGTCCACCACAACAGAGGCGAAATTACTATTCTCCCAGTCCTCCAAGACGCTCAAGGTATGTTGACAATGAACATCAAATCAGTTTCCTTCTGTAAAATTAACAGGTTATGCAGGGTTATGTAGCCATTTTTTTCTTGACAGTTTTTTTCTGGATTTGGGTCTGATGAAATTGTTTAGATTTTTTAGTCGAGTTGTGATGAAGTCAAACTCGACTTATAGTTTGATGGTTGGGTGGGCGGGCATAAACAATTGATAACTTGATAATGGTTCAACCCATGTTCATGAAACTTCATAGGTAGGTTGGTATCAGTGAGAGGATGAACCCTATTAATTTTGGACTTGCTTGGTCAAAGGTCAAGGTCACAGTGACCTTGAACATAGTAAATTGTAAGCAATTAGTTTCCGGATGATAACTTGACTGCAGTTCAACCCACATTCATGAAACTTCATATGTAGGTTGGCATTCGTGAGAGGAAGAACCCTATTTATTTTGGACTCACTAGGTCAAAGGTCAAGATCACAGTGACCCTGAACATAGTAAAACAAAACAATTGGTTTCTGGATGATAACTTGATAATGGTTCGACCCATGTTTCATGAAACTTCATAGTTAGGTTGGCATCAGTGAGGGGAAGGACCCTATTTATTTTGGACTCGCTAGGTGAAAGGTCAAGGTCACAGTGACCTTCAACATAGTAAATTGTAAACAATTGATTTCCCGACGATAACTTGATAATGGTTTGACCCACATTCATGAAACTTCATAGGTAGGTTGGCCTAGGTGAGTGGAAGACCCCTATTTATTTTGGACTCGCTAGGTCAGAGGCCAAGGTCACGGTGACCTTGAACATAATAAATCGTAAACAATTCGTTTCCAGATGATAATTTGACAATGGTTCCACCTACATTCATGAAGCTTCATAGATAGGTTGGCATTGGTGCAAGAAAGAGCCCTATTTATTTCGGAATCACTAGGTCAAATTCACAGTGACCCTTCACGTAGTAAATTGTAAACAATTGGTTTCCGGATGATAAATTGATAATGATTAAACCCACTTTTGTGCTGTCACAACTCGACATTGGATCGGTGATCCTATCGGCATTTTTTATTGCATGATAATATAGAAAAGTTTGTATGTCTTATAATAATATTGAACTCATAACTTATTACATTTGATTTCCAAAGTAGATGTAGTTTTATGTTAGAACCCCCAAAACTTGAAGTGTAAACCATTTTCTTTGCACTTTCTTTTTTCATCTTCCAGCCACCTTACTTGAAAAATGTTCAGTTTAGTGTCTTGTTTCGCCTGCTTTAGCAGAGGTGAGACACAGACATCACTAATTCTGAAGGCCCAAGGCTTCATCAATGGGTTAGAACTTTTGAATTCTTCAAGATTTTTCTGTGAAACAAGTTTATACCCTACCATTAGTGATAAGCCGATTATCAAAACTTGCTATCAACCAATTACCGGTTATTTCTCTGCCAGTTATGCCGATTCCGATGGTTGAACTAGGACAATGAAGAAAATCTGTTGGTGCCTGTTATACTACATAATTTCGTTGATAAATCATCAATTACGAAAGCTTAATACCACATAAGTTCTCAGAGTATGCATATTTAATGCTGGGCAACATTAGCCAAAATAATATTTGCATTTTGGTTGGGGTGTGGGGAAAAGATCGTTATTAACGATACAATCACACGATATTGTTCTCGTGAAGATTTTGTTTTATTCCGGTAAATAGTGTTAATACGGTTTTGTGTAAGTATACTATACACTTCGCTGTATTAACCAGGAATATACTGAGCACACATACTTTGTGTCTTAAATGAATAATAATTTTGATGTTAATGTGTGTTGTGAAGTCGTATGACGCATTGTTTACACGTTTGTCAGAATGTATAATTCATTGTTCTTTTTTCAACTTGTTACCTCCCTTGATGTGTTTCTCTAATGTTTACATGAACTCTGCAATCTTCGGGAAATGGTGGTGATTTCGTACTGATTGAAGTTGGTAAATTCCGTAATATCTCTGCTCTACAAATCCCCAAATTTTCTGCTATTCACTACACATGTTTTTAATGGGGAAACTTGATTAAAATGGCCAGATATCAAAGTGATTTTTAATATTCAGTGTTAAATAATGAATAACCGGAAACTGTCGGTTGTCATAATCGGCCGATGCCCCAAAACCGGCTGGTTCAGATATCCGATTCCGATTATCAGTTCATTACTACCTACCATGCACTGATATGTCACAATCAAAACCATGTCACTGATATTAAAAATAGATTTCTTGTTAGTCGAGTTGTGATGAAGTCAAACTCGACTTATAGTTTGGTGAATGGTGGTGGGTGGGCGAAAACAATTGGTTTCCAGATGATAACTTGATAATGGTTTGACCCACGTTCATGAAACTTCATAGGTTGGCATCGCTGAGAGGAAGAACTCTATTTATTTTGGACTTGCTTGGTCAAAGGTCAAGGTCACAGTGACCTTGAACATAGTAATTTGGTTCCGGATGATAACTTGGCTATGGTTCAACCCACATTCAAAAAACTTCATATGTAGGTTGGCCTTCATGAGAGGAAGAACCTTATTTATTTTGGACTCACTAGGTCAAAGGTCACAGTCACAGTGACCCTGAACATAGTAAACCAAAACAATTTGTTTCTGGATGATAACTTAATAATGGTTCGACCCACGTTCATGAAACTTAATAGGTATGTTGGCCAGGGGTCAGCCTGGCAGCTGATTTTAGGGAGAAGTGACTTCTCCTTCCAGAGACTTTAGGGAGAAGTCAGGGGCCAGGAGGGAGAAGTCAGTGGACATGAGGGAGAAGTCAGAAAAAAACAACGTATATGACATTCTGACAAAATAAATGTACACAGAGGACACAATTGTGGAGAAAAAAATAAATAAAAGTTATACAAACATACATACACACACAAAACTAAGTCATGTAGGTTAAAATCCTCCCCCTCCCCTACAAAAAATTGTGTCGTCCATGGTTTCTGAATACCCTAACTCTTTCCCTAACAGTGATGACCAGGGTTACCATGCAGTTGATTAGCTCAACTTTGGCGAAGCCAAATTTGAGCTTATGCCATGACCCGTCGTCCGTCTGTCCGTCAACAATTGGATACGGCTCAGGCTAGAGGCCGTATTTATGAACTGATCTTTACGAAACTTCTTGGGTAACTTTGTTATGACCGTGGGACGACAACGAGTGTTTTTGGGTTCGGTCCGAAATTCAAGATGGCTGCCAGCCGCCATTTTGTACCGACGATGCAGAAATCTGTTTTTTGTACAGAACTTCCATATGAAAGCTATGATTTGAATAATTTTTTGTATGAATGTTTAGTACCTTAGGATACATCACATATAATACGGGTTTTTTTCTCGTGCGTAAATTATGCAAATTAGAATAACTTGGATGTTTTTTGGTGTTACTTTCAGCACAGTAAGTGCACATGTCAATACGGCTCTGGCTAGAGGCCGTATTTATGAACCGATCTTTACGAAACTCCTTGGGTACCTTTGTTATCACCGTGGGACGAGAACGAGTGTTTTTGGGTCCTGTCCGAAATTCAAGATGGCCAATGGCAGCCATTTTGTACAAAATTTGGTGCAATCAGATTTTTCACAGAACTTCCATATGAAAGTGCTGATTTGAATAATTTTTTGTGTGAATGTTTAGTACCATGGGATACATCACATATAATACGGGTTTTTTTCTCGTGCAGAAATTATGCAAATTAGATGAACTTTGATTTTTTCAGTGCTACTTACACACAGTAAGTACACATGTCAATACGGCTCGGGCTAGAGTCTGTATTTATGAACCGATCTTCACGAAACGTCTTGGGTACCTTTGTTATCACCTTGGGACGAGAACGAGTGTTTCTGGATGCGGTCCAAAATTCAAGATGGCTGCCAGTGGCCATTTTGTACCGAAATTAGGTCTGATCACTTTTTTTGTACACAACTTCTATACGGCTCAGGCTAGAGGTCGTATTTATGAACCGATCTTTACGAAACTTCTTGGGTACCTTTGTTATCACCGTGGGATGAGAACGAGTGTTTTGGGGTGTGGTCCGAAATTCAAGATGGCCACCAGCAGCCATTTTGTACCAAAATTAGTGCAATCAGTCTTTTGTACAGAACTTCTGTATGAAAGTTCTGATTTGAATAAATTTTTGTATGAATGTTTAGTAACATGGAATACATCACATATAGTACAGGTTTTTTTCTTGTGCAGAAATTATGCAAATTAGATGAACTTTGATTTATTCAGTGCTACTTATACACTGTAAGTGCACATGTCAATATGGCTCGGGCAAGAGGCTGTATTTATGAACCGATCTTCACAAAACTTCTTGGGTACCTTTGTTATCACCTTGGGACAAGAACGAGTGTTTCTGGGTGCGGTCCAGAATTCAAGATGGCTGCCAGTGGCCATTTTGTACCGAAATTAGGTCCAATCAGTTTTTTGTCACAACTTCCACACAGCTCATATTTGTGAACTGATCTTCACGAAACTTCTTGGGTACCTTTGTTTTCACCTTGGGACAGGAATGAGTGTGTTTTGGGTGCCTTTGTTATCACTGTGCTATGAGAACAAATATTTTGGGGTTCAGTCAGACCCACTCTGGGACTCAAAGATTTCTTTTCTAGTTTAGCATCTGACTGTCACCCACCTTTACAATACTTTACCTATACATTTGTTACAGGCAACGCTCAGTATTTATGTACAGACCGTTACAATACTTTATATGTACCTTTGTTATCGGGTCATTACCTAGATGTTTGTCATTGCTGTGTCACATACTATACATGTACATGTCTTTGTCTTGACAAGTTGAGCTACAGTGTCATTGACACTTTCATTTTGTATTTGCCTCAATGCAGTGGATTTGATATTTAGCATTACCCATGGTGAGTGTGTTCTTTGTAATAGAAGGTATATTCTTTTAAAAAAAATATTTAAAGTATTTAAAATAAATTTCAAGTTCACATAAGAAGCTGGGTCATTCATGGTTTCTGAATGTCCTAATTGAATTGAAAAGTGTAGTTAAAAATTTTTCGACATCCTTTGTAAATTAAGCGTCATTAACAATTTGAGTTAATTTATTTCTAAGGTAAATGACAAAATATTTCAGTTGTCTCCCTTACCTGCTGCTCTGGGTGATAATACTCTGATCAGAAGAATGACAATTTCTGCCATCCATCTCACATTGACATGTGCGATTGGTGCTATAAGGCCTGCCATTCTTATCCATCCTAATATGTGTGATTTCTATCGTAGCCTTATTACATTTAAACCCCTTGCAACACATGTTTTCAAAGAAAAACATTCAGTGCAAATTGCGGGGCTAATTTCAATGCAACCAATTTTTCAGTGGAACAGCGTAACCATAAGCAATTTCGACGTTTTTATCGATGATCTGTCCCCTGCACATTTTTGGGGGGGGGTTTGAAACGGTGGTTAACTTTAATAAATTCTAATAAACCAACTCTTTTCATAAATATAAAAATGGGCTAGTTTAGGCTATTTTCAGAGCCGTATGACGGATTTTAACAGCAGCCGTGTTTACTTTTTTGTGAATGCGGAAGCATTGTTTTTTTGGAAAAAAAACATAAGAAAATACAGTAAACTGCCATGTCTCCCAAGGAAGTTTTGGAGGACGACTTGAATTTCACCCCCAATGTAAGCCAAGGCGACTTGAGGAATGACAAGGCTACTTCTTCGCCCCAGTCGCCCACTCGGCTGACCCCTGATGTTGGCCCGGGTGAGTGGAAGACCCCTATTTATTTTGGACTCACTAGGTCAAGGTCACAGTGACCTTAACCCTTTACCCAACGAATCGCCCGCATCCGCCTGCGTAATATGCAAATTCAGCAGTTGAAAAAATATTATTTTTCAAAAAATTTCAACAAAACCATATCATGTGACCCCTTGTTGGAACAAGCTCGTCGAGCTCGTTCCAACGAGGGGTCACATGATATGGTTTTGTTGAATTTTTTTGAAAAATTTGAAAAAATGATATTTAAAATAATAAAGTTTGTTATCCTCTGTGTTGGGTAAAGGGTTAAACATAATAAATCGTAAGCAATTGGTTTCTAGATGATTAATTTGACAATTCCACCCATGTTCATGAAACTTCATAGGTAGGTTGGCATTGTTGCAAGAAAGAGCCCTATTTATTTTGGAATCACCAGGTCAAAGGTCAAGGTCACAGTCACCCTTCACAGAGTAAATTGTAAACAATTGGTTTCCGGACGATAAGTTGATAATGATTAAACCCACTTTTGTGCTGTCACAACTCGACATTGGATCTGTGATCCTATCAGTATTTTCTATGTTTAAGTTATTGGGTCGAGCTTTTCACTCATCTGTAACTTTTTAACCATTGAAAATATTTATTTGAAACTTTGTAGGGAAAAACCCTACTATGATCATACTGTGATAATCAAAATCATGCCACTCTGTTCAATACTAGGGTTGCTGTTAATTAAAAACAGAATTTCACTTCAAGGTTTAGTTCTCAAGTTGAGTGTTTTAATCAGCTGTAACTGTTTTAACTGCTGAACATAAGTCGAAAACTTTATGGGGATGTTCTGAACATTATGACGTGATATGTCAGTCACAACCTTGCTACCAGGTTCAAGGTCAAGATCACTAAAAATAGAATTTCAAGTCAAGTTTAAGTTTTTCAACCGACTATAACAGTTGAAGATAATTTTGTGAACCTTTATGGAGTTATTGGCCCAAAATTTCTATTTTCTGAACCGATGAGCTGATTTGAACCAAATTTTGTATGTTGTATTACTGAGTCATCAGTACTTGATTCATGCAAAATATTATTTTCCCACATCCCCATGGGAACCCCAGGAACTAAAAATATACTACTCCAAGTTTGCTAAGCACCACATATTTGACACATTGTGAAATTTTCTTGTGACACATTTGCGATATTTTCAGTGGATATCATTGAGGAATGCATTGAGATGGTCCCCAGTGTTTACATTAGCTCTCTTGACATGCAGACTTTTCGTGACTGTCATGGAAAGTGTGTACCCCTTGATTTTTATGATGTTTTCATGTACTGTCACATGTTCGTGAGATGTGTAGGGTATTCAGTCTTCATTTCAACACAAACCCTTGTGATTTAATGATTAAGACATTTGTCTGAAGCAGAAATGTGGCGGGCTGTAGGGATGGGGGAGCAAGGGGCTACCCATCGTCAGGTTGGTGAAGCCCTTGGTGTGCACCATACGGTGATCACCAGAGCCTGGGCAAGATTTCAGCAGTAGGGCACACCAGTCAGACGACATGGTGGTGGCAGAGACAGGGCAACATCTGCAGCTGAAGACAGGTTTTTGATCATTCAGGCCCGTAGGAACCGCTTTAACACGGCAACCCAGCTTCGCAGTGACCTTCAGAATGCATCCATGGTAAATGTTTCGACGCAGACTATCCAGGCAAGGTTGCACAAAGGTGATCTCCGATCGAGAAGACCATGCATTTGCATTCAGCTGTCCCAGAACCACCACCAGGCACGATATGAATGGGCCATGGATCACGGATCGACCAGAGAAGATTGGCAACCTGTCCTTTTTACAGATGAGTCAAGGTACTGCCTAGACCACACAGATAGGCATTCTAGGGTATGGAGAAGACCAGGAGAACGATTCCATGCAGCCAACATTGCTGAGCATGACCTCTATGGTGGAGGGTCAATACTGGTCTGGGGCGGCATCGGCTAGGATGGACGAACAGAGCTCTGTGTCCTTGACCGTGGTACATTGACTGCACAGCGGTATATTGATGAGATCCTGGATGATGCCCACGTCAGATTGTTTGCAGGTGCAGTGGGTGATAGATTCATTCTGATGGACGATAATGCCCGTCCTCATGTTGCCCATGCTGTACCGACAGAGGAAGGGGATTGAGCGTATGGACAGTCCAGCAAGATCCCCTGACTGCAATCCAGTCGAACATGTCTGGAATGAGTTGCAGCTTGCAATTTCAGTCCATCCAGTCCAGTCAAGAAGTGTCCAGTAGCTTGGTGCCATGCTGGTCCAAGAATGGAACAACATCCCACAAAGGACCATCTGGAACCTGATTGAGATCTTGAGAAGGTATTGTCAAGCTGTAATTAACAATAATGGGTCTCACTCGATATTGAACCCATATCAGTTCGCTCCTTCAACTTTTTGGCAAATTTGAAAAATTTCCTCTTTTACCAATAATATCCATTTTCCATGGTTATCGTATTGAAAAGCTAAAAAATAATGTCAAACACAAATAAAATCTTAATTTCTGTACTTAAATCATTAAAGATATAATTAAATAAAAAATATATACACTTTTCATTACAATATTTCAACTAAAACGTAAAACAGGTAGTTGGATATACTTGATGCTTATCAAACTTTGAGTAGTATAGAAAAATTTTCAACCTCCCCCCCCCCCCCCCCCCAATACTTCTCAAACCTCACTGAACAGATAACTTATTTGGTATGAAGCATCTTTAGGACCAGTAGAATGGAGTGGTAAAAAACAGTGGCATGAGTTTTGTCATCACGAACTGTAAGGGGATTTGAAAAACTGCTTGCAAAAATTACAGAAAAATCTTCTCCAGAGCCACTGATCAGAATCTAATATTTGGTATGCAGCATCTATTGGGGATCAGATACAAGTTTGTTAAAACTAATCCCCTCAGTTCATAATTGAGCTCAATCCAGTATGAGAAGTATTTATTTAATAATCTTCTCTGGAACAAGGGTCAGATTCAAGTTTGTTCAAATCAAGTTCCACATTCAATATTTTGGCTCCCTTTGGGGCCCTATTTAATCTGAGCAATATGAGAAATAATCTTTAAAATACTTCAGATTGAAGTTTGTAAAAATCAAGAACTTTCATTAATATTTGGGCTCCCTATGAGAGCCCAAGTTTTATCTTAGTGCAATATGAGGAATAATCTTTACAAATCATCCTCTTCAGGTCTATTAGTCAGAACCTTTAATATTTGATATACAGCATCTTTAGGGACCCCCAAGGGGGCCCCGGGAAGTGAAGCAGTGTTTGTTTGCTGTGGTAAACAAGCTCTTTTTCACGGGTAAAATAGGACTGGGTCACTAATGCTTGGGGTGCGAGTCCTCTAAAATAGGCAGCATGGGGTATAAATGATTGATGACCTTGACTTTATCTCCATGTTGTGGTCATGATTAGCCATTGTGCAAAAGTATGTGAACTAAAATACCAATAAATAATTAAATAAATCTTTAGAGAAGTCAGATTAAAATTTGTTCAAAGCAAGCCCTTTGGTTTATATTTGGGCTTCCTATGGGAGTCTGAATTTTAACTTAGTGCCTTAGTGCAATAAAAGGAATAATCTTTAAAAATCTTCTTCAGATGCGCCAGTCAGAATCTTTTGATATTTGGTGTTTAGCATCCGTAGAATGGTCAGATTTAAATTTCTTCAAAGCAAGTCTTAGGTTGATATTTAGTGTTACTTATGGAACCCTGAATTTTAACTTTGTGCAATATGGGGAATATTATTTAAAAATCTTCTCCAGAACCACGGGTCATAATCCTTGGGTATTTTTTTTTATATACAGCATCCTTAGGTGGGATCAGATTCAAGTTTGGTCAAACTAATCCCGATTAATATTTTTGCCCCCTGTGGGAGCACAAATTTTATCTTTGTGAAGTATAGGGAAGAATCTTATTCAGATCCAGCAATCTAAATGTTTTGGTATAGAGCATCCTTAAGGAGGTCAGATTCAAGTTTGCTCAAGTTACATCCCTGAGTTGATATTTGAACTCCCTAATTCTGCATTACTGGAAATCTGGTTATTGTTTGTGTGGTAGCATCTCAATACCATAAAAAATCAACATAATTGGATAACATAGTTATGAATAATTGCATGACTTCATTCCTCTGCAGTGTGAACTGTCCATTGATGCTAATTAAATCCTTCGTTAAACAACTTTTGTCAGGTGAGTGCCTCAGGCCCCATGGGGCATCTTGGTTTTTTTTCAAGTTTAATTCATACTTGCATCCCAAATGTTGACTGGCACAAATCCTGCATTAGTTCATAAGGAATTATTGGAAACATAATCATCAAACATCCCACACATCTAATCTGCACCACATTATAGTACTCATGGGGACCTACGTAACACTAGTGTCATTTCTTGTTTTGCAGTTTCAGTATTATAATCTTCAGTCTCGGTGCTTGGATGGTATTTGTTTCTGTGAACTCAGCTCACTTGACTGAAAGTTGGGGTGATTTATATTTATCAGATTTGGTCCATCATCAGTCAGTTTGTTTGTCATTAGTGAACATGGTATTCACAACGTCTCCGATTTCAGTGAAATTTGAAGTAATTGTTTTGACATCGCATTTTGATTTGGAGTTGGGGGAGGTGGAAAATAACCCAACACTTTTGAACAAATATTCACATGAACTGATTGATACAATGACTTGACCCTTGGTACAGAGCTTCCTTTTTGAAGGGACAAGATTTTTGGCTGCACCCAAAATTTATATTTTATGAACCAATGGGTCGATTTGAACCAAATTTGGTATGCACTATTATTGGGTCATAAGAACTTGATTCATGCACACGAAAATTTCTCGCGTCCCCATGCTTCCATGTTTGATACATAACATCTTCTTGGTGATTTACGAGTTTGTTCAAATCAAGCCTTAGAGCCTTATTTAGGAGTACCGCTGGTCCCTCAGCTTTTAATTCTCTGAGCAATTATGGGAAAACATTAACCTCATCTCAAACCACAGCTCCAAAGGCTTTCATGTTCAGCAAGATTGAAACTCTAATCTTTAAGAGTTTTTCAACAGACATAATGCTGAAATTGATATTTTTTATTTGCAAGATGTCCCAAAAACCATGTAACATTATATAACCACAGTTTTTTCATAAAAGCCTTCTACTCCTGCTACTGCGAAACTTTTTAAATAACTGTCCACCAAAATTGTTCTGTTATTTCTTGAGATTTATTTTCTGCTAGTAGCCTTACACAGAAATTCAGATTTGCTTATTATAGATTTGGTCTCCCGTCTCATTTTGTTTTGTGCTCCCATTTGTGACTATTTTGGTTTTGAAATTTTTTTAATTGCTGGTTTGTTGATCAGCTTTTGAAATACTATTTCTGTGTGAGAAAGAATCAATGGAAAAATTGAGTTTTGATAATTACAAATTCATCAACAGTTGAAGCCCATCTAAAATCGGTTCTAAAATAATCTCCCCTTTCAAAATGTTTTCTGCAGTCAATTATCTCATGTTTTGTAGTCTTGTTCTCATGTGAAGGCAAAGTTGTTTGAAATTTAAAAAAAAAAATCAATCTAAATATTATAGGGGCAATAAGCTGCGATTTTGAAAAAATAATTTGACCATTTAACAAAACCACAAAGTCTGTAATACAAAAGTACCCTTACGTTTTATATATAATTTGTAGGAAAGCATCCAATTTCGATAAAATAAATTAACTTGAAGGCGAAAATTTATCGGATTATTTAAAAAATGGCAGCCTGTAGTTTTCAACCCAAACGGGTTATCATTCAGACAATTCTGTGCAATGGCATTTTCCTTATTCATCCAAATTAGCTTTCTTAGAAGGACAAAGGTGAATGTTGTATTCACACTGGTCGATATATGATGTACGCATCACTGAAATCTGTTTTATTAGATTCCTGTTGTTGATAAACGTGCTGAGGGTTTTTAGCTCACCGAAGGGAGCTAAACTTATCATTTGCCGTCTGTCGTCGTCCGTCCGGCGTCATGAACATTTTTCAAACGACTTCTCCTCTGAAACCGCTAGGTCGTTTTGCTCAAAACTTGGTATGGATGTTCATTACCATATGTCAATTCAAGTTTGTTCAAATGAAATGGACATGCCCACTTGGGGCTCCATAGGGAGCATAACTCTGATAGCACCGTATGTATATTAGAGAAATTACAAAAAAATCTTCTTCTCCCGCACAAGCAGGGACCAGCCGTGAGGGCGACTAGGGCGATTAAGTCGCCCTTCTAAGCCCAAAGTCGCCTAGAAAAATAGTCGGGGCGATTACAAGTCGCCCTCTAAAAATTGGCCCAAATGAGAAAAGGCTGAACTGAGTGTAGTCCAAACTTGGACTCACAGTCCGTAATATAATTGTTGGTGATGGTACGGCCTACAGGCCGTACCAACGCCAAAAATTATATTACGGACTGTGGGTCCAAGTTTGGACTAAACTGAGTGATGCGAGGTTTACATGAAAACGAGTATTTTCAAAAATCGAATGTGCTCGAGTGTGATAAATGGGCATTTTAATTCGTCAAATAAACGTCCATTTATTTGAAATCACACGACAAGCAATTGTCCATTGTCGCTTTTGGTGGATTTCTTTATTTCTATTTTGTTGCGTTCCAGTCGGAGCTTCAAGTGTCGAAACGAAAATAGGTGACATACGCGACTCAACAAACAACCCAGTTTGAAAGTAGGTTACGTCGCTTAGGATGCCGAAAATGTATACACAACGGACGTATTTTATAACACATTATTTTCATTTCGATTTGCTGACGACTGTTAACTGTTGGGCTGTCTATTCCCAGAAAAACACGAATGGAATTGAAACACATGAAAAAAAGCTTTAGTGATGTCAAGAAAAGCTTTGTACAGGACACAAGTGTGCATGTGGACGATCTTGAAAAAGGGTCCTCCTAAACATCGGAATGACATGAAATGACGCGGAATGACACTGGAATGCCATAAAAATGATGCGGAATGACATTTCTTTTACAAAATACTCGACCCCAGAATGTATTTTGTTTATTAACTAACAAAGAACCTCCCAAGCAACCTTCTTACATCTGGTCCTGTTCACACTTTCAGACTTAGGAAATTATTAGCTTAGTAGACTTTGTTGAAAGGCAACCACAGGAGGGTGATGGGGGATTGGCACGAAGAAGAGGTGAGGGGTCATGAAGGAGAAGGTAGCAGTGGGGGATTTTCAGTCAATAATTACATTGTGATTTTTTAACCTGGCACAGATGCATCATAGACAACTGGACCTGGATTATTTGTACGTTAATGGAGGACCATAAATTGAAAATATGAAGGGGTGGCGGGGTGGTACATGAATATTCTTAATTTTCCCCACTTGCCTATGAAGTCTCCCTACATGACTCTGCAGTCTCCCTATTTTTTCTGGAGGGAGACTTGAAGTCTCCCTAAAATTCCCTCCTAGGCTTGTCCCTGCGCACAAGTGGGCAGAATCATTTGATATTTGGTCTACAGCATTATGGGGTGGATCTGATTCAAGTTTGTTCAAATCGGCTCCCTGGATTCATATTTGGGCTCATTATAGAAGCCCAAATTCAAACTTAGTGCATTTCAGACAAATTTCTTAAAAATTCTTCTTCTCCAGATCCAGCGGGTAGAATCTTTTGATATTTGGTATGCAACATTGTAAGGTGGATCTGATTCAAGTTTGTTCAAATCGACCCTCTGGATTCACATTTGGGCTCAGTATAGAAGCCCAAATTCGAACTTCGTGCATTTCAGGCAAATTTCTTAAAAAATCTTCTTCTCCAAATCCAGCAGGCAGAATCTTTTGATATTTGGTATGCAACATTGTGGGGTGGATCTGATTCAAGTTTGTTAAAATCGTCTCCCTGGATTCATATTTGGGCTCACTATAGAAGCTCGAATTCGAACTTAGTGCATTTCAGGCAAATTTCTTAAAAAAAATCTTCTCCAGATCCAGCAGGCAGAATCTTTTGATATTTGGTATGTAAAATTTTGGGGTTGATCTGATTCAAGTTTGTTCAAATCGGCCCCTTGGGTTCATATTTGGGCTCAGTATAGGAGCCCAAATTTGAACTTAGTGCATTTCAAGCAAATTTCTTTAAAAACCTTCTTCTCAAGATCCAGCAGGCAGAATCTTTTGATATTGGGTATGCGGCATGCTTAGGGGCTGAAATTCAAGTTTGTTCAAGCCAAGTCCCTGGGTTCATATTTGGGCTCACTGTGATAGCCCGAATTATAACTTGGTTCAAAATAAGGAATTTTCTTTAAAAATCTTCTTCAGATCCAGCAGTCGGAATGTTTTGATATTTGGTATGCAGCATCCTTAGGGGGGTGAGATTCAAGTTTGTTCAAACCATGTCCCTAGGTCCATATTTGGGCTCACTGTGGAAGCCCGAATGATAACTTAGTTCAAAATAAGGAATTTTCTTTAAAAAGCTTCTTCTTCAGATCCAGCAGTCGGAATGTTTTGATATTTGGTATGCAGCATCCTTAGGGGGGTGAGATTCAAATTTGTTCAAGTCATGTCCCTAGGTCCATATTTGGGCTCACTGTGGGAGCTTGAATTGTAACTTAGTTCGAAATGAGGAATTTTCTTAAAAAATCTTCAGATCCAGCAGTCGGAATGTTTTGATATGTGGTGTGTAGCATCCTTAGTGGGGTGAGATTCAAGTTTGTTAAAACCAAGTCCCTGGGTCCATATTTGAGCTCCCTGTGGGAGCCCGAATTATAACTTAGTCAGTATGACGAATTTTTCTTTAAAATTCTTCTTCAGATTCAGCAGTCGGAATGTTTTGATATTAGGCATGCAGCATCCTTAGGGGGTGAGATTCAAGTTTGTTCAAGCCAAGTCCCTGGGTTCATATTTGGGTTCACTGTGGGAGCCTGAATGATAACTTAGTTCAAAATGAGGAATTTTCTTTAAAATCTTCTTCTTCAGATCCAGCAGATGATTGCTTTTGATATTTGGTATGCAGCATCCTTAGGGGGGTAAGATTCAAGTTTGTTCAAGCCATGTCGCTAGTTCCATAAAATTTGTCTCTCATGACTTCATTCCTTTGTAGTGTTTATGAACCATGTCTTACTGAATGTGACCCCAAATACTTCTTTGAACCACTTTGGCCAGTAAGCTATTAAGGCTCCTTGGGGCCTCTTGTATTGGATAGATAACTGCAATTTATTTGAATGTTGCAAAAAGTTTTTTAACTAGTAGTGCACAGTTATTACTAAAATAATGCGTAGTTCTTTATTCAAAGAGCAGAAAGTTAAAATTAGAAACTGTGTGTATTCAGAAATGATGTCACACAGATTCGTTTACTTCCGATAATGTCGTGTTTCCCGCGATTTTGTCTCTATTAAAGCTCTTTAATTACAGATTTATGTAATTTTGCGCTGCTTCTGATGCCTTACAGTTTGCATACTGTGCGGGGTTTTTTTTACATGCGCTTTTACATACAAGCAAAATCTGAGTTGACATTTTTTTCAATTTAGTGGCTTATTCTCCATTCAAGATAAATAGTTTGGTGGGTTATAATTGCTGTTTTTTTGCACTAGGCCAGCTTGTTTTGTGAATAGTTCACCTAATTTTTGTTCTGGTGCGGTGTTTAACATGTGGTGAATAATGTAAAATTTACATTTTTCTATTTCTTTATCTAAAAGTTAAAAACTTACTTTTTCAGATTTGGTCAAGCCAGGTGAGTTTTAATCCCTCCCAAGACTGAGAAATCATCTTTTTCAGTTTTTTTTTTTTTTCATTCTCTAAATGACATGATGCAACTTAACACCAGATTTTGTTTCATTATTGTATATTTGTGTTTTTCTTTGCACTGCCTTTGGAATAATTAATTTCCATTGTAAAACACATTAAGCTATGTTGAGATGATGGCACAGTAGCCCATTGGCTTGCATGCCAAGCTGCAAATCAAGAGAGACTGTGAGTGCATCGTGTCAGTCACATGCATTTGGGTTTTTCTGTGGCAGCCTCGGGAATTGGGGCAATGCTTGTTGACACTTGGTCAACAAATTCTGTTTTACCGATATAATAAGAGCTCATTACTGTCAATTGGTCTGGAACTCCCCTAGAATAAGTGATGTAATAATAAACAATTGACAGAAGTTAAATTTCAGGGTGTTTGATGACTGGATTCGCATAGCAAAATGCAAAACAAAAATGTCCAAATGCTAACCATTTTTATTTCATATTGGCTTTATATTCACTATTTATTATCACTCTTTGAAACCAAGATGGAAACTGTTAATCAAAGTTTTAAAAACCAATAATACCCTGAATTTATACATATTATGTGGTTGTGAAATAGCATAGCCTAAGATGCTGAAAGTGATCTAACCCCCACTTACCCCCCCCCCCCCCCCCCTCCCCTCCCCCCTAAAAAAAAAAACATGAAAAAAGATAAAACAAACTTACATCATGTCCTTATGCAAGACACTAAATTGCAGTGGTTTTGTGGGAAGCATGGTGTGCTTAGATGTATGGCAACTAACTAACTAAACTAACTAGCAGTCATCATCTCTGTCAAACAAGATATTAATGATTCAATTGTCAATTCTACATGAAGTCTCAATGAAAGGAAAGCGAACCTTACACTCATTAGAAAAGATTGCCTTTTTCTCTCTTTTGACGGATGGTCCTTGCAGATTCTTATATGGTCTCAAAGCAACTTTCAAACTTATAGTGTTAAACCTCTTAAGTTATTGAATGAATTTTGTGGGTACCCTGTGAGAGACAGTTTTTTGTAATGATCTCTAGTTGAACTCTTTATAACACTGCAGTTTGGCAACAAGACTGGTTCAAGTTTTATAATACTGAATTTCACTAGAGCTAGGCATTTTGGAATTATCGGGTTCGGTCCCAGTTTTTGTGGCAAACCAGAAAACCAAACAGCAGGACCTAGTAAAAAACTTCTGAATGGTTTCACTGCATTTGTGCATAAACTGATCAAATTATCTTACTGGCAGGAAACTAGAGTAGCCCCTATGGATTCTTGTCACTTAGTCTATCCGGTAAAGGGGTAGTTACGTTGTGTTCTCAATGTCACATTTTCTCCCGTATTGACTTGTCATCTGAACAAGTCAATAAGGGAGCAAATGTGATAATGAGAACACAATATAGATTAGATGAACTTTGTTTAGTTGTTCCGCTTACTTGTTCTACCCCCACTTCAGAAGAGAAAGGGCGGTATATTGGATTGCATGTGTCCGTCTGCCCGTCTGTCCTCCATTGCAATATCTCAACAGTGAGGGGATTGATTTCAATGAAATTTGGTATGAGGGATCCTTGTGACAAGCTGCTCCTGCATGATATAAAAAAGTTGCCTGCATATTTTTCAACAGTTACAACCCTTATCCTTATACTTCATCTGTCCAGCACTGCTGTGGGGGGTAAAATTGCCTTCAGCAATATCTCTTGTTTTTTCTTAATTGGTAGGCTTGGCAACTAATCCCAAAGAACCCCCTCAGAATGATCAAGAGAATGTGGGCCCGAACCGAATGGATATACTTAAAAACATGGCTTTGTTTTTTATGAGTGGTGTCATACAAACTATTGCAAATTTATTGAGGAACCTGGAGTATATGTTCTTAACACATAGAAAGGGGGCGCGGTGGCTCAGTAGGTAGAGGTGCAGGCTGAAAGCCGAGAGGTCCTCGGTTCGAATCCCACCTGTGGCAACCGCGTTGTGTCCTTGGGCAAGACACTTCACCCCCATTACCCATGTGGGGGGCAAGGTGACGCTGTGCACTAAGGCGTACTGCACGTCGATGGTGCACCTGTCTTCAACCAATGCTAACCCGGCTTGTGTGGAGTTAGTATGTTGGGGAGCTGACAGTTGCTCGCCGTTGCCCGGTGGTTCTCTTCGGGTACTCCAGCTTCCTCCACACGTAAAACTGTCGTGGTCATGATTAGCCATTGTGCAGAAATATGTGACCTTAAACACCAATAAATAAATAAATAACACATAGAAAAACGGAATTAAAACACTTTTTTTCCTGAAACTAAATCTGAAGAATCAAAACCTCGAAATAGCGAGCTATCAATTTGTGGTGTAGAAATTGCTACTTGAAACTGTTTCAGCATTTTTCTACTCCAGAAATTAAATGTAGAATCTTCCAATACATATCAATGGATTCAAATTGGTGTATCATTAAAAAAACAGCTGAATAGAGGAACTGTATTAAAGGGGTATGGTAGGCAAAGAAAGTTGGAGATTTCTTCCTGCCACTCCAAAAAATAATTTTGGATAATACCAAGGTATTCTCCTACAAGAGGATCTGACACTGACAGCCATTTCCTTACTCACATGGTTACTGTCATTGAGAGTTTCTAGGACTTGAAATATTTTGATCTATGCAAAACCATATGCAAAATACTTTATCATTAAAAAACAGGAAAATTTTAGGAAAGGTGTGTGCTGGGTCCACCTTTCTGAATCCACTCTGAAATAGGTCAAAATGGCTTTGAAAATTTTCTATGGAAATAAGAGTTTTGTCTTAAGCCTATGCACACTGATGTCAGAATACCAATATGTCAAGAAAAATGCAACTACAAATTTAATTCTTGTTTGACAGAGCTCTGTCAAATGGTTGCGTGGTGGCTCAGCAGTTAAGGCATTGGACTTCAAACCGAAAGGTCCACGGTTCGATTCCTCCCAAGGGCAGTGGCATTGTGTATTTGGGCAAGGCACTTAATATCCCCCGTTTCCCACGTGAGGGAATGTTGGTGCTGTGTACTAAGTCATACTGTACGTCGATGGTGCACATGTCTGCAACCAATGCTAACCCTGCTTGTGAGGAGTTAGTATGTTGGGGAGACTGACAGTTGCTCACCATTGCTCAGTGGTTCTCTCTGGGTACTCGGGCTTCCTCCACCCGTAAAACTGTCTGACACGAGGTGACCTTTTATGTTGTTAAACCCTAATAAATAAATAAAATAGCTCTGTCAAACAAGAATGAATTGGTTTTATCATTCAGTCCATTATGGGAAGAAAAGTTTGCGGCTTGAAAATTTGGTAATTTGACATCAGTGTGCAGAAGGGGGAAATTTGAGATGGCATAGTGCTTGAGTCCTTCAAAGTACTTGAATTTGTTTTTCTCTCGGGAACCCTGGGCAGTGGAGCTGTGCTTACTTATTGTGGTAAACAAGTTAAGCTTTACTGGTAAAATAAAACCCAGAACCAACACCAAGGGTGGGAGTTTTCTAAAGTGACCAGCAGGTATAAATGCTTGGCTAAACTTGATTTTAAACATATGTTGCAGTTTCCTGCATGTTCTGGGAAAAGTTATTTATTTATTGGTGTTTAAGATCAGTTTCAGCATCTATTCCTATAACCTGAGTCTTGTGTGCCATCTTTGATCAGATCGAGACAAAAAAATTCCTGTAAATTGAGGTGTTACAGTGTATAATAACAATAAATGGTAACAGAATGAAATTCGGGAATCAACAACAATAACTTGAATTTAAGTTAGTCCAAAATAAAGTTCATTAAAATCCAGTTATGAAGAAACTTTCCAGCTGGTATTGTAATGTCCAAGAATGTGTCTGCAGAAACAGTATTCAATAAACTGCAATGAAATGTTCATTCAGAAATTCAGCAGTCTCCCATAAATTCCAATGAAGCACTCAGTGAAATTCAAATGATTCAAATGGATTTAATATTCTACAAGTATTTGCTCCTCAGGTAGTTTGAAAATTATCCAGTTGAATTCTGGTTTTTCACAAGAATAAAATGTGGTTTGCACAAGAATAAATTCCCTTCAAATTTTGGAAACACTTTCCAATAGAAAATGATGCTCAGATCATAAAATAATATTCCGTAAAATATATATTAACCCTTTGAACCTTGAAGGCCGTTTTTCTGGCCGGGTCACAGGCTACGTCATAATGTCATTAAGTGGGATGTCTACAAGGTAAATTTGTGGTGTAGATCAATTAATATTTTCAACTTGCAACCCGAAGGTTGCAAGTTGAAAATATCTATTGGTCTAATCCCAAATAATAAATGTGGACTCTCTGACATGGAACATACCATCAGGGTTCAAAGGGTTAAACTCAGCTGCTGTCTAATAATAATGCACTGTTCTGTAATAATAATCTTCAATGTTCCATGAATGCTGAGTGTACAACTAAGTCACTTCTCAGTAATGTGTGAGATGAATGAGTGACTGAATTCTGTTGACAGAGGTTATTTTTTGGTCTTCAGATAGAAAGTTCCAGAATAGATTTCTTCAGTCTTCAACTGTTCCTTTAATCACTAATTGGCTAAATCAGATCACCTCCTTAAGGTTCTAGATGATTCTGTCTAATTTCAAATGAACAAGTGTGACCTTCCCCGTGGGAACCCCGGGAAGTAAGCAGCACTTGTTTACTGTGGTAAACCAGTTCCGCTTTACTAGTAAAATAGGACCCAGTCACCAATGCTTGGGGGTGAAAGTCCTCTAAAATGGGCAACATGTTGATCAACGATTGACTAAACTTGACTTCATCTCCATGTTGTGTCACGATTAGCCATGGTGCATAAATATGTGACGTTAACCACCACCAAACAAACAAACAAGTGTGACCCCAATAAACAATTAGTGAGCTGAAAATAGATACTGTGTGACAGTGTCTGTAAACATATTGATAGGTACATTCAAAGGTCACTCAATGCAAATAAGCTATCAGTCCAGGCAAAAATCTGCTTTCTTTAAATCAAAATAATTTTAGAAAATATTAATTGTTTATGATTATTAACCAAAGACATATCAATTGTGATATCATAATAGGGGCCTTTAACAGTTAATGAGGTTACAATGTTGCAAGGTGTGTTGTGAAATGAAATGCACAAACTTTTAAGGCAAATACTCCTGCTGGGACAGGCTGATTGGAAAAAATGGGTAATTATTTTTTTTTTTTATTATTATTGTATTATTGTGCACTGGTAAAGTAAATGGTGCATAGAAGAAATTTTGAAGATAATTAACACTGAATTATTTTGTAATTTAGTTCCGAAGGAAATTGGAAGTTGCATCAATGTCTGAGTTTCTTTCTTGCAGATGGTTAGTATCAATATTCTCTGTCTCATGTGAACAGCACACTTCCTTGGAATTTCTAGGATGAAGGTAAATCAGGTTCATTAATGTTTTTCAATTCCTGTCACCGGGACTCGACAGTTGTGCACCTCACTTCAAATAGTAGACAGCAGTATACATACATATCTCATTTTCAAAATCAAAAAACTCACCATTATTTGTCAAAAACCAACAAAGGCAGTTAGAGAGTGATGCATTCATATACTACTCAAAGTTTGCTAAGCAAATATTTGACACATCATTGTGAAATTTGCTCGTGACATATTTGCAATATTTTTGGTGGATATGATTGCGGAATGTATTGAGATGGTCCCCAGTGTTTACATTAGCTCTCTTGACAGGCAGACTTTTCGTGACAGTCATGGAAAGCATGTACCCCTTGATATTTTTACACTGTAAACCAATGGCCCAGACTAGCTGGTGCTTAACTCAAAGTTATCAAGGGCCAAACACAAATTTTGAACCACCCAATCCCCAAAATTTTTTTGCAAAACTGAAAATTAAAAGTCTTATCTGGCCCTCCATAATTTACTCTACGCACATGCGCAGACGTCAGGAAGTGACCGGAATTGGCGCCAACATCATTCTTTGTTTGGTCCTAAAAGTCATTAACAATGAAATGACATCTGTGCTTTAAAATCTCCTTTTTTGACGATGCCAGACCAATCAATGCAAGAATTGGTGGATACAAGGCTGTTATTGGATGAAGGAAGTGTTCAGCGGTGGTTTTGGACGTTCAGGGTTGTAACTTTATAATAATTATAAAATTATTTCATGTTTCCCAATTTCGGGACATATGCCTGACGTCATCATTTTTAAAAATGATTATTCCACTGTGTGTTAAGTATTCTTTCACTCTCCTTCCATGAACCCTTCCTGTTAAACTCATCAGCTTTTTGGTCAGAATTTGTAACACTGTGGGCAATGGGAAAAAATTAAAGAATTGTTTGTTTCCAAACCACTGCTCCAAAAAGCTTTCATATTTTACATATAACATCTTTGGGACATTGATTCACATATTTGTTGAAATCAAATCCCTCGGTCCATATTTAGGTTCCCTATTGGAGCCTAAATGTTCAAATTAGTGCAATATGAGGAATATTCTTTAAAAATCTTCTTCGGATCCACAAATCAGAATCGTTTGATATTTGGTATGCAGCATCCTTAGGGGGGTGACATTCAAGTTTGTTCAAGCCAAGTCCTGGGTTCATATTTAGGCTCAAAATTTGGGGTCCCTGTCCGGACTTAGAAATTTTGGACCAAAATCCAGAAATGAGTTTTTAGCTCACCTGGCCTAAAAGGCCATGTGAGCTTTTCTCATCACTTGGCGTCCGTCGTCGTCTGGCGTCTGTAAACTTTTCACATTTTCATCTTCTCTGTAACTGCTGAGCCAGTGTGAACCAAACTTGGCAGGAATGGTCTATGGGAGGTCCTCTACAAACGATCCTCATTTTGATTCTGGTTGGTGGATTTTCGAAAATCTTCTCTAAAACTGCCAGGCCAAATGTTTTGAAACTTCACATAAATGATGACTGGGACCCCCTGTACCAACGATCCTCATTTAATGTTGATTGGGTCACAAACTTGTCCGCAATTGCGGCTTATAGTTACTGTAGAAACCCTATGGGAAATCACATTTTCCTCTACTTCTCGGAAAAACTGAGGCGACATGAAAACAAACCTTGCAGGGATAGTCTATGGGAGGTCCTCTACAAACGATCCTCATTTTGTTCCCGTGGGTTGAAAAACATGGCCGCCAGAGGCATTCTTGGATTCTGATTAGTAGATTTTCAAAAATCTTTTCCTCTGAAACTGCCAGGCCAAATGTTTTGATACTTCACATAAGTGATGACTGGGACCCCCTCTACCAACGATCCTCATTTAATGTTGATCGGGTTGCAAACATGGCCACAATTGCAGCTTATAGTTACTATAGAAACCCTATGGGAAATCACATTTTCATCTTCTTCTCTGGGCCTACAGAGCCGACGTGAAACAAACCTGGCAGGGATGGTCTATGGGAGGACCTCTACAAACAGTCCTCATTTTGTTCCCGTGGGTTGAAAAAAATGGCCGCCAGAGGCATTCTTTGATTCTGATTGGTGGACAGGCCTGGCATTCTAAAAAATCCAGGAGGGCAAAACATCGCTCTCCTCAATCACCTTAGGAGAGCAATTAGCTTTACACAGCATTTTAAGTATCCAGTTGAATGAATTCATTGAAACTGAAACCAACAAACTATTACATCAGTGATTTTATTAACTTTACTAAGGTAAAGCAAAATCTCTTAGACATCTATATGTCTCACTCAACAACCGAACATACACTTGACAAGACCTGTGTGTGCTCAAGTTGGGGGGAGGGGGGGGGGGGGGGATGGGTGGGTTGAAGGTTGTAGTGGTAGGCATGTGACTTTCTTGGACAACAGGTCTGCTTGAATCTACAGTCACATACTGGTGCACTTGCTTCAAGTGACAGGATAGTAGTAATGGTAGTACATTATAGTGTCAATATTCCTTGAATAATTACCCTTCAAACTGTGATGTCAGTTGTTGAAACTGACAGAAAATAAAATATTGCTGTGACCCATTTTGCTTCAAATGATTGCAACTGTGTTTGGGTATGTACAAAGTACATACACAAACACAGTTGCAGCCATTATCTTTTACCACTAAACCACTTTCAAAATGAAATTATGTGATGTTATGTGACTTCGAAGTTAAATTACATTTTTGCTTTACAACAAAAATTTAATGTGAGCATAATACATGTAATCTCAATCATCCCAGACCAAAATATTTAGGAGGGCAATTTTTCGCTCTCCTTAATTCTTTCAGGAGGGCAGTAAGGAGAGCTAAAAAATCGCTCTCCTGAAATTGCCAAGCCTGGGTGGATTTTCGGAAATCTTCTCCTCTGAAACTGCCAGGCCAAATGTTTTGATACTTCACATAAGTGATGACTGGGACCCCCTCTACCAACGATCCTCATTTAATGTTGATCGGGTTGTAAACATGGCCACAACTGCGACTTATAGTTACTATAGAAACCCTATGGGAAATCACAATTTCATCTTCTCTGGAACTGCTGAGCCCACGTGAACCAAACTTCGCAGGAATGGTCTATGAGAGGATGGAAATATGTGGCTACCAGAGGCTATATTCTAATGCTTAACCCAATGCCTCTCCTGTCTGCACGAAGATCGGTACTGTCTGCAAAATACTTGTTTTTTGAGAATCTGGTAAGGGTTGGTTCCAGTTTTCTCCACTGAGAACTGGGAAAAAAAACCCAAAATATTGTGTATACAGTACAAGTCAAAATAAGCCGTAGCATAACTGCAATAAACTAAGTAAACTGCTGCTCCTGCCCTGACAAGATCAGAATCTGACATTTTCTGGAAAGCTATTAGTGAGAGCTTTCCAGAAAATGATGTCAGCTTCTGGTCTTACCAGTGTTGGAAGAGAAAGATACATAGTTTATAGGATTATCCTACACAACTTATTTTGACTTGCAACTGTATATGTTGATTATTATACCCCCGCTTCGAAGAAGTGGGGGCTATATAGGAATCGCCCTGTACGTCCGTACGTACGTACGTACGTCCGTCCGTACGTCCATCCGTCCGTACGTCTTTCCGGACATGAAATTCTTGTGTGCGCAACTCCTCCTACTTTTATCAATCAATTTGGACAAAACTTTTCAGACATCATCACTACTAAGTGAACATGCGCATATTCCAAGATTTTTGATCTGCGACAATTTTAACCAGGTTATCTTCCTTTGACTTAGATTTAGTATGTCTTTCAGTTCGAACAAATTCTTGTGTGCGCAACTCCTCCTACATTAATGAACCGATTTTGATGAAACCTTTCAAACATCATCTCTACTAAGTGAACATGTGCATATTCCAAACTTTTTAATCTGCGACAATTTTAACCAGGTTATCTCTCTTGAACTTTGATTTAATATGGGTTTCTACATGAAATTCTTGTGTGCGCAACTCCTCCTACATTTATCAGTCAATTTGGACAAAACTTTTCAGACATCATCACTACTAAGTGAACATGCGCATATTCCAAGATTTTTGATCTGCGACAATTTTAACCAGGTTATCTCCCTTTGACTTAGATTTAGTATGTCTTTCAGTTCGAACAAATTCTTGTGTGCGCAACTCCTCCTACATTAATGAACCGATTTTGATGAAACCTTTCAAACATCATCTCTACTAAGTGAACATGTGCATATTCCAAACTTTTTGATCTGCGACAATTTTAACCAGGTTATCTCTCTTGAACTTTGATTTAATATGGGTTTCTGCATGAAATTCTTGTGTGCGCAACTCCTCCTACATTTATCAATCAATTTGGACGAAAGTTTACAGACATCATCACTACTAAGTGAACATGCGCATATTCCAAAATTTTTGAGCTGTGGCAATTTTAACTAGGTTATCTCCCTTTAACTTAGATTTATTATGGGTTTCTACATGAAATTCTTGTGCGTGCAACTCCTCCTACATTTATCAATCAATTTGGACAAAACTTTTCAGCCATCATCACTACTAAGTGAACATGCGCATATTCCAAGATTTTTGATCTGCGACAATTTTAACCAGGTTATCTCCCTTTGACTTAGATTTATTATGTCTTTCCGTTCGAACAAATTCTTGTGTGTGCAACTCCTCCTACATTAATGAACCGATTTTGATGAAACCTTTCAAACATCATCTCTACTAAGTGAACATGTGCATATTCCAAACTTTTTGATCTGCGACAATTTTAACCAGGTTATCTCTCTTGAACTTTGATTTAATATGGGTTTCTGCATGAAATTCTTGTGTGCGCAACTCCTCCTACATTTATCAATCAATTTGGACAAAAGTTTACAGACATCATCACTACTAAGTGAACATGCGCATATTCCAAAATTTTTGAGCTGTGGCTATTTTAACCAGGTTATCTCCCTTTAACTTAGATTTATTATGGGTTTCTACATGAAATTCTTGTGCGTGCAACTCCTCCTACATTTATCAATCAATTTTGACGAAACCTTTCAAACATTATCACAACTAAGTGAACATACGCATATTCCCAAATTTTTGATCTGCGACAATTTTAACCAGGTTATCTCCCTTTAACTTGGATTTATTATGGGTTTTCAAATGGGATTCTTGTGTGTGCAACTTCTCCTACATTAATGAACCGATTTTGAATACATGTTGCACATTGTAAATGTGTTTTTCCAAATGTAAACCATATATGTGTGGGCTCTTTAAGTATTCAGTGCTGTTCTGTGGAAGGCCACATGCAAATACAAATTTCAACAACAAAAAATGATCTTTATGTATACATTTCCTTATGGCCTTCGCCTACATGATCAGAAGTGCATTCCTCTAAAAACCCAAAGCGGGGGTATTAATCACCTTCAGTGATAGTTTAGTTGGTGTCAAGTTTCTTATCAGAAAATACTGACAGAGTGATGACAGGTGTTTGGAATGCCAGGAAAGTTTTTTGTTCATATCCTGTCAGCTTAGATGACAGTAATTATATATATCTTTTAAGATCTGACAAAATTGATGTAAAATGTGTTTCCTGTAACCCTTTACCTATCCAAAGCTATTTTGAAAGAGACTACTGTCTGAGAAAATTGTAATTTTCAAAATATTTAACTTTCTTTTCCTGATTTTTTTTTTGTTGACACAGAATTCATAAATGTGTGCATTTTCAAGAAAATTTTCTTTGAAACTGCAAGGCCAAATGGTTTGAAAACGTAGTGTGACTGATGACTGTAACCCCCTCTTCCAATGATCCTCATTTTAATCTTCATCTTGTGCAGTTATGGCTGCAATTGTGGCGTATAGTTACTATAGAAACCCTATAGGAAATCACATTTTCATCATCTTCACTGAAAGTACTGAGCCAATGTGAACCAGACTTGGCAGGCATGGTCTATGAGAGGTTCTCTACAACTGTTACTCATTTTATTCCTGTTGGGTGAAAAAACGTGGCCGCCAGAAGCATTCATTGTTTTTGATTGGTCAATTTTGAAAAACTCTTTTCCTCTGAAACCACAGGGCCAAATGTTTTGAAATTTTGCATGGTTGATTACTGTGACACCCTCTACCAACGATCCTAATTTAATGTTGATCGTTTTGCAAACATGGCCACAATTGCAGTTTATAGTTACTATAGAAAAACCCTATGGGAAATCACATTTTCATCTTCTCTCTGGAACTACTGAGCCGCCATGAACCAAAACTTGGCAAGAATGGTCTATAGGAGGCCCTCTACAAATGATCCTCATTTTTGTTTCTGTTGGTTGGAAAAAAATATGGCCACCAGAGACATTCTATGATTCTGTTTGATGGATTCAAAACTTCACGTCATTGAAGACTGGGACACCTTCTACCAATGATCCTCATGTCATGTTGATGTAATTTTGCAAACATGGCCACAATTGCAGCTCATAGTTAACATGGAAAGACTATGGGAAATCACATTGTTATATGTAGTTCCAGGTGAGCGATTACAGGCTCTGTAGAGCCTCTAGTTTATTTTTTTATGCGTTTCGGTAAATTTTAAGACCCAAATTTTTTTTTTTTTTTTTACACTGAAAATTTTGGGTCTGGGTGGGACTTGGAAATGTTGGACCAAAATCCGGGAATTAGTTTTTTGGTTTTTTATGCATTTTGGTCAATTTTAAAAGAAGAAAAAAAAATTTTAGTCTGAAAATATTTTGTTAGGGACTTCGAAAATTTCCGAACAAAAATTAAAAAAAATCTGTTTTTATGCGTTTATCTCAATTTTGGGACGTGCAGGAACTGAAAATAGAAGGAAAATCATGTGTATTGTGTGGGCACAATCACTTCATCTAGTTGGTATATGTTTTTCTTAGGAGGGGCGTATGCAGCTTATTCAAGTCAAGTCCCTGGTTTGAAATTTAGACTACCATGTCAGGTGAGTGCCCTTAGGCCCCCTGAGGCCTCTTGTTAAATTTCTTGGGAGTTTAACAATTATTACAGAATATTATTCTGTTTCTTCCCCAGGGTTACGTCATCACCCTAGCAGTGTGAGGCTGTTTAGTCTTGCATCTTCTATCCAATATATTGTTTTTTCTTCGTATGAAGATCTAGCTTTGCATTTGATAGCATTTCAATTGGTTCTGATTTTGGGCCTTTTTGTGTGCCTGATGTTTTGTTCACATTGACGTTTACATTTTCAGCGTTCTCATATTTAGGTACTTTCTTATATTCTATTACTGTAATATACTGTAGAATACATGGATTATTATTCCGGTAGTGTAGCTCATAAAATTTTGGATTTTGTCCACACTTAGGCTCTATCGGGATGCCCTTGGGCTCTTCATATTCCCTTGGGGAACTTGGGCGTTTTTCAAAAAAAAATTTTGTTTACAAAAATATTTTGAATTTAATTATGATTGTTATTATTCATGTGTCTCAGTTATATATATATATTGTTGTGGAGTTTGGAGGACTGATATCGACTTTAGTTGATACACTCCTGCGGACTCTTGTCATTCTTGTGTAGCACTGCTATGACTGATGTTGGAGTTGGGTGTCGCAGTATGTTGTTGGCGGTGAGGTTCTGAGGATCAGAGCCTCTTACCGCATTTTAATTCATTCTGTCAGTTTCTATTTCGGAGGAACATAAACATGGTGATGATATTCTGACACCCATCCAAGTGTGCTACTGTCGTCGTGCTTTGTGGAGCATATAGAGCTAGCTGCAGTGCTCATTATTGCAAGAGTTAGGGCCTTTGTGTAAAGGTGTTAATCTCTTGCAAGCAGCTAGCTCGACTGGTGAAGGAAGGGAAGAAGTCTGCAAGTTCTGGTACTCGGCAAGGTCTGATAGACCGCGAGCGGGAGAGGCCCCCCTCTCAAATATAGCAACGTCTGGGATCAGATGTTGTTTTGGGAAACTTGCACAAGCCAGAGCATATGTCCACCCTCCACTCGGGACGCTCTGTGTAGTCTGCAGCCGGGGTCGGCTTCAGTCAAGGCTTCCCTTGCTGCATTTCACAAGGCCGAAATGAAGTTTTCTGGTTGGAAACTTGCACGAGATGGAGCATATGTCCGCCCGCCACTCGGGACGCTCCGTCGAGTCTGCAGCCGGGTCGGCTTCAGTCACGGCTTCCTCCGCTACGTTATTCAAGCACACACGACCGCATCCTAGCTACCCAACTTCGGATATCCAGCCTGCTGCACGAAGAAGCAACCATCCGGTAGCTAGGGAGACGAGGCCTTGATTATCGGGACGCTCGGAGAAAGAATCCGTTTCTGACACACCGTCCCAGGAGCAGCATACGGCTAAGGAACGGAAATCCGCTGCTCCTCAGGCCTTATGACGGATTTGCTGTCGCAGATTGCACAGCTAATCGCAGCATCCCAGCAAGTGCAGATGCAGCCTCCCTCAGAATCTGATCTGTCGGACGGTGCTGGGTCGGTCCAGTCATCTGTTCGCGCAGATGCAATGGACCTTGATTCTCTCGGATGGTAAAAGGGATCAGGAAGACGATTACCCTTCCCTTTCGGAACAGTACATGGTTGCGATGGCTTTCATCCATCAATACTACTCTGCTTTTGTTCCACCGAATCAGAATGCTGCAATGACGAGAGAAACCGCTGGCGTCGTTAGGCGCAGACTTTATCCGGACAAAGGAGGAAGTCCTTTCTTTTTCGGTTCAGTTTATGCAGGTGTCTCAGACCTTCGGCCGTATAGATGACGCCGTATTTATCCTCTTGAGTGCAAGGAAGAAAGCGGTTTCTTATCTTCATCTTCCGTGTACGTACTATTTTTATACCCCCGCTTCGAAGAAGTGGGGGCTATATAGGAATCGCCCTGTACGTCCGTACGTCCGTCCGTACGTCTTTCTGGACATGAAATTCTTGTGTGCGCAACTCCTCCTACATTTATCAATCAATTTGGACAAAACTTTTCAGACATCATCACTACTAAGTGAACATGCGCATATTCCAAGATTTTTGATCTGCGACAATTTTAACCAGGTTATCTCCCTTTGACTTAGATTTATTGTGTCTTTCCATCCGAACAAATTCTTGTGTGCGCAACTCCTCCTACATTAATGAACCGATTTTGATGAAACCTTTCAAACATCATCTCTACTAATTGAACATGTGCATATTCCAAACTTTTTAATCTGCGACAATTTTAACCAGGTTATCTCTCTTGAACTTTGATTTAATATGGGTTTCTACATGAAATTCTTGTGTGCGCAACTCCTCCTACATTTATCAATCAATTTGCACAAAACTTTTCAGACATCATCACTACTAAGTGAACATGCGCATATTCCAAGATTTTTGATCTGCGACAATTTTAACCAGGTTATCTCCCTTTGACTTAGATTTATTATGTCTTTCCGTTCGAACAAATTCTTGTGTGCGCAACTCCTACATTAATGAACCGATTTTGATGAAACCTTTCAAACATCATCTCTACTAAGTGAACATGTGCATATTCCAAACTTTTTGATCTGCGACAATTTTAACCAGGTTATCTCTCTTGAACTTTGATTTAATATGGGTTTCTGCATGAAATTCTTGTGTGCGCAACTCCTCCTACATTTATCAATCAATTTGGACGAAAGTTTACAGACATCATCACTACTAAGTGAACATGCGCATATTCCAAACTTTTTGAGCTGTGGCAATTTTAACTAGGTTATCTCCCTTTAACTTAGATTTATTATGGGTTTCTACATGAAATTCTTGTGCGTGCAACTCCTCCTACATTTATCAATCAATTTGGACAAAACTTCTCAGACATCATCACTATTAAGTGAACATGCGCATATTCCAAGATTTTTGATCTGCGACAATTTTAACCAGGTTATCTCCCTTTGACTTAGATTTATTATGTCTTTCCGTTTGAACAAATTCTTGTGTGCGCAACTCCTCCTACATTAATGAACCGATTTTGATGAAACCTTTCAAGCATCATCTCTACTAAGTGAACATGTGCATATTCCAAACTTTTTGATCTGCGACAATTTTAACCAGGTTATCTCTCTTGAACTTTGATTTAGTATGGGTTTCTGCATGACATTCTTGTGTGCGCAACTCCTCCTACATTTATCAATCAATTTGGACGAAAGTTTACAGACATCATCACTACTAAGTGAACATGCGCATATTCCAAAATTTTTGAGCTGTGGCAATTTTAACTAGGTTATCTCCCTTTAACTTAGATTTATTATGGGTTTTCAAATGGGATTCTTGTGTGTGCAACTCCTCCTACATTAATGAACCGATTTTGAATACATGTTGCACATTGTAAATGTGTTTTTCCAAATGTAAACCATATATGTGTGGGCTCTTTAAGTATTCAGTGCTGTTCTGTGGAAGGCCACATGCAAATACAAATTTCAACAACAAAAAATGATCTTTATGTATACATTTCCTTAGGGCCTTCGCCTACATGATCAGAAGTGCATTCCTCTAAAAACCCAAAGCGGGGGTATTAATCACCTTCAGTGATAGTTCTAGTTTGGATCATCTTCAGTTAAAAACGGTCCAGGAAGATGTTCAGAGAGTTCTTCTGCGTTTGGATGAGCAGGCCGGGGACCTAGAGGAATCCTCACCTATATCATTCACTATATGCTCAGACACGAGACGGCAATTTCTTCAAATAGAGCGAATTTGGATGTTATGTCTTGCGCAGATCACCTTACAAGAACTATGATGCAGCGTCTCAAGGGAAAGGAATTTGAGGATGTTCGTACCTCTCTTAGAGTTCTTTCTAGGGCAGTTATGTATACCACGTATAACTCCGCCCTAACAGTGGCTAATCTGGAGTTAATCAGACATGATGCTGCCCCTGCGTCATCATCTCTGATAAGATGACAAGGTGAAAAGCTCTCTCCGAGTTGCTCCGGTTTCCGGACATTTTATTTTTACGACGACTAGCTTTCGTTAGTCTATGAACAGGCTACTAAGAAAGTGTCTAGTGCTCTGCTTTTGAAGTCGGCGTATCAGTGTTCCGCTTCAGCGGACAAGAGTAAAGGAGGGCATTCCAGACAAAAATTGTCAAATGGAGACTCCTCACGAGGGTACAAGAAACTCTCTTGTAATTACTCTGGGGGTCGTCAGTATAGCAATTTGGGAAAGGGGCATAGGTCTGATCGAGACTATATGTCAGACGCCCCTAGGCCGACGAGACAAGATTTTTCCTGGGGAGGGTGTGGTTCCTCCTCCCATAAGCCTTGCAGGTCATACAGGTGATGGTTTAGACCTCTGTTGCTGGCCAGTTGGCGGAAGGTTATCAAACTCCGCAGAAAACTGGGTAACTATAACGGAAGATCAGTGGGTGAGAAGTGTAGTCTCGGACGGCTTACAGCTATCATTCCGAGTTAAAAACACACTAACAAGTTGTCCGCGTTGGACAAATCTTCCATCAAATTCTTGCATAAGAGAGTTTCTCCTACCGGAGATATAAGCTCTCTTATCAAAGGAAGCAATACAGGTCGTCGAGAATCAGGATTCTCAAGATTTTTACAGTCACCTGTTCCTCATACCAAAGCCAGATGGCTCGTTCGGACAGGTAATAGACTTGAGCTGGATAACAAGTTTATCATGGCTCTAAAAGTTTATTTATGGAAATCATTAAGTGGGTAAAAGCGAGCATTCGAGTTATCGACTATGCGGCAGTCATAGTTCTAAGGATCCGTACTTTCATGTCATGGTACATCCGGCATTCTAAAAGTACCTGCGGTTCGCCGTACAAGGGAAGGTGTATCAGTTCAAAACAATATGCTTTGGTCTGAATCCGGCCCCCTGGGTGTTTCACTCGAATAATGAACTCGGTAATGTCTTACTTACGAGCTCATTTGTCTGTGGTAACGTCGGCTTACTTGGGCGACCTTCTACAGGGATGCGTCAACAGAATTCTTCAGAATGAATTTCAGAGTCTGCTTCCATTTCTCCGATTTCTCTGTTTCATTGTAAACAAGAAAAAGTCGGATCTGGCTCCGTACAAATCGTCTATTCACTTGGGATTGAGCTTTGAGACTCACAACAATCTAGTTCGTCTGCCATTACCCAGAGCGGAGTTAGTCAGTTGTTATGCTCGCTTTTGTCTACACTCGGACACACACACACACACACACCGCCAATGTGTTTAGAGGCAAGGCAAGACGTAGTTTTTTTCCCGCAAGCCTTGTATGAGTTTAAATACATACATGCATTTCTTCACTTCTCGATTGACGGCAGGGTCGTGTTATATGGCGACCTCATGGGCACATCCACTTTTTATTTGGTTGTTTTCCTGTGATTTTTCGTCTATATGTCATATACGAGCACATATTTCATCATAAATATTTACTAGTCTTTGGGTACCTCGGAGGCTGCATAACCAGTTAACTGGTGCATTACCAGTTAACTGGTATTCAGAAGATTACATGCAGGATTTTAATGCTCATGTGCATAATATTTATTAGGCTGACACATATTTTATGTTATGGACCTTAGAAATTATGAATTATTTTGGGGCTGGTCTGTGTCGGAGCCTGTTAATCATACCTACTTCCATTTCTAGATCCAGGTTTCTATTAATGTCTGTACTCAAATCGTATATTCTCACATGTATACGATCGTAGATATCGGAATGTACACATCGGGGAGTGTTGTTACTGGAATTTATTGTACACCTGAATGGGGTTGCCTGTGGGTTACCTCGGAAGTGTGTTTACTCTCCAGAGATCGTTCATTGTGGTTCGATTGGACATGTATATGTTATATATTATATCACCGGTTTTCGACCTATCTGCGTATGCCGTCCCGCGGGAAACCCGGGAAGTGAAGCAGTGCCCGTTCACTGCGGTAAACGGGCTCTGTTTTACTGGTAAAATAGGACCCAGTCACCAATGCTTGGGAGGTGCAAACCCTCTCTAAAATGGGCAACATGGCTTACTAACGCTCACCCCTGGTCTTGAGTTGATACTCATGTTGTGGTCATGATTAGCCATTGTGCAAAAATATGTGACCCTAAACACCAGTAAATAAATAAATCTGTGTATGCCGTCTCAAATGCATGTTATATAGCAGGCAATATAAATTACTGGGATCGTTGCTATAGCCTTAACTTCTGAAGTGGTGTTAAGCACCATTTAGTAATAATAATTAATACCTGAGTGCCTGTTCGACGAATGTATTGTTTTTTGGTGTCGCTTTTACTGATTCCAGAGCGCTCCCCTCTTTCTTTTTGAAGATTCCTTCAAAAGAAAGGGGGGGGGGGAGGATTTTTACCTCTCCTCTGGCTTGATAGGTATGTAACTATGAGGGAAGCTGTTTTGTCCATAATTATATCCTGCATTCAGCTGGAGTTTTATGGTATATGGCATATGTTTGTGAGGGATATTCTCTCATTCTCAAATACGCCATCCTAATTTTTGGGGCTAACCTTAAAAATTGGGAACTCGTTGCATCCAATTAGCATAGTCTTCATGCTGAGTATACGGAATAACTTGAACTGGGCTCCTTTTGTCTGATATGCCTACTTTATTACTGTATAGAGAGAAATACATGTAATTCCTAATAATTTTAATTTCCTTTCACCTTGGATTACAGGATTGGAACTATGTTGATCTACTACTTCTGAAGTCCTAAGCCCTCCACCTTTTTACGATTCAGCTACCTGGGCCATTGGTTTACAGTGTAAAAATATTATAAATTCACAGTAATTTGTATATATTTTATACTTACCAGACGGAGAGTGCCCACCCATGAGTGGGCACTCATACCTCCCCGCTGAATTTTTATGTAGTACTATCTTCTACAAAGAATGATGTTGGCGCCAATTCTGGTCACTTCCTGATGTCTGTGCATGCGCGGAGAGTAAATGTATGGAGTGCCAGATAGGACTTTTAATTTTCGGTTTTGCAAGCAAATTTTGCGGGATTGGGGGGGGGGTTCAAAATTTGTGTTTGGCCCTTAATAACTTTTGAGTTAAACACCAGCTAGTCTGGGCCATTGGTAAATATAAAAAAAATATACAAATTACTATGAATTTATAATTTTCATGATGTTTTTGTGTACTGTCTACATGTACATGACATGTGTAGGGTATTCAATCTTCATTTCAACACAAACTCTTGTGATTTAATGATTGAATAATGGCAAATGCAAATGTAAGAAGACATTTGTCTGAAGCAGAAATGTGGCGGGCTGTAGGGATGGTGGAGCAAGGTTGGTGAAGCCTTGGTATGCACCATACGGTGATCACCAGAGCCTGGGCAAAATTTCAGCAGTATGGCACACCAGTAAGACGTGTGGCAGAGGCAGGGCAATATCTGCAGCTGAAGACCAGTTTTTGATCATTCAGGTCCGTAGGAACCGCTTTGCCACAGCAACCCAGCTTCGCAGTGACCTTCAGAATGCATCCGGGGTAAATGTTCCGACTCAGACTATCCGGGCAAGGTTGCCTGAAGGTGGTCTCCAATCGAGAAGACCATGTATTTGCATTCCGCTGTCCCAGAACCACTGCCAGGCACGATATGAATGGGCCATAAGACCACTTTGGATTGACAGAAAAGATTGGCGACCTGTCCTTTTTACAGATGAGTCAAGGTACTGCCTAGACCACACAGGTGTTCTAGGGTATGGAGAATACCAGGAAAGCGCTTCCATGCAGCCAACATTGCTGAACATGACTGCCATGGTGGAGGGTCAATCATGGTCTGGGGCGGCATCAGCAGGGATGGACATACAGAGCTCTGTGTCCTTGAACGTGGTACATTGACTGCACAGCGGTATATTGATGAGACCCTGGATGTCCATGTCAGATTGTATGCAGGTGCAGTGGGTGATAGATTCATTCTGATGGACGATAATGCCTGTCCTCGTGTTGCCCATGCTGTCGGGGAGTACCGACAGAGGGGGGGGGGGGGGGGGGGGGGGGGGTAGAGAAATTGAGTGTATGGACTGGCCAGCAAGATCCCCTGACCTCAATCCAATCAAACATGTCTGGAATGAGTGGCAGCTTGCAATTTCAGCCTGTCCAGTCCAGCAAGAAGTGTCCAGGAGCGTGGTGCCATGCTGGACCAAGAATGGAACAACATCCCACAAAGGACCACCAGGAACCTGATTGGGAGCATGAGAATGTATTGTCAAGCTGTAATTAACAGTAATGGGTCTCATACTCGATATTGAACCCATATCGGTTCGCTCCTTCAACTTTTTGGCAAATTTGAAAAATTTCCTCTTTTACCAATAATATCCATTTTCCATGGTTATCGTATTGAAAAGCTAAAAAATAATGTCAAACACAAATAAAATCTTAATTTCTGTACTTAAATCATTAACGATATAATTAAATAAAAAATATATACACTTTTCATTACAATATTTCAACAAAAACGTAAAACAGGTAGTTGGATATACTTGGTGCTTAGCAAACTTTGAGTAGTATATTTATTGATTAGTTGTATGATATTTGAAACTATGACAAATGTGGTAGATGGTCACACAACATAAATTAATTATGTATATAGATTAGGTAGAGACAAAAAATGTCCATGTCTGGGTTCGGTCCACCCTTTTTCTGAGGCTCGTTTCACTGCAAAAACTTACACTGTATTGGGCTCAATTAAGAATTTCTTCAACACTTGGAAGCCTGAAGTTGAGTCCACTCACTTCCACCATTGTATGGACGTGAGCTCTGCAACTGATGTTTTGAATAATAGTGAGCAGCAGAAGTCATATAACCTGAGCAGTTGTTTGTAGTCAAATGTCCGCCTGAACATGCAGACAACACTTGAGTGGAAACAACTATTACCTCATAAGTCTTCATAATTTTGTTCATTTGGTTTGTACCTGGTAAGTAGTTTACAAAATGAACTTGGTAATGTAAGATTTTATGTTTAGGCGAGTTTTGTTGCGTTGTGAACCATTATATCAGTAGTTAATGCTTAGTATGTGTATATTGTATACAATTTTGTTTTTTTAGTCAAGCATTAGAGATATGACCGTCAGAATTTGGGCTTAGATTGTAACATTCATGTCCATTTTTGTAAAGTCTGTGTTTAGGTCAGTTCATCAGAGGTCTGTGGCCCATGTACTTTTTTCAGTGAGCTTAAATATAAATGAGTGCACAGGATATCCTTTGTTTTTAAGATCAGGTGTCCCAAAGATAAATTTATAGTTTTGACAGCAGTCTCCTTGGGCACTTGGAATGTACTGGAATGTAGAAATCGTTTGTTAAAAACCATGAAAGGCATCGAATATTGGAATCTTTGTAAAAACCTTGAAAAATGAAATATCAGGCAATCAGAGGCGATTCATTTTAGCTATATTCACCTCACCTGGCTGATAGAATGTCTGCCAAACAGAGCGTCAATCAAGCCAAAAAATAAGCAGACTGTCATCTGCAAAATGAGGTCCCCAGAGGGTGAATTTGGTGATGCTACCTTGCACAGCAGGGTACCATCACTAAACTTACCCTCTGTGAACCTCAATCTGAATTTAGGGTCTCAAGCCTAAACAGAAAGAGGTACCCAGAGGTTAAATTGACCCACTGTATTGGGATAGCATAAGCAAATTGCCCTCTGGGGACCTCATTCTGCAAATGACAGATTGCTTATTTTCAAGCTTGGCGTCGATCATGCATTGGATTGTTGATATGATTGTGAAATGACATTAACCCTCTGCACACTGATGTCAAAATACTGAAATTTCAAAACTGCAATTTTTTCCTGTAATGCAACTAGGAATTTAACCAATTCATTCATGTTTGGCAGAGCTCAAAATTGAATTGGTTAAAAACCTTCTTACATTATGGGAAAATTGTTCTGCTTTAAATTTTGATATTTCAGCGTCAGTGTGCAGAGGGTTAAAACATAAAATAGTGGTAAGAACAAAGTCTCTTGGTTTTATATGTTCATGTAACCTAAGTGTAAATCTCTGAGAGGGATCCACTGTTTTTTGCCCCATAACATTTTGAAAATCCTTGAATTTGTTGTCTCCAGCTGAATGAAAATATATACCAGGACAATCCTGGAAACTCATTAAATTGAGTGTTCATTCAAGTGCAGTAAACCTGATCAGGGCAAAATAATATATATGCATAACTAACACCTTGGATGTTAGCTTGCAACAGTGAGCTGTCGAGTTGAAATTTGTGAATATCAGGCCTTAAATTTCATTTCAATTTGTGGTCATCAGTTTTGATTCTCGTGAACTACTGCTGCAAGAATCAACTTTCAGTTCTTATGTAGAATTTGAGTGTACTGTTAGACACTTGTGGTTGTGGGTGCAACCAGCTTGTAATCTAGTGAAAACAAACCTCATATTTATCTATTTACCAGAGCTAAATCCTCAAGGTTCGAGTTCCAATTTATACGAGTTTCTTGTCATGTACATGAAGACCAAATGTTTCAAGATACAGGCTTTTGGTGGTCTTCCTGATTTAAGTTACAGTACCTTGACGGTGGTTTCTTTTGTAGTCTTGGCTGCCTATATATGCAGCAACACTTCACTAGATACCTCTAAGTCAAAGAGTTATCTTATTATGAAGGAGCAAAAAGTAAGCTGAATTACCCAGGCCATTAGGCACTTTTAGAACCTATAACGAAAATCTAATGAACTTTTTGCGCGAATCAAGGTTTACTTGCATTATTTTCTTTGCAAGAATTATTTGCAAAAATCGATTCTGATTCTCACAGGAATTTTAAGCCCTGAAATATGATGCCTTCAGTTGACATTGAGGAAGGATACAAATTGATTTCCAGTTACCCACTGATCATACATTTATAAAAGATTGATTGAAAAATATGTGTTCTAAGAGAAAAAAAAACTTGTTTTTTCAGATTTGGCCAAACCAGGTGAGTTTTAATCACACCCATCCCTAGAAGAAAACATTTTAGCCCTTTGAGACTTTAATCATCTTGACGTTCAAACGACACTGGGAATTCAGTTTCTTTAACGTTTTTCAAAATGCAACGTCAAACGTCGGAAAGTTCAAATAACAAGATAGTTTTCACCTTAGTGATTATCTGATTGAAGACTAGATTATTTTTGATGGTCTGAATTTGTTATTCAAAACTTGTTTTTTTACAGATTATTGGAGAGTGCCCACAGGCACTCTCCAATAATTTGTAATAAAACAAATTTATATAAACAAAATATTATTTGTGTTTGACTGAATCTGAAACACATGCAAGGAAAGTGTTGGCTTTTGCTCAAGCATCCTCATTTTTTGAAAGCCCTGATAGTGGCTTCTAACAATCAACCAGTTAAGAAGTCTTGACAGCAGAATTATAGTAGTATTTTAAGCTGCGATAACATTTGGCTCAACAGTTGTCACGGAGCACTTTACTGGAGAAAATAAGAATTGAGGTTAAAACTTTAAAATTCGAAAAATAGTAACATAACAAATAACCAGAAAGTATCAATGTGCTGTTTGATTTCGTACTTCATAAACGTACAAAAGTATCAATGGGTTAATTGCTTCCTTTGTATTTTATCATATGACCATAATTCTAAGACTTTCAACATTAAGTTAATCGACATTTACATTTAGTTTAGACATGACATGAAGTTTAGTAACTTCGATAGAACCATTTGGGAGCATGGTTGCTCATTGGTTACGGCATTTAACCTCAAACCGAAAGGTCTACAGTTCGATCCCCAACAGAGGTAACTGCATTTTGTCCTTGGGCAAGGCACTTAATCCTGATTGCCCATGTGGGGGCACGTTGGCACTGTGTACTAAGCTGTATTACACGTCAATGGTGCACTTGTCTTCAACCAATGCTAACCCTGCTTTTGTGTAGTTAGTATGTTGGGGAGTCTTGACAGTTGCTTGCCACTGCTCAGTGGTTCTGTCTGACCACTGGCTTCCACCATCCATAAAAGTGTCAGATACAAGGTCGCCCTGGCTGTCAAAAGTGTTGTTAAACCCCAATAAATAAATAAATGTGTCCATTTCTACTTGCATATTCAGGACATTTTTTAATGCCAAGACTTTCATTCAGCAACGGAATATTTAGGCTGACATGATGTTAAAAAACATCCAAATGTCAATTACATTTCCAGTGTGGTATATTTTCCAAATATTCACAATCAGAGATTTTGAAATTTTCAACTTCTAACCTGTCATACCACTACAGTTCGTCGTAAAAAATGGAATATTTATAGCATCTGATATCTTTCATCAGGACACACTCAAACCATCAACATTAAAATATGAAAACAATGAATAAATGATTGATGGATTTGAATGGTTTTCATTTGTATATCAACTGATTTTCAAACTAATGTTGTCGTACCCTGCATATAATTGATTTTATGTTTATGGCCTGAAAATATATTTTATGCAGGTTTAAAAAGATAAAGTACATGTGTTCAAAAGTAGTCAAAAAATTATCATGGCTGCAAATTGCTAATCTTACCTGGAAATGACATTGGTAGCATTGTCGAATCCCATCACTTTCGCTAATTTCGGGAACTGGTAACCTCTCTCAAATAAGGGTATACACTGATGTTTGCCCACCAAGTGTCCAGGTACAAATTCACATTGTGCGTGCTGTATACAGGACAGAGTTGTGTATTCTATACCCATGACAAATTAAAATTGATCTGTATCAGTAAATTATAAATTAGTGCGCTAACCCTTTTTTTTTGCTCACCTGACTGAGCTATTCTGATCACTTTTTGTCCGTCGTCCTTTGTGAAGGTGGTGTTTGAGTCTTTCTCCCACACCACTGGCCACATTTTAATGAAATTTCACATGAGTAGTGGTTATATAGGGGTGTTTGGGTTTTTCTTCAAATTGGGTTTCTGCTCATATTGAGGGGGGTGGGGGCCAAAATGCCCGAATTTTTTTTTAAATCTTCTTACGAACCAGCTGTAGCAGAGACTTGATATTTGGTATAAGCTTCCTTTTGGGGTGTAAACTCAAGTTTGTTCAAGTGCCAATATTTGTCGTCAATACGGGAGGGACAAGAATTTTTGCCCCTCCCCAAATTTCTATTTTCCAAACCGAGAGGCCGATTTGAACCAAATTTGAGATGAAGTATTAACTCTGAGTATTTTCAAGATATTTTTTCATCAAATCGAGTGATGGGTGCTGTAATCAGCCATGACTAGAGTTGATGAAAAATTATTCTAAATATAACAAGAAATCATTGGTGAAAAAATCCATTCAATTTACAGTGGAAAATATGTTTAAATATGCCCAAATTATACTTACATCAGTGACAAGAGAAACCCTGTGCTGGACAGGAATATCCGCCAGCAGCATGCAAAGAGTTAATGGGTCATAAGTACTTGATTTATGCCCAATTTTTTTTTTCAAAATGCCCCATGGAAACCACAGGAGCTAAAAATAGAAAAAAATTTCAAAACGCATATCTCCAAAGCTACACGGCTCTTAGAATTCTTATTTGATGTGAAGCTTCCTTAGGACCAACAGAATGGAATGGTCCAAAAAAATTGCTATCGGTTTTATCATGGGGTACTTTTTCAGGACCTTGAGAAAAATGCTGAGTCAGCATTTTTCAACACTGGGTAATGGGGAAAACATTTAAGACTCTTCTTCCAAACCTCTGCTCCAAAAGCTTTCAAATTTCACATATAGCATCTTTGGAAGATTGTTTCACACATGTGTTGAAATCAAATCCTTGGGTCCCTATTTGGGCTCTCTATGGGAGCCCAAATGTTTAAATTAGTTCAGTATGAGGAATATTCTTTAAAAATCTTCTTCTTCAGATCCACCAAACAGAATTTTTTGATATTTGGAATGCAGCATCCTTAGAGGGGTGAGATTCACATTTGTTCAAGCCAAGTCTGGGTACATATTTGGGCTCCCTGTAGAGACCAAATTGTAACTTCATTCAGTATGAGGAACATTCTTTAAAAAGCTGCTTCTTCACATCCACCAGTAAGAATCTTTTGATATTTGGTATGCAGCATCTTTTGTGTGTGTGCTGGGGGGGGGGGGGGGGGGGGGGGGGGGGGGGGAGGGGAGTGAGATTCACGTTTAATCAAGCCGAGTCTCTGGGTTCATATTTGGGCTTCCTGTGGGAGACTGAATTGTAACTTAGTTCAATATGAGCAACATTCTTTAAAAATCTTCTTCTTCACATCCACCAATAAGAATCTTTGGATATTTGGTATACTGTATCGTTAGGGAGGTGAGAATCAAATTTGTTAAAGCCAAGTCCCTGGATTCATATTTGGGATTCGTATGGAAGCCTGAATTATAACTTAGTTCAATATGAGGAATATTTAAAAAAAAATTCAAAAAATTTCAGATCCACCGGTCAGAATGTTTTGATATTTGGTGTATGGTTTTCTTAATGGGGTAGATGCAAGTTCGTTCAAATCAGGACCCTCGGTTGATAGTTGTCAGTGTCAGGTGACACTCTCAGGCCCCTTGGGGCCTCTTGTTTCTTTTTCTTTTACTGATTTAGGCCTTATAATCTGTCAGTGATAGGCATTCAAACTTGTACTGAAGTGCAAAACTCAGAAAACAGAAGAAACTAAAATCCTATAGGTCATTGCCCAGTACATAAAATGCACATTTGATAGTCTGCATGTTATAGGCTAAATCTGCAGAAAATAAAAAAAAATCATTTCATGTGTAATTCATTCAGCCTTTAAGAATCTGAGATTCTGTTGGTTTCAACCAGAATTTGGTTGTGTTGTCTGTTTCCTGTACAAATAATAGAAATAGGCTTGGTGGTTCATTGGTAAGAGCATTGAACTTTAGATAGAAAGATAGACTGATTGATTCTGATCTGCGTTTTACTTGGGCATGACACCTCATCCCGAATGCCTTTATGGGAGTGCAGTGGTGCCATTGAGTGCCACTTGTAAGGCATTGGGCACGACGACAATATGCTTGCCTTCAGTCATTGCTGACACTGTTGATGCAAAAGAAGTGGGGCCCTGTGAAGCTTTGAGATTCGATTTGATTTCAAATCTTAAGTAGATATTCGGTTCAATTTGAAATCTGCTGACTGATTCGTTTCCTCTTGAATCTTTTTCATAGGAATATAGCTTGGGTATCAGTCATCTTCATCGTCTCACAAAACGTATAGTTCTCCACTGCCAACGAAGTCAAAAGGGGGGGGTATTGAAATGGTGTTCCTCCCTCAAAAACGTATAGTTATCCCCCGCTGACGAAGTCGGGAGGGGGATATTTAAATGGTGTTCGTCTGTCAGTCTGTCCTTCCATCACAAACTCTGTCCGCTTAACTCCTCCTACAGTTTTCAATGGATTTTTACGAAACTTGGTCTGAAGTATAAGTATTAAGTGTAGATCTGTATGTGGTCACATAAATTGTTTGCATTTACGTTTGATTAACAATCTCATACACGCAGTAACAAACTTAAGTTGCCACAATGATTGGCAGGAATCAAGACTGGCCTAATCTCATTGATTGGTCTGATCTTTCCCTTGATTGCTGCTCATGACACACATGCCACGTGTTGTGTGATGACTCAGTGAAATGCGACATCAGCAGAAACAAGTTAACAGTGCAGTGTCTTTGATCATTGATCTAAGATGCTGCGCTGTTAACTTGTTCTCACTGATGTCATATTTTTATTTTAAGACACACACTGACATACTCTTGAGGTCAACAAACCAATCAACCTGACTGAACTGTAAAATTAACCATGTTCTATGTATTCTTAAAATATACTACTCCTTTTGGTTGTTACTGACATCGACACTCGCAATCGGCAGATTGTGTGCTCAACTAATCGGCAAGCAGATGACAGTTGCAAATCCTTATCGGGTAATCACTAGTCTTCACCTCCCAAACTGCTGGACCCATTCCCATAAAATTTAATGTGAATGATGACTTGGGAGTGGCAATTCGGTTTTGTTAAAATAAATATGCTGCTCCCATGGATAGGGGGTGGTGGAAAATTGCCCCAAATCTTCACATGATCCAATGAATGGATTAAGTTTATATTTGGTATTAAGCTTCCTTTTGAGGTGTACATTATACAGTTATGGACTTTTGTGGTGGTGAATATGTGATATGAACCTAAAAAACTTATATTGACTGAGGCGTTAGCTTACTGTAGCATTCAGAATGATTTTGTCACAGTGATACTTAATTATACTCCCCCCCCCCCCCCCCCCCTTCACTTTTGAAGAAAATAGGGGTATACTGGATTACATGCGTCCGTGTGTGAGTCCGTCGGAGAATATTCATAACTTAAGAAAATTATTATTTTTTAGCTCACCGAAGGGAGCTAAACTTATCACTTGCCGTCTGTCGTCGTCCGTCCGGCGTCGTGAACATTTTTCAAACGACTTCTCCTCTGAAACTAGGTCGATTTGCTCGAAACTTGGTATGGATGTTCATTTCCATATGCCAATTCAAGTTTGTTCAAATGAAATGGACATGCCCACTTGGGGCTCCATAACTCCGATAGCACCCTATGTATATTAGAGAAATTACTAAAAAATCTTCTTCTCCCGCACAAGTGGACAGAATCATTTGATATTTGGTATGCAACATTATGGGGTGGATCTGATTCAAGTTTGTTCAAATCAGCCCCCTGGAATCACATTTGGGCTCAGTATAGAAGCCCGAATTCGAACTTGGTGCATTTCAGGCAAATTTCTTAAAAAATCTTCTTCTCCAGATCCTGCAGGCAGACTCTTTTGATATTTGGTATGCAACATTGTGGGGTGGATCTGATTCAAGTTTGTTCAAATCGGCCCCCTGGATTCACATTTGGGCTCAGTATAGAAGCCCAAATTCGAACTTAGTGCATTTCAGGCAAATTTTAAAAAAAATAATCATCTCCAGATCCAGCAAGCAGAATCTTTTGATATTTGGTATGCAACATTGTGGGGTAGATTTGATTCAAGTTTGTTCAAATCGGCCCCCTGGATTCACATTTGGTCTCAGTATACAAGCCCGAAATCGAACTTAGTGCATTTCAAGCAAATTTCTTAAAAAATCTTCTTCTCCAGATCCTGCAGGCAGACTCTTTTGATATTTGGTATGCAACGTTGTGGGGTGGATCTGATTCAAGTTTGTTCAAATCGGCCCCCTGGATTCACATTTGGGCTCAGTATAGAAGCCCGAATTCGAACTTAGTGCATTTCAGGCAAATTTCTTAAAAAATCTTCTTCTCTTCTCATGATCCAGCAGGCAGAATCTTTTGATATTTGGTACGCAACATTGTGGGGGTGGATCTGATTCAAGTTTGTTCAAATCGGCCCCCTGGATTCATATTTGGGCTCACTATAGAAGCTTGAATTCGAACTTAGTGCATTTCAGGCAAATTTCTTCAAAAATCTTCTTCTCCAGATCCAGCAGGCAGAATCTTTTGATATTTGGTATGCAGCATTGTGGGGTGGATCTGATTCAAGTTTGTTCAAATCGGCCCCCTGGGTTCATATTTGGGCTCAGTATAGGCGCCCAAAGTTGAACTTGGTGCATTTCAGGCAATTTTCTTTAAAAATCTTCTTCTCAAGATCCAGCAGGCAGACTCTTTTGATATTGGGTATGCAACATTGTGGGGTGGAGCTGATTCAAGTTTGTTCAAATCGGCCCCCTGGATTCACATTTGGGCTCAGTATAGAAGCCCGAATTCGAACTTAGTGCATTTCAGGCAGAATCTTTTGATATTGGGTATGCAGCATGCTTAGGTGGGTGAGATGCAAGTTTGTTCTAGCCAAGTCCCTGGGTTCATATTTGGGCTCACTGTGGTAGCCCGAATTATAACTTAGTTCAAAATGAGGAATTTTCTTTAAAAATCTTCTTCTTCAGATCCAGAAGTCAGAATGTTTTGATATTTGGTATGCAGCATCTTTAGGGGGGTGAGATTCAAATTTGTTCAAACCATGTCCCTAGGTCCATATTTGGGCTCACTGTGGGAGCCCGAATTATAACTTAGTTCAAAATGAGGAATTTTCTTTAAAAATCTTCTACTTCAGATCCAGCAGTCAGAATGTTTTGATATTTGGTGTGTAGCATCCTTAGGGGGGTGAGATTCAAGTTTGTTAAAGCCAAGTCCCTGGGTCCATATTTGGGCTCCATGTGGGAGCCCGAATTATAACTTAGTCAATATGAGGAATTTTTCTTCAAAAGTCTTCTTCAGATTCAGCAGTCAGAATGTTTTGATATTTGGCATGCAGCATCCTTAGGGGGGTGCTATTCAAGTTTGTTCAAGCCAAGACCCTGGGTTCATATTTGGGCTCACTGTGGGAGCCCGAATGATAACTTAGTTCAAAATGAGGAATTTTCGTTAAAAATCCTCTTCTTCAAATCCAGCAGATGAATGCTTTTGGTATTTGGTATGCAGCATCCTTAGGGGGTTAAGATTCAAGTTTGTTCAAGCCATGTCCCTAGTTCCATAAAAATTTGTCTCATGACTTCATTCCTTTGTAGTGTTGATGAACAATGTCTAACTGAATGTAACCCCAAATACTTCTTTGATCCACTTTGTTTGAATCACTTTGCCCGGTGAGCGATTAAGGCCCCTTGGGGCCTCTTGTTTTTTTTAACCTTTTCTTTATTTTATCCAGGAATTCAAATTTTATGAGACCAAGAGAAAGGGATAGACAAGACTTCTACTATCCTCGAGAAAGAGAGAGGGAAAGGGAGTGGGAAAGAGAGAGAGAAAGAAGACGAACCCCATCACCACAGTATATAAGAAAAAAGGCCCGGAGTCCCTCTTCAGAGAGTTCATCATCCTCATCCTCCCAATCACCTCCTCGAAAACCAGCACGCCAGTTCTCCCCTCCACCTACTCGGATGTCTAGAAGGTCACCATCACCAGCGACCAGACGAATGAAGAAAAAAGCTTCTCCATCCTCATCATCTTCCTCTTCATCAGAAGATTCATCCCCTCCCCATAAAATGGCACCATCTCCTAGAAGATATAGTTCTTCAGCAGAGCGTGCCTCAAAATTGGATCCAGCTTACAACAGGGACAAAAGAGAAAGAGAGAGAAAATTGATAATGGACCGAATGAGATCAGAAGAATCTCCAGAAAGGAAAACACGACGTAGGTCTTCTACACCTCCCCAGTCACCAATAAGAAGAGGTGTATATGAATCAAAGGAGAGGAGGTCAAAGAGAGAAGTGTCTCCCATAGTTCGACGGGATCAGAGATCTCCTTCTCCAAGGAAATCTAAAGAGGATAGAGTGTCAAGGCCTTCACCTCCTCGGCGAAAGCGATCTCCCTCCCCAGCTCAACGTAGAAAAGCTTCACCATCACCACCACCAGAAAAAAGTTGGTCCGAGTCTCCAGAAACAAGTCGAGGTCGCCCAGTGAAGAGTAAGCCGAAATACAAACACAGTGATTCTCACGAGAGATCAGTTTCTCCAGCTGATAGACAAGAGAAAAGAAGACGGCGCAACTCTTTGTCTGTTTCTCCAAGAAGAATGAGAATGGATAGGGGTGAAGAAGTGCAAAGCCGAAAAAGATTCTCACCAAGTCCTGTGAAGCAGTCTCCACGCAAGAGGAAAACAGAACATCGGGAATCCTCACCTCCAAGTCCATTAGAGCGCAAGAAGTACAGATCATCACAAAGTCCAAAGAATATAGATAGGCGTGCTGGTGGGGATCATAGGCAGCCCAAATATGAGGATGATACATATGAGAGGACGATTACTATAAAGAAGGATGGAATGAATGATTCAGTGGGGAAGAAAAAGAAAGAGGTTCATCATTCAGGTACTGAAGAACTTTCCAAGAAGAAAGCAAAGAAGCAAAAATCCGATTCTGAAAGTGATTCTGGGGTAAGTAACTTTTATTCGGTAATTTTTCTGCTTTAATAAAAGTCTTTTTTATTTCTCCAATTTTTTGGGGTGGAGACCTATTAACTGAATTGTCATTTTGCCAGTGAAAATTATTCAGTTAACAGGAGTTTTCAGTTGACAGGGAGTTTGACACTTTTCTGTATTTAAGTTAAATTGAAATTTATTCTATTATATCTTGTTTGACAGAGCTCATGGAGCTCTGTCAAACAAGATATAATAGATTGAATGCCTGTATTAGTCCGGCAGGTCAACAAGATTAAGCGGACATTCCGGACAAAAGTACCAAACTTTGCATACACTACAAGTCAGAAGTAGTTGCAGGTAAACCACAATTATCTCGCGTTTTTTTACGCGGTTATAAACTATACAGAAACGCGAGTTTCGTTTCCGTGCCACTAATAAAAATGATAACCGCGGTTGCCGATCGTTTGCGACCGGAGTCCAAAATGCAAATAAACGATAGTGTTAGTCTTATGGGAAGAAACGAGATGTGTGCTTTGATGAAACTGCATTGTGGCTTTCAGTCATAAACACTAATAAATGATACCAACAATCATTTGTGATAAGATATATACACATGTAAAGCAAAAATCCAAAATATGTTGTTGGCGTTTGCAATGCTCAAGTCATGCAATCAAAAATTTAGAATATCATTCCATTTGAACTATTGTCCATTGTCTGCCTCTTAGGGATGAAATTTCCAATTCGGCAAGTAATAGTGAAGACTGTCAAATAATATACAATGCCATGGATCTAATCACTGCGACGAGTGGCCGAGATTATCTTGAAAAATCATCTGATGTGAATATAATGTATAATCCATTCTATATTTGAACAAGTTAAAAGTCAAGTTGAAAATATTTTTTTCAGTGTTATTGTCGGTCCAGTTTTTAAGTAGGCCCACCAAAGGCAAAGGAAGCCTTCAAAATTTCAATACCGCTGCATCTGATGTCATTTTTACAGATCACAACAAACTACAAATTCAACAACACATTGTTGGACTTTATTTCTTAATGAAAATAATTCCATTGCGACATGAAATAATACACCCTAAGTTAGTTTGGTTTCGCCAGTCGTCATATAAGCAAAAATTGTGCAGCTCTAATAAAAGTGTTGGGGGTGCGATTCAATTTCACGGCTCCAGAGCACAAAAAAATGTTAAGAATTATGCTAATCATACACCGTAGGCCTGTATTTACATGTACCAACTAAAATTAATGACGGCACCTGGAAGTCATTTGATATTTTTGAACGCCCTTGTGAAGATTCAATTGAGCCTTTCTCTTTGGAAAATAAGCTGTTACTGTATGTACAAGCCTATTTGTTTACATCAGATACGGACCCTCACCAGGAGAGGAAAGCTTGGGCAGGAAAAGAAGCAAGGAAGCAGAATATTAAAGGGTAGCAGGCACTGTTGTGGACCACTTTCAAAACTGATGAAATTTCCCGGACTCCCCTCCCCCCCCCCTCCCCTCCCCTCCCTCCATCTTCCACATGTACCAACAGTTAGGCTTACAAACCGCCAACATTCTGTCCCACTACCCAGTATTCTTAGCCTCCCGGGTCCGATAATCTGTCACAGTTTAATGGAAGAAAAGAACACGTTTTTCCAACTCAGGTAAAAAATTGTCCTCTATCAAAATACCTCTTTCACTTTCCACAGTGTACCTGAGAATCTGATGAATCATCCAACAATTTTAAGATATTAACAACACCTAGGCAGAAAGAAGTAATATGTTTCATAATTTTTACTGCCCACCCAGTGTTACCACTCTAAACTGCATACATCTACTATCTGAATCGCATCCAAGAAAAATACAGAACTCCAAAATTAAACCGACCTGTAGGTCTACAGTTACTCAACTATGAGTTTCCCAGTCATGGGTTAAATTCACTGATGCATTGGTAGTGAATTTCCACTATGTGGGCAAAATTTTTACTAATACCTCAATTAGCATGCCAAGTAACAAGGAAATTCAAATGAATAACATGTGGTCGACTGTGATTTTCAGCAGTGCAAAAGCCAAAAACTTTAAATGTTTATGTGAGGCGGTTGTTTTGTGGTGAATAAACATTTGAAGAAATATGCGAATGGGCATTTAATCTAATGAAATATGTTTAAAAAATGTTCATCGAACAAAAAACAATGAAGAATGGTTCTAGCCTCATTTTGTTCATTTGTATGCTAAACACAAAAATGTTAATTCTCGTCTGAACACGTGCTCTGTACAAAACACGAGGCACTTTCTGCCCCCAAGTTCGGACCTGCATGTAGTTGAAACCAAGTTCCATTTAAAATTCCCCATTCCATGAGAAACCTAAGAGGAGCACGTACACACACTGTGATTTCAATAAATGCACATCCCTGTCGGGAACCTTTGGAAGCAAAGAGTGCTGATCTACAGATGTAGGCATTTATCTACTGCACCAAAGAGATTGCGGGGTGGGGGTGGGCATACTGAAACTTGCTCCTCAGGCTCATTGACGGGAGAGATGCAATATTTTTCTCCGTAAACGTAGACTCCCATTTGAATTCGATTAACTTGGGCTGTTAAAGAATTTATTTTACCCTTTGCGCCTTTGCCTGACATCATCTAGGCCTGGTGGGGTGGATATGGCCCTCCCATTGGGGGTTTGGGGGCCCTTATTTGTTTCACATATAAATATATATATGAAATAATTTTTAAAAAATATGTTGTGAGGGCATTTCAGTAGCGTTTTGGGGGGGGGGGGGGGGCCTTATTTGTTTAACATTTAAATATATATATGAAATAATTTTTAAAAATATGTTGTGAGGGCATTTCAGTAGCGTAGCCGTGGGGGCACCCCCACCCCATTTCAGTCATGCCACCCACCCCGGTGATGTGACCTAATTATTGATGCCTTTCACAACTTACAATTTATGGACACAAGCAGACTCAGAGTCAAAGAAATTGCATTTTTTTGTCACAATTTTTTCTGGGACAATACCCTCCCCCTCCCCCAGTGAGAGGGGTGCCCCTTCTTGTGGTCACCCCATCTTGCCGCTACTTGGCTCGGATGATGCTGGGCATCCTATTCTGTATGCACCCTAGTTGTTCAGCAATCTGAACGTAGGCCCCCACATAAGGGGTAGCTGCTGCATTCAGATCGCTGAACTAGCCCCCACCCCCCATTCCCTCCTCCTAGATATTACCATTGCCCCCCCCCCCCTAACTTTGATATCCTGGCTATGTGCCGTGGGCATTTTGTCCTACAAGCATTTTGTCCGACATGTATTTTCACTGATGGCAGTATGTCCGAGGGCATTTTATCCTACAATAATTTTTATAACACAGGAAGTGGGAATCGGTAAAAGACAAGGTTAAGGTGGTGAAGATTTTCCAGCCAGAAAATATTTTAAGAAAATATTATCAGCTCTTTGACCATAGGCAATTGTGAAATGAAAGAAATATTTGTTTGTGACCAGTTTTTTGACTTGACCACCTTGTTGTTCCTTAATTGTTTGTTGTTACAGTAATAAACTCATAATTAATGTTTATCAGTTTTTGTGCTCTTCAGACTCTTCAGACTCGAAATGATAAGCATTCGTATTAAGATGCAATGGAATTTCAATATTCAAATGCGTCATGAATTCAGAAAAACATATGGCTGCTATTGAATGTGATGAGAATAAAATGTCACTGTACGCGCACTGAACTTACAGGAATGCCGAGTGTCGGGAACAATACACAAGTCGGGAATGGATTAATTAATGCCATTCTCAAAATATTTAATTCAATTGCATGAATACTTAATTACTTTTTGTGGTGCATTGTCAGATCCAGAGCATTGTTTGTTGTAAACAATGACTTCAGAAGGCCTGCATAATAAAAGGAAGCTGATTGATTTGCATGCCCGGCACTTAATTCAATTTCGGTGAATGTCTATTTGCCACCAGTTTAATTACAAAACAAACTATTGTAATTAACCACCTGTGAAAACATGAAAGGTGAACGGTTACTGCTATTCTAAGAGTGCTTTTTTCCATGGGGTGTTTTCTTTTTATCTGAATTTTTTAAAACGTTTAAAAATGTTGGCGTCAAAATCTAAATGCGCCCACAGACATTGAAACTTTTTGTAATGTACAGTGGAAGGATGAGGAAAATGTCGAGTTTCAATTACAGCACACAAGAAAATAATATTGCATAGTTTAAAAAGTAAAAGTTATTCGCAAATTGTTCTTTTGCTTGCTGGGGAGGATGATTTCAAAGTAGATGCTTGGACTATTGGGAGAATAATAAAGAAATACCAAATTACTGGGATAATAGTGGATGAAAAAAGGATCAGAAGACCAAGCATTCTGAATGACAGGTCTGTGCCACCACGCTCGCAATATTCAATGGCAAAATTTTCAGGGAGTGTGGAAGGAGGGGGACAAATTCTCTAGATGAAGAAACTCAGTTTGTTTCATTATTTCAAACGAAAAATTCAAGTCGAAGCCATGCAGTATATGTGTGAACCTGAATAGGGAGGAATTGTCTTGGTTCCCGGACGCATGTGTTGAGCAACGATCTTGTCACGTACAATTGACATGTGCATGAGTTTTTTGGCAATCTCTTCCCTTTGAAATTGGCGCATTTTTTTAATATTATGGCGAATAAATAACTAAAACTCATTCTGTTGTTTTTTTTTATCACATGAACATACTTGTCCAATGAAGGAAATCAAGCAGAATGTCATTTTACCCCAAAGTGACATCCATAAGATAAGGGAGTTACATGTAAAAAACTGGGGTTTGCACATGTGTTATGTTTGGAACTGTCTAGGCCTTCAGAGTTCAGAATGAGAAGATGGGATGTGCATGGAGGGGAGAGGGGTGGGGGTGTCATATGCCACGGCACTGAAGCCTTTATTCAGTGGTAAATGACATCCGACGTAGCTAAGCATATTACGGCATCAAGTCATTCAAGACGACAAGAGGACACGTGTTCTGAGGCGATGAAATTGCAAGTATCTTTTTCTATCAAATTGGAAACTTCTGGACATTTAATCACCAGAGTTTTGGTGAATGGCGCAATAGAGGATGGAGAAGTGACGTGAAACGGTGTATTGGGAGTTGGTAGGAAGGACCGTTGATGCATAACTGTGTCGATGTCGTTTTTCTGTCCATAACTCCTGTGTCGGCATTTTCTGAGGGTGGGGGGGGGGGAATGGGGTGTGGGTGGTTATGAAACAACGGCTGAGAAATAGAAATATAACCAACCAGTACATATTTACACACCTTCCTCTGCCTGTAACTTGTCCTTACGATATCTTGTTTTTCAGGCTCGTTTATTTATTAGCTCACCGAAGGGAGCGTAACTTATCACTAGCTGTCCGTCGTCTGTCGTCCGTCGTGAACTTTACATTATCGACTACTCCTCCCAAACTACTGGATCAAATTGAACCAAATTTGGTGTGCATGTTTCCCATCAAATGTCAATTCAAACTTGTACAAATAAACTTGCCGCACCCACAGGGGGCACCACAAGGGGCATAACTCTGATAGCACCCATGAATTTCTTTCCAAAATTCAAAAAAATCTTCTTCAGATCCACCAGGCAGAATTCTTTCCTATTTGGGATGCATCATCTCTAGGGGGGGGGGGGGGGGGGGGGGGGGGAGGCAGGCAGATTCAAGTTTGTTCAAATCGGCCCCCTGGATTCATATTTGGGCTCACTATAGAAGCCTGAATTTGAACTTAGTGCATTTCAGGCAAATTTCTTAAAAATCTTCTTCTCCAGATCCAGCAGGCAGAATCTTTTGATATTTGGTATGCAACATTGTGGGGCGGATCTGATTCAGGTTTGTACAAATCGGCCCCCTGGGTTCATATTTGGGCTCAGTATAGAAGCCAGAATTTGAACTTAGTGCATTTCAGGCAAATTTCTTAAAAAATCTTCTCCAGATCCAGCAGGTAGAATCTTTTGATATTTGTTATGCAACATTGTGAGGTAGATCTGATTCAAGTTTGTACAAATCGGCCCCCTGGGTTCATATTTGGGCTCAGTATAGAAGCCCGAATTTGAACTTAATGCATTTCAGGCAAATTTCTTAAAAAATCTTCTCCAGATCCAGCAGGCAAAATCTTTTGATATTTGGGAAGCAATATTGTGGTGTGGATCTGATTCAAATTTGTACAAATCGGCCTCCTGGGTTCCTATTTGGGCTCAGTATAAGAGCCTGAACTCCAACTTAGTGCATTTCAGGCAAATTTCTTAAAAAATCTTCTTCTCCAGATCCAGCGGGCAGAATCTTTTGATATTTGGTGTGCAACATTGTGCGGTGTATCAGATTCAAGTTTGTTAAAATTGGCCCCTGGGTTCATATTTGGGCTCAGTGTAGGAGCCCAAATTTGAACTTAGTGCATTTCAGGCAAATTTCTTTAAAAATCTTCTCAAGATCCAGCAGGCAGATTCTTTTGATATTGGGTATGCAGCATGCTTAGGGGGGTGAGATTCAAGTTTGTTCAAGCCAAGTCCCTGGGTTCATATTTGGGCTCACTGTGGTAGCCCGAATTATAACTTAGTTCAAAATGAGGAATTTTCTTTAAAAATCTTCTTCTTCAGATCCAGCAGTTGGAATGTTTTGATATTTGGTATGCAGCATCCTTAGGGGGGTGAGATTCAAGTTTGTTCAAGCCATGTCCCTAGGTCCATATTTGGGCTCACTATGGGAGCCTGAATGATAACTTAGTTCAAAATGAGAAATTTTCTTTAAAAATCTTCAGATCTAGCAGTCAGAATGTTTTGATATTTGGTATGCAGCATCCTAGGGGCGGAGCGGGGGGGGATTCAATTTTGTTCAAGCCATGTCCCTAGGTCCATATTTGGGCTCACTGTGGGAGCCCGAATGATTTCTTAGTTCAAAATGAGGAATTTTCTTTAAAAATCTTCTTCTTCAGATCTAGCAGTCAGAATGTTTTAATATTTGGTATGCTGCATCCTTAGGTGGGTGAGATTCAAGTTTGTTCAAGCCATGCCCCTAGGTGCATATTTGGGCTCTCAATCTTCTTCTTCAGATCCAGCAGTCGGAATGTTTTGGTATGTGGTTTGTAGCATCCTTAGGGGGGTGAGATTCAAGTTTGTTAAAGCCAAGTCCCTGGGTCCATATTTGGGCTCCCTGTGGGAGCCCGAATTATAACTTAGTCAATATGAGGAATTTTTCTTTAAAAATCTTCTTCAGATTCAGCAGTCGAAATGTTTTGATATTTGGCATGCAGCATCCTTTGGGGGTGAGATTCAAGTTTGTTAAAGCCAAGTCCCTGGGTTCATATTTGGGCTCACTGTGGGAGCCCGAATGATAACATAGTTCAAAATGAGGAATTTTCTTTAAAAATCTTCTTCTTCAGATCCAGCAGATGAATGCTTTTGATATTTGGTATGCAGCATCCTTAGGGGGGTAAGATTCAAGTTTGTTCAAGCCATGTCCCTAATTCCATAAAATTTGTCTGTCATGACTTCATTCCTTTGTAGTGTTGATGAACCATTTCTAACTGAATGTGACCCCAAATACTTCTTTGAACCACTTTGGCCGGTGAGCGATTAAGGCTCCTTGGGACCTCTTGTTTTTAGTATTATGGAGTTGGGCAACGGATGTATTCTCACTTGTATTTGCCGAATTTATAGGTCAAGCAAGTAAGCCACCAAACGTTTATCATCGTTTATAAACAGGACTAGAAATGAAAGGATAAACAATATTTCCATAGAGTAACCATGAAAAAAATGATAAATGTGTTTTTTGAACGTTTACAACCTTGTTTCTATTCCTGATTATACTGCTGTTGTTACTACAACTATTTCCGACTTGTAGTGTAGGTTTAGGTGGCCGCCATAATGATTTTCAAGATGACCACCACAGTCAATATTGTATTTTTCAAATCTTCTTCATGAGACGTTCCCCTTGGCATGTTTGGTGTCTAACTATATCTTTTTGGGGATGAGAAAAATCAATGAAACCACTTGTAAGCTCATCCGAAATATGGTTATTATGACAATGACAATTTCTACTGTAATTTCAGTATATAATCAGGTATATTTGAATTGAGAAGATTAAGTTCATTTGAAAGTTGTAGCCCCAATAATGGAAAACATCTTTTCTTCTTGTACTTTATACTGCCTTGCTCTCATTGTATACAAATAATTACAAAGTCTGCAGTTCTGAATTGATACCACTATACTATATGATTCTGTTTGTCCCTTTCATTTTTCAGTTGCAGCTGCACAATTCTGTGCGTGCACATCCACCTTGCCTTCTTGCAAGCACATGTGATGCCACACTGCAAGCTTTAGATGCTACAGGTCTGGTGATCCAGACTGGAGTCCATGACTGAGTCTCATCGCTGAATGTCCATCCCTATCCTTCTGTGTTGGAAGATCTTGTTCACTCGTCTCACTGGTCGACCATATTCCTAATTAGTATGTGTGACCCTCCTAGTGTGCTGCAGTAGCTCATCTTGAGTTGGTGGGATGGTCTCCATGGTTTTCCTCTTCTGACAGTACATAACTTTTCTTCCCTCATCTACATGTTTAGTGTCACTCATTTTGTCATAGTGGACACCTGTGTATTGTTAAAGAAGCTGAAAGTGTGGAGTATCAGTATCAACATCTTCAAATGGATTTCGTGCCATGATGTGAATGCATGTGTCACTTCAGGGTAACGGCTCCATGCTTCCCCTGCAGTTCCCTTTCCGAAGGATGATGTGGTATATCATCCTGGGAAGCAGTGAAATAGCGGTAGATATGAGCAATTCTCTTCAGCCCAGTAAAGCACAAACTGTGTTAATGTGATGGTACATGAAGTTTTTCCCAGTGCCAAAACCAACCCGAATTTTTACATTCGGTGTGATAGATGTCAGATGTTGGAATTTTCCGATCAAAATAACTAGAACATCTGTATCTACAGTTCGGATCATGCAGTTTGTGTGACCTTCCTGTATTGCATCTTGAAGATGAACAAGCAGTTTTGTGTCTGCCTACTTGAGGTCACATCTAGGCATTGTGCGCTCTGCTCCCTTAATAATGAAATCAGATCCAGAAGTGATAACTTCTTTTTGCCAGGTACTTCCATTGCAGCAACTTTGTCTGATAGGCAAGAAAAGAGTTCTTGCTTGTTTATAGGGTGTAAAAAGTTTGGTTCTTCCTGCAACCTTTCTTCTAATTCCTTTTCCTCACTTTGCAATGTAAGTATCCCAAACACTGTCAACTCTCTGGCAAGCTTCAAGTAGACAGCAAATGGACAATGGCAGCTCCGTCAAAAGGATCTGGAGGATTCTCTTTGTTTTCAACTGTGATGATGTTGAGTAGATCAGATTTTTTCCCAAACCATAGTTTCCCACCCTTGTATAGAGAAGATGGAAATGGGTGATTCTTGTGTTGGAAGAACGTGTCCATGCCACTTTCCCATTATTGGATAACAACATAAAGAGGGGAGAATTGGGCAACATAGTTCTTAAGCAGATTCTATCCCTCCAACCTTCTTCGCTTGAAACTTTGGCTGAGGTCATCTAAAGAGAACAAGTTCTTCTTGGTCGGTGTGTGAATTGTTCTTGTACAATACAAGACAACTTCTTGGTAATATTGACTCTACTGGTCTTTACCCAAGTTCTGTATAGTTCTCATACTATTGACCACAGATTCATCCATGATATTCCTTGTGTCTAAAGTCAGTAACTCCTTTCCATCATCACAAATGGATTTCCCATATCACAGATGACCTTATTGAGATTAGAAACTTTGTCTGAACCTCTTCTGTGTAGATATTCCTTCTTCATGGTGGATGTTTTCATCATAAGATTCCTGTCTTCATATTCAGTCATCAGTCTGGCTTGTTCTGGTCCCGATATCATCCACTTGCGAGATGCCGTGCAATTTTCAGTCAGACCAACCACACCTCCTGAGCTTTAACTTTCTCGTTGTTTTGTTCATGTGCTTGTTCTATAGACATGGCTGAGAATCGTTTTGTCGTCTTGTCTGCTACCCAGTGTCCATTTCCTGACAACTCGTTCATAACTGGCTGCGGTAGATTCTCCATGTCTTGGATGTGGAGTGGTAGCCAACGTGCGTAATTCTGGTGGTCAAGCCAAAAGAACTATGGAACCTCTTTCTTTAAGCTTTCTATATACAAAAGAAAGTTTCCTTCAGAATGTGATTGTATGAATATGAGCCCCTCTATCTCCATCTGAAGAACTGTCTTCCAGTATTGGAATGTTTGACTGATTTGCACCATCCTTTTCTTTCAATCTTCCCTTGTCTTCTCATCATAGAGACCATCAGTTTTCATGAAGGCTTCTTGTTGCAGCTTTGACAATGCTCGCCTGACTTTCAGTCAGGGGAGCTATGGTGATCACTCACCGTCCGTCGTCCGTGAACATGGTGTTTGCATCTTCTCCTCCAAAACTGCTGAACCAATTTAAGTGAAATTTGAGATAATAGTTTATGACATCGCATTTTGATTTTGTTCAAATCAAGTTGCCACACCCCTCAGTAGGGCCATGCCCAAAAAGTGTGCTTAAATCTTAAAAATTCTTCTTCTCATTAACCAGCAGTAGCAGAGACTTGATATTTGGTGTGCAGCTTCCCTTTGAGGAGTAGACTCTGATGTGTTCAAGAGAGGTTCAAGGAGCTATATTTGCCTTCGTTTTGGGAGGGGCAAGAATTTTCGCCCTGCCCAAAATTTCTATTTTCCAAACCGAGAGGCTGATTTGAACCAGATTTCATATGAGGGTTTATTGGGTCATAAGTACTTAATTTATGCCAAAAAAAATGTTCCTGTCACCCCATGGGAACCGCAAGAGCTAAAAATAGAAAAAATTTAAAATGCCTATATCTCCAAAACTACACGGCACTGAGAATTCTTATTTGGTGTGAAGCTTCCTTAGGACCAACAGAATGGAATGGTAAAAAAGAATGCTATCGGTTTTATCATAGGGTACTTTTTCGGTACTTTGAAAAAGTTCGGAGTCAGCATTTTTTAACACTTGAGGGTAATGGAAAAAACATTTAAGCCTACTCTTCCAAACCACTGCTCTAAAAGCTTTCAGATTTCACATATAACATCTTATGAAGATTGTTTCACATGTTTATTGAAATCAAATCTCTGGGTCCATATTTGGGCTCTCTATGGGAGCCCAAATATTTGAATTAGTGCAGTATGTGGAATATTCATTAAAAATTTTCTTCAGATCCACCAATCAGAATCTTTTGATATTTGGTATGCAGCATCCTTAGGGGGTGAGATTCAAGTTGTTGAAGCAAAAGTCCCTGGGTTCATATTTGGGCTTACTGAGGGAGCCCAAATTATAACTTAGTTCAAAATGAGGAATTTTGTTTAAAATCTTCTTCAGATACAGCAGTCGGAATGTTTTGATATTAGGTATGCAGCATCCTTAGGGGGTGAGATTCAAGTTTGTTCAAGCCAAGTCGCTGGGTTCATATTTGGGCTCCCTGTGGGAGCCTGAATTATTACTTAGTTCAATATGAGGAATATTCTTCTTCCACTGGTGAGAATCTTTGGATATTTCTTATAAGCTTTTTTTAGGGAGGGACAGATGCAACTTGTTCAAATCAGTTGCCTGGGTTGATATTTAGGCTGCCATGTCAGGTGAATGCCCTCAGAAATTTTTTTTTTTTTACATTTTTTACCACTTCCTCCCCCCCCCCCAAATTTGACTCCTGTTACCTCTCCCCACACCTCCTGTCAATTAGCCAATTTTTAGCTCAACTTGACAAAGTCAAGCTGAGCTATTGCCATCACTTCTCGTCCATCGGCGTACGTACATACGTTAGTACGTTAGTATGTTAGTACGTATGTCCACAATTTCCTTTGGCACACCTCACAGGTCGCATTTATGATCAGATTACTTTGAAACTTCTTATGCTTTTTTGGGGTGACCTCTAGATGGGAGCTATCGATTTTCTTCAATTTCCGGCAAAAAATGTTGCCACGGCCAACGTTCGTAGAACTTAGTTTAGTCAGACCTCAATATTTCCCTTTGGCAACACCCTACAGGGTACATTTACGATCAGATTGCTTTGAAACCTGGTTTGCTTGTTTGGGGAGACCTCTAGATGGGAGCTATCGATTTTCTTCAATTTCTGTCAAAAAATGTTGCCGCGGCCAACGTTCTTAGAACTTAGTTTAGTCAGAAGACTCAATATTTCCCTTTGGCACACCCTACAGGGTACATTTATGATCGGATTGCTTTGAAACCTGGCATGCTTGTTTGGGGTGACCTCTAGATGGGAGCTATCGATTTTCTTCAATTTCTGGCAAAAAATGTTGCTACGGCCAACGTTCGTAGAACTTAGTTTAGTCAGACCTCAATATTTCCCTTTGGCACACCCTACAGGGTACATTTACGATCAGATTGCTTTGAAACCTGGTATGCTTGTTTGGGGAGACCTCTAGATGGGAGCTATCGATTTTCTTCAATTTCTGTCAAAAAATGTTGCCGCGGCCAACGTTCTTAGAACTTAGTTTAGTCAGAAGACTCAATATTTCCCTTTGGCACACCCTACAGGGTACATTTATGATCGGATTGCTTTGAAACCTTTCATGCTTGTTTGGGGTGGACCTCTAGATGGGAGCTATCGATTTTCTTCAATTTCCATCAAAAAATGTTGCCGCTGCCAACATTCTTAGAACTTAGTTTAGTCAGACCACAATATTTCCCTTTGGCTCACCCTACAGGGCTCATTTATGATTAGATTGCTTTGAAACCTGGTATGCTTATTTACGATGACCTCTAGATGGGAGCTATCGATTTTCTTCCATTTCCATCAAAAAATGTTGCCACGGCCAACGTTCTTAGAATTTAGTCTAGTCAGACCACAATATTTCCCTTTTGTACACCCTACAGGGCACATTTATGATCGGATTGCTTTGAAACCTGGCTTGCTTGTTTGGGGAGGCCTCTAGATGGGAGCTATCGATTTTCTTCGGTTTCTGTCAAAAAATGTTGCCACTGGCAAAAAAACTGACATTGGTCCCAATGATCTTCAATTTTGCCATTTCATTTATAACTTACCAAGTTCAAGTTTGTCAAGTTGAGCTACAGTGTCATTGACACTTTCATTTTTTTATTTGCACTCAAAAATGCATTTTGAAGGATTTAGAAAGATTACATGCAGAAAAAAATTGGTCTCCTATGTCCCCCCAATCCCCTCCCCTTCCCCCTATCTGGTCAGTTAGTCCACACAAAAAATTTTTTGCTCCAAAATGGGTTTGGCCAGATTTAGAGTGATTTTATGCGGGGAAAAAAAAACACCTATGCCTCCCCTCCCCAGTTGGGTGGTGCGGGAGGATTGGCAGCACTTGGCAGTGAAGGCCTCTTTAATTCTCTTGCATTAAATTGGTTGTGAAGGGTTTTGAATGATTTTATGCAAAAAAAAAAAGAAATTCACTCAAAAGGCACTCCTCTGTCTAGATTAATACGTAAATGCTGAATATGACCTTAAATCCTTCTTCAAATAATTTTATCAGGTGAGCGATTAAGGCCCCTTGTTTTCTGTCGTATTTGATTTTTTGAAAAAAAGAGGTATCATAGACCCTTGATTAGTATTAAACTAGTGGGCCTAGCCATCCGAGGACATGCCCTGCCTGTGTGATGGAAAATTTCTAGTTACATTGAATTTTAAGGGAGATGATCAAAGCTTGAATTTCTCACTGGATGAAATGCCACACTCCCCATTGGATCCTTCCTATGGATTCAGATATTCGTGGTAGGGCTTCCGTCCTTGCTTTCTGGCCATTTGGCCTCGACACTAGCATGTCCCTTCCTGAGGTGTAGCATGCTGCTCTGTTAATCAGTATCACTCCAAGCTTGTTCGGCACTTTTCTGTGCAGCCTGGACAATTCTGTCCCTCAGAGATCCACGCCGACTCTCCCGAGCTTCTACACTTACGATCCTCCGGGTACTTCATACCCCTATAAGCATCTGTCATCGTCTGCCACCTGTCGTTTGGCATCTGGTGTTTTGGAGGATAGTGACCCTTTGATGCTGGAAAGGATCAGACGTGAAACCACTTGGTCTGGTCCACCCCACGTCTCATCTGCGGATTCGGGTCGTGAGCTTCAGGAGGCCCTCTCCTGGCTCACGCAGGTTCTTACCAAGAAGAGCCTTCCTGTTGCCTCCAGTGAGGCTACTAGTGAAGATTTGAAGGAGGTCACTTTTACGATCACACTGGTGTTCCTACACTATGGGAGGCTTCGGTTGGTATGCTCGAGATTGGGTATGTGTCTTCCGACTTAGGATCTGGGTCTGACACATCTAACTTCGAGAACTATCAGTCTTTTGACTTGGGGCGGCTCTCAACTTTGTCTTTGAGGTTCTCCCGGAGCTTAAACTTTCAAACCAGCCAGAGGTTTCAGCCAGGCCACGTGCATCAGGTCCCTTCCTGAGGTGCAGCAGGCTGTTCTTTTAATCAGTATCTCTCCTGGCTCATTCGGCACATTTCTTTGAAAAGGCCTAGATTTTCTCGGCTGACCCCAAGATGGAATCTTTCTTGGGTACTGCTTCGCTTGGGGGGGGGGGGGGGGGGGGGGGGGGGCGGGGCATTCAAACCTTTATCTCAGGTGCATATGTGTTTTCTCACATATAAGATGGCTTTTGCCTCAGCCAGAAGAATCAATGAGCTTCACACCCTCTCGGTTGATCTGGCTTTTTTCAGGAATTCCACCAACAGTGTTACCTTACCACTGATTGTTCTTTTTTAGCCAAAAATCAAATACCAGAAACATCTCCGCCTCCTATCTGTATCAGGGCTCTTCCTTCGGTTGATTGTAGTCGCCCTTTGTTCTGTCCAGTTCGTGCCATTCACATTTACCTTAACCAGACAGTTTATTAGAAAAGGAAGGAAACAACTCTTTCTTCTGTCCCTGATTCCTAGTCGACAGAAGATCTCGGCTCAATCCATCTCTAGATGGATTTGTCTGGCTATTAGAGCATTGTATGCTCATTTGACGATTGTATTTCCAATCGCATCTCTCCCCATGAGGTGGTGCCTTTTCTGCCTCCTGGGCTTATGCTAACTTGGTCTCTTTGTCGGACGTTATGCAGGCAGCCTACTGTAGAAACACTTTACTTTCTCCACCTTTTTTCTGTGTCAGTTGCAGGAGCAGTCTGAGGACCTTTTTTCTTTGGGGCCTCTTTCTTCTGCTCAAGCTGTCATCTACCCTCGAAATATAAATTTTATAGTAAATTTCCTTTTTTACTATATTTACCACAATTGTTGACCGGAGGCTCTCCCATCTTCTTATTCAGGTAAGAATCCTTCCTCCCTGCTAAAAACCTGACTCCAATATTGGTGGATTCAAATAGAATGGCACGTTGGTTATACATCTGCTCACAGGTTTCTGAAGCCTTGGTATTGGTACAGAGAAGGGTGTCCCCCTACTGGATGTGTGCTGGTTGCACTCTGCCAAGTTCTGGCTTATTTTTTCATAGTGCTTTTGCACCACTTTTTCTCTCTCAAATTGCTTGGGAAAGAACACAAAATAGATAGTATATGTCTGATTTAGGGACTTCCACTGTACTGCATGCCTGTTGTAAACAATTGTGGTAGGTATAACAAAGGAAATTTACTATAAAGTTTATATTTTTGGAGCAAGAATAAACCTGATTACTGCACTGGAAAAAACTCTTGTTTAATTGTGAGCCTCCACCTCAGAGTGCATTTGGTGGAGTCTCAATTTAACTGTTCATATGGACAGTGTACATTACATGTCCCTGTTTGCAAACATGATTACAGTTTATTTTGGTTTATTTTATAATCTCATGCATGAAATCCACCTTGGGAACCCCTAGTAACTGAAACGGCGCTTTTTTACTTTGGTAAACAAATATTTACTTAACTGGTAAAATAGAGCCCAGAAATAAATGCCTGGGGTGAAAGTCCTCAAAGGTGGCCTGCATAGGTTTTAAACAATTGGCTAAATTTGACTTAATACCTATGCTGTGGTCAAGAAAAAATTATAGACAATGAAAGTGACCTTAAGCACCAATAAATCAATAAATCATGCCTGAAATAAAGTCAGTTTGTTCATTAATTCTTTAATTGAATTTTATTGGAGAGGGCTTTTAGGCCTTTATTGATACTTTGTTTTTACATCAGTCGCATGCATTTATTGTAGGCAGCAATAATTGTGCATTTTAGTTAATTGTATGCCATGACATTCTTTTTTATGCATCATGACATCCTTTTAATCATAACAGTATTCATCACACTGGAGACTAATTATCAGTGCTGTAAATTGACTGCAGTGTTTTCTTTACCACAACTCTGCAGAGCAGATTTGATGATGGCGTTCTGACTGTCACTGGGACACATGAAAGTCGCATGCATACATGAGGCTATGAAAGACACTGCTGTTTATTAGCTCTGATACAGAATGGTTGCCTTTGACTGGTCACTTCCCGCAGGTGAGCACTATTTCCATGGACACAATAATATTAAATTCCAAACACTTATAATTATAGGAATAATCATAAAAAATGTAATGAAGCACCAGGTACAAAGTCAAGCAGAGCTATTGCTGTCACTTCTCATCCGACGGCGTACGTGCGTCCACAATTTCCTTTGGCACATTGAACAGGTCGCATTTATGATCAGACCACTTTGAAACTTGGTATGCTTGTTTGGGTGATCTCTAAATGGGAGCTATCGATTTTCTTCCATTTCTGTCAAAAAATGTTGCTGCTGGCAATGGCCTTTGAACTTAGTTTAGTCAGACCTCAGTATTTCCCTTTGGCACACCCTACAGGGCAAATTTTTAATTATATTTTTTTTATACCCCCGCTTCGAAGAAGTGGGGGCTATATAGGAATCGCCCTGTACGTCCATACATCCGTCCGTCCATACGTCTTTCCAGACATGAAATTCTTGTGTGCGCAACTCCTCCTACATTTATCAGTCAATTTGGACAAAACTTTTCAGACATCATCACTACTAAGTGAACATGCGCATATTCCAAGATTTTTGATCTGCGACAATTTTAACCAGGTTATCTCCCTTTGACTTAGATTTATTGTGTCTTTCCATCCGAACAAATTCTTGTGTGCGCAACTCCTACATTAATGAACCGATTTTGATGAAACCTTTCAAACATATTCTCTACTAATTGAACATGTGCATATTCCAAACTTTTTAATCTGCGACAATTTTAACCAGGTTATCTCTCTTGAACTTTGATTTAATATGGGTGTCTACATGAAATTCTTGTGTGCGCAACTCCTCCTACGTTTATCAATCAATTTGGACAAAACTTTTCAGACATCATCACTACTAAGTGAACATGCGCATATTCCAAGATTTTTGATCTGCGACAATTTTAACCAGGTTATCTCCCTTTGACTTAGATTTATTATGTCTTTCCGTTCGAACAAATTCTTGTGTGCGCAACTCCTCCTACATTAATGAGCCGATTTTGATGAAACCTTTCAAACATCATCTCTACTAAGTGAACATGTGCATATTCCAAACTTTTTGATCTGCGACAATTTTAACCAGGTTATCTCTCTTGAACTTTGATTTAATATGGGTTTCTGCATGAAATTCTTGTGTGCGCAACTCCTCCTACATTTATCAATCAATTTGGACGAAAGTTTACAGACATCATCACTACTAAGTGAACATGCGCATATTCCAAAATTTTTGAGCTGTGGCAATTTTAACTAGGTTATCTCCCTTTGACTTAGATTTATTATGGGTTTCTACATGAAATTCTTGTGCGTGCAACTCCTCCTACATTTATCAATCAATTTTGACGAAACCTTTCAAACATTATCACAACTAAGTGAACATACGCATATTCCCAAATTTTTGATCTGCGACAATTTTAACCAGGTTATCTCCCTTTAACTTGGATTTATTATAGGTTTTCAAATGGGATTCTTGTGTGTGCAACTCCTCCTACATTAATGAACCGATTTTGAATACATGTTGCACATTGTAAATGTGTTTTTCCAAATGTAAACCATATATGTGTGGGCTCTTTAAGTATTCAGTGCTGTTCTGTGGAAGGCCACATGCAAATACAAATTTCAACAACAAAAAATGATCTTTATGTATACATTTCCTTATGGCCTTCTCCTACATGATCAGAAGTGCATTCCTCTAAAAACCCAAAGCGAGGGTATTAATCACCTTCAGTGATAGTTCTAGTTTAAACCTGGTATGCTTACTTGGGGTGACCTCTAGATGGGAGCTATTGATTTTCTTCTATTTCCAGCAAAAAGTGTTGCCGCTGGCAAGGAGCTTTGAGTTTAGTCAGGCATCAATATATTCCTTTGGCAAGCCCTGCAGGACACATTTATAATCAGATCGGTTTGAAACTTGGTATGCTTGTTTGGGGTTACCTCTAGATGGAAGCTATCGATTTTCTTCCATTTCCGTTAAAAATATTGCCGCTGGCAACGGCCTTTGAACTTAGTTTAGTCAGACTTCAATATTTCCCTTTGGATCACCCTACAGGGCACATTTATAATCGGCTTTCTCTGAAACTTTTTGTGCTTATTTTGGGGGTGACCTCAAGATGGGAGCTATTGATTTTCTTCCATTTCCGGCAAAAAGTGTTGCCACTGGCAACAAGCTTTGAGTTTAGTCAGGCATCAAATATATTCCTTTGGCAAACTCTACAGGACACATTTATGATCAGATCAGTTTGAAACTTGGTACGCTTATTTGGGGTTACCTCTAGATGGGAGCTATCGATTATCTTCCATTCCCGTCAAAAAATGCCACTGGCAACGACCTTCAATGAACTAAGTGCACTTATTCACTACACCCAGCAGGACACATTTATAATCGGATCAGTTTGAAACTTGGTATGCTTGTTTCGGGTGACCTCTAGATGGGAACTGTCAATTTTCTTCCATTTCTGTCAAAAATAGTTGACGTTGGCAATGGCCGTTGAACTTAATATAGTCAGGCACTAGTATATTCTTCTGGCATGCCCAACAGGGCACATTTTTGATAGGATCGCTTGAAACTTGGTTTGCATGTTCTGGGTGGTTTATGAATGTTAGCTGTTGATTTCTTTTCATTTCAATAAAAAATTATTGTTGTTAGCACCAGCCTTTGGACTTAGTGCATTTTTTGTAGCAACTTATCCCTTTTGCACTCTCTACAAGGTATATTTATGAATTTCCATAAAAAAGAGATAAAAAGACCATTGACACCAGCCAGGACCGTCAAACTTAGTGCTTTTGTGCATTAACATCTTCCTTTGGCATGCCTCAGAGGGCGCATTCATTATCGGGTTGTTTTGAAACTTCATATGCTCATTCGGGGTTACAGAGATAGGAGCTATCAATTTTCTTTTCATTTCTTCACATTCTTTTTGAACATGACCTACAGGGCACATTTATCGTAGGATTTTTTTTGGACTCTGTGTGGTCATTAGGCGAAAACCTACATGTAGATTCATTTCTGTGAAAAAAGTATGAACAAAATATTAATTAAAATGTAAAACGTTACATGAAACAATTTTTGCGACCATGTTAAAAAGCAGTTGTCGCGTGTGGCAGTTGTCGCTTGTAGCAGTTGTATTCCAGACTTGGATCCAAAGGACATACCACACCAAAAAGTTATTTTATGGATTAGGATCCACATTTGGACTAACCTAGTAGTAGAATTCTGTACTGAGATCACATTTTAACTTTTGAAAATAACTGAACTGAATGTATTGCATTTGCAACTTAAATTATTTTAGAAGTTGAATGACAAGCAAGCATGCACACTTGCCTGCAGATAATTAATATTTAGTAAGTAGCGCATTTTGCATCTGTCTATCAAAACCAAAGATTGACAAAAAACAATTTATTAACAAGGGACTTGTACAAAACCAAACCATACTTACAGAATGTTATTTTCTTCTAGCAGAAGTTGAAGCATATGCGACAAATATGAGAATTTTAATAAAGCCCAGTTTATGGGCTTGTATCACTCTCAGTTAATTCACTATAATGTGACTACTGAGCTCTTATAGACAAGACAAAGGTTAAATTTCCTTTGTCATCAACTGATTTAATGATGGCACTTGAAATGAAATTGTTTTTTGTTTAACTCTTTACCCAACGTAATGGCCAAAACTGTTGCTATTCACAAAAGTCGCCAATTAATTTTCATTATTTTTTAATTTTTTGTCTCAAAAAAAAATTAAAACATGATTTTGTTTGCAAGTGACATGTTCTTTTCATGTTAGGTAAAGGGTTAAACAATATTTTATTTTTGAAAAGAAGTATGATTACAGAAACAAAAGTGCAATGAGTAAAATGTTCAATAATGTGATACAGATTAAACACAAGATGGGGTTCAGCAGCAAGCATTACAGCTTTTACAAGACATCTCCAGAAATTAAATTTCTTGAGGTAAAAAAAAAAAGTTGCTTTTTGCCTCCAAAACTGAGCGTATGATCCCTCATCGGGATGAGCTTGTTTCAGTGAGGGGTTACAATCTATGCTTTTGAAGCAAGACACCTTATGACTCATTCGTTCAAGTCTGTTCCAATAACGGGTTATAAGTTGTTTTAGAGGTGAATATTAAAAAAATATTTAAAAAAAAAACTTTGAATGCCAATTTTTAGCTCAACTTTGACGTAAGTCAAATTTGAGGTTATGCCATGGTCTGTCTGTCTGTCCATCAACAATTCAATACGGCTCGGGCTAGAGGCCGTATTTATGATCTTTATGAAACTTCTTGAATACCTTTGTTGTCACCATGGGACAAGAACGAGTGTTTTTGGGTGCGGTCCGAAATTCAAGATGACCACCAGCAGCCATTTTGTACCTTAGTTAGTGCAGTCAGTTTTTTGTACTGAACTTCTGTATGAAAGTTCTGATTCGAATAAATTGTTTTTTGTCTGAATGTTTAGTAACACGGAATACATCACATATAATACAGGTTTTTTTGTCGTGCAGTAATTCTGTAAATTAGATGCACTTTGATTTTTAGCTCACCTGAGCGAAGCTCAAGGGGAGCTTTACTAATCACTTTCTGTCCGTCGTCCGTCGTTGTCCGTCCGGCGTTAACTTTACATTATCGACTTCTCCTCCTAAACCACTAGCCCAATTTTATTCAAATGTTGGCTAAATGTTTATTACCTAATGCCAATTCAGATTTGTTCAAATGAAGTTGCCCCTCCTCCTGGGTGGTGCCACGCCCCCAAGGGGCACCAAAATCTTTGTAAATCTTCTCATGAACCAGCAGTAGCAGAGACTTGATATTTGGTGTGCAGCTTCCTTTTGAGGTGTAGACTCAGATTTGTTCAAGAGAAGTTTGTGGGGCTATACTTGGCGTCGTTACGGGAGGGGCAAAATTTTTAGCCCCGCCCAAAATTTCTATTTTCCAAACCGAGAGGCTGATTTGAACCAAATTTTATGTGAGGGCTTATTGGGTCATGAGTACTTGATTTATGCAAAAAAAAAATTTTCCCGCAGCACCGTGGGAACCGCAGGAGCTAAAAATAGAAAAAATTTTAAACGCCCATATCTCCAAAACTGCACGGCACTGAGAATTTTTATTTGGTGTGCAGCTTCCTTAGGACCAACAGAAAGGATTGGTAAAAAAAAAATTGCCATCGGTTTTATCATAGGGTACAGTTTCGGGACTTTGAAAAAGTGCTGAGTCAGCATTTTTTAACACTGTAGGCAATGGGAAAAACATTAAAAAATCTTCTTCTCCAGATCCAGCAGGCAGAATCTTTTGATATTTGGTATGCAACATTGTAGGGTGGATCTGATTCAAGTTTGTTCAAATCGGCCCCCTGGGTTCATATTTGGGCTCAGTATAGGAGACCGATTTCGAACTTAGTGCATTTCAGGCAAATTTCTTAAAAAATCTTCTTCTCCAGATCCAGCAGGCAGAATCTTTTGATATTTGGTATGCAACATTGTGGGGTGGATCTGATTCAAGTTTGTTCAAATCGGCCCCCTGGGTTTATATTTGGGCTCAGTATAGGAGCCCAAATTTGAACTTACTGCATTTCAGGCAAATTTCTTTGAAAATCTTCTTCTCCAGATCCAGCAGGCAGAATCTTTTGATATTTGGTATGCAACATTGTAGGGTGGATCTGATTCAAGTTTGTTCAAATCGGCTCCCTAGATTCATTTTTGGGCTCACTATAGGAGCTCGAATTCGAACTTAGTGCATTTCAGGCAAATTTCTTCAAAAATCTTCTTCTCAAGATCCAGCAGGCAGAATCTTTTGATATTTAGTATGCAACGTTGCGGGGTAGATCTGATTCAAGTTTGTTCAAATCGGCCCCCTGGATTCATATTTGGGCTTACTATAGAAGCCCGAATTCGAACTTAGTGCATTTCAGGCAAATTTCTTAAAAAATCTTCTTCTCCAGATCCAGCAGGCAGAATCTTTTCATATTTGGTAAGCAACATTGTGGGGTGGATCTGATTCAAGATTGTTCAAATCGGCCCCCTGGGTTAATATTTGGGCTCAGTATATGAGCCCAATTTCGAACTTAGTGCATTTCAGGCAAATTTCTTAAAAAATCTTCTTCTCCAGATCCAGCAGGCAGAATCTTTTGATATTTGGTATGCAACATTGCGGGGTGGATCTGATTCAAGTTTGTTCAAATCGGCCCCCTGGATTCATATTTGCGCTTAATATAGAAGCCCGAATTAGGACTTCGTGCATTTCAGGCAAATTTCTTAAAAAATCTTCTTCTCCAGATCCAGAAGGCAGAATCTTTTCATATTTGGTAAGCAACATTGTGGGGTGGATCTGATTCAAGTTTGTTCAAATCGGCCCCCTGGGTTTATATTTGGGCTCCATATAGGAGCCCAAATTTTAACTTAGTGCATTTCAGGCATATTTCTTAAAAAATCTTCTCCAGATCCAGCAGGCAGAATCTTTTGATATTTGGTATGCAACATTGTGGGGTGGATCTGATTCAAGTTTGTTCAAATCGGCCCCCTGGGTTTATATTTGGGCTCAGAATAGGAGCCCAAATTTGAACTTAGTGCATTTCAGGCAAATTTCTTTGAAAATCTTCTTCTCAAGATCCAGCAGGCAGAATCTTCTGATATTGGGTATGCACCATGCTTAGGGGGGTGAGATTCAAGTTTGTTCAAGCCAAGTCCCTGGGTTCGTATTTGGGCTCACTGTGGTAGCCCGAATTATAACTTAGTTCAAAATGAGGAATTTTCTTTAAAAATCTTCTTCAGATCCAGCAGTCGGAATGTTTTGATATTTGGTATGCAGCATCCTTAGGGGGTGAGATTCAAGTTTGTTCAAGCCATGTCCCTAGGTCCATATTTGGACTCACTGTGGGAGCTCGAATTGTAACTTAGTTCAAAATGACGACTTATCTTTAAAAATCTTCTTCTTCAGCCATGTCCCTAGGTCCATATTTGGACTTACTGTGGGAGCTCGAATTGTAACTTAGTTCAAAATGAGGACTTTTCTTTAAAAATCTTCTTCTTCAGATCCAGCAGTCGGAATGTTTTGTTATTTGGTGTGCAGCATCCTTAGGGGGGTGAGATTCAAGTTTGTTAAAGCCAAGTCCCTGGGTTCATATATGGGCTCCCTGTGGGAGCCTGAATTATAACTTAGTTCAATATGAGGAATATTCTTTAAAAATCTTCTTTTTTTTTTAGATCCACTGGTCAGAATCTTTGGATATTTGGTATAAGCTTAGGAGGAGCAGATGCAACTTGTTGAAATCAATTCTCTGGGTTGATATAAATTTAGGCTACCATGTCAGGTGAGTGCCCTCAGGCCCCTTGGGGCCTCTTGTTTCAGTGCTACTTACACACAGTAAGGACACATGTCAATGCAGCTCGGGCTAGGGCTGTATTTATGAACCGATCTTCACGAAACTTCTTGGGTACCTTTGTTATCACCTTGGGATGAGAACGAATGTTTCTGGGTGCGGTCCAAGATTCAAGATGGTTGCCAGCGGCCATTTTGTACCGAAATTAGGTCCAATCAGTTTTTTGTACACAACTTCTATACAGCTCAGGCTAGAGGCCGTATTTATGAACCTATCTTTACGAAACTTCTTGGGTACCTTTGTTATCACCTTGGGACGAGAATGAGTGTTTTTGGGTGCGGTCCGAAATTTGAGATGGCTGCCGGTGGCCATTTTGTACCGAAATTAGGTACAATCAGTTTTTTGTACAGAACTTCTATATGAAGGTTCTGATTTGAATATTTTGAATGAATGTTTAGTAACATGGAATACATCACATATAATACAGGGTTTTTTCTCGTGCAGAAATTATGCAAATTAGATGAACTTTGACTTATTCAGTGCTACTTATACACAGTAAGTTCACATGTCAATACGGCACGGGCTAGAGGCTCAATTTATGAACCGATCTTCACGAAACTTCTTGGGTACCTTTGTTATCACCTTGGGTCGAGAACGAGAGTTTTGGGGTGCAGTCCGAAATTCAAGACGGCTGCCGGCGGCCATTTTGTACCAAAATTAGGTACAATCAGTTTTTGGTACAGAACTTCTATATGAAGGTTCTGATTTGAAAAAATTGAAAAAAAATTTTAGCTTGGGACAGGAACGAGTGTTATTGGGTGCCTTTGTTATCACTGTGCTATGAGAACAAATATTTTTGGGTTCAGTCAGACCCACTCTGGAACTCGAAGATTTCTTTTCTAGTTTAGCATCTAACTGTCGCCCACCTTTACAATAATTTATCTATACATTTGTTACAGGCTACGGTCAGCATTTATGTACACACTGTTACAGTTCTTTATATGTACCTTTGTTATCAGGTCATCACCTAGATATGTGTTACTGCTGTGTCACATTCTATACACATACATTTCTTACACAAGTTGAGCTACAATGTCATTGACACTTTCATTTTGATTAGTCTGGAACGAAAAGGTTAACCCTTTACCTAACAAATAGGCTGCATCCACATGGTCCTATAATATACAATTTGTGCAAGAAGAAAAAAAAATTTAAAAATAGTTCTCTGGTACCATATGTTACATTACATTGGAACAAGCACATCAGGCTTGTTTCAATGAGGTATCTCAAGCTTTGGTTTTGTTGACATTTTTTTGGATGTTTACATCCAGTTAACCAAAAACAATGAGTTTCTTACTGAAAATTTTTTGCCACATTTTTAAAAATATTTAACCACTAGCACTCCAAAGTGAATTTGTTGTACATGTAAATTAATATACACTTTATCCCACCTCTCACTAAGAGACATTTATATCCCAGGTGAAACAGACAAATCTCACTCAACCCACTGAACATGTCATATCATTAACATCCATCACATCCCATTCACAAGTGTTATTGGGGGGGGGGGCTCGGTGGCTCAGTTGGTAGAGGTGCAGGCTGCAAGCCGAGAAGTCCTCGGTTCGAATCCCACCTGCGGCAACCGCGTTGTGTCCTTGGGCAAGACACTTCACCCCCATTGCCCACGTGGGGGCATGGTGACGCTGTGTACTAAGGTGTACTGCACGTCGATGATGCACCTGTCTTCAACCAATGCTAGCCCTGCTTGTATGGAGTTGGTATGTTGGTGAGCTGACAGTTGCTCGCCGTTGCTCAGTGGTTCTCTCCGGGTACTCCGGCTTCCTCCACCTGTAAAACTGTCATGGTCATGGTTAGCCATTGTGCAGAAATATGTGACCTTAAACACCAATAAATAAATAAATACACAAGTGTTATTTTCTGTGCATAATGGGTAAAGGGTTAACCAAGTGCTGTTCGTTTTCCAAGTATATACCTTCAGTATAAAATATGCACTTTTCATTATTCTCATGTATGTGATAGGTTTTTGTCAATGAACAACTTCACATAAAGTCAGTCAGCTGACACATGGCCAGTCTTTGGACTCAAATGATGTCATAACATTTGGATGAAAGACAAAAATTGTCCCTGGTGGGTGTGGATGTTTGAATCTTGCCCTCAGAACAAGTTGTATCTACCAATGACTTGGCAAGCCTTTTATGGTTCAAATATCTTGACCTTAGGTTGGATATCACCATTTAGAATATTTTGCCTAAGAGTACGCCAGAGAGGATGCAGTAATCTAAGGCTGTATATTTTTTTTTCTTTAAGAATTCCTCATCAGAAGTAGATGTTAAAAAGAAAAAGAAAAAGAAGAAAGAAAAGAAACACAAGAAACATAAAAAGCACAAGAAACATAAACACAAAAAGGATAAAGATGAGGTTTGTACAGAAATCTGCTCCCTCCCCCTCCAAATCCTCAAGGAAGTTTCTGTATACTGATTGGAAGAGCAGTGTCTTATTGGTTACAGGATTGGGCTTGAAACCAGAAGGTTGATCATTCATTTCTGAGTCATGCCATCTGCATTGTATCTTTGGGCAAGAAACTTAATCCATATTGCTCATGTGGGAGCATGGTGGCTCTGTGTACTAAGGTGTACTGTATGTCGGTGCACTTGCCTTCAACTGGTGCTAACTCCTTGGGTGACGAGTAAGTAAGTTGGAGAGTGTAACAGTTTGCTCACTGCTGCTTGGTAGTTCTCTTTGGCTATTTTGGCTTCCTCCACCCATAAACATGTCCAACCAGATATTACCCTGACTGTTGAAAGGATTGTTAAACCCCAGTAAACAAACAAACATCTGTTAAGTAAATTAATTAGGGAAGTACAATATATTATAATCATTTGACAGTGCTTAAATGGTAGTGCTGGAAGCCCATATTTAGGCTTTATTCTGAAGTGCAGGTACTGCAAGTTAAAGACTTCAAATTCAGTGGCTGTGCTTCATATCTTTGTTATTATTATACCCCTACTTTTTCTCCGAAAATGGGGTATACTGGATTACGCCTGTCCATGTGTCTCTCCATCCACACTCAGATGTCTGTTCGCATTATAACTTCAACATTACTGCTCAGATTTCGATGAAATTTCATACAGTTGTTCACTATTATGAGACCTTTAAGCAGCAGTAGACGTTTTGCAGTTGGAATATTTTTTCTGTGTGTTATAGCCCTTTGAACACACAAAAATAGGCTATTTTTTGTCAGTTCGCCTTGTATCTCAAGTTGGCTTATTGGATCACAATGAAATTTGGAATGAAGATTGTTTATGGGAAAGTCTTTCAAATGAGCCTCTAAGACTATTTCTTACTTTTCACTTTTTCGACTTATCCCCTTTATAACTTTGAAAATTTGCCGTTTGCCTCGTAAAATAGCCAACTTTTTGTCTGTTACCTCATATTTCAGGTTTGGGTTATCAGATTTCAATGAAATTTTGGAGTGAAGATTGTTCATGGGAAAGCCTTTCAAATGAGTCATGTCCCTGCAGTAAAACAAAGAAAATTCATGAAAATCACTTACATGTCGCATTATTTCTTTGTTCTGCATCTCTTATGTGGATGGTCTGATCGTCACTAGACTTCAGTAACAGGTGTTTATGGCCTTCACAATCATCTTGCTGTAAAACAAAGACAATAATTTTGCTGTTTCACTAGTAAACTAACCAATTTTTTGTCTGTTTGCCGTGTATCTCTGGTTTGGGGTTAGTGGCTTTCAATGAATTTTGGAATGAAGATTGTTTATGGGAATAGCTTTCACAGTATCATGTTTCATTTCTTCTCTTATCATTGTTTGGCGGTATGCACCGTGGGGGTATGCCCCAGGGCTTGCCCCCCCCCCCCTCTTGTTTAATCTGTTAGGATTTGCCTTGTTACAATTTATGGGAGTGTGCCCACAGGCACTTTCCTATAAATTATAACAGGCCAAAGACATGTGAACAAATTTTGATAGCCAAAAAATAATCAACTCGGCGTAGAATGAAACGTGATTCGTCACTGAACCACACCATTCTCCATCTCTGATGAGGCCATGCCCTGTGCATCTGACACCACTGAAGTCGCTGTTGACGATGCTGCGCCATCAGACCTGCCTCGCGAAGACGGTTGCGAAAATCCGGAATTTTTTTTTTTGTTTTTTATGCATTTCGGTCAGTTTTAAGACAAAAAAAAATGTATTTTACACTGAAAATTTGGGGGCCGGGTGGGACTTAATTTTGGACCAAAATCCTGAAATTTTTTTTGTTCTTTATGTGTTTCGGTCAATTTTAAGACAAAATTTTTTTTTTTTTTTACCCTGAAAATTTGGGGTCCGGGTGGGACCTCGAAAATTTTGGACCAAAATCCAGAAATTAGTTTTTAGCTCAACTTTGGCGAAGCCAAATTTGAGCTTATGCCATGGTCAGTCATCCGTCTGTCCGTTAACAATTCAATACGGCTCGGGCTAGAGGCCGTATTTATGAACCGATCTTTACGAAACTTCCTAGGTACCTTTGGTATCACCGTGGAACGAGAACGAGTGTTTTGAGGTCCGGTCCGAAATTCAAGATGGCCGATGGCAGCCATTTTGTGCAAAATTAGGTGCAATCAAATTTTTGCACAGAACTTCCATCTGAAAGTGCTGATTTGAATAATTTTTTGTGTGAATGTTTAGTACCATGGGATACATCACACATAATACAGGTTTTTTTCTCGTGCAAAAATTATGCAAATTAGTTGAACTTTGATTTTTTCAGTGCTACTTACACACAGTAAGTACACATGTCAACACGGCTCGGGCTGGAGTCTGTATTTATGAACTGATCTTCACGAAAAGTCTTGGGTACCTTTGTTATCACCTTGGAACGAGAACGAGTGTTTCTGGGTGCGGTCTAAAATTCAAGATGGCTGCCAGTGGCCATTTTGTACTGAAATTAGGTCTAATCAGTTTTTTGTATGCAACTTCTATACGGCTCAGGCTAGAGGCCGAATTTATGAACCGATCTTTACGAAACTTCTTGGGTACCTTTGTTATCACCGTGGGATGAGAACAAGTGTTTTTGGGTGTGGTCCGAAATTCAAGATGGCCACCAGCAGCCATTTTGTACCAAAATTAGTGCAATCAGTCTTTTGTGCAGAACTTCTGTATGAAAGTTCTGATTTGAATAAATTTTTGTATGAATGTTTAGTAACATGGAATACATCACATATAGTACAGGTTTTTTTCTCGTGCAGAAATTATGCAAATTAGATGAATATACATTAGATTTATTCAGTGCTACTTATACACGGTAAGTGCACATGTCACTACGGCTCGGGCTAGACGCTGTATTTTTGAACCGATCTTCACAAAACTTAATGGGTACCTTTGTTATCACCTTGGGACGAGAACGAGTGTTTCTGGGTGCGGTCCAAAATTCAAGATGGCTGCCAGTGGCCATTTTGTACCGAAATTAGGTCCAGTCAGTTTTTTTGTCACAACTTCTATACAGCTCGTATTTATGAACTGATCTTCACGAAACTTCTTGGGTACCTTTGTTTTCACCTTGGGACAGGAACGAGTGTGTTTTGGGGTGCCTTTGTTATCACTGTGTTATCACTGTGCTTTGAGAACAAATATTTTGGGGTTCAGTCAGACCCACTCTGGGACTCGGATTTCTTTTGTAGTTTAGCATCTGACTGTCACCCACCTTTACAATACTTTACCCATACGTTTGTTACAGGCTACGGTCAGTATTTATGTACAGACCGTTACAGTACTTTATATGTATCTTTGTTATCAGGTCATCACCTAGATGTTTGTCATTGCTGTGTCACATACTATACATGTGCATGTCAACAAGTTGCGCTACAGTGTGATTGACAAATTCATTTTGGTTTTTTATGCATTTTTGTCAATTTTAAGACAAAAAAATTTTTTTTTTTACTCTGAAAATTTGGGGTCTGGGTGGGACTTAGAAAATTTTGGACCAAAATCCTGAATTTTTGTTGTTTTTTATGCGTTTCGGTCAGTTTCAAGACAAAAAAAAATTATTTTTTTTACACTGAAAATATTGGACCCAAATGCGGGTAATTTTTTGTTTTGTTTTTTATGCGTTTCGATCAATTTTAAGACCCCCCAAAAAAATTTTTTTTTACACTGAAAATTTGGGGGCCGGGTGGGACCTAAAATTTTGGACCAAAATCCAAATTTTTTTTGTTTTTTATGCGTTTTGGTAAATTTTAAGACAAAAAATAAATTTTTTACACTGAAAATTTGTGGGCTGGGTGGGACTTCGAAAATTTTGGACCAAAATCGGGAAATTTTTTGTTGTTTTTTATACGTTTCGGTCAATTTTAAGACGAAAAAACATTTTTTTTTTTTACACTGAAAATTTGGGGGCCAGTTCGGAAAATTTTGGGCCAAAATCTGGAATTTTTTTTTTGTTTTTTTATGTGTTTCGGTCAATTTTAAGACAAAAAAGATTTTTTTACACTGAAAATTTTGGGGCCGAGTGGGACTTGGAAAATTTTGGACCAAAATCCGGAAATTTTGTTTTTTAGGCGTTTCGGTCAATTTTAAGACAATTTTTTTTTTCTTTTACACTGAAAATTTGGGGGCCAGGTGGGACTTCGAAAATTTTTGACCAAAATCCGGGTTTTTAGCTCACCTGACTGAAAGTCAGGGTGAGCTTTTCTTATCACTCTTCGTCTGTCGTCCTGTGTGAAGGTGGTGTTTGAGCCTCTTTCTCCTAAACCACTGGCCTCATTTTAATTAAATTTCATGTAAGTAGTGGTTATCGAACGAAATGATTTTGCACGCCGAAGGCGCACAGGGACGGTGTGGGGAACAAGCCCCTTTCGACCCTCGGTAACTGTATATGATTGGCTGTCACATGTCTAGGCGTGTTGAAGGAGGAAAAGGTTCAAGTACTCGGCAGGTTCTCTTGTTGCGGCGTGGCAGTCTCATTGACTGATGTCGGTTGAACTCTTGGGTGAGGACCAGTGTGGGAGGTTGGGTCCTCTCACAAAGGTGCTACCTCTCCCCGAGGGTGCAGTCGATCTAGATTTTCGGGCAAGTATAGTCTGCCACTTCGGAGATGATTTTAAGTGATCGCCATCACTGGCAAGTATAATCTGCCTCAGGGTGTCTCTGATAGGATGTCTATTAAGGAAACAACAACAACAACCCCTTTCGGGGACCACCAAGAAGAAGACACGAATTTCCCTGGTTCGAGGGCAGGCCTGCATTGTAATCCTAATGGGTTGGGACAGAAAGATGTGCAATGCGCTTACAAAAAGGGGCAGAGGCGTGATGCAGGACCAACGCTCGCCTCCCTTAAAGTGGTCGACCACTTTTAGGGATTGAGTGGAGGATGTACAGGAACCATGGGGGTTACTGTTTCTGTAACGGTTGGACTGTCCATAGCGGTTATTGGGGTGCTGGTCAAAAAGCATCTTCTGTGTACCTGCTTAAAAGAAGAAGGCAGGATTAGTTTTCATTAGGATATGTAGAAATAAAAAGATAAAAGTAGCACATTATGTTTTAATTGTGATCACAGTTAAGCTGTTAATCTGCCTGTTAGATCACCTTCTTAGGGTTATAGTGAGTTTGTAGCGGGAGGGTAACAGGTTTAGACACTAAACCACACCCGAGGGTGTTTCTGTTATGCCCTTCGCTGGTTTCGACCATATTTAGATTAGTTTGAGTTTATTTTGGATCACGATTAAACACTGCAAATCCCACCTCCAGTCGGGGAGGCCCAGCCCACACAAAACGCTCTCGCCTGGTATCGCGAGCGTCCTGTGTGGGCCGAGCCCCGGCCGGAAATGAGATCTACAGTATCCAATCGTGATGTAATTTTAGTTAATTTTAGTTGAGTCTGTGAAGGCAGCCCTTTCTGGTAGAAGGCCACAGTTAAGCTGTTTTTCTGCCTGTTTTTTCACCTTCTCGTTCCCTGTTTATTTAGTTTTTTAACAATATTTGATCCTGATGTAATTTTACTTGAGCCGGTGAAGGCAGCCCTTTCTGGTAGAAATGCGTCCTGTGTGGGCCGAGCCCCCCGGCCGTAAATGAGATCTACAGTATCCAATCGTGATGTAATTTTAGTTGAGTCGGTGAAGGCAGCCCTTTCTGGTAGAAGGCCACAGTTAAGCTGTTTTTCTGCCTGTTCACCTTCTCGTTCCCTAGTTTTTTTTGTCGGTTTTTTTTCGAGCGGTCTTAGGTTTGATTGCAATTTTTGGGCTTTTGTCGGCTTTCGCAAATGGCTCCAAGTTCGGAGATTAGTTTGCTGTCGGCTAACCAGTCATGATTTTTCGCGGCCAGGGTGGCTAGGCGGTCTTTAATGGTGGGGATATCGGCTCTGTCGTGGAGTGTTTTGATGGGTTGTGTCCCATGGGGCGCGGAGGGCAACTCTAAGTGCGTGATTTTGGACCTTCTGGATTTTTCCCATATTAGTTTGATTGAGGTCAGTTAGTATGATTGCCCCGTATTCGAGTACTGGGCGCACAAAAGCTTTGTATAGTTTGAGTAGGGTGGACTTGTTGGCTCCCCATGAAGTTCCCTAAAGCATTTTCAGTAAGTTAATGCGTTTGGTGGCTTTTTTCGCCATGTCGTCGGTGTGTTTGCTGAAGGACAATTTTTGATCAATGGTGATGCCCAGGAATTTCGCCTCTTTGCATTCTGGGAGGGTGTTATCCATTAGTTTTAGGTCAAAATCTTGTTTACTTATCTTGCGAGTAAAGGTGATTCGTTGGGTTTTATTGGCATTTAGCTTAATTCTCCATTTGGCACACCATTGTTCTAGGTCATCAAGAGCGCGTTGCAGGGGTTTTTGGAGCAGATTGGCCATATTATTAGAGTCCCAGAGGCCCTTATCATCCGCGAATTGGGAGACTTGAACACGATCTTCAGAGAAATTAAGGTCGTTTACATAGAAGATGTAAAGGAGGGGACTTAGGACGGATCCTTGGGGGGTGCCTGCTTCAAGGGGGACACTGTCAGACATTTCATTGTTCACTCTGACTTTAATTTCGCGATCATTTAAGAAAGAGGATAGTAATCTGAGCAGTTTCATGGGGAGTCTCATTTTTGATAATTTGTAGCGCATTCCATTGTGCCAAACAGAGTCAAATGCTTTTTCGACGCCTAACAGGACTGCCGCGCCTATTTGCTGATTGTTGATAGCGGTTTTCATTTGGGTGACTAGTCAGTAGACATGCTTGATGCCTTCTTTGCGGTTTCTATAGGCTCTTTGCCATTTATTGAAAAAATCGTCTTCAAGGTGCCCCCTGAACCGATTGGCAAGGATTCGTTCGAATGTCTTACCAATGCAGCTGAGGAGGCTGATTGGGCGGTAGCTGGCTGTGTCGGAGAGGACCTTGTCAGGTTTTGATATCATGACACCAATGGCTTTTTACCAGCATTTGGGAAAGTAGCCATGGGTGAGGCATGCGTTGAACAATTTTAGTTTTTCGATTAGGGAATTTGGGTTTGTTTAAGAATTTTGTAGCTCACTTCGTCTTCGCCGGGTGATGACGAATTTTTTTCATTTTTTAATGACGTTGATGATTTCGTTATTGGTGATGGGGGTGACGATGTCATCGTCATCCCTATCTTCTGGCTCGTTATCAAATTTTTACTCATTTTTTAATGACGTTGATGATTTCGTTATTGGTGATGGGGGTGACGATGTCATCGTCATCCCTATCTTCTGGCTCGTTATCAAATTTTTACTCATTTTTTAATGACGTTGATGATTTCGTTATTGGTGATGGGGGTGACGATGTCATCGTCATCCCTATCTTCTGGCTCGTTATCAAATTTGGGGTCACGGTAGATTTCAGGGTGTTCATTGATGAAGTTGTCAATTGCGTTTATGGCGGCGTCATCATTGCCGGCGCCTTGATATGGGCGATGCGTTTTTCTTAGGAGGTCGGCAAAAGTGTCGGCCTTGTCTTTATCGGTGCGCGTAAAGGAACCGTCTTCCCTTTTAAGAGGTTTGGCAGAGGTATTTCTCCAGGGGCGTACTTCTTCTTTTGGGCATATTTCGTTTAGGGTTGAGTTAATGATTTTCTCTATGCCCTCACATTGGGTTTCGAGTTCCGCTGCTTTGGATGGGGGTTGTTTGTGAGTTTGACATCGATGATGTCGCGGTAGAGGTTCCAATTAATTTTTCTAAAATTTCTGCGGGGGGGGGGGGGGGGGGTACCTGAGTGGCCCATTTCCTAGCAGCAGTGAGGCATGGATCGGGAAGTGATCGCTATCTAAGTCATCATCGCCGAACCAGTGGTCATCGATGTGGTTTATCAGGGAATCACTGGCAATAATTAGATCGAGGATATCAGATGAAAATAGTGGGTTGTTACTGATATAGGTTGCTGAGTTGTCGTACATAACCACATGGAGGTTATGTTTTTTTTGTTATTTCAAGGAGAGCTTCACCGTTGGGGCTGGTTTTGTTGCAGCCAAAGTACAGGTGTTTGGCATTGAAGTCACCGAGGAAAATGCAGTGTTTGTATTTCCTCGTAAAGAAATCAAAGACAGTGTCAGAAACAATTTTGCTTGGGTCGTTATAATAACAAACAATAGCGATGTTTTTATTGTCGACTGTGATTTCAGTTGCAATCACCTCTGCATCGAGGTGATTGGTTTTTATTGTTTTGGTTTTGATGTTCTGCTTTATTATACCCCACGCAACGAAGTTGTGGGGGTATAATGTTTTTGACTGGTCGTCCGTCAGTCAGTCCTACTTGTTTTCCGGACTTTTTTTCTACATGCTTCCAGATATTGAGCTGAATTTTGGTATGTCAGTCGAACATGGTGGCCTACAGATAAAGTTTGCATTTTGTTCCGCTCCACTGATTTTTACCAAAATTACGGCCCTTGGACTCTGAAAAATTCATCAAAATTACAGTTTTCCAGACTTTTTTTCTACACGCTTCCAGATATTGAGCTGATTTTTGGTATGTTAGTCTGACATGGTAGCCTACAGATCAAGTTTGCATTTTGTTCCGCTCCACTGATTTTTACCGAAATTACGTCCCTTGAACTTTGAAAAGTCATCAAAATTTCAGTTTTGCGGACTTTTTTCCTACACACTTCCAGATATTGAGCTGATTTTTGCTATGTTAGTCTAACATGGTGGCCTACAGAACAGGTTTGGGTTTTGTTCTGCTCCACTGATTTTTACCAAAATTACGGCCCCATAGACTTTGAAAAGTTCATCAAAATTACAGTTTTCCGGGCTTTTTTTAGCTCACCTGACTGAAAGTCAGGGTGAGCTTTTCTGATCACTTTTCGTCCGGCGTCCGTCGTGAAGGTGGTGTTTGGGCCTTTTTCTCCCAAACCACTGGCCGCATATTAATGAAATTTTATGTGAGCAGGGGCTATATAAGGGCATTTTGATTTTTTGTCAAATTAGGTTTCAGCTCATATTGAGCAGAGGGATGGGGCAAAAATGCTCCATTTCTTAAAAAATCTTCTTCTCAAGAACCAGCAATAGCAGAAACTTGATATTTGGTATGCAGCTTCCTTTTGAGGTGTAGACTCAAGTTTGTTCAAGAGAAGTTTGTCGGGCATTATTTGCCTTCGTTATGGGAGGGGCAAAAATTTTGGCCACGCCTAAAATTTCTATTTTCAGAACCGTCAGGTCGATTTGAACCAAATTTGATATGAGGTGATAATGGGTCATAAGTAGTTGATTGATGCAAAAAAAAATGTTCTCATTGCCCCGTGGGAACCTCGGGAGCTAAAAATAGGAAAAACCTTAAAACTGCCATATCTCCAAAACTACACGGCACAGGGAATTCTTATTTTGTATAAAGCTTACTTTTATCTAGTAGAATAGAGTGGTTAAAAAAAAATCCCTATCGGTTTGATCACAAGGTACTTTTTTCAGGACTTTGAAAAAGTGCTGAGTCAGCACTTTTTAACACTGAAGGCAATGGGAAAAAGATTAAAAAATCTTCTTCTCCAGATCCAGCAGGCAGAATCTTTTGATATTTGGTATGCAACATTGTAGGGTGGATCTGATTCAAGTTTGTTCAAATCGGCCCCCTGGGTTCATATTTGGGCTCAGTACAGGAGCCCGATTTCGAACTTAGTGCATTTCAGGCAAATTTCTTAAAAAATCTTCTTCTCCAGATCCAGCAGGCAGAATCGTTTGATATTTTGTATGGCACATTGTGGGGTGGATCTGATTCAAGTTTGTTCAAATCGGCTCCCTGGATTCATATTTGGGCTCACGATGGAAGCCCGAATTCGATCTTAGTGCATTTCAGGCAAATTTCTTAAAAAATCTTCTTCTTCAGATCGAGCAGGCAGAATCTTTTGATATTTGGCATGCAACATTGTGGGGTGGATCTGATTCAAGTTTGTTCAAATCAGCCACCTGGGTTTATATTTGGGCTCAGCTATATATAGAAGCTCGAATTCGAACTTAGTGCATTTCAGGCAAATTTCTTAAAAAATCTTCTTCTCCAGATCCAGCAGGCAGAATCTTTTGATATTTGGTATGCAACATTGTGGGGTGGATCTGATTCAAGTTTGTTCAAATCGGCCCCCCTGGATTCATATTTGGGCTCACTATAGAAGCCCAAATTCGAACTTAGTGCATTTCAGGCAAATTTCTTAAAAAATCTTCTCCAGATCCAGCAGGCAGAATCTTTTGTTATTTGTTATGCAACATTGTGGGGTGGATCTGATTCAAGTTTGTTCAAATAGGCCCTCTGGGTTTATATTTGGGCTCAGTATAGAAGCTTGAGTTCGATCTTAGAGCATTTCAGGCAAATTTCTTAAAAAATCTTCTTCTCCAGATCCAGCAGGCAGAATCTTTTGATATTTGGTATGCAACATTGAGGGATGGATCTGATTCAAGTTTGTTCAAATCGGCCCCTTGGATTCATATTTGGGCTCACTATAGAAGCTCGAATTCGAACTTAGTGCATTTCAGGCAAATTTCTTAAAAAATCATCTTCTCCAGATCCAGCAGGCAGAATCTTTTGATATTTGGTATGCAACATTGAGGGGTGGATCTGATTCAAGTTTGTTCAAATCGGCCCCCTGGATTCATATTTGGGCTCGCTATAGAAGCCTGAATTCGAACTTCGTGCATTTCAGGCAAATTTCTTAAAAAATCTTCTTCAGATCCAGCAGGCAGAATGTTTTGATATTTGGTATGCAACATTGTGGGGTGGATCTGATTCAAGTTTGTTCAAATCGGCCCCCTGGATTCATATTTGGGCTCACTTTAGAAGCCCAAATTCGAACATAGTGCATTTCAGGCAAATTTCTTAAAAAATCTTCTGATCCAGCAGGCAGAATCTTTTGATATTTGGTATGCAACATTGTGGGGTGGATCTGATTCAAGTTTGTTCAAATCGGCCCCCTGGATTCATATTTGGGCTCACTATAGAAGCTCGAATTCAAACTTAGTGCATTTCAGGCAAATTTCTTTGAAAATCTTCTCAAGATCCAGCAGGCAGAATCTTTTGATATTGGGTATGCACCATGCTTAGGGGGGTGAGATTCAAGCTTGTTCAAGCCAAATCCCTGGGTTCATATTTGGGCTCACTGTGGTAGCCCTAATTATAACTTAGTTCAAAATGAGGAATTTTCTTTAAAAATCTTCTTCAGATCCAGCAGTTGGAATGTTTTGATATTTGATATGCAGCATCCTTAGGGGGGGGGGAGATTCAAGTTTGTTCAAGCCATGTCCCTAGGTCCATATTTGGACTCACTGTGGGAGCTTAAATTGTAACTTAGTTGAAAATGAGGAATTTTCTTTAAAAATCTTCAAATCCAGCAGTCGGAATGTTTTGATATTTGGTGTGCAGCATCCTTAGGGGGGTTAGATTCAAGTTTGTTAAAGCCAAGTCCCTGGGTTCATATATGGGCTCCCTGTTGGAGCCCGGATTATAACTTAGTTCAATATGAGGAATATTCTTTAAAAAGCTTCTTTTTTTTTTTGATCTTCTGGTCAGAATCTTTGGATATTTGGTATAAGCTTTTCTTAGGAGGAGCAGATACAACTTGTTGAAATCAATTCTCTGGGTTGATATTTAGGCTACCATGTCAGGTGAGCACCCTCAGGCCCCTTGGGGCCTCTTGTTTTTTTTTTGTTTTTTATGCATTTTTAGCTCCACTTTGGCGAAGCCAAATTTGAGCTTATGCCATGGCCCGTCGTCCGTCTGTCCATCTGTCCGTCTGTCCGTCAACAATTGGATACGGCTCGGGCTAGAGGCCGTATTTATGAACCGATCATTACGAAACTTCTTGGGTACCTTTGTTATGACCGTGGGATGAGAACGAGTGTTTTGGGGTGCAGTCCAAAATTCAAGATGGCTGCCAGCCACCATTTTGTACCGATGATGCAGAAATCTGTTTTTTTGTACAGAACTTCCATATGAAAGCTCTGATTTTAAAAATTTTTTGTATGAATGTGTAGTACCATGGGATACATCACATATAATACAGGGTTTTTTCTTGTGCGTAAATTATGCAAGTTAGACTAACTTTGATGTTTTTTGGTGTTACTTTCAGTACTGTAAGTGCAAATGCCAATACGGCTTGGGCTAGAGGCCGTATTTATGAACAGATCTTTACGAAACTCCATGGGTACCTTTGTTATCACCGTGGGACGAGAACGAGTGTTTTGGGGTCCGTTCCGAAATTCAAGATGGCCGATGGCAGCCATTTTGTACAAAATTTGGTGCAATCAGATTTTTGCACAGAACTTCCATATGAAAGCGCTGATTTGAATAATTTTTTGTGTGAATGTTTAGTACCATGGGATACATCACATATAATACGGGTTTTTTTCTCATGCAGAAATTATGCAAATTAGATGAACTTTGATTTTTTCAGTGCTACTTACACACAGTTAGTACACATGTCAATACGGCTCGGGCTAGAGTCTGTATTTATGAACCGATCTTCACGAAACGTCTTGGGTACCTTTGTTATCACTTTGGGACGAGAACGAGTGTTTCTGGGTGCTGTCCAAAATTCAAAATGGCTGCCAGTGGCCATTTTGTACCGAAATTAGGTCTAATCATTTTTTTGTACACAACTTCTATATGGCTCAGGCTAGAGGCCGTATTTATGAACCGAACTTTACGAAACTTCTTAGGTACCTTTGTTATCACCGTGGGATGAGAACGAGTGTTTTTGGGTGTGGTCCAAAATTCAAGATGGCCACCAGCAGCCATTTTGTACCAAAATTAGTGCAATCAGTCTTTTGTGCAGAACTTCTGTATGAAAGTTCTGATTTGAATAAATTTTTGTATGAATGTTTAGTAACATGGAATACATCACATATAGTACGGGTTTTTTTCTCGTGCAGAAATTATGCAAATTAGATGAACTTTGATTTATTCAGTGCTACTTATACACTGTAAGTGCACATGTCAATACGTCTCGGGCTAGAGGCTGTATTTATGAACCGATCTTCACAAAACTTCTTGGGTACCTTTGTTATCACCTTGGGACGAGAACGAGTGTTTCTGGGTGAGGTCCAAAATTCAAGATGGCTGCCAGTGGCCATTTTGTACCGAAATTAGGTCCAATCAGTATTTTGTCACAACTTCTTCGCAGCTCATATTTGTGAACTGATCTTCACGAAACTTCTTGGGTACCTTTGTTTTCACCTTGGGACAGGAATGAGTGTGTTTTGGGGTGCCTTTGTTATCACTGTGCTATGAGAACAAATATATTGGGGTTCAGTCAGACCCACTCTGGGACTAAGATTTCTTTTCTAGTTTAGCATCTGACTGTCACCCACCTTTACAATACTTTACCTATACATTTGTTACAAGCAACGGTCAGTATTTATGTACAAACCGTTACAATACTTTATATGTACCTTTTGTTATCAGGTCATTACCTAGATGATTGTCATTGCTGTGTTGCATTCTATACATGTAAATGTCTTTGTCTTGACAAGTTGAGCTACAGTGTCATTGACACTTTCATTGTAAATTTCAAGACAAAATTTATTTTTTTTTACACTGAAAAAATTTGGGGTCCGGGTGGGACTTGAAAGAAAATTTTGGGCCAAAATCTGTAAATTTTTTTATTTTTATACTGTACCAATGACCCAGACTTAGCTGGTGCTAACTCTAACAAAACCAGGGCCAAACACAAATTTTGCCCCCCAATCCCCAAAATTTGCATCCAAAACAAAAAGAAATCATGTCCTAAAGGACCTCCATACTACGCCTCTACTGCGCATGCGCAGTGACGCAGATGTCCCGAAATTGGCGCCAATTATCATTCTCTGTTTGGCCCTTCATCAGTCAACATCTCACTGATCTTTGTGCTTGTAAATCTCAGTTTAAAGGATGCCAGACACGTAATTTTTGGAGAAAATGTGATTCTAAGGAGGATAGAAGGAGGAGAGGAAAAAGAAGTGACAAAAAATAATCAGGGCTGTACTTAAAATTTTTTCATGAAATTATGTTAAGTTGCCTATTTTCGAGGCATGGGCCTCTTGTTGTCATTCTTGCTAAATGTTGCACTGCTTATTCAGTGTTTCCTCTCCCCTAGCCTTCTAAAGTTCCCCCTTGCAATTCTCCCATGCTTTTGGCATATTTTTGAGAAATTTCATTTCTAAAATTTCCTGGGAGAGTTGCTTGGTTACAGAATGTTTTCTGTTATTTTCCCCATAGTTACGTTTTCACCCATGGGTGTATAACGTTTGTGTTCTGCATCTTCCATCTGATGTTCTGCAGATTCTCCCCTGGGAGTCTCTGTTTTGCATCAGATAGAGTGTAATTTGATGACTGATTCCGGGCCAGTTTTTTCAGTGCCTGGAGTCATGTTTTCTGGTGTTTTTACACTGTTTGTTTACATTGGCAACAGCCTTTTTTGAGGGGGGCTGTTTGCCTTTGCTGTAGTTTATCTCACTATAAGATACATTTATATTATCCGTAAGTGTCTCATTAATTATTTAATATAAATTTAAAATTTTTGACCACACTTTGCCATCGGATCCATCGGGGCTCAACGTTACTTTTCAGCAACTTGGGCTTCGCTGAAAAAATATTTTTTCAAAATTATTTTGATTTGCAATTGTTTTTTCATTTATTAATGGATCATGTTATTATGTATCTTTGTGTCAGGGGTTTTTGAGAGTAACTAGGACTTATTGTTGTTCTTTCACAATGAAGGGACGTTGTTCAAATTGTAATAGGAAGAAATCTTCCTCTGACTTTCATGATCATTGTATTAATTGTAGTCAGTGTTCTCGCATTAATCCCTGTCCTATATGTGAATATTGGGATGAGAAACATTGGAAACGTGTGTCACGATATGTTGTTTCTGGAGAAAGGGCGATGCCGGCTCTTTCTCCGCAAGGTCACTCTGCTCTCTCAGTTTCTATTTCAGAGGAACCAGAACAGGGTGATGTTTCCATGTTATCTTCTACAAGTGTGCGTCCGTCGTCACAAATGAATTCAGAGCTAGCGGCAAAAGTGCTCATGGAGATTAGACAAATGTTGTCCGCTAGCTCGCCCGGTGTAGCGTCCATTCACCGAATGGTTCGGCAGCCGGGTTCGTCCGATGCGGTCCAAGAGGAAGTTTTGGGTGATGCGAGCACTATAAACATAATAGATGCACACCCAGTGACGGCGGATAGTAAGCGAGAACGGAGGAAGCCTTTGAGTCCGGTTCCTAGCTCGTCCAGGTCCAGCCGGGCCGCGAGCGAGAGAGCCCCTCTCTCGTGCAACAACATCTGGGACCAGATGTTGTGGTACAAAATGTGTCTTTAGCGGAGCATACGACCGTCGCTCGGGACGCTCCGTTGTATAAGCAGTCCGCAGAGACTGTTAAGGCTTCCTCTTCTCGTCAGCGCACACGACCGCACCTTGGCTGCGTGACCGCCGATATATTACCAGCTTCGCCGATCAAGGATTCTTCGGCGACCAGGTCACACCATCCGACAGCCAGGGATTCGAGACCGATGGACTCCGGACGTTCGCATAGGAAAAGTATGCGGGAGCCATCTGATGCAGAGCTGCCCTCGGCGAAGCAGCGAAAGACTGTGCCTCCGCAGGTCTCGACGCCGGACATTCTTGTGCAGATAGCACAGCTTATCGCAGCATCCCAGCAGCCGACAGAAACGGTGTCGGATCGACAATTATCCGACGGCGCTGGGTCGGTACGCTCCGCCGAAGCATCGGGGGCGGACGACCGGGAACATCATGAGGTCCGACCGGATGGTGAAAGGGATACGGATGACTTGGAGCTATCCCTTTCGGAACAACATAAAGCTGCCGTGGACTTCATTCGGCACTTTCTCCCTCAAGTTGTTCCGTCGGGCCAGACTGCTGCGGTTCCGAACAAGAGAATTATAGCGTCATTGGACTCTGAATTTTTTGAGCGGTTCAGGGACATCGCTCCCGAGTTTCCGTCGCAGTCCAATAATGTTGCAAGAACATTTGAATTATTGAACGACGCTATATTTAAACTTGCTTCCAGGACGGGGAAAGCAGGTTTCTTGTCCGCTAATACTCTCAACCTGCCTTTCATTAATGCAAGGAATAAATTCGATACGGCAGGACAGGGTATACCGAGAGTTCCTCTGCGTATGGACGACGAGGCGGAAGACTTAGAGCTATCATTACCGTCGGCAGCTTCTATTCCAACCGCGGTGTTGGAAACAGCTATTGCGTCTAACAGAGCCAATTTAGATGCCTTATCTTACGCAGATCACCTTACTAAGGCGTTATCACTGCGCCTTCAGGGGAAAGAGTTTCAGGATATACAATCCTCTTTAAGACTTCTTTCAAGGGCAGTAGCTTATTCCACGTGTAACTCCGCCCTTTCAGTGGCAAATCTGGAGTTGGTTAGACGTGACACAGCCCTAGCTACATCCACACTAGTTGATTCTAAGGTAAGAACACTCTTAGAGTCGCTTCGGTCTCAGGAGAACTTCTCTTTGACGGCAAGCTTTCCGCTATTTATGATAAAATTACAAAGAAAGCTAAGGATTCTCTGTTGTTCAAATCTGCTCCTAAGAAGTCGGATACAGCAGACACGAATAAGACAGGCACTTCTGGGTCTAATGCGCCCAAGAGAGGTTCCTATAGAGGTTCCGGTGCGTCCTCTTGGTCTTATTCGAGAGACCGTCAGGATAGCGACTCTCGTTCGGGACGTCCTTCAGGCCGGGACAATCGGTCAGACGCCCCGAGGTCGACCGGGCGAGGTGCGGGCCGTGGAAGACGTGGTTTCTCCTACCGCAGGCCTCGCAGGTCCAGGAGGTGATGGCTTAAACCTCTATCGCGTTCTGGTTGGCGGAAGGTTGTCGAGCTTTTCACAAGAATGGGCGTCGATTACGGACGACCCTTGGGTGAGAGGAGTGACTTCGGAAGGTCTAAAGATATCCTTCAAACGAAAGCCTCCATTAACTCGAAGTCCAAAGTGGACTCATCTTCCGTCAAATCCGCAGAAAAGAGACGCTCTGTTATCAGAGGTGCAGTCTCTTTTAATGAAGAACGCGGTAGAGGTCGTAGAAAACCAGGAATCTCCGGGATTCTACAGCCATCTGTTTCTGGTTCCGAAACCAGACGGCTCGTTCCGTCCAGTCATAGATTTGAGCTGGATAAACAAGCTGATCGTCGCTCCGAAGTTTTATATGGAGACGATTCGATCGGTCAGAGCGAGTATTCGGGTGAACGATTATGCAACGAGCATAGATCTCAAAGATGCGTACTTTCACGTCATGGTACATCCGACATTCCGAAAGTATCTACGCTTCGCAGTCCTAGGAGTGGTGTATCAATTCCGGGCGATGTGCTTCGGATTGAATCTAGCACCCTGGGCTTTCACTCGGGTAATGAACTCGGTAATGATCTACTTCCGAGCTCATTCGTCTGCGGTAACGTCGGCCTACCTGGACGACATTCTTCAGAGGTACGGCAACGAGTTAACGCTTCAGAACGATGTTCAGAATCTTCTTCTATTGCTCCGACGTCTCGGTTTTATAGTAAACGAGGAGAAGTCGGATCTGGTGCCGTCCAAGTCATTCACTCATCTGGGAATGAGCTTCGAGACGCACAACAATCTCGTTCGTCTGCCGTTAACCAGAGCGAAATTAGTCAGTTGTTACGCTCGCTATTGTCTGCACGCAGACAAAGTCACGGCGAGAGAATTTATGAGACTGATAGGTCTGTGCGGAGCCGCCGCGGATCTCATTCCGATGGGGCGGTTACGCACACGTCCTCTTCAAATTTTCTTGACTCAGAATTGGAGTGTGAAAATTCATTCGCTCGATGTAGACGTTCTCTTGTCAGATCAAGTGAAACAAGAGATTCAGACTTGGGCAAACATTCAGTGGTTAACTCAGGGAGTTCCGCTGCAGTTGCCGGATCCGAGTTTTACCGTTATGACGGATGCCAGTCAAACAGGTTGGGGTGCATCATTAATCCCAACGGATTCGAGATGCCAGGGTCTTTGGGATCCGCAATTCCTGTGCAAGCACATAAACATCAAGGAAATGATGTCAATTTGGCTTGCGTTACGTCACTGGATGGACATTATTCACGATGCTCATGTCCAAATCCTATCCGACAATACGACAGTAGTGGCGTATATACGGAATCAGGGAGGCACTCATTCAGTTCCGTTGTTCAATCTAATGGAAAGAATCCTTCTGTTTGCGCTAGAACATCACGTTCTTCTTTCGGTCCGTCACATACCGGGTCGTCTGAATGTGCTAGCAGACTCCCTTTCACGAAAGGGTCGCTTGTTGCCGTCGGAGTGGACTCTCAACAAACAAGTATTCAATCAGATTTGCTACCAATGGGAATGGCCAATGATAGACTTATTTGCGACACATCTCAACAATCAGTTGCAGACGTATGTGTCTCCGTGTCCGGATCCAAGAGCATTTGCAGTAGACGCTCTGTTGATCCCTTGGGACGGAATGATAGGATATGCGTATCTTCCAGCGCCGTTAATTCAACAAGTATTGCTAAAGATAAAACAATCTCAATGCAAGATTCTGTTGGTAGCATCTCTGTCGCCACAGAGACCGTGGATAAATCTACTCAGGTGTCTGTTGTGGGACCTACCGCGGAAGCTTCCTCCACGGGAGGATCTTCTTTCGCAGGGGAAATCGCGCCAACTCCATCACAACCTGCAAGGTCTCAACCTTCACATTTTTCCGTTGTGCGGTCCTTCTTGCATGGCAAGCACTTTACAGGACGAGCAGTGCACGCGATTTCTAACTGTAGGAGGACCTCCTCTTCGCTAAACTATGCGGCTAAGTGGAAGGTTTTTCGTCGTTGGTGTAGGGATCATTCTGTAGATATATTCGATCCCTCTATACCAGACATTGCAAACTTTCTAGTATACTTGTTTTGACGAAATCAAACTGCAGCCTGTTACTATAAAGGGTTATAGATCTATGTTATCTGATACCTATGCACATCATGATAGTTTACAAATTGGATCTAATGTCTCTTTATCTAAGTTGGTTAGAAACTTTTCGATAAATAGACCCAGAACTCTTAGATTAATTCCTAAGTGGAATTTAGCTTGGGTTCTTCTTAAATTGAAGGAAAAGCCATTTGAACCTCTTGGGACAGTAGATTTCAAATTCTTATCTTATAAGACAGCTTTTCTCTTAGCTTTCTCTTCTGCTAGAAGAGTCAGTGAGCTTCATGCACTATCGGTGGATGATTCTCATTATCGTAGTGTTGGGAACACTATCACCTTCACTACTAATGTGGGTTTTTTAGCTAAGAATCGGGCTCCTAATAAATATCCGGAACCTATTGTTATTAAGGCTCTTCCGTCTTCAGACGGGCGTAGGCCTTTACTCTGTCCTGTTAGAGCTTTACGTATCTATAAACAGAGATCTCAGTTTATCAGAAAGGGACGGAAACGTTTCTTTCTGTCTTTGATGCCTAATAGAAAGGACATTTCAGTCCATTCTATTGCTAGATGGATTCAATTAACTATCCGTACTGCTTATGAAGATTTATCTTCTTCTCAGCAGTCTGTGCTTAAGATTTCTGCTCATGAAGTAAGAGCTCTTTCTACTTCCTGGGCTTATGCTAATAGTGTTGCTATTACAGATTTAATGAAGGCTGCTTATTGGTCTCAGCCATCCACATTTACGAATTTTTATCTCAGAAATATTGAGTCCATTTCTGGAGACCTGCATTGTTTAGGTCCGTTATCTGTTGCTCAGAATGTCGTCCACTAAACAGTTGCAACTATAGTTATGCAGGCTTTCTGTTCCGGCAGTGACTCCGTCCGGCTGCCCTCTTCGCTCTGGGCTATTTGACCCAGGGCAAGGGGAAGGGGGGGCGGGTGTTCCCTTAGGTCACCTGCTTTATAGTGAAAAGCAAGGGAATGCCTCCTCCAAGTCAGTATTTCTGAGTCGCTTCTGGGATGGTTTTAAAGTGTAATATTAATGTTAAAATTCATTCATGTCTTATTTTTAAAGTGTAGCTCGGTGTGAAGCATTTGTATATGTCAAGTGTCAAACGGGCTTTAATATACAATACTCAGACACTTTTAAATGACTATAAAGAGTCTCAATTCTCTGGACTACTTTATTTATTGGCTTGCTTTAAAAATAATTAGTATAAGGGTTGTACTGGATGTTAATAGACAACATGAATGTTATTGTGCTCAATTATTAAGGGTAGTGTATCTTTCTAATTTAATATTAAATAAGAAAGATACATGTAAAGCCTAATACTCCTTTTCTCCTTAAGGGGTTACCTCTTTACTATATAGTTGAGCTTATTGGATTTTCCTCTATGTCCTAGGCCCTCCAGCCTGTTTACTATTCAGCTAAGTCTGGGTCATTGGTACAGTATAAAAATGTTAAAAAATTTATAGTAATTTATATATTTTTTATACTTACCAATGACCCAGACGGGGATGGCCCTCCCTGGAGTTGAGAACTCTTGCCTCCCCGCTGAGTACATAGCGCTGACCAAGCACTGCCAGTAAGAATGATAATTGGCGCCAATTTCGGGACGTCTGCGTCACTGCGCATGCGCAGTAGAGGCGTAGTATGGAGGTCCTTTAGGACATGATTTCTTTTTGTTTTGGATGCAAATTTTGCGGATTGGGGGGCAAAATTTGTGTTTGGCCCTGGTTTTGTTAGAGTTAGCACCAGCTAAGTCTGGGTCATTGGTAAGTATAAAAAATATATAAATTACTATAAATTTTTTAACTTTTTTTTCTTTTTTATGCGTTTTGGTCAATTTTAAGCCAAAAAAAAAAAAAAATTTTTTACACTGAAAATTTGGGGTCCGGGTGTGACTGAAAATTTTGGATCAAAATACGGAATTTTTTTTTTGTTTTTTATGTGTTTCGGTCAATTTTAAGACAAAAAAAACTTTTTTTGACACTGAAAATTTGGGTGCAGGGTGGGAGTTTGAAAATTTTGGACCAAAATCTGGAATTTTTTTTTTGTATTTTATCCCCCCGAAAAAAAATTTTGGGGGATATAGTCGTCACGTGTTTTTTTTTGTCCGTCCGTCCGTATGTCCGTCCGTCCGTTTACATTTCGTTTCCGGATGATAACTTCCCTTGAAATAGTTTGATTGTAACCAAACTTGATATGTGGCTTAAACATATAAAAATACAGGTCAAGTTCGAATCCGGGTTCATCCTGATTAATATTACCAGAGTTATGCCCCTTTTTAATTTAGAAAATCTTATGATTTTTGATTTCCGGATGGTAACTTCCCTCAGGATAGTTTGATTGTAACCAAACTTGATATGTGCTGCAAACATATCAAAATACGGGTCAAGTTCGAAAGTGGGTTTGTCCTGATTAATTTTACCAGAGTTATGCCCCTTTTCAACTTAGAAAATCTTATGATGACCACACTTTTTTGGGGGGGATCAGCTGCCCCGTGGATGTGGCAGCCCTCTAGTTTTATGCGTTTTGGTCAATTTTAAGACAAATTTTTTTTTTTTTTTACCCAGAAAATTTGGGGTCCGGGTGGGACTTCGAAAATTTTGGACCAAAATCCAGAAATTAGTTTTTTGTTTTTTTATGCATTTTGGTAAATTTTAAGAAGAAAAAAAATTTAGGCTAAAATACTTTGTTTGAGACTTCGAAAATTTCCAAACAAAAATAAAAAAAAAATCTGTTTTTATGCGTTTATCTCAATTTTGGGACGTAAAAGTGCAGGAATTGAAAATAGAAGGAAAAATCCTGTGTATTGTGTGGGCACAACTGCTTCGCTAGTTGGTATATGCTTTTCTTAGGAGGGGCATATGCAGCTTATTCAAGTCAAGTCCCTGGTTTGATATTAAGGCCCCCTCTTGTTTCTCTGAGCTTTGATCAAACACGGTATTTTGCATGAGTAAAATCCCTTTAACACTGTGCAAATTCCGACCGATTTCTATATCCATTTATACTCCCACATGCTCGGCTCGCATGCTCGGAGCATGCAACTTCATGATCAGGTATTCACTCAGTAGAAAATTTGTTTTGTTAATTTCCAATATTTTTTAGGTCGCGGGGCCGAAATTATGCGCCATTGTCCAAAATGTTAAATAATGTTTAGTCCACCACGATATGTCATTAACCATATCTACAGCCACACTTCATCACTATATTCTCCAAAATTTGCCATGCTATTGTGACCATACCCGTTTTGCATTTCTTTTTTGGAAGATTATATAAGCTTGCCATGGGACCGTCCAGTTTTAACAGTGTGGATAATGGGAAAAACAAAATAAAAATCTTCTCCCAAAGCACTGCTCCAAATGCTTCCATGTTGGATATATCTTTTTTAGCTCAACTTGACAAAGTCCAGCTGAACTATTGCCATCGCATCTTGTCCGTCAGCGGACGAACATACGTCCACAGTTTCCTTTGGCACACTGCACAGGTCACATTTATGATCAGATTGCTTTGAAACTTGGTATGCTTGTTTGGGGTGACCTCTAGATGGGAGCTGTCGATTTTCTTCCATTTCTGTCCAAAAATATTGCTGCTGGCAAAGACTTTGAACTTAGCTTAGTCAGACCTCAATATTTCTCTTTGGCACACAATGCAGGACACATTTATGATCGGATTGCTTTGAAACCTGGTTTGCTTGTTTGGGCTGACCTCTAGATGGGAGCTATCGATTTTCATCCACTTCCATCAAAAAATGTTGCCGCCGGCAATGGCCTTCGATGAACTTAGTGCAGTTATGCATCAATATTTTCCTTTTGCACATCCTGCAGTGCACATTTTTGATCGGATCACTTTGAAACTTGATGTGCTTGTTTGGGATGACCTCTAGATGGGAGCTATCGATTTTCTAATATTTCAGTCACAAAATGTTGCCGCTGTATCAGAATACAGGTTGAGTTTGAACAAGGGCTTTGTCTGATTTTTATGCCCCCCCCCCCCCCCAAATTTCTGGGGGCATATAGTGTTTGTCATTTTGTCCATCCTTCCTGCCTGTCTGTCTCCACCAGGAAGATTTTTGTGTCCGCTTCATAACTCTTGAGATGTTTCGTTGGATTTTGTTAAAACTTGACATACATGTTGCTTATGGGGAGACAATGTGTTGCGCACAAACTTTTTTGTTCGATGGAGGTCAAGGTCAGCGATCAAGGTCAATGTTTGAGGCATCTGTGGCCGGGCAGTCACTGTTAGTCTTGTTACAAGAGTTATGGACCTTTTTGACTTAGAAATTGCTTACCAGGCATATTATGCGATGCCAGGCATTGCTCTTGTTATACCCCTGACCTCCGAAGGAGGATTCAGGGGTATCTAGTGAAGCCATCTGTCCATCCATACGTCCGTCTGTATAAGCATTTTGCATTGTAATTCTAAAACCAATGGTCAAATTTGGATATCCTTTGGTATGCTGATAGACCTGCATGGGGGAACGGATATGCACAATGAATGTGTTCCGTCCAAAGATTTTTCCCAGAGTTATGGCCCTTTTCCACCACCTGTCCATCTTTCCGTACAAACGTGTTGCATTGTAACTTCAAAGCCAATGGTTGGATTTGTATCACCTTTGGTATGATGATAGCCCTGCATGGGGGAAAGGGATATGCACAAGAAACGGGTTCAGTCCAATAATTTTCCCCAGAGTTATGGTCCTTTTTCCTTCTGTCCATACAAACGTTTTGCATTGTAACTTCAAAGCCATCTGTCGGATTTGGATCTGTTTGGTATGATAATAGACCTGCATGGGGGAACGGATATGCACAAGGAACGGGATGCATCCAAAAAAATTTCCCAGTGTTATTGCCCTTTTCCTTCTGTCTGTCCGTACAAATGTTTTGCATTGTAACTTTGAAGCCATCAGTTGGATTTGGATCTCCTTTCGTATCTACCTGTATGGGAGAACAGATATGCACAAGGAACAGGTTCAGTGAATAATTATACCCCCACTTTCGAAGAAAATGGGGGTATACTGGATTACATGCGTCCGTCTGTGCGTCCGTGTGTGAGTCCGTCCGAAAATATTCATAACTTAAGTAAATTATTATATTTTATAATATTTGTTGGTCATAGGTATGCCCACACTAGTTATTTTTTTTTTTTTTTTTTTTTTTTTTTTTTTTTTTTATTGTCACTTAGAAATTGTGTCCGTCCGAGCCAAATTTTATCTGTTCAGCCTGTATCTCGGGTATCAAATGTTCTATTGCAATGAAATTTGCCATGAACACTGCTTATGGTATAGGCTTTAAAAAAAAGGATTCAACGATATTTCTCACTTTCTCCTTTTTAGAGTTATCCCCCTTTTTTGACTTAGAAATTGTAAGAAATAGGCATTATTTGTCTGTTCAGCCTGTATCAAAGGTATGGGTTATCGGATTTTGGTGAAATATGGCCCATGACAAAGGCTTCTGCCTCATTGCATAAAACTTCCAAACACCAAACAATATAACATACCTTTTGACTTGGAAATTGTTGAAAACTTTCGAAGAAAATGGGAGGGGCGGGGCATAATGGATTGGGGTCATTATATTTCAGTGAAATATGGCATGCAGTTTGCCTATGACAAAGGCTTCTGCCTCTTTGCATAAAACTTCCAAACACCAAACAATTTACCATACCTTTTGACTTAGAAATTGTTGGAAATTGTTGAAAACTTTCGAAGAAAATGGAAGAGGGAGGGGGGTATACTGGGTTGCGTCTGTTCATCTTTGCATCCATCCGTCAGTCCGTACGAGAATATTCATAAATGATATTTGTTGGTCATAGGTATGCCCACAATAGGCGATACACCATGTGGGGGTATGCACTGGACGAAAGTCCAGCTCTTGTTTTTCCCAGAGTTATTGCCCTTTTTAGCTCACCTGACTGCAAGTCAGTGTGAACTATTGCCATCACTTGGCATCTGTCGTCCGTTAACTTTTGCAAACTTGGCTTCTTCACAGCCATTCAGCAAAATTCAAACATATATTGCACAAACCATCCCTGGAGTGTACCTGTTCTATTTTGTTCAAATTAAGTGGCTGCCTTCTTTAGGCTCTGGTCAATGATGCCAAAGCCTAAAAATCTTAAAAAATCTTATGAACCACCAGAGAGATTGCCTTGATATATGGTATGGAACACTCTTTGGTGTTGAAGATTAAAGTTTGTTCAAGAGAAGTTGGTAGATCAATATTTGGACTCTCTGTGGGCACATTACCATTTTGAGCTCTGCCCAAAATTTCTATTTCAAGAACTGATGGGCTGATTTCAACCAAATTTGGCATGTGGTATAAGTGGGTCCAAAATACTTGATTGATGCCCAAAATTGTTTTTTTTCGTAGCCCCGTGGGTACCCCAGGGGCTAAAAATAGAAAAAAATTCAAATGCCCATATTTCCCAAACTACACGGAACAGAGAACTGTTATTGGTATGAAGCATCCTTTTGACCAGTAGAATGGATATTTTTTTAAAATGGCTATCGGGTGTTCGGTAGGGGAGGGGGGGTGGGTGATGTTTGAAAAAATGCTTAGTCGGCATATTTGCAAAAATTGAAAAAAACATTTCTTCAGAACCGCTGATCAAAATCTTTTGATATTTGGTATAGAGCATCCATAGGATGGTCAAATACAAGGGTGTTCAAATCGAGCCCCTCGGTTCATATTTGGGCTCCATACAGGAGCCCAAATAATTAACTAAGGGCGCTATGGGGAATAAGCTTTAAAAATCATCTTCTTCAGATCATACAGCCAAATTCTTTTGATACTTGGTGTACAGCATCTCTACAGGGGTCAGATTGAAGTTTGTTCAAATTGAGTCCCTGGGTTAATATTTGGGCTTCCTATGGGAGCCCGAATATTAACTTGGTGCAATATGGAGAATAATCTTTAAAAATCTTCTTCAGATCCACCAGTCATATTCTTTTGATATTTGGTATGCAGCATCTCTAGGGGGGTTAGATTCAGGTTTGTTCAAATGGGATCCCTGGATGAATATATTTGGGCTCTTTATTGGAGCCCAAATTTTAACTTGGTGCAATATGAGAAAATTTCTTAAAAAATCTTCTTTTTCAGACCCACCAGTGAGAATCCTTTCATATTTGATATGTGACATCTCTAGAGGTGTAAGGTTCAAATTTGTTCAACTCGAGTTCCTGGGTTAATATTTGGGTTCCCCAAGGGAGCCCAAATATTTACATAGTGCAATATGGGGAATTATCGTTTAAAATCCTCTCCTTCAGACCCAGCAGTCAGATTCTTTTGATATTGGTGTACTGCACCTCTGGGAGGGTTAGATTGAAGGTTGTTCAAATCAGGTCCCTGGGTTAATATTTGGGCTTTTTTTTATTGAAGCCCAAAGTTTAACTTGGTGCAATATGAGAAAATTTCTTGAAAATTATTCTTCTTCAGGTCCACCAGTGAGAATCCTTTCATATTTGGTATGTAACATCTCTAGGAGTGTCAAATTCAAGTTTGTTCAAATCAAGTCGCTTGTTAGCTTAACTTGACATAGTCAAGATAAGCTATTGCCATCACGCATGCGGAAGTCTGTTAGTCTGTGAGTCTGTGACGTCTGTTCACATTTTCCTTTAGCACGGGCTACACCCCGCAGTTCTTGTCTGATCGTCACGAAAATTCATATGCAGGTTTGGGGTCATGTCTAGATGAGAACGTCCCCTTTTGGTCGCGATCGGGCAACCGGTATTGCTGCCCGAGCCCAAAACCCGAAAACCATTAGCACAGTCTACAGGTCGTATTTATGAAGGGATTTCATTGTAACTTGGTAGGATGCCTCTGTATAGTGCCTAGATGAGAACGTCTCCTTTTGGGCATGATCTATCAACCGTGATGGCTGCCCAAGCCCAAAACCCAAAAACTTTTAGCACAGTCTGCAGGTCATGTTTAATGTGGAGGGATTTCATTGTAACTTGGTAGGATGACTCATGATGTCTAGATGCGAATTTCCCTATTTGGGCATGATCTGCCAACCGTGATGACTGCCCGAGCCCAAAACCCGAAAACATTTAGCACAGTCTACAGGTCATATTTATTGAGAAATTTCATTGTAACTTGGTGGGTTGACTTCATACAATGTCTAGATGAGAAAGTCCCCCTTTGGACATGATTGGGCAACTGTGACGGCTACAGGAGCCCAAAGCCCAAAAACCTTTAGCACAGTCTAGAAGTCATATTTATGATACGATTTCATTGTAACTTGGCAGGATGACTCCAAATAATGTCTAGTTGAGAACGTCCCATTTTGATCGCGATCATGCAGCCTTGATGGGTGCCCGAGCCCAAAAACCTTTAGCATAGGCAAAAGGTCATATTTATGGAAGGATTTCATTGTAACCTGTTAGGTTGACTCCATATAATGCCTAGATGATGACATCCCCTTTCGGTCGTGATTGGTCAGTTGTGATGGCTACAAGTGCCCGAAGCCCAAAAACCTTGAGCACAGTCTACAGGTCATATTTATGAAGGGATTTCATTGTAACTTCTTAGGATCACTCCCGATGATGCTCAGATGAGATTGTCCCCTATGGTTGCGATCATTCACCCATGATGGCTGCCCGAGCCCGAAGCCCGAAAACCTTTAGCACAGTCAACAGGTCATATTTATGAAGGGATTTCATTGTAACTTGGTAGTTTAACTTCATATAATGTCTAGATGAGAACGTCCCCTTTTGGACATGATTGGGCAACTGTGATGGCTAAAGGTGCCCGAAGCCGGAAAACCTTTAGCACAGTCTACAGGTCATATTTATGAGGGGATTTCATTGTAACTTGGTAGGATGACTCCAAATAATGTCTAGATGAGAACGTCCCCTTTTGATCGCGACCATTCAGCCTTGATGGGTACCCGAGCCCAAAAACCTTTAGCATAGGTAAAAGGTCATATTTATGGAAGGATTTCATTGTAACCTATTAGGTTGACTCCATATAATGCCTAGATGATGACATCCCCTTTTGGTCGTAATTGGTCAGCTGTGTTGGCTACAAGTGCCCGAAGCCCAAAAACCTTGAGCACGGTCTACAGGTCATATTTATGAAGGGAATTCTTTGTAACTTCATAAGATCATTCCAGATGATGCCCAGATGAGATTGTCCCCTTTGGTTGCGATTATTCAACCATGATGGCTGCCCGAGCCCGAAGCCCGAAAACCTTAAGCACAGTCTACAAGTCATATTTGTGAAGGGATTTCCTTGTAACTTGGTAGGTTGACTTCATATAATGTCTAGATGAGAATGTCCCCTTTTGGACATGTTTGGGCAACTTTGACGGCTAAAGGTGACCGAAGCCCGAAAACCTTTAGCACTGTCTACAGGTCATATTTATGAAGGGATTTCATTGTAACTTGGTAGGTTGACTCCAAATAATGTCAAGATGAGAACATCCCATTTTGGCCGTGATTATTCAGCCTTGATGGGTGCCCGAGCCCAAAAACATTTAGCATAGGCAAAAGGTTATATTTATAGAAGGATTTCATTGTAACATTGTTAGGTTGACTCCATATAATGCCTAGATGATTACATCCCCTTTTGGTCGTGATTTGTCAACTGTGATGGCTACAGGTGCCCGAAGCCCGAAAACCTTGAACACAGTCTAAAGGTCATATTTATGAAGGGATTTCATTGTAACTTCGCAGGATCACTCCAGATGATGCCCACATGAGATTCTCCCCTTTGGTTGCGATCATTCAACCATGATGGCTGCCCGAGCCCGAAGCCGAAAACCTTTAGCACAGTCTAAGGTCATATTTATGAAGGGATTTCATTGTAACTTGGTAGGTTGACTTCATATAATGTCTAGATGAGAACGTCCCCTTTTGGACACGAGTGGGCAACTGTGACGGCTTCAGGGGCCCAAAGCCCGAAAACCTTTAGAACAGTCTACAGGTCATAATTATGAAGGGATTTTATTGTAGCTTGGTAGGATGACTCCAAATAGTGTCCAGATGAGAACGTCCCCTTTTGGTCATGATCATTCAGCCTTGATGGCTGCCCGAGCCCAAAAACCTTTAGCATGTCTGTAGGTCGTATTTATGGAAGGATTTCATTGTAACTTGTTAGGTTGACTCCATATAATGCCTAGATGATGACATCCCCTTTTGGTCGTGGTTGGTCAACTGTGATGTCTACAGGTGCCTGAAGCCCAAAAACCTTTAGCACAGTCTACAGATCGTATTTATGGAGGGATTTCATTGTAACTTGGTAGGTTGACTTCATATAATGTCTAGATGAGAACGTCCCCGAAGCCCGAAAACCTTTAGCACAGTCTACAGGCCATATTTATGAATGGATTTTAACGTAACTTGATAGGATGACTCATTTTGGAATAATTTCATTGTAATTTGGTAACTTTTTTTGATATATGTTAACTGTGAGGGGCACATATATTAACTGTGAGGTCATATTAACCCACCCCTCAGATCTTTAGTACAGTGTACACCTCATATTATTTTTATCATAAACATAGCATACAGGGAACAGAAATGAACATATTCCCAATTATCACAATTCTTGTCTTATTTCATAATCCTTTCATAAACATTGAACATTATCCTTTTCATCAAACACAACACACAAGTTAAGCTACAGTGTCATTGACACTTTAATTTTTTTCTTGTTTTTTGGTTTTTGTTTTTTTTTTTTTTTTGGTGGGGGGTAGAGAGAACCAGCAGTTGAAAATAAAAAAAAATTTTTTTCGGTTGTTGTTGTTTTTTAATACTTCACAGAACAGAGCTTGCTAGGAAGCTTTCCTAGGACCAGCAGAAATGAATGGCCAAAAAAGTTGCCTTTGGTTGTGTCATAGCAAATCAAAAAATTGCTCTTGCTGCTTGTCACTTACTGATACATTCATCTCTTTTGACAATTTGACCGAGGTGAGTGTTTTAGGCTCACTTGAGCCTCTGGTTTACTCTTTTGACTTTGAAAATTTTTATGTCCCACAATACCCTTAATTTAAGGCTACTTCGAACATGCCTGCGGGTCGGCAGTGGCCCACACTTTGCGTTGCCTTTGTTAACTACATATTTAACTTGTCTCATTTGATTGAATAAAAAAATTATTCATTTCTGACTGCATGTTAACTCAAGAAATTCATTTTTTTTCTCACAATTTCACAAATGTTTTCAAACTTAAGTTAACTTTTCAGCATCCAAGACTTATCTTGCATAGATTTGTACATTGGTGTTCTATGAAACATTAAACATTTAAGGAGATATTATGATTGCAGCTATCTTACTGGTATTGAATCCATAGGTCCTTGTTTGTGTCATCATTCTAGTTCCATTTGGACATCTTGAACTTAGGTGAGCAAATTAGGCTTGCCATGAGCCTGTGGTGTTCTTAACTCTTTTCCTAACCTGACTGGAAGACGACGGTTGTTGATAAAAATCTTGAATAACTGAAAAACGTTCCTCTTTTTGACTGAGAAACAATGGTTATGTATCCAAATTTAAATTTAGTGCTGTTCGGGTGTGAAATTTTTCCTCTGTTTAGGTTTCAGTGTCAGTTGTAATTCGAGTTGAGTCTTTGTTTCATTTTCGGTTTTTATTTTTTCTTATTTAAAAAAACTGGAAAACTAATGAAATACTAAGACTGTAACAAAAGCCACTTTTTGAAACTAAAAGGCTTTGCAGGAGTCCAAGATTTATTTATTATTATTTATTGGTGTTTAAGGTCACATACTTATGCACAATGGCTAATCTTGACCGTGACAGTTTTACGGGTGGAGGAAGCCGGAGTCGACTAGCAACTGTCAGCTCCTCAACATTCTAACTCTGTTCAAGCTCCGCTCAAGCAGGGTTACAGCGGTTGGAGCAGACATGTTAACCTTCCAAAATTTTTTTCAGGGAGATTGAAGAAAATATTCAGGGAGATGACATGATTTTCAGGGAGATTTTTTTTTGCGCATAGAAGCCACGTGTGGATCAATTTTAAATACAAATTAATACCAAATACCCCCCCACACACACACAGACATAACAGGAAACAGTCCAACAACAATACATCAAAGGAACATACGCCAACATTCTACTAACCGGTGGTGAGTGACCCAGACCTGTTAACCTCTCGAGGTGACTGTCAGTGAGATTTTGATGAGCTCCCAGTGAGACTCGGATGCTTGTCAGTGAGATTTTTGCACGTGGGCAGCACATCAATAATTTCCATGTCACCACCCCGCCCCCCTACACACACACACACACACATACATTAAACATTCCACCATAATGTGTTTTATTTGAACAATTTGTCCTTTCAAAAGCCAAAACATAGAAATATAGAGAAAAACAGAAATCAAAAATATGGATGTGGTCATGTGCCAATATCTGAGTTGTTCCAATGCCATCCATATTTCAATGGTTTTATGTACAAAATGTTTGGAGATATTTTCGACCTTTTCAGCACTATATCAGTTTTGACGCTGTGTTGAAAGTTTTGGATCTATTTGGGAAATTATGGGTACTTGCGGCGATCTGTGGTGTTTAGGCACACCCCAAACCCGGTTGTTGTAATTCGAACTGCCAAAGCCCAGCGCCCCACCTAACCACACCGGGTACTCACTGGAAGTAGTTGGTCATTTACGAAGGGGATTTGGAATGGGGTGATCATTTTTCAGTGAAACATGAACATTATGCCACAGCCAGCCCAGGACGAAACATCTCCGGGATATTTAATTTATTTTGTTGTCCATTTATCACAACGAATGAAAAAACGTCCAAGTGCCGTAAATTAGCAACTTTTTAGAGATTTTTTTCACCAAAAACATAATTTTTTTCACAGCCTGCTTTAGAAAATTGCGAATCGGAAATTTTTCCCAATATATTGAAAATTACGGCAACTCATATGTTTGAGCCGTTTGTCTGCAAAATTGGCTATAATTATCTGAAGTGAAAGTGAAATCCAAAATGCACAATAATAAATTTGTGCGTATTTTTGCACATGTTCGATTGGACAAAATTTATGCGTATGGAACTTATTTTTCGATTTGACTGCTACCTGTATAGTCTTTGTAAGACTGTGACCCGGGGCCCTCCTGGCCCTCACAGTCTTTGAGAGACCCGTTCAAATTTCATCTGACTCAAACTGAAAGAAACTGGCCGCATTTGGGTCGACTCAGTTCACGCGTCATATCGAAGACAAAAATCACATAATCAACATTCTACTTGTCGTACTCAGCCCAAATATAATTTATTTACGTGTCTGCATAATTTTTTAATGCAAACACAGCATCAAATTCAAGAAATGTTGAAAAATATCCGACTTCACGTTAAAAAACATCATGTTTCAAAGATAAACAAATTGTACTACGCATGCGCACAGATACATGCGCTCCTGTCCATGATATGGCAGTATACAGGACAAACAACATTCCCTAATAGTGTGAATCCCCACCACATCCCCCACTTCTTTTTATACCCCCGCAAACAAAGTTTGGGGGGGGGGGGGGGTATATAGGAATCACCCTGTCCCTCCGTCCGTCTGTCCATCCTTGTAAGTGCAACTCCTCCTAAACCGTTTGAAGAATTTTCATGAAACTTTACACAGTGGAAGAACTCCATCTGAAGATGTGCATGAAGCAATATAATTCCGTTCTGACATTTCCAAGGGGGGATAATCTAACTTATACCGTCTGTCCATCCTTGTAAGCGCAACTCCTTCTAAACCGTTTGAAGAATTTTCATGAAACTTTACACAATGGAAGAACTCCATATGAAGATGTACATGAAGCAGTATAATTCCATTCTGACATTTCCAAGGGGAGATAATCTAACTTATACCGTCTGTCTATCCTTGTAAGCGCAACTCCTCCTAAACCGTTTGAAGAATTTTCATGAAACTTTACACAATGGAAGAACTCCATATGAAGATGTGCATGAAGCAATATAATTCCGTTCTGACATTTCCAAGGGGAGATAATCTAACTTATACATTTCAGGCGCGGGGGTATCACTTTGTGAGTTTGCTCACAGTACCTCTAGTTTGTGTTCAACTTGATTTGACATGCACATACAGCAAATGGTGACGGTAACTATCAATCTCGCAGTGTTTCCTCCCCATGAATATGACAGCACACTCGCATTTGATTCTGTGAATCCTTGGTCGCAATTTTCGCTCAAATACTAATGATCATGTGTATTCTGAGCATCTGAAAGCAAATTTTGTCTGCTCGTTTACTTTTATTGAGGTAAGCCAAAAAATCAAATTGTTTACAGTATAAACTTTGAGCAGTTTAACACAAATTACATACAAATTTTTCCTATTTGGCTGAAGGACCATTACTATCATGTCATAAAATTGCAAATTTCTTTGATTTTATTTCAGAATTCTGATATTGGTGCTGATGCTGAAAGTTTGGAATTGGAGAAAAAGCTACGAGAGAAGGCATTGGAGTCAATGAACAGAGCCAAAGCCTCAAAAAATTCTGCATCATCTGAAAACGATTAAATATACAGAAAATATTTAAATCATTTAAGCATGTTTTTGTAAGCACCAATAAAAACTGCAGTATAAATCATGCTAACAGGCCAAAGTTTTCAACTTGAATACTGTTATTCCATCAAAAATATTTACTCACAAAATGCATAATTTCTCAAAAATATCTGCATTTAACTTTTTCACTTTTAGGGCTGTTATCCTAATGCATATGATGCAGTAGGTATAGTTGCCAACATATGTGCGAATCTGTCTGTCTTTCTATGCCTAAACCATAAGTCACTCCATTCTGGGGAAACTATAAACCATTATTACTTTGACATATTTAATATTCTCCTATTTGCAAGTTGCATCTTTCACTTTTAGAGCTAATTTTTATCCTAATGCATATAATGAAGAAGGTATAGTTGCCAACATAAGTGCAAGTCAGTCTGTCTTTCTATGCCTAAAACATGTGTCGCTCAATTCAGGGAAATGGTCAACCCTTATTACTTTAACATATTTAATATTTTCCTATTTGCTAAACCATTATTTCTTTGACATAATTAATATTTTATTATTTGCAAGTTGTATCTTTCAAAAAGGCAACACAAAATTTCTCATGATGCAGGTGGGTGGTTTTTATTCATTTATTTTTTCTTTCTGGGTTTTTATAGCATTAGACTGGTTGTGAAAATACACTTGACAAGGGTATATTTTCTCCTTTTCTATTATTTTAGGAGATTTATCTGAATTGCATTATTAACCCTTTGATACTTTTGTACGTCTTATCACATATGAAATCAAACAGCATGTTGATACTTTTGAACATCTTATGACGTACGAAATCAAACAGCGCCTTGATGCTTTGTGGTCATTTGTTTTGATTTTTTTAAAGTTTTAACCTCAATTCCTATTTTCTCCCAAATAGTGACAACCGTTGAGCTAAATGTTATCGCAGCTTAAAATATTAATATAATCCTGCTGGTAAGACTTTTTAACTGGTTGAGTGCAAGAAGCCACTATCAGAGCTTTCAAAACATGAAAATACCAGAGCAAAAGCCAACACTTTCCTTGCTTATATTTCATATCCGGTCAAACACAAATAATATTTTGTTTATATAAATTTGTTTTAGTACAAATTATTGGAGAATGCCTGTGGGCACTGCAGTCATTTGTAATAAAACAAGTTTTGAATAACAAATGCAGACCACCAAAAATAATCTAGCCCTCTGCCAGATTTATTTATTTATTTATTGATGTTTAAGGTCACATATTTATGCACAATGGCTAATCATGACCATGACAGTTTTACGGGTGGAGGGAGCCAGAGTACCCGGAGAGAACCACCGAGCAACAACGAGCAGCTGCCAGCTCCCCAACATCGTAACTCCGCACTGCAGCACAGGCAGGGTTAGATTGGTTGAAGACATGCGTACCATCGACATGCAGTACGCCTTAGTACATGGTGTCATCGTGCTCCCACATGGGCAATGGGGGTGAAGTGTCTTGCCCAAAGACACAACGCAGTTGCCGCAGGTGGGATTCGAACTGAGGACCTCTCGGCTTGCAGCCTGCAGCTCTACCTACTGAGCCACCACCCACCCCCCCCCCCCCCCCCCCCCCCCAGCCAGATAATCACTAATGTGAAAAATATCTTGTTATTTATACTTTCCGACGCTTGATGTCGCATTTTGAAAAACGTTGAAGAAACTGAATTCCCAGTGACGTTTGAACGTCAAAATAATTAAAGTCTCAAAGGGTTAACAAAGAACACTTTTCAAAAATGTGCTGAGCTTAGAGATATATGGGATGTGCAGTCAAATGCACCTTGTTGGTGCAGCTGAGAAATAAAGTTGTGGGGGGGGGGGGGGGAGGGGGCAAAATCTGAAGCTCACAACTGACCTTGCAAGTTGTAGGTGGGTGGGTGTTTGGGGAGAGACATTTTGTAAACTAATATCTCAACTATTGAAGATAAGAGACACAAACTTTGTACAGTTCCCATAATATGTCCTCTTTTTGAGTAGAAGGGTAAATGGGTTAGACATTTTATTATTTTGTCTTCGTAGTTCTTCATTTAACCTTGTCAACTGCCATGCATCAGATATTTGTGGGTTATTTGGTATTGGGGTATTAAACCCTCTGCACACTGATGTCAAAATATTGAAATCTCTAGTAGAAAATTATTCTCCTAATGAAACTATGAATTTAACGAATTCTTTCATGATTGCAAGAGCTCAATGGGTTCTGAAAAACAAGATTGATGTTGTTACCTTCATAGTTGCATTATGGGGATAAATTGGGGCTTGACATTTTTATATTTTGACATTGTGGAGAGAACTAATGAGTTCTCATCCTTTTTTTCTGTTGTTGCCACTTTATTGATATATGAATGCAGACTGCTATCGCCTTTGACTCATTTTATGTCAGTCTAATTATTCTTCTATAGTAGATGTTGTCGGCTTGATTCTGAAGCCCTTCACTCAGTACAACTTTCAGATAAGTAATGTATTTATTTTTTAAATGATAAAAATTCTTCTTCCAAATATAGCTTTTGATCCCTCATTCAAGCAAGCTCAACGAGGTTCCTCCATTGATGGTTCATAAGCTATGGTTTGGAAGAGAAAACAAAATATAACAAGGATTATGTTAGTGTATAGAAAGATAGATTGAATCTGTATATACTGTCTGAAGGGAAGAGAGGTTAGCTGCAAATGATATGATGCAAAAATGTTTGCTTGGAATATTTTAACAAATTGAGACTGCAGTCATTAGGTTTTTGAATTATGAAAAGAAATCATTGAAATTTTTTATACAGTATTCATTATGCACAATTATGTACATTGTTGATCATCTGTGTGTATATCAGAATTCCTTGAATATACAGTTGCCAAGGAATGAAAATGATTAAAAATTTTAAATCTTATTCATGGATGTTTGTTGTTTTACACTGACACCCAACATGACTCGCATGTAACACAAAATATTTTTTCCCATATTAAGTAAACTTATTTTTGGGGAAAAAGAAAATTCAGTGCAGATTTTTGTTGACAGAGCAGGGCAGATTTGGCCATTTGATTGGGTGGAGGGAAATTGTATACATATTTGTAAATTGTATGGTCCCTTAATTTTTTCAAGGCTAAAGTTTTCTAAAATTTATTTTGATTTTTTGTCAATTTCATTGTCGAATCTGTAAGCAAGATACATTATAACACTGTTTTTGTTGAGAGTGGAATATCGTTTTATTGAACCTGTTATTCTTGGTATTCTATAAAATAGTGAGATTGCTTGCCCTTCGGGCTTAGAGACCTCATCTTTTTTTAGCTCAACTTGACAAAGTCAAGCTGAGCTATTGCCATCACTTCTCATCCGTCGGCGTACGTACGTAACGTATGTACGTCCACAATTTCCTTTGGCACACCTCACAGGTCGCATTTATGGTCAGATTGCTTTGAAACTTGGTATGCTTGTTTGGGGTGACCTCTAGATGGGAGCTATTGATTTTCTTCAATTTCCGTCAAAAAGTGTTGCCGCGGCCAACGTTCTTAGAACTTAGTTTAGTGAAACCTCAATATTTCCCTTTGGCACACCCTACAGGTCATATTTATGATTGGATCACTTTGAAACTCAGTATGCTTGTTTGGGGTGACCTCTAGATGGGAGCTATCGATTTTCTTCAATTTCCGTTAAAAAATGTTGCCGCGGCCAACGTTCTTAGAACTTAGTTTAGTCAGACCTCAATATTTCCCTTTGGCACACCCTACAGGGCACATTTATGATTGGATTGCTTTGAAACGTGGCATGCTTGTTTGGGGTGACCTCTAGATGGGAGCTATCAATTTTCTTCCATTTCCGTCCGTCAAAAAATTTTGCCGCTGGAAACGATCTTTGAACTTAGTTTAGTCAGGTATCAGTATATTCCTTTGGCATGCCCTGCAGGGCACATTTATAATCACATCGGTTTGAAACTTTGTATGCTTGTTTGGGGTTTCCTCTAGATGGGAGCTATCGATTTTCTTGGATTTCCATCACAAAATGTTGCCACTGGCAATGACCTTTCATGAACTTAGTAAAAACTTAGCGCAGTTAAGCATCAATATTTCCATTTGACACAACCTGCAGGGCACATTTATGATTGGATCGCTTGCAAACTTGGTGTGCTTGTGTGGGGTGACATCTATATGGGAGCTGGCGATTTTCTTCCATTTCTGTCCAAAAATGTTGCCGCTGACCTTTGAACTTAGGTTAGTCAGGACTCAATATTTCCCTTTAACACACCCTTCAGGACACATTTATGATCGGATCACTTTGAAACTTGGTATGTGTGTTCGGGGTGACCACTAGATGTGAGCTATTGCTTTTTTTCATTTCCATAAAACATTATTGTCGTTATCACCAGCCTTTGAACTTACTGCATTTGTGCATCAACTTATCCCTTTTGAACTCTCAGCAGGGCATATTTATGAATTTCCATAAAAAAACCCAAAAACCATTGCCACAAGCAATGACCTTCTACTTAGTGCATTTGTGCATTAACATCTTCCTTTGGCATGCCTCAGAGGGCACATTCATTATCAGGTTGTTTTGAAACTTTGGTTGCTTATGCAGGGTGACAAAGATAGGAGCTATTGGTTTTCTTTTCCTTTCCATCACAAACTGTTGCTGTTAGCAACAATCTTTGAATTTATTGGATTTGTGCATCAACATTCTTTGACATGGCCTACAGGCTACATTTATCATAGGATTGTTTTTGAACTTGGTGTACTCATTAGGCAAGACCTTTAGATAAGAGCTATTGATTAGCATTCATTTCTGTGAAAAAAATTGCCATTTGCAATAACCTCACTGCATTTGTGTATCAACATTCATCCTTTAACCAGTCTTACTGTTTACATTTAAAAATTGCATGGATTACTCTAACGTGCACACACAATGCTGTTATGTTGAAATTTCATCAAATAACATTGGTACCAATGATCTTCAATTTTGCCGTTTCATTTATAACTTTCCAAGTTCAAGTTTGTCAAGTTGAGCTACAGTGTCATTGACACTTTCATTCGTATATGGAGAGAGATTGATTTCTATTTTCGCGCCAAGATAGGAGTTTGCCCAGTCAAACACGCCTTCGTCATGGCAAATGTTCTCTTCTTGATTACCTCGAAATAGAAAGCAGTAAGTATATTAACATTCATTGTTTTAACGAAAAAAATATTGCACACAAAATTCTTACATTTCTGCAGTAACTTGTCAACTTCAGCTTTGTAGCCCATTTTGTGTCAAAGAAGTTACAATTATATACATACAGTGCACCCCACATTATATATAAATGTAACTTGCCCATGCATTGGATCTCCATTATGTTGAATAATTCATTTTCTAAGGTTGTTCAACTATTCACATGAATACAAATATATACTATTCAAAAAAAAGTAGGGGATATCCAAACTGATGTTGATATTTTTCGGAAAATGGTATTGGATACGCTTGATTGGACACATCAATATGTTACCAAGTTTACTGTCGATCATGAATGTCACCAGCCCACGAAAACTTCTTGCAGGTTTTTCGCACGAGCGCTGCGTTAATGTCTGCAGTGTACGCTTTGAAATTTTCTTTTGTACTGGACAGACTTTTTCGGAGGTCTCATCATTCTTTTCTTCGTATAAACTTGTTCATCAATAGTTTCTGGTCGAAAACGTAACTTTTGAGGTATGCAAAGACTGACACGTGATGAAGGTTTACGTGCCATTGGCTTGTTGGAAGCTGGCAACAGACAGACTGCAGTGGCCCAAATTCTCAAGGTTACTCAATCGGTGAAATAGCAAGTTGTGGTCATGCGACCGTCGGACAGGCAATGTTGATGATGGATGTCGATCAGGTCGTCCAAGGGTGACAACTGCTAACCAGGATCGTTTCATCAAAACCACAGCACTACGTAACTGCCATCAAAATGCCTTAGAAATTGGACAGCAGCTGTGTGAGTCAGTAGTCAGACTATCCTAAATCGCCTACACAGCTGGAATTTGTATGCTTGACTACCTCGAATAATTCTACGTTTGGCTAAATGTCACATCGCAGCATGGCAAAATTGGTGTGGAGCACAACAGCGCTGGAACAATTGTCGGAGCAACGTCATGTTTTCCGATGAATCAAGGTTCACTCTCGACTTCCACGACAGGCCAAACAGTGTGGAGGTGGCAGAACGAATGATACCATGACATAACCGTTAGGCAGCATAATCGTTTTGGTGGTGGATTGGTTACGGTGTGGGGAGGCATAACCATGACAAGCAGAACAGCATTACATGTCATCCAAGGGTGTGTCACAGGGCAGTACTACCATGACAACATTTTCGCAGCTCTTGTGCCATTTGTGCGATGTCACGTTCGTCAATTCATTTTCGAAGATGACAGTGCAAGCGCACACAGGGCCCATGTTGCTACAGAGTTCCTCCAGGAGCAGAACATCACTACATTACCTTGGCCAGCACTAAGTTCAGACCTTTTTCATCAATCGAGCATGTGTGGGATGTGCTTGGCAGGCACTTACGACAATGCCAACAGCCCTCTACCAATGTCCAGGAACTCGCCACTGCACTGCAGGAAGAATGGAATAACATCAATCAAGCTGATAGTGGACGTTTGATGAGGAGTATGCCACATCTGATCCACGTTTGTCTCGTGAACTGAGGAGGATTTACAAGGTATTGTGAGGTCTTGGACTGAATGTGGCAAATTCTCTGACCAGACACCCAATTATTGCTGAAATCATCCACCAGATGTCACAGTGCAATGCCTCAACTGTCTTTTTGATGAAAATATAAATATATTTCTTCATATATCTCACTTTTATCAAATATCCCCTACTTTTTTTGAATAGCATGTAATCCTTGCTGAGACAAGTCATTTTACATAAATATTGTTCAGGGCCGGTAAGAGGGCAAGGTAGTAACCAAAGGGATTTGGGGGGCCTGGATCTAGCAGCACTAGTTGCCCATTGAATTGTAATAAAAGCTGCCTACCATTTTCAGAGGAAATTTGAAGGCTTCAATGAGATGCTGGTCACTACATACCGGTAATTTCATTTTTCATTTTGCATATGATTTTCGAAGGCATGGTAACGTTTGTAGTCCATATTCAGAAAATAGTTACATCCCAGGATAATTGATGTTAATGGGAATACCCTATTTTTGTCATACTTGGCTGGGTATAAGACCACAACAGCAGCAATCTTTGATTTCACCATACCCTGCAGTGGTAATCTTGTCATTACTTTTCTTGAAACTTTGCCCACTTCCTCAGTATGAGTAGAAGAGATTGTCCTTTGTTGGCCACGATTGGTTGGACACACTTAACTACCCTACTAGCCATCTTGGATTTCTACACCTTGCTTGTTGCATTTAGGGACTTTGTATGAGTAGAATCAGTTTTCTTGAAACTTGACAGGATGACTTTGTATGAGCAGATGAGAATGTCATTTTTTGCACGCCTATGCTTTTATTTTCTTAAAATATGCGCGTTTTCTGCAAAAACTGGACGAACAATAATTTTAGCTCAACTTTGGCGAAGCCAAATTTGAGGTACTGCCATGGCTCGTCTGTCTGTCCATCTGTCGCACCGTACACACGGCCGTATTTATGAACCGATCTTTACAAAACTTCTTGGGTTCCTCTGTTATCGCCGTGGGATGAGAACGAGTGTTTTAGGGTCCGGTCTGAAATTCAAGATGGACGCTGGCAGCCATTTTGTACAAAATTAGGTGCAATCAGATTTTTGTGCAGAACTTCCACATGAAAGCTCTGATTTGAATAATTTTTTGTGTGAATATTTAGTACCATGGGATACATCACATATATTACGGGTTTTTTTCTCGTGCATAAATTATGCTAATTAGACTAACTTTGATGTATTTAATGTTACTTTCAGCACTGTAACTGCAAATGCCAATACGGCTCGGGCTAGAGGCCATATTTATGAACCGATCTTTACGAAACTTCTTGGGGGTACCTTTGTTATCACTGTGGGACGAGAACGAGTGGTTTTGGGTGCGATCCAAAATTCAAGGTGGCCACCAGCAGCCATTTTGTACTTTAGTTAGTGCAATCAGTTTTTTGTACAGAATTTCTGTATGAAAGTTCTGATTTGAATAAATTTTTGTATGAATGTTTAGTAGCATGGAATACATCACATATAATACAGGTTTTTTTCTCGTGCAAAGATTAGGCAAATTAGATGAACTTTGATTTATTCAGTGCTACTTGTACACAGTAAGTGCACATGTCAATACGGCTTGGGCTAGAGTCTGTATTTATGAACTGATCTTCACTAAACTTCTTGGGTTACCCTCAACTTGTTCATGTTCATTCAAATACAAGATTCAAGATTCCGCCAGGTCTCTAGGGTGACAGTTCGATGCTAAACTAGAAAAGAAATCCTCGAGTCCCAGAGTGGGTCTGACTGAACCCAAAAATATTTGTTCTCACAGCACAGTGATAACAAAAGCACCCCAAAACACTCGTTCCTCTTACAAGGAGAAATTAGCGCTTGAAGTTAGTCAATCTCGAAGATAAAATTCTATATTCCTATCATTTGTGGCCAATAGGGGTTAATTTTGAAACATTTGTGTGGTGATTTTAGTGTATCATATTATGCTCTAAATGTGTGAACATCAATTACAGACTGAGTGTCTGATAAGAGACCTGGCGGAATCTTGAATCTTGTATTTGAATGAACATGTACAAGTTGAGGGTACTCCAAGTCAAGGCACGACATCTGGGTGGGGGTTAAAACTTGGAATAAAACATATAACAGCAAAATTGTTCTTCTATAAATGTCCTATCTTCTAATGGGAAACGTTTTGAAAAAATATGGCTCCAGTGCTGAGAAATTGCATGTAAATTTTAGCGAAAATAACATTTGTTCCGACAGTACCCTTATAGGAAGTCTCAAATCTGCCAAGGGTTAAACTTTTAAGAATAACATATAGAACAAAATTTGTCATACTTTGACTGTTGCATGCAGCTATAGAAAACATTCAGAGCTCAAGCAATTAAAAAATGGAGTAAATCGGCACCTAAACTTACCAAATACTGAACAAAAATTGGGGGTTTTGGACAGTACCTACTTTTATGCAACCAGAATGGGATAGGGTTAAACTTTACAACCAAACTTACAACAGCAAATATGCTTGGTAGTCAATTTGAATACGTACATGAAAAGTGTTTGAAATTAACCCTTTCCAAAATGATAGAAAAAGCAACCAAAGTTGGCTAATTTTGGCATTTTCACAGGGTACTCTTATTCTCGCCCTCATTGTGCTTGAGGGTTAAATCTGAGATTAAAAAGTAAACAGTAACTTTCTTCCGCAATCATTGTTGCAGCCATCCATACCAAAATAATTGTTACAACAACTTTGTAATTAGAGAAATTTGCCCTTGAAGTTGGTCAATTTTGAAGAAAAAATCTAGATTCATGTCATTTTTGGCCAGTGGGGGTTTATGTTGAAAGATTTGAGTGGTGATTGTGGTGTATCATATTATGCTCTAAATGTGTGGAAAATTTTGCTAAATAACTGTAAACGATTTTGAGACATTCGAAAAATAGTGAAAATTTAAAGGTTTTGAAAATACACGTTTTCACAGATATGATGATACCGCATTTCACTAGATTTTATGACATTACACAAGTATGCCAAATTTGGTCAAAATCGTACAGCTTGTTTTTGAGCAGTTCAAAAGACAAAATTTTGGGAGGAAAAAAAAAAATTTAAAAAAAAAAAAAATAGAGAAGAAAAATTTTGAAAAAGAAGAATAACAAGAATCTTTCCCAAACTGGGTTTGGGAAAGCCTAATAATACGGTCCTACTATTTAACGAACACAAACGAACATAAACGAACAGAAGAGAAAATAATAGGAAATACAAGTTAAAAATGGTTGAGGGTGCATATGCAGGTATATGTGGGTATATATTATTCGTTTGTAGAATTTTATTCACTTCTGATGAGTATTTTGATGATTAATAAGGTTTATAAAATGTACGACGGCGCGAAATTCTTGTGTTCGTTAAGTAGTAGCCTGCTTGAAGCTGTCGTCAAGATGCGACAAAGGTGTGAAATCAATCAGCTGTCTATCTGAGGAAAAATGTCGCTGAGGAAAACAGCGAAATTTAGGTTTAAGAGGATGGCAAGCGCCTATTTTAATCGTGTGTATAAATACACACGTACGTAGTTATAAAATAATTTAACAAACTTAATAAATAAAGATTATAGCCATCAATGATTATTTGGATTGACAAACATGCATCAAACTCTCGTGTTGGATTGCGAGGACGCATCACGGCGAGTCGGGGACAAACCATGATCTACCCTTAGAAAGCGGAGCAAGACTCGGATACATGTAGCATATATTGTACACCCACATAATGATAATAATCTAAAGATCTTACAACATCTTAGGGATAAATCATTAAAGCCCAGTTTAAGCTTTCCTGAAAACTTTCCCCGAACAAGCTCACCCTCCACCAACGCGGGCTCCCACTAACGAGAGAGGACAACCAGGCGCGTAGCCAGGAAAAAGTTTCCGGGGGGGGGGGGGGGTTATAGCCATCCGATGCGCGAAAGGCTGGGGGTCCTTCCCCAGGATTTTTTTTTTTTTGGGGGGGGGGGGGGGGGGTATGGGGAAAATTTCCCAGGAAAATTTTAAAATCTAAGTCTAACTACTGGCGGGAAACATTTGGAAGGGGGTACAGCTACATTTTGGGGAGGGGGCACCTGCCCCCTGTGGCAACGACAAGTCCCGGGACACCTCCACCCACAGACTCTCACCAGCGAGCCCCATCCACCCCGGTTCTTTCCAGGAAACGCGTTCCGTGATACAGTAGGCCTAACCGCTTCGCGATAAATGTTAGCCCAAAAATATTAGCCTTCGCCTGTGCTCCGAATTTATTATTATTTTTTTTTTTAATATGTCGCACCGGTGCTAGATAAATGTTAAACTCCCCTCATCCTTTGCCCGGGCTTGGGACCGGCGGACTTAACAGAGTCAAGTCAGGCGGATTTAGAGGTTTTAATTTTAAAGCCTAGTATCCACACACGGTGCTCAATGGCTGTACAATAATTGCAGGGCGCGTCGTTTTACCCAAATGAAATCAAATGAAAGTAATTAAATCACAAAACCAACCAAATGATACTATATAATGTTCCTCTCTTCAATTTAAAGCCACGAACCAAAAAGAAATCGATTGCAATTGTGCGTTGCGAAATAAATTGAGTTTTATAAAACATTGCACACTGATACGACTGATGTGATTGGGCTTTATACAAAATTACTTCCGGTCTTTTGCTGTAAATCAAATTAGATAGGCTGGTACAAGAAAACAGAATACTGCACGACAAACCAGACCACGTGTCTGCCTTTTTATCAAGACAGAACACAGTGACGAAAGGGTGTAGCACAAAGTAATTTTTTCCACAAAATATGCATTTATGTAAATCTATTTGTAACCGGTCAGCGTGATTGTGTCTTTCGCGTTCCGTTTATAACATACTTAACATACTTCAATGCCGAAGATAATTTTACATACAACCACAGAGGTTCAATTCTCTTCGCACCTGCTGTCAATTAAAGCCCCTATAACTTTTTGTTAAGTCTGTTTTAGGGCAATTCGTTTTGTATATCGGTTTTAATGTGTAAGAAGAATATTATATAGTTTCATTTGGTTGATTTTGTGCTTTAATTACTTTCATTTGCCTTCATTTGGGTAAAACGACGTGCCGTAATTGCATACATATATAGGTAATCGGAAAAAAAGTAACAGGAAAAAAGGTAACAGGAAAAAAGTAACAGATTTGGGTAGGAAAAAAAGAAACAGGAAAAAAGTAACACTTTCTTATTTTTATAAGGTAAAAAAGTAACAGGAAAAAAAGTAACAGATTTGGGTAGGAAAAAAAAACAGGAAAAAGAGTCACACTTTCTTATTTTTATTTCATAAAAGTGATAGATTACTTAATTATGATTTAGTTATATTATTGAAACTAGTTAGATTATTACATATCAGTATAAGTACTACATAGTACATAGTTATAAAATAATTTAACAAACCTAATTATGATTTAGTTAGATTATTACATATCACACCTTGTGTAATCTAATATTCTGGCCAATGCCAGTAAGAAAAGCTGAAATAGTAAGTGAACCTTGGGAATATAAACCACACAGATTTTTCAGTTTTCTATTCAGGGATTCAGCTGACTTCTGTTTGCGGATAACAGTCAGCAAACCAACTGACACCTGTTGAATAATTGTATTGCCCAGAGCTTGCTCTTTTTGAAACCATTGGATAGTTTTCCAGACTGATGGGTGCTGGTGGCCAACAAGATTGTAGAACTTGTTGTTCCAGCCTTCACATGCATTATTTGTACGAGATTCGCCATCCAGCGTAGCACTATTAACATTCCATGTAGCTGGAGGATAGGCTGGAGGAGTTAATCTAAGTCGTAATGGTGCCAACACATCTGAAGGTGCGGCGCGAGGTTACCTGTATCTACCAGTGACATAATTTTCATCAAAATACCTCAACAGTTCCTCGGCTTCTTCTGGAACAATTCATACCATCACGCACATCTGAAACTGGCAAGAATGCAAGTGCATCCAGTTTCCCACAAAACAGTCTGAAGTCTGCATCATCCCGATACAACTGCACTAAACCTAAACTCTGCACTCTGCGCCAAGTGCTTTGTGTAAATAAAGTACTTGCACTGCCAAGATAATTGAGTCCACTATTTGTTGCAAATGCAACCACACGCTCACTTGCATCAGGTCCATTATCAAAGAAAAGGAATTGTTCAGAGTCTGATATTTTCTGAAACGGACTTCTGTGGTATCTCAGACTCCGTTTGGCATTATCTAAGTCTGGCAGCATCAACTTGACTTCACTTTCAGCATTTGAAACAGCTGTTGCGAGGATCTGTGATGGCTTATCTAAGGAAGAAGCTGCCTGTTTTCGCATTTCATTTCTCAATTTGGTATATGCGATACTGACATTTTCTGGAGGATGGTTGTGTTGTCTAACTATTTCTGGGTTGTTGAAATCTGTAGTAGTACAGAGACTTGCACGGCAGTCTGATTTAGCACGTTTAGTGCATTTCCACCGGATCTTGTTCTTCCTTCTTACAGATACAGTGTACATGAAACCTCCATGACAAAGTTTTTTGCCCCTCTTATTACTCTCAATGACTTCCATGATGACTCAAGAACATTTAATGACCAATTCAAACTGCTGTCCAATATATAGTTTGCTGTGTGTTTATTTTTTCAAGAACATTGTTGTACATCAAAGAAGAGAATTCATGAAAGTAGCCACACTTGCTTGTGTTTATTTTTTCAAGAACATTGTTGTACATCAAAGAAGAGAATACTTGAAAGTAACCACACTTGCTGTGTGTTTATTACAATGTGTGTTCATTTGTTTCAAGAACATTGTTGTACATCAAAGAAAGCATGATGGATATCCTTGTAACAACATTGTCATAGCACACATGATCTTCAATTACAAAATAATTAAAAAAATAAAAAATAAAATTATTATTATAATTATTATAATGAAATAATGGAAAAAACACTGTTACTTTTTTCCGTTTCTTTTTTTCCTGTTACTTTTTTTCCTGTTACTTTTTTTCCTACATTCACATATATATACATGTACACACATACACATACTTTCTCTCACAGATACGTTGATACATGGATCACTATTACCATTTATTGGTGCCCAACGCCACGTCAGCAACCGAGCCTATATCGTGGCGATAAGAGACAGAACCTAAAAGAAAAAAGGATATTGAATTAAAACAAAATAAACAAAACAAACTACAACGTTACCAAAACAATTATGTGTCAGCGGCTGGCCAAAGTGTTATTATATTATATTAGTGTAACTTGACGAGTAACGAGGCAATCGTCACTGACTCAGTCGCACCCACGCACCTGGTAAGGTCAGTTTATGACCAAAATTAAAAGACCACTGAAGGAAATGCCTTTCGAAAAAAGGTAGGTTTTAGTACCAGACTTGAATGATTCAAGTGAATTGTTATTTTTAGCTCAACTTTGACGAAGTCAAATTTGAGCTATTGTCATGGCCCGTCGTCCGTCTGTCCGTCCGTCCGTCTGTCCGTACGTCAACAATTGGCTATGGCTCGGGCTAGAGGTCGTATTTATGAACCGATCTTTACGAAACTTCTTGGGTACCTTTGTTATGACTGTGGGACGAGAACGAGTGTTTTTGGGTGCGGTCCGAAATTCAAGATGGCTGCCAGCCGCCATTTTGTACCGATGATGCAGAAATCTGTTTTTTGTACAGAACTTCCATATGAAAGCTCTGATTTGAATAATTTTTTGTATGAATGTTTAGTACCATGGGGTACATCACATATAATACGGGTTTTTTTCTCGTGCGTAAATTGTGTAAATTAGACTAATTTTGATGTTTTTTGGTGTTAATTTCAGCACTGTAAGTGCAAATGCCAATACGGCTCGGGCTAGAGGCCGTATTTATGAACCGATCTTTACGAAACTTCTTGGGTACCTTTGGTATCACCGTGGGACGAGAACGAGTGTTTTTGGGTCCGGTCCGAAATTCAAGATGGCCGATGGCAGCCATTTTGTACAAAATTAGGTGCAATCAGATTTTTGCACAGAACTTCCATATGAAAGCGCTGATTTGAATAATTTTTTGTGTGAATGTTTAGTACCATGGGATACATCACATATAATACGGGTTTTTTTCTCGTGCAGAAATTATGCAAATTAGATGAACTTTGATATTTCAGTGCGACTTACACACATTAAGTACACATGTCAATACGGCTCAGAATAGAGTCTGTATTTATGAACTGATCTTCACGAAATGTCTTGGGTACCTTTGTTATCACCTTGGGACGAGAACGAGTGTTTCTGGGTGCGGTCTAAAATTCAAGATGGCTGCCAGTGGCCATTTTGTACCGAAATTAGGTCTAATCAGTTTTTTGTACGCAACTTCTATACAGCTCAGACTAGAGGCCATATTTATGAACCAATCTTTACGAACTTTGTTGGGTACCTTTGTTATCACCGTGGGATGAGAGCGAGTGTTTTTGGGTGTGGTCCGAAATTCAAGATGGCCACCAGCAGCCATTTTGTACCAAAATTAGTGCAATCAGTCTTTTGTACAGAACTTCTGTATGAAAGTTCTGATTTGAATAAATTTTTGTATGAATGTTTAGTAACATGGAATACATCACATATTCTAAGGGGTTTTTTTTCGTGCAGAAATTATGCAAATTAGATGAACTTTGACTTATTCAGTGCTACTTGCACAATGTGAGCACACATGTCAATACGGCTCAGGGTAGAGGCTGTACTTATGAACCGATCTTCACAAAACTTCTTGGGTACCTTTGTTATCACCTTGGGACGAGAATGAGTGTTTCTGGGTACGGTCCAAAATTCAAGATGGCTGCCAGTGGCCATTTTGTACCAAAATTAGGTCCAATCAGTTTTTTGTCACAAGTTCTATACAGCTCGTATTTATGAATTGATCTTCACAAAACTTCTTGGGCACCTTTGTTTTCACCTTGGGACAGGAATGAGTGTGTTTTGGGGTGCCTTTGTTATCACTGTGCTATGAGAACAAATATTTTGGGGTTCAGTCAGACCCACTCTGGGACTCAAAGATTTCTTTTCTAGTTTAGCATCTGACTGTCACCCACCTTTACAATACTTTACCTATACATTTGTTACAGGCAACGGTCAGTATTTATGTACAGACCATTACAATACTTTATATGTACCTTTGTTATCAGGTCATTACCTAGATGTTTGTCATTGCTGTGTCACGTACTATACATGTGCATGTCTTTGTCTTGACAAGTTGAGCTACAGTGTCATTGACACTTTCATTTTTATGTCGATTGTAAGAGAATTCCAAAGCCTTGGGCCAGCAACCGCAAAGGCCCTATCACCAGCACTAGTAAATTTAGATGCGGACCGAACCAGATTGAGTTGACCTGATGACCTCAGAGACCTCGGTGGTTTGTGGATGGTAAACAGATCGGACAGGTGGGATGGTGTAGATTCCGAGATACACTTAAACACCAAAAGGACAATTTTAAATTGAATTCTTTGCTTAACGGGTAGTCAGTGTAACTCGGAGAGTAAAAGGTGTTATATGGCAGTACTTTTGAGTTCTGGTTATGACCCGTGCTGCACAATTTTGGATGTGTTGTAGCTTTTCAAGAATATATGTTTCAGAGCCAGTCAGAAGAGAGTTGCAGTAGTCGAGGCGACTGGTAACAAAGGCGTGGACAAGGTGTTGTGACGTCTACGTATCAATGAAGGATCGAATTTTGCTAATATTTCTAAGATGAAAAAAATGCACTGCGAGAGACATGTTTGATATGTTCATCAGCGGCCAAATTTTCATCCATGAAATAACCTAAGTTTCGAACACAGCTACTGGGTTTTATCGCAGAACCTCCAATATTGAGAGACAGTTTGGATATTTTTGAAAGTTGATGAGGTAGACCTATATATATTACTTCTGTCTTGTCATCGTTCAATTTAAGAAAGTTTTCAGTCATCCATGTCTTGATGTCTGAAATACAAAAGTTCAATCTTACTGCATGCTTCAGGTTCAAAGGTGTGAGTAAAACTAATATACAGCTGTGTGTCATCTGCGTAAAAATGAAAGTCAAGGCCATGGCTTCGGATAATGTCACAGAGAGGGGTAATACTTTTCACCGGTAAAAAGGACGGTATCCGGTAAAAAGGACGGTAAATGTATAAAAACTACGTTTTAAGGTACTAAATGTACCTCTGAATGTGTGAAAGGTGATTATTTAAGGAAGCTTACGCAATAATAAATATATAGAAGGAAGATTAAGTATTGTTTGTTTTATTGTAGACTATTTTCAAGACAAAATAGACCATTTCGCCTTCTGTATCTGTATCTGTATCTGTATTTGTTACGTCGTAGAATCCTATTGGCTTTTATACGACGGAGGGGAGTGCGCTATGGTGTTTGTTTTTCTAATGCAGCTTTGAATTGGTCTGTTGTGGCTGCGTGCACTTCTGTGTTACTGAGCTTATTCCAGTCGATGGTTGTTCTCACGAAGTAGGAATGTTTATACTGCTCAGTTGTACTTTTGGGTATCTGGAAAGTTCTGGTGTTATTTCGCACTAGGTTGTCTATTGTGTTGTGGCTTGTATAGCCTTGATACTGTTTTGCTCTGACAAGCCTTGTGCGTTTGTTTGGGGTCAGATAGTCACCTATAGGAAGAGCTGGTACCAGCCCCTCAACCACTTTGTATAGGAATGTCAGTCGTTGTTGTTTCCTTCGGGCTTCGAGTGGTGGTAGTTGTAGATCTTTCAGGAGTGTTGTTACGCTACCACCTTCTTTCGATCTGTAGTCATTTACTATGAATCGGGCTGCAAGTCTTTGGATTTTTTCTAGTTTGTTGATGTTATTTTTTGTATAAGGATCCCATATAATGGCCCCGTATTCGAGGATGGAGCGTACGAGGGCTATATATGAGAGTTTCTTGCATTCCATGGGGCAATATTTTAAATTTCTTCTGAGGAAGCCAAGGGTGGAGTTTGCTTTCTTTGCTACATTTCCGATGTGTGTTCCCCATTTTAGGTCATTGGATATTTGTAAGCCTAGGTACGGATTGGATTGTACTTCTTGCAGGATTTGGTTGTTTAGGGTGTAGAATGATTGACTTGTCTTTTTTATTAATAAGATGTAGCACTTTGATGCATTAAATCTCATGCCCCAGTCTTCGGCCCAGTTTTCCAAGTTGCATAGGTCTTTCTGCAGTTTGGAGTGGTCTTCGAAGGTGTTAATTTCTCTATACAACAGGCAGTCGTCTGCGAAGAGTCGTACAGTTGAGCTCACAGTGTCTGGGATGTCATTGATGTGACATAAGAATAGTAGTGGGCCCAGAACGGTTCCCTGTGGTATTCCCGAGTCAACAGTCACTTCTGTTGACGATTCCCCGTCAAGAACTACTTTCATGGTTCTGGTGGTTAAGAAATATTCAAGCCATTTATGGATGTTTCCCCTTATTCCGTATCTGTCCAGTTTGTGGAGTAATTTTTGATGCGGCACTGTGTCAAACGCCTTTGAGAAGTCTAATATGGCGATGTCAATCTGTTTCCCGGCGTCGAAGGATTTCAGTGGGTCATGTGTAGTTGTTAGCAGTTGGGTTTCACATGAGTAGCCTGATCTGAATCCATGGTTCAGGTTTGTCAATACTTTATGTTTTTCGAAATGTTCCAACATGTGTCTACAGATGATATGTTCTAGTAGCTTACATAGCACAGATGTGAGTGATACTGGACGATAGTTTTCGGGTAGGTGTTTGTCTCCCTTTTTATAAATACTTGAGATGTTTGCTGTCAGCCATTCAGATGGTAGTGTGCCAGTGTCTAGTGATAGTTGGAATATAGCTGCGATGCCTGGTGCCAGTTGTTTTGAATATTCTTTCAGAACTGTGTTTGGGATGTTATCTGGGCCCGAGGCTTTTGATTTGTTCAGTTTTCTTAAGAGTGTTTCTGTGCCGTTGATGTCGATTTTAATGTTTGCAATGTTTTCTTGAACAAATTTTGGGGTTTTTGGTATTTCAGTGGCTTTTTCTTTGGTGAACACGGACTGGAATTGTTGTACTAGCAGTTCAGCCTTGGTTTTACTGTCGCTGATTAGTTTTCCCCTTGCCTTGAGTGGTGCGACTCCAATATTGTCCTGTTTCCTCGATTTCACGTATTTCCAGAATGGTTTAGTGTTTTTGTTTTCAAGTCCTTCGAGGATTGAGGAGTTGATATAATTCCACTCTGTTTTCTTTATGCTGTTTTTACAAAGTTTCTGGTGTTCTTTATAATTTTTCCAGTTGTTATTTTTCTTTGCTCTCTTGTATAGTCTTTGTTTTTTCCGGAGGAGTTTTTTTATTTTGTTGTTTATCCATGGTATGTTGTTGTTTGAGTTCACTTGTCGTGAAGGTACGTTTTTCTCGATACTATTAGAGAGTTCTGTTTTGAATGTGTCCCAAAGTTCTTGAATGTTTGTGCCTTTGTTATACTTATCGGTGATTGTCTTTGACAGCAGTTGGAGTTCAGAGGCCAGTTGTTCACTATCAGCTTTTTACCAGCTAAAACATTTTCTTGGTTTGCTTTTTTGGTATGATGGTTTTAGGTCCATATCGCTAATTATTATCGCATGATCAGATATGCCGGGGATGTTTACAGACGATTTTACCAATGTTGGGTTTGATGTGAATACCAGGTCGAGTAGGTTGTTTTCTCTCGTCGGTTCCTCGTGGATTTGAGTAAGCTGGGATTGAGTTGTTATGTCCATTATGGAGAGTTGGATTTCTTTATCAGATGCATTGTTCTTCAGTGACAGGGTGTCCCAAATTATGTCTGGACAGTTGAAGTCTCCTGCAAGTATGGTGTTGTTAGATTTTGTTTTGCTGACAAGATTGAGTGAGGCTTCTAGTTGTGATGCATCTTTGCTGTTTCTGTGCGGCATGTAGAAGGCTCCTATTAGTAAGTCTTTTTGATTCTTCGACACTGATCGACACGCCATTTTGCGCAAGGAAAACAACGAATTCGCTGAGGTGCACGACGGGGTGAATATTATCAAACTTGCTCGACGGGGGTGTAACTAATTCGTGTGCGTAACATTTAGATGTTTCTGTTCACTACGAGGGGATTTAACAGAAAGGTTTTGGGAGAGAAACCATTTATAATTTGAAAAATAGTCAACAATAAAAACAAACAATACTTAATCTTCGTTATATATATTTATTATTGCGTACGCTTCATTAAATTGTCACTTTTCACACATTCAGCTGTACATTTAGTACTTTAAAACATAGTTTTTTCACTTGCTGTCCTTTTTACCGGAAAAAAGTTGTGTTCAGGCTATTTTGTTTAAACGAGGGCCAAACACATGCCGAGGTGATGGTAAATATTAAAACCAACCACACACCAGTGGATGGATATTTGTTCTAGATTCCTGTATGTCCTACTCCAATGATAGTCACCTGTAGGCGCCTATTAAGACTGGAACGCCTTGTTCAGACAGCGCATTAGGGGAATTAACATTAGCTAACAATAAGTCCGAAAAGTATTTCTGTTTCGCGGACTGATTTGACCCGTTTGTTAACAACATTTCGCTGGTTGACAAACATCTCTCTGTGAACACATAGTTTCGTTTGCCGCCACTGAAGCTCTAGTTTGCGTCGTACATATTTTGCGCGCCTAATCTCATCACTGAACCACTGTGAGCAAGGGCGTACGCTAAAAGTGTGTGTTTGCTTAGGCGCAACTTGTCAATAACCTCTTGAAGTGAGCCAGTGAGGATGTATTCAATGCTGTCAACAGTTTGCATCTCGTTAATTTTAGCGACGGGAGACGAAGCAATAGCATCCACAAAACTTAGCAAGGTCAATATATAACCGTGGGGAACGACCGTCGATATCTGATGTGCTACAATGGTGTTCAACAGATCACTCGGAGACAAATTAAAGATGATAACAATTTAATATTGAATCTGGTATTCCAAATGTCTAACAGCGACAAACATTTAACAACTGGTCTTGTTGGATATCCGAACAATTTCACCGTAATAATAGCTCGTGGGATTTCCCAGTAAAAATCGAAGCAGAGTAACGTTTGGAAATCCAAACTATAACCGAATTCTAACTTGTGCTCAAGGCAATATATACAATATAATAAATGCGTCGTGTCATAACAAGTTCACTTGATATAAAGATTAAAAGTAAGCTTTCACTGGGTCTTAATGATATGCCTTATTAACTTAGTGAATAGAGCTTAAATAAACAATGGAGGAAAACAATGAATAGAGGCAACTTGTTAACAACTTCTATAAGAGAGGCTTGCTGTCACACGACGATGAAGAAATATACCAAGTTTGAAACAAATGAAAATAAATTGGACTCAATGCGAATAGTGTAGATTGTCAATTTTACAATAGTAAATTAGTCTTTTGTATCAGTCATTTATGCTCTGAACATGCTTCGGTGATATATCTCTGCCGCTCCAATTTCGATTCGTCCCGAATCAGCACTTTAAGATAGAGTTTGTGGGCATGCGTATTTAAACTATCCGGGTAATTTATTGCGGATTCTGAGTGGCAACGTACGACAGTAGATGTATTTTGTATTTCCATTTCGAAGCTGATAGAGTACAATCCTAGTATGGTCACTCGATCGACATAGTAGTTGTACAGGCTTGTCAAGTTCTCGTGCATCAAATACTGGGGTAACTTCAACATTATAGTCCTCAACTCCCCCGCAAGGAAAATATTGGAGAACATTCTCAGTCACGGTCGAAATTTCAGGAGAACGTTTGTAGCTAGAACTTACCGGACTTGTGGCGTCGGTCTGAGTGGAAAAGTCATGCTGCATGCGAGGAGACGATTTGTCTTTTGTTGGTGGAACTTTTGTTGATGTATTTGTTTGTATATCCTTTTTCGAAATGTCACTTTGTGTGGCATAATCACGAGTAGATCTAGATGTTTGGGCACTGGTAGTCGTTGATGTTAGCCTTACGAAAGTCTATGTAGCATCCTCAGTTGAAACGATGCGTACCCATAGAATCCTTGTGAATGTGCTCCTTTGTTCCTGGTATAGCATGTGAATCGCATACACGAACATCTGGCGATTTATGATAGTTCTGGGGAAACGGAATGTTCTGATGCTGATGAGTTTGTTGTTCTAGCTGTTTGGTGTTTTTTCTCTTGTTGTATTCTGTCATACGTCGCTCAGCTCGCAGTTTATTTGCAGGGGACTTTTGCATAGGTTGTTTCTTCCAAGACAATATTAAGGTGGTGGAATTCTCACCAGTCTGAAGTGTCCATTGCATCTTCATGTTATCCAGGTGAAGATGATCAAGGATTGTCTGTATATTAGCTGGTAGCTTGTTGAACATCTTTATCGAACGGAATTGGAACGTGGTACCCGGATCGTTTGGACGAGCCAAAAAGATGTCCAGCCGCGGATTCTCTCACCAAATATAACCGTGGGGAACGACCGTCGATATCGGCTGTGCTACAGTGGTGTTCAACTGATCACTCGGAGACAAATTAAAGATGATAACAATTTAATATTGAATCTGGTATTCCAAATGTCTATCAGCGACAAACATTTAACAACTGGTCTTGTTGGATATCCGAACAATATCACCGTAATAATAGCTCGTGGGATTTCTCAGTAAAATCGAAGCAGAGTAACGTTTGGAATCAGTCATTTATGCTCTGAACATGCTTCGGTGATAAATACTTCGGTGTTTGCGGTATGTGACTTTCTTCCGGACAGGGGAGGGACGAGGAAGTGCCAAATCGAAGATAATCATAAAATGGCCAGAGAACGAAATGATTTCGCGCGCCGAAGGCGCGCAGGGACGGTATAGAGGACAAGCCCCTTTCGACCCTCTGTAACTGTATATGATGGCTGTCACATGTCTAGGCGTGTTGAAGGAGGAAAAGGATCCGGTACTCGGCAGGTGTCTCCAGTTGTGGGTAGGCGATCTCGTTGACTGATGTCGGTTGAACCCTCGGGTAAGGACCAGTGTGGGAGGTTGGGTCCTCTCACAAAGGTACTACCTCTCCCCGAGGGTGCAGTCTATCTAGATTTTCGGGCAAGTATAGTCTGCCACTTTGGAGATGATTTTAAGTGATGGCCATCACTGGCAAGTATAATCTGCCTCAGGCTGTCTCTGTTTGATAGGATGTCTGAAAGAAACAACAACGACCCCATTCGGGGACCACCAAGAAGAAGACCCGAACTTCCCTGGTTCTGGGGCAGGCCTGCATTGTAATCCTATTGGGTTGGGACAAAAAGATGCGCAATGCGCTTACAAAAAGGGGCAGAGGCGGGACGCAGGACCAACGCTCGCCTCCCTTAAAGTGGTTGACCACTTTTAGGGATGGAGCGGAGGATGTTCAGGAACCGTGGGGGTGACTGTTTCCATAACGGTTAGACTGTCTGTAGCGGTTATTGGGGTGCTGGTCAAAAATCATCTTCTGTGTACCTGCTTAAAAGAAGAAGGTAGAATTAGTTTTCATTAGAACATGTAAACTGTAAAGATAAAAGTAGCACCTCTTTAGTTGCGTGTCCGTGTGGTATCTGCTGTGTATGTGGGGGAGAGTATGAAATGCACGAATCTTTACATTCGTGAGCGCAGTAACATACTCTCGTGCTTGGGACCCAGCCCCCCCCCCCCCCCCCCCCCCCCCCCGTGTGGTATTCTGCTGTGTGTGTGTGTGCTTGTCGCTATGGGGGGAGAGTATGAAATGCACGAATCTTTACATTCGTAAGCGCAGTAACATACTCTCGTGCTTGGGACCCCAATCGTTCCCTGTTTATTATTTAATTTTTATAACAGTATTTAATCCTGATGTAACTTTTAGTTGAGTCGGTGAAGGCAGCCCTTTCTGGTAGAAGGCCACAGTTAAGCTGTTTTTCTGCCTGTTTATTCACATTCTCATTCCCTATTTATTTAGTTTTTAACAATATTTAATCCTGATGTAATTTTACTTGAGTCGGTGAAGGCAGCCCTTTCTGGTAGAAGGCCACAGTTAAGCTGTTTTTCTGCCTGTTGGTTCACCTTGTCATTCCCTAGTTTTTATTCGAGCGGTCTTAGTTTTGGTTACAATTTTTGGGCTTTTGTCGGCTTTCGCCAATTGTTCCAAGTTCGGAGATTAGTTCGCTGTCGGCTAACCGGTCATGATTTTTCGCGGCCAGGGTGGCTAGGCGGTCTTTAATGGTGGGGATATCGGCCCTATCGTGGAGTGTTTTGATGGGTGTGTCCCATGGAGTGCAACTCTAAGGGCGTGATTTTGGGCCCTCTGGAGTTTTCCCATATTAGTTTGGTTGAGGTCAGTTAGAATGATTGCACCGCATTCGAGTACTGGGCGCACAAAGGATTTGTATAGTTTGAGTAGGGTGGACTGGCTGCCCCCCCCCCCCCCCCCCATGAAGTTCCCTTAAGCATTTTCAGTAAGTTAATTCGTTTGGTAGCTGTTTTCGCTATGTCGTCGGTATGTTTGTTGAAGGACAGTTTTTGGTTAATGGTGATGCCCAGGAATTTCGCTTCTTTGCATTCTGGGAGGGTGTTATCCATAAGTTTTAGGTCAAAATCCCGTTTAGTTGTCTTGCGAGTAAAGGTGATTCGTTGTGTTTTATTGGCGTTTAGCTTAATTCTCCATTTGGCACACCATTGTTCTAGGTCATCGAGAGCGCGTTTCGGGGGTTTTTGGAGCAGATTGGCCGTATTGTTAGAGTCCCAGAGGCCCTTATCATCCGCGAATTGGGAGACTTGAACACGATCCTCCGAGAAGTTAAGGTCATTAACATAGAAGATGTAAAGGAGGGGGTTTAGGACGGATCCTTGGGGGTGCCTGCTTCAAGGGGGAGATGGCCAGAGATTACAGGATCAACAATTAATACATTTTTAACAAGATCAAACTATAACTGAATTCTTACTTGTGCTCAAGGCTATATTTACAATATAATAAATGCGTCGTGTCATAACAAGTTTACTTGATATAAAAATTAAAGTAAGCTTTCACTGGGTCTTAATGATATGCCTTATTAACTTATTGAATAGATCTTAAATAAACAATGGAGGAAAACAATGAATAGAGGCAACTTGTTAACAACTTCTATAAGAGAGGCTTGCTGTCACACGACGATGAAGAAATATGCCAAGTTTGAAACAAATGAAATTAAATTGGACTCAATGCGAATAGTGTAGATTGTCAATTTTACAACAGTAAACTAGAGAATTGTAATTTGTTGGACAAATTACGGGCCTTCCCAACTTTTTAATGTGAAAAGGCATACTGTATTGTACACAAAACTATCGATCAGTTTTGAAAACAGAAAATTTTGTGGAAATCAAAGTTTGTGTGATGCTGCTAGTTTTTATGCAGCCAAAACAGGATATTTGAGATACAGCAGGACACCAAAACATTTAACACAAAATTTGCTCTTCAATAATTACAGAATATTTTCATAGAAAGCAAAACAAGCGATGTCCTTTCTGCTTAGAAAAAAATAAGTACATATGAATTATGGGCGTACGGGCCGGGGTTTCATGGAGGACTGTGCCCCAACCCACTCCTGAGTCAGGAAGGAGCCGATTTTTCAGCCACTATGCCAGAAAATTTCGGACAATTTAGTTGCCAGAAATGACCACAAAACATTTTGGTTTTCCCATGTTCAACTATTCTCGTTATTCGCATCTATTTACCAAATAGTTATCTCCCCTGATTGCTAGGAATTGGCTTGCAAAAATTAGCACTAATTGAATGGGGAATTTTTATATTTCTCAAAATTATATAAAACCCGTGAAAGTTATATTTGCTCTGCGCATCAGACATTTAAGAACAATATATATGCTCTCACTTGGTGATATAATCGAACCATTTCATTCGACCAATTTTTTTCCCCTGTTCATTTAAAAAGGTACGGTTATTTCGTGTAGAGTGCCATGTAAAATAATGGAAAATTGCGTTTTCGTCAACTTTTAGAGATTAAAATATTTTTTAGTCTTCATATTAGCAATGCTCTGCGCATATGTGCATATAATATAGATATTGTCCTCTCTAATCATATAAAAATATATAATCTGACATTTGCCCATTTTTTTCCTTTTGATGTTAAAACCAAGACAAATTTGATTGTTGTAAAAACAGTTGAACCCACAGTCCACAATATGCAGAAGGTTTCGGTGTGAATAAAAGGAAAGGTGCGATAGCCCTATTAATTACTTTCAGTTCAGCCAGAAATGTGAAGCTTGTCGCTTATTTAACTAGTATGCCTCATTGTCCATTGGAGTCCATAAATATATGTATGTGTGTGTTTTTTCTACAATAAGAAGATAGTTTGCGTTGCAATTTGTAATGTCACACAGATACTGTTGACTCTGTCCGGAGGTTCCTTTAATACCTGCTTTAAAAGAGATGGCTCACACTTTCACAAGCATGGCCACTGAAAGACAGCTACGTTCACATTCGCATATTGACTGGAAAAAAATTGCACAGGGAGAAAAGCTGCCACGCCCTGTACGAACAAGTACCTCGGTGCCAAGAAATATTCTGCCCACCAAATATGAAGTTGAGAGACTAATAGAAAAAGATGGAAAGGTAAGATTTATTTCAATAATAACTCAATTATAGTGCATGTACAAACGGGTCAACGGGACAATAAGCCACCGGTCAAAGAACCGCCGTCCAAACAGCCACCCGATTAAAATTCCCTTTTTTAAGATCGGACAAGAAAAAAAGCCACAAAAATGCGGACAAAAACCCAGTTAATATTTTCCGCCGCTACGTTTACAACTTTCATTATAGCAACAAATAATTATTTATATATTGCATTTTAGAAGGAATTTAGTTATTTCGCTATTTAATTTCCAATAATTTAGTACGAAAATTAAATAATTTATTTGTAATAGATAATTACACCGGGTCGGAGAAAATCAAGCTTATCGAGACGTTTTCAAAATTTTTAGGGCAAGTTTTGAAATGTAATTTTAAAAATTCAGGCTATTGTCATCACGTGTTACGTGTTTTTAAATATATATACTGTTATAGGTACTGTATGTATATAGTGATATATATTTATAAATTTATGTGTATTATATTACTTCTCTCGCCGCTTGAGAAAACGATTTCCCGACAAACAAGATTTTATTCACACCTTTCAGTGGATCAATGCTAATTACATTACAGTCAGACTCCAGTATTCACAGGGGGAGATAACTTTTCGAATAATACATCCCTACGACGAATTAAGTTGAGTATGCACACAAAATGTTGTTTTCCTTGTTTGTTTGTGTTGTTTTACTTGGGTTTAACGACACATTAACAGCCAGGGTCATATCATGTCGGTGACAGTTTTACGGGTGGAGGAAGCCGGAGTACCCGGAGAGAACCACCGAGCAACGACGAGCAGCTGTCAGCTCCCCAACATCAGCTCCCCAACATCGTAACTCTGAACTCTGCACCGCGGCACAGACAGGGTTAGATTGGTTGAAGACATGTGCATCATCGACGTGCAGTACGCCTTAGTACACAGCGTCATCGTGCCCCCATGTGGGCAAGCGGGGTGAAGTGTCTTGCCCAAAGACACAACGCGGTTGCCGCAGGTGGGATTCGAACCGAGGACCTCTCGGCTTGCAGCCTGCTCCTCTACCTACTGAGCCGCCGCGCCCCATGTTGTTTTCCTATCTCATCACTTAGAAGTTGCAAGTAAACTGACCATTATACTGTACCAGTTGATTAAGTGGAACCATATGCACGTTAATATTATTCATTTATAATCACACAAGTACATATAAAGAGTTCTATTACTACATATTACGGGAGCGTGGTGGCTCAGAAGGTAGAGATGTTTGTTGCAATCCAAGAAGTCCTCTGTTTGAATCCCGCCTGTGGCAACCACACTGTGTCCTTGAGCAAGACACTTCATCCCAATTTAATTTCCCACGTGGGGTGGGGGTGGGGGTGGGGGTGGGATGTGTACTAAGGGTACTTTGAGGGTGCACTTGTCTTCAACCAATGCTAATCCTCCTTTTGTGGAGTTAGTATGTCGGGGAGTCTGAGTCGCTTGCCATTGCTCGGTGGTTCTCTCCAGGTACTCGATGGGGGGGGGGGGGGGGGGGGTGAAGGGAGACCCCCCCCTCTCCCATACCCGCATTTGGCATTTCCTCCTGAGATTCAACTTTTTCGGGCTAAAGGCCCCCCCCCCCCCCCCCCCCTGACAAATAGCCCTGTACGCCTATGCAATGAATACCTGGACTTGAATAAACACCTATATTATGGTTATGATATAGCCTAAGATGCTGAAAGTGACCTTAAATATCAATAATTAATTTAGTCTCTATCATTCTTTCTGTTTGGGATTGTGTGGGATTCGTCAACAAACAAGGGTAAGCTTCCTACTCCATGATTTCACAATTTTTCCAACTTATCTGTTTCAGATGCAATGAAATACGTGTAATATGAGTTACTGTCACACACAAATTCGTTGTTTATTTGCTATGGTTTAAACCATCTAGAGAGCTAGTATACACAGTGATGGGTACAGTTCAAGTCAAAATGAATGAGTTGATTAAAGGGATGTTGAACAGCTTGTTAATATTTCTTGCATTACATTCTTACTTTGCTATTAGTGACAGAAGGATTTCACAGAGGGTTTCCCTGACGGTATTTATTTATTGGTGTTTACGGTCACATACTTATCCACAATGGCTAATCGTGACCGTGACAGTTTTACGGGTGGGGGAAGTCAGAGGACCCAGAGAGAACCACCGAACATCGACGAGCAACTGTCAGCCCAACGTTCTAATTATGTTCAAGCTCCGCTGAAGCAGGGTACCAGCGGTTGAAGACATGTGCACCATTGACATGCAGAACGCCTTAGTACATGGCATCATTGTGCCCCCATGTTGGCAACCGGGATAAAGTGCCTTGCCCAAGGACATTACGTGGGTCGTCCCAGACAGGGATCAAACTCGGGACCTCTATCATAGAAGTCAAACAGTCTATCACTGAGAAAATGTGCTTTCTTTCCTGGCGGTATTCATATTTGTACGGCCAAACTGGGATTGGATAACACGGAACACCAAAACATATAACACAAAATTTGTTCCCCATTGATTTTTGAAAGCAGTTATGGAAAGCTCAAACAGCTCTTTCCTTTTTGTTTTTGGACAAGTGAGTATTCACTCAGTCATTTTTTGCAGACAGTGCTATTTTTAAGTGACCAAAGCACATGTTTCATTAAGTCCCAGAACATAACTAAAGCCGGATTTATGGATTAAACATCTCTGCATATAGCAAAGCAAAGTGTCTTAAAATAACCCATTCCAAAATGATAGTAGAGAGTAACCAAAGTTGGATAATTTAGGTATTTCCAAATGGTACTCTTATTCTTGCTGTCATTGTGCTTGAGGGTTAAATCTGAGATTGAAAGGATATACCAATCTTACTCGGGGAAGGTGAGTACAGAAAAGCACGAAATTAATCAGAAAATGAATTTTGTCTGACGGTACTAATATTTGTACGAGCAAAACTGGTACTGGATTTATTTATTTATTTATTTATTTATTTAATTTATTTATTTATTTATTAGGGCTTAACGACACATTAACAGCCAAGGTCATATTATGTCATTGACAGTTGTATGGGTGGCGCAAGCCGGAGTACCCAGAGAGAACCACCGAGCAATGACGATCAGCTGCCAGCTCCCCAACATAGTGCCTCCGCACTGTAGCACAGGCAGGGTTAGATTGGTTGAAGACATGCACACCATCGACGTGCAGTATGCCTTAGTACACGGCGTCTAGACCAGTGAAGGCAGATGCACGAAATCTTCAGAAGTTGTTCTACTATCACTGCTCGACAGAACAGTATCTTTGTCAAGTGGCGTGAGCGCGTGGGAACAACGTGGATCGCGTGGAAACTACGGGGACGATTCGTCCCTACTCCATTCCCAATGTAATGCCGTTTCCATTCACTATTTACCTATCACCGGTCGAGTTTGGCATTATTTCTGTCTATTTGATGAACTGTCCAGCTTTAAATATTCGCACTTTCATATGGGACAGGAAGTTTTGAGTTAAACTGCTTATTTTAGACCGTCTCAGCAGAAACTAACAACTCGATCCGGTGGAGAATTTATTTATTTATTTATTGGTGGTTAAGGTCACATTTTCATGCACACTGGCTAATCATGGCCGCAACAGTTTTACGGGTGGAGGAAGCCGGAGTACCCGGAGAGAACTACCGAGCAACGGCGAGCAAGTGTCAGCTCCCCCCAACATACGAACTCCACACAAGCAGGGTTAGCATTGGTTGAAGACAAGTGCACCATCGACGTGCAGTACGCCTCAGTACACAACGCCACCGTGCCCCCTCGCGGGGAGATGAAATGTCTTGCCCAAGGACACAACGCGGTTGCCGCAGGTGGGATTATCCGGTGGAGAAAAAGCCGTCATCTGGCTAATTTAACATTCAAATTGAACAGTTACAATGTCGGATATACTCCAATTATGTCCTGACCATGCAAGGCAGCAACTTGAAATTCTCAGAATGTTTTCTACTGTCCCCGTCCGGCAGTTTAGTATCTTTGTCAAGTGCCGCACGTGGAAATACCGGGGATCAGGTGGAAACCGAGAGCAGGATTCGTCCCTACTTTATTCTCAATTCAACGACTTTTCCATTCATTATTTACCTGTCACCGGCTGAGTTAGGCATTATACCTGTCTATTTGATGAACTTTTCAACCTTAACTATCTGCAGCTTCATGTAGCACCACCGAAAGGCCACTGCACGGTTACCAATATATTCAGGGATTGATTTTATGAAAATAACACTTACTCCGACTATATCCACATGGGAACTCCTAAATATGCCAAGGGTTAAACTATTGATAATAACGTATAAAACAGAAGTTGTCATGCTATACTTGCTGCATGCAGGAATAGAAAACATTCAGCGCTCAATGAATTAGGAATGGAATAAATTGTCACTTAAACCAACAAAATTCTGAAAAAATGAGAGTTTTTTTTTTCGACGGCGCCAATTTTTATGCATTTGAGTCAGGGATGGAGTTAAACTTTACAGCAACCTTATAACAGAAAATATTCTTGGAATTGAACTGTGAATCTGAATTTCGAAAGCATTTTCGGATATTCTATTCCAAACTACCACTGCACGCTTATCAATATTCAGTGATTTTATGAAAATAACAATTATTCCGACCGTACCCATATGGGCAGTCTCGAATCTGCCAACGGTTCAACTTTTAATAATGACATATAAAACAAAAGTTGTCATACTATGACTTCTGCATACAGCCATAGAAAACGTTCAGCGCTCAATCAATTAGGAACGGAGTAAATCGTCACTTAAACTTACAAAATTCTGAAAAACGATAGTTTTTTTGGACTGCACCTATCTTTATGCAAACAGAACGAGCATAGGGTTAAACTTTACAACTAGACTTACAACAGCAAATATGCTTGGTAGGCAATTGTAAATACGAACATGTAAATCATTTTTCGATATTCCTTTCGAAAATGGAAAAAATGTGAGCTCCAAATTAGCCAATTTTATGAAGAATTTTAGGGCACTCAAATTCAAGGCCACAAAACCGGGTGAAGGTTAAATCTTTGAATAAAATATATAACAGCAAAATTGTTCTTGGATGAAGGCCCAATCCTCTCATGGAAAAGGTTTTGAGACAATGACAATATGGCTCCAGTGCTGAGAAAGTGCACACTCTAAAATCAGTTGGGTTAAAAATCAACCCAAATCGACTGGGTTGAGTGAATATGAACCCAAATTGGGTTCATATTCACTCAACCCAGTCGATTTGGGTTGATTTTTAACCCAACCGATTTAGAGTGCATGTAAACGTTGGCGAAAATAACAATTATTCCGACAGTACCCTTATGGGAAGTCTCAAATCTGCCAAGGGTTAAACTTTTAATAATAACATATAGAACAAAATTTGTCATACTTTGACTGCTGCAAGCAGTTATAGAAAAAATTCAGAGCTCAAGCTATTAGGAATGAAGTAAATCGCCACCTAAAGTTACCAAATTCTGAAAAATTGGAGTTTTTTTGGAAGGTACCTACTTTTTATGCAACCAGAATGGGATAGGGTTAAACTTTACAACCAAATTTACAACAGCAAATATGCTCGGTAGTCAATTGTGAATACGTACATGAAAAGTTTTCGAAATTAATCCTTTCCAAAATGATAGAAAAAAGCAACCAAAGATGGCTAATTTTGGCATTTTCAAACGGTACTCTTATTCTCGCCCTCATTGTGCTTGAGGGTTAAATTTGAGATTAAGAAGTAAACAGTAACTTTCTTTCACAATCATTGTTGCATCTAGCCATATCAAAATAATTGTTACAACTACTTTGTAATTAGAGAAATTTGCCCCTGAAGTTGGCGAAAATAACAATTATTCCGACAGTACCCTTATGGGAAGTCTCAAATCTGCCAAGGGTTAAACTTTTAATAATAACATATAAAACAAAATTTGTCATACTTTGACTGATGCAAGCAGCTACAGAAAACATTCAGAGCTCAAGCAATTAAACATGGAGTAAATCGCCACCTGAACTTATCAAATTCTGAAAAAATTTGAGTTTTTTTTGGACGGTACCTACTTTTAAGCAACCAGAATGGGATAGGGTTAAACTTTACAACCAAACTAACAACAGCAAATATGCTCGGTAGTCAATTGTGAATACGTACATGAAAAGTGTTTGAAATTAACCCTTTCCAAAATGATAGAAAAGGCAACCAAAAATGGCTAATTTTGGCATTTTCAAATGGTACTCTTATTCTCTTCCTCATTGTGCTTGAGGGTTAAATCTGAGATTAAAAGTAAACAGTAACTTTCTTCCACAATCATTGTTGCATCTAGCCATATCAAAATAATTATTACACTTGCCTTGTAATTAGAAAAAATTGCTCTTGAAGTTGGCGAAAATAACAAATATTCTGACAGTACCCTTATGGGAAGTCTCAAATCTGCCAAGGGTTAAACTTTTAATAATAACATATAGAACAAAATTTGTCATACTTTGACTTCGGCAAGCAGCTATAGAAAACATTCAGAGCTCAAGCAATTGAAAATGGAGTAAATCGTCACCTAAACTTACGAAATTCTGAAAAAATTGGAGTTTTTTTGGACGGTAGCTACTTTTATGCAACCAGAATGGGATATGGTTAAACTTTACAACTAAACTTACAACAGCAAATATGCTCGGTAGTCAATTGTGAATACGTACACAAAAAGTGTTTGAAATTAACCCCTTTCCAAAATGATGGAAAAAGCAACCAAAGTTGGCTAATTTTGGCATTTTCAAGCGGTACTCTTATTCTCACCCTCATTGTGCTTGTGGGTTAAATCTGAGATTAAAAAGTAAACAGTAACTTTCTTCTGCAATCATTGTTGCATCTATCCAAACTAAAATAATTGTTACAACAACCTTGTTATTAGAGCAATTTGCCCTTGAATTTGGTCAATTTTGAAGAAAAATTCTATATGCATGACATTTTTGGCCAGTGGGGGTTAAAGTTGAAAGATCTGAGTGGTGATTGTGGTGTATCATATTATGCTCCAAATGTGTGGAAAATTTGAGCTAAATAACTGTAAACAATTTTGAGACATTCAAAAAATGGTGAAATTTTGAAGGTTTTGGCAGAATATTTTGAAAATACGCGTTTTCACAGATATGACGATACCGCATTTCATGAGATTTTATGACATTACATAAGTGTGCCAAATTTGGTCAAAATCGTACAGCTTGTTTTCGAGCAGTTCAACAGACAAAATTCAGGGAGGAAAAAAAAAAAAAGAAAAAAAAAAAAAAGTAGAGAAGAAAAATTTTTGAAAAAGAAGAATAACAATAGTCTTTCCCAAACTGGGTTTGGGAAAGCCTAATTAGTCTTTTGTATCAGTCATTTATGCTCTGAACATGCTTCGGTGATAAATACTTCGGTATTTGCGGTATGTGACTTTCTTCCGGATAGGGGAGGGACGAGGAAGTGCCAAATCGAAGATAATCATAAAATGGCCAATTAATACATTTTAACAAGATCAGCCTCGGATTCTCTGGTGATCAGCAGATCCAATGTGTGGCCGGTAACAGGTCATACCCACACCATAGACCATCCGTCCCCAGACGATCCGGCCTCAGCCGTTTCTACACCCAAGAAGATCCGTCCCCAGACAATCCGGCCACATGTACAATATAATTTGTTGTGCGATGTATTGCTTTGTGAGGGTTTAAAAAAATTAAAAAAAAACAGTATTCCGATCGAGACATAAAAAGAAGGAAAATTGAATGATATTTTTATCAAATAGCGCTGGCCGATTTTGGCCGTTATGTTACGAAACGCAACAGAAAACACAAATAATTGGAAAATTCAAATGCAAAGAAACATTACATCACAACAGTTAACTAAAAAGGAGCAGTTCAGTGATGAATTTTATTTAACCCTTTTATTCAACCTAACACACGAAGCAGATAACATTATTCTGGAATAACTATAGCGCTGTTCTCAAAAATTACCATTCGATTGTCATTTTTCTTTTCATTTTTTGAGTCAGAAAGATTTGTTATAGCACAGTTAAACATTTAGGTTTATACAAGGGTTGTGAATAGACTAACGATAGTAGTTAAGTAACAAGTCGTTAAAATACAAGTGTTCATTTAATTTTTAGCTCAACTTTGGCGAAGCCAAATTTGAGGTATTGTCATAGCCCGTCGTCCGTCTGTCCGTCCGTCGCTCGTACACACGGCTCGGGCTTACAAACACGAATCGGGGTAGGACAAATAAAGCTTATATGGAGCCACCTCTGGTCTTCACTACGACCTTCAACCCATACATTTCTAACATCAAGATGGCACTCCTAAAATATTGGGAACTCATATCCAGCAGTACCGCACTGCGTAGAATATTCCCGGTGCCTCCAATTCTGGCTTTCAAACGCGGCACAAACCTTAATGACACTCTAGTATGGGTCCAACTACCGCCTACAAGGCATAGTGTCGGAGAGACCCACCCACCGACCATCCGGTCTCCCACTGGCAGTACAACCCACCACAATTAACCGGTACCAACCTACGGTCTACTTGCCCCCCCCCCCCCCCCACACACACACACACATGGGGCTGGGGCTCGATGAGCACATTTACGACAGGCAATTAACTATCTGAACGCATGATCATACCACCTGCTACCCACCACAATTCGCATCCTCCTACGAGGATAGAGCGTCTTGGGTGAGCATCTACCCATCTTCGTGTCCTCTGACCTTGACACCAATACCTATAGCGGCGCTATCTCTATCACGTCGCCACGGACTGATTTATACCCGGTTCAACCGAACGGCTTTCATAACTACTTCTGCTTCCAACCATGCGACCAATTAGAACAACTCGTAGATCGAACTACCAGCACAGAACGTCGGCACGACCGTACCAGCCTCCACCTAGGCATACTAGAATCATTATGCCGCCACTAGATCATACCAAGCCTAAGGAGGAAGCTTTGAGGGAACAGAGAACGAGGCACGCCCTCGATTGGATTAAACATGTCCAATCATCTGACTGGACCTACGACACTCGCCCTCCATCCACCGCGGGCATTCCTGACCAACAGGAGCTTGACGCACAATTGTTTGATCAGGTGGAGAAGTATAAACAGGCGGTCAAAGACACCATCGTGAACCACCTTAACCAGTGGGCTGCCAAAGACCCTGTTGACCTGCACACTGCAGTAGTGACGATCAGAAGATTGCGGACATGGCTGCCAAGATTTCACTGCTCGTAGCCAAACAACTGCTGCAAGCAGCACCTAAAGCAGCTACTGACCCACAGACGATGGCATTTGTAGGACGAGTAGTTCATTTGCGGACTCTTTGTCCCGTCTTGCGAAAAATGAGACCGTAAGTTTGAAAACGCGCTATACATTAATAGGGAAATTTTAGGGGTTGACGTTGGAATATCAACACTAAACTTCAGATATGTATTATTTATACTGTTTTCAATTAGAAACCGTTCATTTGATATTTTAGGACGAGTAGTTCATTTGCGGACTCTTTGGCCCGTCTTGCGAAAAATGAGTCCGTAAGTTTGTGAACGCGCTATGCAGTTCGACAATTCGGCTTCGGCAGCTGTTTACACTTTTTAGTATGGTAATTTCTGTATACACCTTCCCGGACTCGGCTGTTCATGATTTTCGCTTCTGTCGATAATAACTCGATAAATAATTTGTGTGCAACAATAAAATTTGGACACACGTTAGAAATATACGAAACAAAATTACTACCGAAGTTTATGGTTGTAACTCGTGCCGGTTTCCTTCCAGAACTTGCCGAAAATATAAGATTCGTAACAGCCCGATGAAAATAAGAGACAAATCACGTGACCAAAGTCTTTCTGTTTGCACTTTTTGGTGTGTTTGAAAGACATTTTTCACGATATAAGTCAGAAAGTAGGATTTTCTTTAACGAATTCGAAAGAAGATGGGTTTATACGACATATAGATAAAAATATCTCGTCAACACCTTGGCATTAAGGGGATATTTGAATAACTGATTTCTGTATACACCAATTCCGGGCTCGGACTCGTCCTTGGTATGATACACTTTTTAGTGATAGCCGGACAGTAGTATGTCTCGCACGTTTCAGGGGTTAGTTGCAGGACCTCGGTGCAGGACCTCGGAAGTGACGTCATGTCACGTGATCTAGTGGCGCCATGTTGTGTTGTCATGGTAACCCGCGTGAGCGGCCACGTTGTGACGTCATCTCCATAGTGATACGTGGTGTGAGTGCGCATGCCAGAGCGTGTTGTTAGGGTGACACGTGTTTCCGTCGTCCATTTTGTATACTGGAGGCCGCCATCTTGGTTTCTATGGTAGCACGTGATTGCTATGTTAGCCATTTTTTCTGCAATAAGACGGGGTATGTTTAGAGGGTGTGTTCGATTGAACAGGAGTAAATCTTATTACCACAAACAACCCGACAATCCTTCCAAATCACCAAAATCTATCCCAACTTTTACTATTTCGAATTCTTTCAGAATTCTCTGCTTCTATCTATATATGCAATAATTTTCGTCTATCTGGCCATGTTCCTTTGTTCTAGAGTATACTCCAGTAGCGTAGAAGAGCCTATTAACTGGAACAGCTTTGCTTATTATTACTATATTTAGCTATTCTAGTCTATTCTTGTTAGTTCTGACCCTATTCCGTGTACTCTTGTTGTTTCATTTATCTAGATCATTTATATAAATTATAACTAACCAATCAGATTGCTTGATTTCCCATAACCTGTAAGCAGATTTATCTCCCTTCTGTACAACAAAAGCCAATATCATTCTCAAAGCCAATATCATTCCCAAAGCCAATAAGCTATCGAGCAGTTACTGATAAGTCATTGCTCGAACGACTCGAAGCTCGTCGAGCAAATGAGCCTTAGAGCAATTGCTCAATCGAGTGACTCGGCATATTGCTCGACTGACTCGAAGTCCGTCGAGCAAATAAGCTATCGAGTAATTGCTCGTTCGAGTGACTCCTTGAATGACTCTTAGACTCATTTCAGTATTTGAGGATACCTATGGCCCGGCATTGTATTATTTGAGGATACCTATCGAGGATACCTTTTATAGGATACTTATCTGAGGATACTATTACCTATATCACAAGGCATACCCTATCCCAAATATCCCTTATAAGCTAAAGAGCAAGAGAGTAATTGCTCCATGAGCAATTGCTCGATCGACTCGAAGCTCATCGAGCAAATGAGCCTAAAAGCAATTGCTCGATCGAGTGACTCGGTATATTGCTTGAACGACTCGAAGCTCATCGAGTAAATGAGCTATCGAGTAACTGCTCGTTCGAGTGACTCCTCGAACTACTCTTAGACTCATTTCAGAAAAAAGGGGTGCCGAAGGCCATATGTTTTCCAAAAAGGGGGTGCCAAAATTGGGGTGCCTTCTGGAGAATCCCTTTTTTGTCAAATGAGCTATCGAGCAATTGCTCGATCGAGTGACTCGACATGCTGCTCGAACGACTCGAATCCCATCGAGCAAATGAGCTAACGAGCAATTGCTCGTTCGAGTGACTCCTCGAATGACTCTTAGACTCATTTCAGAAAAAGGGATTCCATAGTCATAGCTGTTTTCGAAAAAGGGATTCTTAAAAAGGCATTCTGTAAAATGGGATTCCTATTCGAGTCCGTAAAATTTGGAGATAACTCTGCATACAGGTTATGGGAAATCAAGCAATCTGATTGGTTAGTTATAATTTATATAAATGATCTAGATAAATGAAACAACAAGAGTACTTGGAATAGGGTCAGAACTAACAAGAATAGACTAGAATAGCTAAATATAGTAATAATAAGCAAAGCTGTTCCAGTTAATAGGCTCTTCTACGCTATTGGAGTATACTCTAGAACAAAGAAACCGGGCCAGATAGACGAAAAGTATTGCATATATAGATAGAAGCAGAGAATTCTGGGTAATGACCAAAGGAACGTGTCTTTTAATGGGAACAACGTCCATGGGATAGGGATCCAAAAAGGGAATCTGGGCGAATTCAAAGCCAGAACATTAATCCTGTTCAATCGAACGCACCCCTTATACCCCTTTAGTACTATGGCACCACGTGCTAAGTCAATAAAACCAATAACATGGGAAATCTGTATCAAATAAAGTCAATTTCGGTGATTTGGGGTGGATTTTGGTGATTTGGAGAGATTGTCGGGTTGTTTGTGGTAATAAGATTTACCCCTGTTCAATCGAACATACCCTCCGAGCATACCCCCATCTTATTGCAGAAAAATTGGGTAACATAGCAATCACGTGCTACCCAGAGAAACCAAGATGGCGGCCCCCAGTACACAAAATGGACGACGGAAACACGTGTCACCCTAACAACACGTGCTGCGCATGCGCACTCACACCACGTATCACTATGGAGATGACGTCACAAGGTCACGTGACATGACGTCACTTCCGAGGTCCTGCACCGAGGCCCTGAAACGTGCGAGACATACTACTCCGGACCTCTCACGTTAGCTCTAAATTTTAAATTCAGCATCTGGCAATTTCTTTAATGTGCATCTTATTCCAAAATTTTTATTCATTCTTTTCAGGCTGATAGGCTTTTAAATTCAGCATCTGGCAATTTCTTTAATGTGCATCTTATTCCAAAATTTTTATTCATTCTTTTCAGGCTGACAGGCTTTTTTAGTAATTTTAAATTTACCCTCTCACATCAGCTCTGAATTTTAAATTCAGCATCTGGCAATTTCTTTAACGTGCATCTTATTCCAAAATTTTTATTCATCCTTTTCTAATAGTTCTTCCACAAGAGAGAATACCCAGGTGGCCGAAGTTATGGAAACCAGCCGAAATGATTTAGAATTGGATGCACAAAATACGGAAGTATTGGCGGAATTAATGGAAGTGAGCAGCAATGACGAACAAATTCAAGAAAATACTTCATTGGATGCAAGTTTTGATACTGGACATCGTAACATAGATGAACCACAAGAGACGATGGAAACGTCCAGTTGTCGATCCGGATATGCAGAAGTCCTTGTTGACGATGGACCAGATACATATCAGATTCTACCAAATGGAAGCAAGAGAGGGGCACCCTTTGCTAGTTTCAAGTGATGGCTTCTCCTATGGCATGAAGATCAAAACGAACGAAATGGTTTCGCGCGCCGAAGGCGCGCAGGGACGGTATGGGGAACAAGCCCCTTTCGAGGGTAATACTTTTTGCCGAAGGACGGTATCCTGTAAACAGGACGGTAAGTGTATAAAAACTACGTTTTAAAGTACTAAATGTACCTCTGGATGTGTGAAAAGTGATTTTTTAAGGAAGCTTACGCAATAATAAATAAAAAGAAGGAAGATTGAGTATTGTTTGTTTCATTGTAGACTATTATCAAGACAAAATAGATCATTTCGCCATCGACACCGATCGACACGCCATTTTGTGCAAGAAAAACAACCGTTTCGGATTTTGCTGAGGAACACGACGGGGTGAATATTACTTACTCGGTGGAGGTGTAACTAATTCGTGTGCGTAACATTTAGATGTTTCTGTTCTCTACGAGGGGATTTAACAGAAAGGTTTGGGAAGAGAAACAGTTTATAATTTGAAAATAGTCTACAATAAAACAAACAATACTTAATCTTCGTTATATATATTTATTATTGCGTACGCTTCATTAAATTGTCACTTTTCACACGTTCAGCTGTACACCTAGTTCTTTAAAACATAGTTTTATACCCTTACCGTCCTTTTTATCGGCAAAAAGTTGTGTTCAAGCTATTTTTAAACGGAGTTCATAACTTATTTGCAGTTAGCGTTTTGCCAAACACATGCCGAGGTGATAATAAATATTAAAACCAACCACACATCAGTGGATATTAGTTTTAGATTCCTGTATGTCCTACCCCAATGATACTCACAGGCGCCTATTAAGACTGGAGCGCCTTGTTCTCACTCCACCAATTCCTATGTGCGAGCTCCCAGTGGTGGGCCCGGGGGCTGAGAGCCCACAAATGCAAACCATAATTAACTGTTTTTAACCCCCACGTTTCCCCGGGGGCACCAGAATCGAGCTCAGAGATTCAGAATTTGAAGAAAAAAATATCCTGGGATGGGCTCATAATCGTGGGAGGTAATTCGCACAATTCCACAGTTCAATCGTTATATCGATCTAGCCCCCCCCCCCCCCCCACACACACACCATTTTTCGAAAATATGAAATGGATTTTTATCTATTAGGGGCGTAGCCAGGATGGTATAATGGAGGGGGCATTTTTTTGGGGGGGGGGGAGTCATGATATTTCGAAGGTCGTTGTGGGGTTTGCCCCCCCCCCCCCCCCCTCTAAAAAAAAAAAAGAAAGAAAATGCAAACTGTCACATACTGTTTTGGGGGATTGGCGGTCAGTTTCTGTCTGGAATTAGCTTGAATAAACTATGTTACGCCTGTGTGTCTAAAGTCATCAGACGCGTTATCAATATGATGAGACAGTAGTCCAAACTTGGGCCTAAAGTCCGCAACGCGCTCGTTCCAATGAGGGGTCATAAGCTATATTTTGGAAGCAGAAAATTCAAATATATAAATAACTGAATGGCAATTTTCGAATATAGCGCTGGCCGGTTTTGGCCGTTACAACTGGGTTGGTCACTAGTTGTTTGCAACGGTCAACGTTTTATAAGATTATTTTGTACAAAATCATGTTTTTTTCTATTGCTTGTTAATTCCAGTCGCCCACTATACATATTGTGTATGATAGACACTAATGTGTATAGCGGGCGATTGGAATTAATAACTAATGAATTGTTTACGATAATTTGTCTCTGGGGAGGTCTAGCCCTAGTTTCAAATATGATTGCCCCCCCCCCCCCCCCCCCCACCGTATTACAAAATCCTGACTACGCACCGCTAGATATATAATCCATTTCCCATATTTTCGAAATGGTGTGTGTGGGGGGGGGGGGGGGGGGGGGGGGGGGGCGCAAGATCGACATAACGCTGGCATATTTCAATGGCTTGAACTATGGGATTGGGCGTATTACTTCCCACGGTTCACGGTTGTGGGCCTTTTCCTGGATATTTTTTTTTCTTCAAATTCTTAAGCTCTCAGGTCGGTTCTGGTGCCTCCTGAGGAAACATGGGGGTTAAAAGCTCACACATAGGGATTGGTGAGCACAAGGAGCCCTTGTCTTAACAGGCTCACGTGCGTATCACTGAGGTGGGACTTACAGGAATCTAGAACTAGTATCCACTCGGATGTATGGTTGGTTTTAATATTTATTATCACCTGTGTTTGGCGAAACGCTAACTGAAAATAAAACATGAACCCCCGTTTAAAAAAAAAGAAGCTTGAACACAACTTTTTGCCGGTAAAAAGGACAGTAAACGTATAAAGACTGTTTTAAAGTACTAAATGTACCTCTGAAAGTGAGAAGTGACAATTTATTTTTCAAATTATAAATGGTTTCTCTAAAAAAAAATATTTCTGTTGAATCCCCTCGTGGTGAACAGAAACATCTAAAATTAGCTACACCTCCATCGAGCAAGTATGATAATATTCACCCCGTCGTGCACCTCAGCGAAATCGTTGTTTCCCTTGCACAATATTGCGTGTCGATCGGTGTCGATGGCGAAATGATCTATTTTGTCTTGAAAATAGTTTACACTAAAACAAAAGTATTACCCCCTTTCGACCCTCGTTGGCTGTTTGTTTTTTAATAATGTCGAGGCGTGGTAGAGGAGGAAAAGGAAGGAGGGAGAAGGTTTATCCCCTTCTGGACTTTTGCGGCTCTTTTCTTAGGTGGAGGTTGGCATGGTGATAAGGCTGGTGGTGGTGTTGATGTTCGTGCATGAAATTCTTCTAATACTAGTCTGGATAATTCTTTTGATTCCTGTAGGTACTCGTCAGTTTTGGCAGAGGCTTCTTTTGCTATCTCTATTACTTTTAGTGCGTTTTGCACGATGGTGTTTGGAGACTGTGGTGGCTGTTCTGTTGCTACTTCCTCTCCCGGGCTTTCCGGTAGTGAAGGAAGAGTGAAGGAAGGGGGGAGACGGTGAAAATGCAACTTCCAGTTCCTCCTCAGTTTCCACTGGACGTTCCTCATCCAACTGTACCGGCTCAGGAGCCGGCAGTTGGTTGGGTGTACAAGTGGGACTGGGGTGGGACTGGGGGGGGGGGGGGGGGGGGGGACTTGCGGCTGCCTCCAGAACCTTCACCCCCTCACTAAACTCTTTCTTCCTATTCCGGAAGGCCTCCAAGCGCCGGGCGTCCCTGCGCTTGGTCGATGGACTCTTTCTTTCTCTTATTGTTGCTCTTACCAGGACCTCCGTGCCTCTTCGGGTGAGGACCAGTGGGAGAGGGGATCCTCTCTCCAAAGGTACTACCTCTCCCGAAGGGGTTGGTGTTGTGTTCTCAATTTCAAACTCCAGTTTCAGGTGCCGTGGACGCTCAAGCCTATTTCCTGGATAGTCCAGGAGATAGGGCATGAGACGCCCAGAGCTGAAATGGCTTTCACAAGTCTGTCTGGTAATTCCATGTCTAACAACGTGTTCACGCTCTGAGGTCAGATGTCTGAATGAAATGAAATGGACGTATGGCATAAAGGTAAGTTCTCACTCCTTTTATTACCCTATGTATTTGTGGGGGAGGGGGAGGAGGAGGGTTGGTAGGTGGGGGGTGTAATAATCTGGGTTCATGAACATGTTCGTCGTAAGAAGGTAATAGTTCATTTTTGTAAAAATATTTATTAATTATTATCAGTTTATGTATTCATTTATCTATTATCATCAGATTAATTTATTATTTATTGGTGAACATTTATTAGAATATCTACCAATAAATGATCTCTGCTATCCAAACCGCGTCTATCTTAGTCTTTTAAACCCGACCCGGGGCCGAATGTTCCCAGGCCGAAAGTTCCCGAGGCTGAATGTTCCCGTTCCCATTCGGTACAGCCTATGCTGAGCACCATAAAAAAAAAAAAACTTAATGAATTAATTCGGTATATGATTTGATCCGTTTAGGACTTGATGGCTGTTGCGTGGATAAGTCTGTCTCCCTCCCAACTTCAGGGTGATGTATGTCATCTTAACAATAATTTTTACCAAATTATCACACATACAGTACAAGTCAAAATAATTGTAGGATAACCCCTATAAACTATGTTTCTTTTTCTTCCTACACTGATAAGATCAGAAGCTGACATCATTTTCTGGAAAGCTCTCAGTGAGAGCTTTCCAGAAAAGGATGTCAGAATCTGATCTTATCAGTGCAGGAGTAGCAGTATACTTAGTTTATTGTGGTTATGCTACAACTTCTTTTGACTTGTACTGTAGTCAATTTCAAGCTTAATAGAGTGTTTGAATGAGTAAAGGTTGTAATAACCTTCCTCAGAACAGGTTTTGCTCGAACTAGACATGTTTTTGTTAACGCAGTGAATCCTTCATCCTGAAAAAGGCTCCTTTCCAATTCCCATGGATTAAATCATGTTTCAACCTGACAAGAATGACTAAGGGGCTAAAATATAAATCAGCAGTCAGTTTGGTTTACGAAGGTCACCACTGTGTATAGTGGGCCACTCATCACTGATGTGAAGCAAAATTTATTATGTTATTACTAATACATGCCTTCAAATGTTTTTTGTTTATTGAAGTTTATTGACAGTTTCAACAGACAAGGTCACATCATGTCAGAAGAGGCCTTCAAATGCCTTTTTACTTGAAGATGGGGCCTTTATAGGGCATTAGCATCTTAAAACGCGTAATAAAGTACTGTAAATGTGAAAAATAATAGATGCAATATCATTTTGGTTTTAAGTTCACTTTCAGAGCATGTATAATGGCAAGTTTAGCCAATCTTTTCTACCCATGCCAACACTTTATAAAACATCAGGCATTAGTTACCAGAGCTCATTTTACTAGAATTTATTTATTAATTTAATTATTGGCGTTTATGGTCACATAGTTCTGCACAAGAACTAATCTTCACCGCAACATGGATATAAAGTCAAGTCTAGCCAATCGTTTATGCAATGTTTCCCATTTTTAGAGGACTGCCAGCCCAAGCATTGGTGACTGGGCCCTATTTTGCCAGTTAAATAGGGCTTGTTTACCACAGTAAACACACAATGTTTTACTTCCTGGGGTTCCCACAGGGAATTGTGCCAATAAAACAGAATGTGTTTATCACAGAGGACAAGACAGTCTAACGACATCCATATCCCCTGTCAACTTTAATGTTATGATAGGAATAATCTCATTATCAATCTGGACATGTATTCATACCCAATAATGTCACTCACCAAATATCATTTAATTTCTTTAATCACAACTGAAGATATCTTCCAAAAACCTACAATTTTGGTAAATCCAAATTTGACAAGGCATTTAACTCTGGTAAAATTATTTGAATCAAAACTTCCTTTCCATATGCACATGAACACATCATACTCATACTGCACACATAGTTTCGTAAAAATCTAATGAAAAATGCAGGAGTTAAGCAGACAAGCATCTGGGATGGAAATTTTGCCATAACCAAGGGCCATAACTACACAAAAATTTGTCGCATCAAAAATTTCTGAACACATGCACATCTACACTTGATACTGATACTTCAGACCAAGAGAATAATAGACTGGAAGTCCTTTCTGTTCAGGCCGAACGGTATGAGCGTTTTGAGTTAATGATAATCAGTCCGACATTAATTGCCAGGCTGGTAGTCATCATTGGACGGCTCTTAATAAAGCGAATTGTCTGAAGAAAAAAAATTGAATAAATAAAGAAACAAACAAATTGGAATGCAATAAGTAAGTCATAGCAGTAATTGGATCACACGCCAGTAATTTACCTAATAGTAAAAGTGGAGTAAACCTTAGGATGAGTGCATTATTAACCGCCTTTCAAAGAAGCCTTTAAAAAAATGCTGCAAAGGTAACAATATTTGTGTAATTGTGCACATACATGTCTTGAGGTTTTTTGTATTTTTTGAAAATATACCGCTAAAATATTGAATGTAAATATCTAAAAGTTTCTTTTATTCTATAGTCTGTATGAAAATATTCTGATAAAATAATGGAATAAAAAAATATTTTATCTGTATGAAAATATTCTGATAAAATAATGGAATAAAAAATATTTTCACTGATAATCTTCTTCATTTATTATATTCAAATATTATATCAGCGGCCGATTCGACCGAAAATGCTGGCGGCCGATTCGTACTGACTGGCGGCTGATTCGTCCGAAATTGTCAGCGGCCGATTTGGCTGGCGGCCGATTTGACCGTTTCCCTCTGGGTTGGTGTTTAGAATTTGTATAATCCTATATTTGACGTTGCTCGGTGCGTGGTTTGGTTGGTTGAAGTGATAAGAGACGGGTGTGTCTCTTTTGAGTCTAATATCCGCGAGGTGTTCTTTGATGCGGATATAAAAGTGGCGTTTCGTTTCGCCCACATATTGTTTGCCGCATTTTGAGCAGTGGATGAGGTAAATGCAATTTCTGGACATGCAGTTTGTTTTGAAAGGGCCTCGGTGTCGGGTTTTCGAGGCGATTGGATTTGTCTTTCCATGATTGTAAACTGTGAAAGTTCTACAGTTTCTTTAGCATGGGCTATTTGTTCTTTGAGAGTTTTCTCTAAATTACCCATCTCGTTTGTGAGCTGTTCAATGGTAGCCAGCAAGATTCCATTACTGGCTTTAATAAGTATGTCCTGAATAATTGTTTTTGTGATGTCAGTTCTGGGGCCCCGACATTGTGGTATGGCGGCCCTCAGTCCTATCGGGGATAGTTGTTCCGAAGCGCATTTATTGAGTAATTGTTTTTGTAGTTCTTGTTTGGCAATTTTAACACTAAGATTTCTGAGATTCTTGTATGTTTGGCGGTTGGCCGTGGTGATTTCTATATTGGGCGTGTCGGTGTCCATGGTGTGAAGTTCTTTTTCGTTTAGTCTTTGCCGTTTTCTGCTACGGTCCTCATCATCGTCGGCTAGGGCGAGTTCAAATCAAGAACGAAACCGGTCAGGTTAGCATAGCTACAACAAGGGTATAGCCTAACTATCCACTCTCTCGGGCTCACCAGAGCTTTTATTTAATAAATTGATACTTCAGACCAAGTTTTGTAAAAATCCAATAAAAAAACATAGGAGGAGATAAGTGGACATGCCTTTGTGAGGGAAATTTTGCTATTTCCAAGGACTGTAACCACGCAAAATTTGTCGCATCGAAACTTTCTAACCACATGCACATCTACACTTGATACTGATACTTCAGACGAAGTTTTGTAAAAATCTACTGAAAACTGTCAAGTTAAGCGGACAAAGTTTGTGGACGTACGGATGGATGGATGGACAGACAGATGGACTGATGGCCGAACACCATTTCAATATCTTCTTCCACACTTCATCGGGGGGGGGGGGGGGGGGGGAGGGGGGGATAAATCTTTTAATTTCTTAAATCGCAACTAAAAATATCTTCCAAAAACCTGCAATTTTGGTAAATTAAAAGTCGATAAGGGGCTGTAACTCTGGTAAAATTATTTGAATCAAAACTTCCTTTCCATATGCACATGTACACATCATACTCATACCACACACCAAGTTTCGTAAAAATCCAATGAAAAATACAGGAGGAGTTAAGCGTACAAGCATTTGTGACAGACATTTGCTATTACCAAAGGCTGTAACCATATAAACTTTATTGCATCAAAAATTTCTGACCACATGCATATCTACACTTGATACAGATACTTCAGACCAAGTTTCGTTTAAATCCAATAAAAAAATGTGGAAGTTAAGCAAACAAGCCTTTGTGATGGAAATTTTGCTATTTTCAAGGGCTGTAACCCACATAATGAAAGTGTCAATGACACTGTAGCTCAACTTGTCAAGACAAAGACATGCACATGTATAGTATGTGACACAGCAATGACAAACATCTAGGTAATGACCTGATAACAAAGGTACATATAAAGTATTGTAATGGTCTGTACATAAATACTGACCGTTGCCTGTAACAAATGTATAGGTAAAGTATTGTAAAGGTGGGTGACAGTCAGATGCTAAACTAGAAAAGAAAACTTTGAGTCCCAGAGTGGGTCTGACTGAACCCCAAAATATTTGTTCTCATAGCACAGTGATAACAAAGGTACCCCAAAACACACTCGTTCCTGTCCCAAGGTGAAAACAAAGGTACCCAAGAAGTTTTGTGAAGATCAATTCATAAATACGAGCTGTATAGAACTTGTGACAAAAAACTGATTGGACCTAATTTTGGTACAAAATGCCACTGGCAGCCATCTTGAATTTTGAACCGTACCCAGAAACACTCATTCTCGTCCCAAGGTGATAACAAAGGTACCCAAGAAGTTTTGTGAAGATCGGTTCATAAATACAGCCTCTACCCTGAGCCGTATTGACATGTGTGCTCACATTGTGCAAGTAGCACTGAATAAGTCAAAGTTCATCTAATTTGCATAATTTCTGCACGAAAAAAAACCCCTTAGAATATGTGATGTATTCCATGTTACTGAACATTCATACAAAAATTTATTCAAATCAGAACTTTCATACAGAAGTTCTGTACAAAAGACTGATTGCACTAATTTTGGTACAAAATGGCTGCTGGTGGCCATCTTGAATTTCAGACCACACCCAAAAACACTCGCTCTCATCCCACGGTGATAACAAAGGTACCCAATAAGGTTCGTAAAGATTGGTTCATAAATATGGCCTCTAGTCTGAGCTGTATAGAAGTTGTGTACAAAAAACTGATTAGACCTAATTTCGGTACAAAATGGCCACTGGCAGCCATCTTGAATTTTAGACCGCACCCAGAAACACTCGTTCTCGTCCCAAGGTGATAACATAGGTACCCAAGACATTTCGTGAAGATCAGTTCATAAATACAGACTCAAGTCTGAGCTGTATTGACATGTGTACTTAATGTGTGTAAGTCGCACTGAAATATCAAAGTTCATCTAATTTGCATAATTTCTGCACGAGAAAAAAACCCGTATTATATGTGATGTATCCCATGGTACTAAACATTCACACAAAAAATTATTCAAATCAGTGCTTTCATATGGAAGTTCTGTGCAAAAATCTGATTGCACCTAATTTTGTACAAAATGGCTGCCATCGGTCATCTTGAATTTCGGACCGGACCCAAAAACACTCGTTCTCGTCCCACGGTGATACCAAAGGTACCCAAGAAGTTTCGTAAAGATCGGTTCATAAATACGGTCTCTAGCCCGAGCCGTATTGGCATTTGCACTTACAGTGCTGAAATTAACACCAAAAAACATCAAAATTAGTCTAATTTGCACAATTTACGCACGAGAAAAAAACCTGTATTATATGTGATGTACCCCATGGTACTAAACATTCATACAAATGAAAGTGTCAATGACACTGTAGCTCAACTTGTCAAGACAAAGACATGTACATGTATAGTATGTGACACAGCAATGACAAACATCTAGGTAATGACCTGATAACAAAGGTACATATAAAGTATTGTAACGGTCTGTACATAAATACTGACCGTTGCCTGTAACAAATGTATAGGTAAAGTATTGTAAAGGTGGGTGACAGTCAGATGCTGAACTAGAAAAGAAATCTTTGAGTCCCAGAGTGGGTCTGACTGAACCCCAAAATATTTGTTCTCATAGCACAGTGATAACAAAGGCACCCCAAAACACACTCGTTCCTGTCCCAAGGTGAAAACAAAAGTACTCAAGAAGTTTTGTGAAGATCAGTTCATAAATACTAGCTGTATAGAACTTGTGACAAAAAACTGATTGGACTTAATTTCGGTACAAAATGGCCACTGGCAGCCATCTTGAATTTTGGACCGTACCCAGAAACACTCATTCTCATCCCAAGGAGATAACAAAGGTACCCAAGAAGTTTTGTGAAGATCGGTTCATAAATACAGCCTCTACCCTGAGCCGTATTGACATGTGTGCTTACATTGTGTAAGTAGCACTGAATAAATCAAAGTTCATCTAATTTGTATAATTTCTGCACGAAAAAAAAACCCTTACAATATGTGATGTATTCCATGTTACTAAACATTCATACAAAAATTTATTCAAATCAGAACTTTCATACAGAAGTTCTATACAAAAGACTGATTGCACTAATTTTGGTACAAAATGGCTGCTGGTGGCCATCTTGAATTTCGGACCACACCCAAAAACACTCGCTCTCATCCCACGGTGATAACAAAGGTACCCAAGAAGTTTCGTAAAGATTGGTTCATAAATATGGCCTCTAGTCTGAGCTGTATAGAAGATGTGTACAAAAAACTGATTAGACCTAATTTCGGTACAAAATGGCCACTGGCAGCCATCTTGAATTTTAGACCGCACCCAGAAACACTCGTTCTCGTCCCAAGGTGATAACAAAGGTACCCAAGACATTTCGTGAAGATCAGTTCATAAATACAGACTCTAGTCTGAGCCGTATTGACATGTGTACTTACTGTGTGTAAGTCGCACTGAAAAAATCAAAGTTCATCTAATTTGCATAATTTCTGCACGAGAAAAAAACCCGTATTATATGTGATGCATCCCATGGTACTAAACATTCACACAAAAAAATTATTCAAATCAGGGCTTTCATATGGAAGTTCTGTGCAAAAATCTGATTGCACCTAATTTTGTACAAAATGGCTGCCATCGGCCATCTTGAATTTCGGACCGGACCCAAAAACACTCGTTCTCGTCCCGAGGTGATACCAAAGTTACCCAAGAAGTTTCGTAAAGATCGGTTCATAAATACGGCCTCTAGCCCGAGCCGTATTGGCATTTGCACTTACAGTGCTGAAAGTAACCCCAAAAAACATCAAAATTAGTCTAATTTGCACAATTTAAGTACGAGAAAAAAACCCGTATTATATGTGATGTATCCCATGGTACTAAACATTCATACAAAAAATTATTCAAATCAGAGCTTTCATATGGAAGTTCTGTACAAAAAACAGATTTCTGCATCGTCGGTACAAAATGGCGGCTGGCAGCCATCTTGAATTTCGGACCGCACCCAAAAACACTCGTTCTCGTCCCATGGTCATAACAAAGGTACCCAAGAAGTTTCGTAAAGATCGGTTCATAAATACGGCCTCTAGCCCGAGCCATAGCAGCTTGGCACTTACAGCTCTGAAAGTAACACTAAATAAATCAAAGTCAGTCTAATTTGCATAATTTACGCACGAGAAAAAAACCCGTATTATATGTGATGTATCCCATGGTACTAAACATTTATACAAAACTTTATTCAAATCAGAACTTTCATACAGAAGTTCTGTACAAAAAACTGATTTTTGCATCATCGGTACAAAATGGCCACTGGCAGCCATCTTGAATTTCGGACCACACCTAAAAACACTCGTTCCCGTCCCAGGGTCATAACAAAGGTACACAAGAAGTTTCGTAAGGATCGGTTCATAAATACGACCTCTAGCCCGAGCCATAGCCAATTGTTGACGTACGGACAGATGGACAGACGGCCAGACGGACGACGGGCCATGACAATAGCTCAAATTTGACTTCGTCAAAGTTGAGCTAAAAATTATTCAAATCAGGGCTTTCATATGGAAGTTCTGTACAAAAAACAGATTTCTGCATCATCGGTACAAAATGGCGGCTGGCAGCCATCTTGAATTTCGGACCGCACCCAAAAACACTCGTTCTCGTCCCACGGTCATAACAAAGGTACCCAAGAAGTTTCGTAAAGATCGGTTCATAAATACGACCTCTAGCCCGAGCCATAGCCAATTGTTGATGTACGGACAGACGGACGACAGGCCATGACAATAGCTCAAATTTGACTTCGTCAAAGTTGAGCTAAAAATGTGTCAAATCAAAAATTCCTGACCACATGCACATCTACACTTGATGCTGATACTTCCGCGCAAATTTCCTAAAAATCCAATTAAAAATGTAGGGGAAGTTGAGCGGACAAGCCTTTGTGATGCAAATTTTGCTATTTCCAAGGGCCATAACCACGCAAAATTTGTTGCATCGAAAATTTCTGAGCACATGCACATCTACACTTGACAATGATACTTCAGACCAAGTTTCACCCAATAAAAAATGTAGGAGTTAAGTGGACAAGCCTTTGTGATGGAAATTTTGCTATTTCCAAGGGCCTTAACCATGCAAAAGTTTGTCGCATCAAAAATTCTTGACCACATGCACATCTACTCTTAATACGGATACTTCAGACCAAGTTTCATAAAAATTCAATAAAAAATGTAGGAGGAGGTAAGCGGACAAGGATTTGTGATGGAAATTTTGCTATTTTCAAGGGCCATAAACATTCAAAAATTTGTCGCATCAAAAATTCCTGACCACATGCACATTTACACTTGATACTTCAGACCAACATGCAGGTTGTGCTGAACTATATTATCTACAAATGCAGAGTGATTTAGCTGTATTTGGCCAATGAACCAAGCCATTACCGTGGCATGGAAGCCACTTCCCATATGGGGAGTGGTTGACCTCCCTCCAACAGTGGGCTGTAACCCCACTGACGCTTCATTTGGTAACACCCCTGGATATTCGTACATTTGCTGACATACCATTATAATTCAAGAGGCCCCAAGGGGGCCTGAGGCACTAACCTGACATGGTAGCCTAAATATCAACCCAGAGAATTGATTTCAAAAAGTTGCATCTGCTCCTCCTAAGAAAAGCTTATACCAAATATCCAAAGATTCTGACCAGTGGATCTAAAAAAAATGATTTTTAAAGAATATTCATCATATTGAACTAAGTTATAATTCGGGCACCCACAGGGAGCCCATATATGAACCCAGGGACTTGACATTAACAAACTTGAATCTCACCCCCCTAAGGATGCTACACACCAAGTATCAAAACATTCCGACAGCTGGATCTGAAGAAGAAGATTTTTAAAGAAAATTCATCATTTTGAACTAAGTTACTATTCGAGCTCGCACATTGAGAACAAATATGGACCTAGGGACATCACTTGAACAAACTTGAATCTTACCCCCCTAAGGATGCTGCATAAAAAATATTAAAAGCATTCATCTGCCGGATCTGAAGAAAATTTTTAAAGAAAATTCCTCATTTTGAACTAAGTTGTCATTTGGGCTCCCATAGTGAGCCTAAATATGAACCAAGGGACTTGGCTTGAACAAACTTGAATCTCACCCCTCTAAGGTTGCTGCATACCAAATATCAAAACATTCCGACTGCTGGATCTGAGAAGAAGATTTTTAAAGAAAATTCCTCATTTTGAACTAAGTTATCATTTGGGCTCCCACAGTGAGCCCAAATATGGACCTAGGGACATGGCTTGAACAAATTTGAATCTCACCCCCCTAAGGATGCTGCATACCAAATATCAAAACATTCCGACTGCTGGATCTGAAGAAGATTTTTGAAGAAAAATTCCTGATATTGACTAAGTATAATTCAGGTAAACTGTATATGATCCAAGAGGTGGCACACACGTTCCTCTATTGTTAGGTAGTGAATGAATAAATAGTATATCATCAGGCAGATCTTCTCTTCTCGACCTCACCAGTGTTTCCAATACAACGATGGTTGCCTCACCAAGCGCAAGCCGTCCGAATAAACGTTTAAGGACGGAAGAGGAAGCCAATTTTACACACCACACAAAGAAGAAACGTGTAAATATCAGATCGGAGAACATGCTCCTATATAAACAAATTAGAAACCATAAAGTCAGAGAATTGAAAACACTACTATGCATACAGCACTACACGGAGTACCATGAAAGAGAAATGGCACCTCCGGAATTCCAGGTCAGCTATTCGTGCCCCCAAAGAAGTTTGGATACAAATCCTACACTCGGACCCCGACTCCATACGAACGACAGGGCACAGGAAAGAAGCTGAAATAAACTGGATATATCACCTACGAACATTGCTACCATTTGGGCTGAACAGGAAAGATTTTTAATTTTTCTTTATAAGTATAATTCAGGCTCAAATATGGACCCAGGGACTTGGCTTTAACAAACTTGAACCCAGGGCTTGCCTTGAGTCGGGGCTGATCAGCCCTGGCCCCGAGATCAGCCCCGAGGAGCACTTGCTGGGGGCTTTTTTTCAAGCCCCGACATTTTCCACAAAAAAGCACTAACAATAATGGACAAAATGGAAAATCAGCCCCGAAAAGGCCCCGACCTCAATATGTGGGGCACTTTTTTTAGGCCCCGACCATTTTACTCAAGACGAGCCCTGTGAACTCCCCCCCCCCCCCCCAGGATGGTACACACCACATATCAAAACATTCCGACTGCTGGATCTGGACTTAGGGACATGGCTTGAACAAGCTTGAATCTCACCCCCCCAAGGATGTTGCATACCAAATATCAAAACATTCCGACTGCTGGATCTGAAGAAGAAGATTTTTAAAGAAAATTCCTCATTTTGAACTAAGTTATCATTTGGGCTCCCACAGTGAGCCCAAATATGAACCTAGGGACATGGCTTGAACAAACTTGAATCTCACCCCCATAAGGATGCTGCATACCAAATATCAAAACATTCCAACTGCTGGATCTGAAGAAGATTTTTAAAGAAAATTCCTCGTTTTGAACTAAGTTATAATTTGGGCTCCCACAGTGAGCCCAAATATGAACCCAGGGACTTGGCTTGAACAAAATTGAATCTCACCCCCCTAAGCATGGTGCATACCCAATATCAAAAGATTCTGCCTGCTGGATCTTGAGAAGAAGATTTTCAAAGAAATTTGCATGAAATGCACTAAGTTAAAATTTAGGCTCCTATACTGATCCCAAATATGAACCCAGGGGGCCAATTTGAACAACTTGAATCAGATCCACCCCACAATGTTGCATACCAAATATCAAAAGATTCTGCCTGCTGGATCTGGAGAAGAAGATTTTTTAAGAAATTTGCCTGAAATGCACTAAGTTCGAATTCGAGCTTCTATAGTGAGCCCAAATATGAATCCAGGGGTCCGATTTGAGAAACTTGAATCAGATCCACCCCACAATGTTGCATACCAAATATCAAAAGATTCTGCCTGCTGGATCTGGAGAAGAAGATTTTTTAAGAAATTTGCCTGAAATGCACTAAATTCGAATTCAGGCTCCTATACTGAGCCCAAATATAAACCCAGGGGGTCGATTTGAACAAACTTCAATCAGATTCACCCTACAATGTTGCATACCAAATATCAAAAGATTCTGCCCGCTGGATCTGGAGAAGAAGATTTTTTAAATGTTTTTCCCATTGCCTACAGTGTTAAAAAGTGCTGACTCAGCACTTTTTTGAAGTCCTGAAACTGTACCCTATGATAAAACCGATTGGCATTTTTTTTTTACCAATCCTTTCTGTTGGTCCTAAGGAAGCTTCACACCAAATAAAAATTCTCAGTGCTGTGCAGTTTTGGAGATATGGGTGTTTAATTTTTTTCTATTTTTAGCTCCTGCGGTTCCCACGGGAAAAAAAAATCAGCATAAATTAGGTACTTATGACCCAATAAGCCCTCACATAAAATTTGGTTCAAATCAGCCTCTCGGTTCGGAAAATAGAAATTTCGGGTGGAGCCAAAAATTTTGCCCCTCCCATGACGCCAAATATAGCCCATCAAACTTCTCTTGAACAAATCTGAGTCTACACCTTAAAACGAAGCTGCATACCATATATCAAGTCTCTGCTACTGCTGCTTCATGAGAAGAAGATTTTCAAAGATTTTGGTGCCCCTTGGGGGCAGGGAACTACCCAGGAGGAGGGGCAACTTGATTTGAACAAATCTGAATTGGCATTAGGTAATAAACATTTACCCAACATTTGAATAAAATTGGGCTAGTGGTTTTGAAGGAGAAGTCGATAATGTAAAGTTAACGCCAGACGCTGGACAGAATGTGATCAGTAAAGCTCCCACTGAGCTTCGCTCAGGTGAGCTAAAAAATTGAACTCTAGTCCACACACCACGACAGCCACCCCGGTATTTGTATATTCAATATACTCACTGCTCAATACTGCATGGTCAGCCACTTCCATTTCTTTCTTGACAGTTTCCCAGTAATTTAAGCACCTTTGGGCATCGTTATCTAAAATTGCGTGGGTTGAAAAGGTGCTCATGTTTACGCATCTTTTCTATCAAATCTTCAATAAATGTAGCCGCGACTGGTTGACCGCTCGGTATTTTTACGACTGAAATTTTGAAAACGGAAGCAAACACACTTCAGGAATAACCCTTAAAATGACATCATATTGGAAATCCCAGACATGTTCTCCACAGGAGAAACGCAAGGTGTTCTCTGAGTGTACCGGACACGTGGATGACCCAGTGGTTTTATCTATGTCTTAAAACTCATCCGTTCCTTTATTTGCCACAAGAGAAATGGATAACAGATAATGCAAGCGGATACCGGAGCAATGTGGAAGCAGCTTAAGTCAAGTGGAATAACTGTAGAACAGGGAATGTGAACATCTTCAATTGCAAACTTGATCCTATATTTTGCTGCATTCTAGGCTGCATGTGAAAGTTTACCAAAAATATCTCTATGCATAGTCAAGTTATCTGGAAATCAAAAACTCAAACATGCGGACAGACAGATGGACAAGGGTAACACTTAATGCCCTTTGCATTTTATGCAGGGGCATAAAAAAGTGAAAAAAAAGAAGCAACTTTTGTATATTTTATCAAATATAATTTAATTAAATTCAATGACATTAAAAGAATAAATAACAATAAAATTAAAGTTTTAAGTGAATTGTTTTTTTGAGGACATCTCATTAAAATCAACATACACATAAAATTATAGCTGACACATATCCCGTAACCTCTTCCATCAAACTTATTATTAATAGGCACAGGTTTAAACACTCTGATACCCCAAATACTACATGGGTTGAGAGAGTTTCCTGCAAGTTAAAATAGTCCCCTTACAGCACTCTAATGAAGAGGTCTTTATTAATCCAGTGCCCCGGAAGGGCACTGGGTTAATGAAGACCTTCGTTTAGAAGACAGTGACAAATCAGCGAAAGGCCAAGAATTATTATTATTATGTTGAAATATACATTCTTTGTCATAAATCTGGCATCATCAATATAGTCTACAGTTAGTGCTGGCATGTGTAAGTTATGGTCAGTTGAGAGTAGTGTTCACTTTTGATTGTGTTGTTTATTTTATTTCGGACGCATATTTTAACCCATTGCTTACCTAATACCCATATCGGCCCACTCCTATTCCCAAAACTCTCCATTCTAATGTTTATTTTTTTAAATTTTTGATTTTGCTTCTAAAACATGGCTTACGACATTCATTGGAACAACCCTGTTCCAATGATAGGTTCAAAGCCATGCTTCTGAGGTAAAAAATGAAATTTTTTAGTTATTCAAAAAATGTTTTGGAAAGTGTCTTCTAATCTTTTTAGGAAAAGAGATTAGAGAATGGATCCAAAAGGTCTGATTCTTCACTTTCCATAGCCTTGATGCCTCAAATATTAAAACAGAAGAATTTAAAATTTATTGTCAAAGTTTTTTTTATCCTGAGTAATATATACTGAGTCAAAAAAGAAAGTATAATACAAACAAATGTGAAAAAATAGCATAAAGGATGAAATATAATACCGTAGTTCTAATGTTGCATGTTTGTGGACAAGAAGTCATGCAAAGAGTTTAATGACATGTTGTTGTTATCCACCCAAACTTATACAATTTTGCTCCAGATTTCAAAATAGCACATGCTACCCGAGAATGTCAATTTTCTTTGTATTATGTTGTGCTAGAGAGCCTGGGTTATTGAGAAAACACACTAGTTTTTGTCTTCCGACATTTTAAAAAATGTCATGGTTAACCGAAAATCAGAGGTTGCATGCCATCGGTATGCATGAGGCTGGGATACCTCAAGATGAGCTCGCTGCTGAGTTCGGAGTCACTGTGGCCACTATTTGCCATCCCATTGGAAGGTATAGAACCACTGGATCTACTGCCGACCGACCACGTTCAGTTATGGCCCCTGTACAAGACCAACACATCAGGTCATCTCACTTGCGGGATCACTTCCTTCCCACAACGAGGACAGCAGCAATTACTCCTGGTAGAACTAACAATAGAATCAGTGCACAAACTGTCCGCAACAGACTCGCTGAACACGGCATCAATACCGCAGACCAATCCTTACACAACGTCATCGTACCGTCACAATTGAATGGGTACGTCAGTGTGTTCGCTGGACTCATCAGCATTGGAGCACAGTTCTTTTTAGTGATGAATCATGATTTTGTCTTCGGCGCTCTGATCGTAGGGCAAGAGTGTATTGCTGAAGAGGAGAACGGTTTTCTGATGCTTGTGTGCGTGAATGCGACCGTTTCGGTGGGGGTAGTGTAATGGTTTGGGCAGGAATTTCCTTGCACCATTGAACGCAGATGATCTTCATCGATGATAATCTGAATGGACAGCAATATAGGGACGAAATTCTTAATGCTTTTGTTGTCCCGTTGTTCAACACCAACGTCGGATTGCAGTTATTCCAGCAAGACAATGCCCGATGTCACATGCATATCTATCGTGACTTTCTTGAGGAGCAGAGAATCGAACTTCTTCCCTGGCCCCCTCAGATGTGTCACCAATCAAGCATCTTTGTGATTAATTGACCGTCGGGTACAACTTCATGATCTTAAGATGTTAGGCGATTTACATAATGTTCTAAGGCAGGAGTGGAATGCAATACCACAGGGTGACATCCAGAGACCCATCAGGTCCAGGCGCCATCGATGTCTTGCCATACAAGAGACAAACGGTGGACATACACGCTATTGACTGCATGTGTGAACTTTTCATTTCACCCCATGTCTAAATTGCGATGTCCTGATGGGATGTTGGCAACAGTAAGAACATGAAATTATGCAAATTCATACAGCTAGACTCGAAATATCAATTTACAATAATTTGTTTGGGATTAAAGTCGATAATACTAAAAAAATTGTTCCTCAAGGTTTATTATACTTTCTTTTTTGACTCAGCATACAATGATTCACTGCTACAATGCACTATCTGATATCTAATTCACACAAAATTGTCCAGTTACTTTTTCGAAATACCTGGAAAAGATCTTTAGTCTGCACAGTATGTTCCCTCTGGTACATAATACAGCTAACTTACATCCTCATTCAAGAGAGATGTTCAATGCGTAGCAGCAATTTGTGCTCTCCCCCATTGGAAATGAGAGATCTTTAGACTGCATGCAGTGTGTTCCTTACTGCAAAGGAAATACTCATGTCACATGAATATTTATTTTTTATGGATTTGTGTTTAAGATAACTTTCAGCGTCTATGGTTATACTGTAACCACAACACAAGTATACACCCAATTTTAGCAAATCATTTGTTCTTATGCTATTCACTTTAGAGGCCGGAAACCTCTATTTGGTTCCTTTTATACAAGTAAAACTTGTTAACTGCAGTAATTGAGCAAGTTCCTATTATACAAGTAGACCTTGTTTACCACAGCAATTAAGCACTGTTACATTTTTTTTACAGGCATCTAAAATTTTACAAAAAATGATGTTTCAGTATGATATGTCTGCCCCCATGAGCAAAAAAAAGTCTGTATAACTGATTCTCTTGTGTTTTTATATCATGAACTAAGTTTGAGGTTAATAACTCTGCAAAAAATCATCCAACAGGTACCAAACTCAACTCGATTGGTAGGTACCCATGACAAAGCCACATACCAGAAATCAGCTAATTATCTCAATGTATGGTGGGAAAAAGTCTGGAAAACTGTTATTTCAGAATGACGGAAAGATGGCCATATTGTTTTACCTGCGCTCTCGATTTTAGAGTACTTTCAACCCAGATTTTACTACAATTTACAGCAAAAATGGCACTCTCCAATAAATTGTATCAAAACAATTGTATGTAAAGATTAATTTTCCTACTGCTGAACAGAAACAAACTAATGGATGGAGTGTAAAGTGGCTTGCAGCACTTTTCAGTAGAGCCATAATAGTGGCTCTTAGCACCCAATCAGTTAAAGTTATGACTGTGACTGAGGTTTTGTATTTATTGAAAAGTGACGTGTGATCAAATAATTCTGCTAATTCTGCTAGATGTAAAGATAAAGACACACGAAATGCACTCACCACCAGTACAATAAATTGGACCCAAGCAAAACTGATGAATTGTGAATTTCTGTATATTGATTACAACAGTGAGATTTAGATTCCTCATCAAGTGTCCATTATGATTATGTCTCCAGATTATCTAAAATAATTCCAACAGAAAAGGAGTTGATAAGATCATCATGCACACATTCACAAAAATTAGCATTACAGTTCTCATCTTATGAATATACAGAATATAAAGTACAATCCAACAAGCTTATAAAATGTAATCTCCCTTCAACCAAATTCTACACTCACAATTCACCATACAAGAAGAGGCAAAGATAATGAAAAGGTAGACTTGCTTTCTGATAAAGAATAGCTCATAAGCCTCAAACTGCATTGTAACCAAATTAATTTCAAAACACTCCACCAAATAAATTGGCCAAATAGGTTTAGAATACTACACATAAATATCCCCATTTAATATATTGTTATAATATCATTGTCAAATACAGCTTTCAAATCTTATATTAGGATGAGCTCATTGAGTTTGTTTCAATTTGACAGCATATCTAATAAATTATTACAAAACAAAACTGTGTGGACTTAAATGAACAAATAATGTTTTTTTCCAAGTGATTATGAATCATATCCAGTAATTAGACAGTGACCCCTTTACCCAATGTACAGGATATCAAAATTTTAATTATTGGGTTTTTTTTTGGTAGAGGTGCAGGCTGCAAGCCCAGAGGTCCTCGGTTCGAATCCCACCTGCGGCAACTGCGTTGTGTCCTTGGGCAAGACACTTCACCTCCATTGCCCATGTGGGGGCACGATGATGTTGTGTACTAAGGCGTACTGCACGTCGATGGTGCACCTGTCTTCAACCAATGCTAACCCTGCTTGTGTGGAGTTGGAATGTTGGGGAGCTGACAGTTGCTCACCGTTGCTCAGTGGTTCTCTCCGGGTACTCCGGCTTCCTCCACCCATAAAACTGTCACAGTCATGGTTAGCCATTGTGCAGAAATATGTGACCTTAAACACCAATAAATAAATAAAATAAATTGTTTTTTAATTTTATTCACAAAATGTCAGCAACCCAATCAATGAGGGGGTCACATGATATGGTTCTGTTGAAATTTTTTTTTGATTTTTTTTTACTGCTTAATTTGTAAATTAGGCGATCAGATGTGGCCGATTCATTTTGGTAAAAGTTTAAGCTTTTGCCCAATGTACAAATATCAAAAAAATTTTTCACTAAATTTCAACAAATTCATATCATGAGACCCCCTCATTGGAACAAGCTCAATCCAATGAGGAATCACACAATGTGGCTTTGTTGAAATTTTTTGAAACATTTCTTTTTTTAAACTTCTCAATTTGTAAAAAGTGTGGGCGGATGAGGCCAATTTGTTAGGTGAATGGTTAAAACTTTACCTAAAGTGATGGCCATAACCAGTCAGTTTTATACACAAAGCCTGCCATTCAAATTTCATTACTTGTTCAATTTTTGCCTCCAAAATATAGCTTATGGTTCCTCACTGGAATGAGTTTAAGTCTATTCCAATGAGGGGTCATAAGCTATGTTACCTTTATGATCATTGAACAAATGTTTTTTGTGTTGTCTCCAAGTTATGTAAGGTAATGTGTTAACACCAGAAAGGCCAAAGTCAAGTCTACTCACTTCTAAGTTGTGAAGCAGGTGCTCTGGCATAGACAATTTTGGATAACAGTGAACAAGAGCCCCGATGGGGGTGGCTAAATACACCCGTTCTAAGTCGAATAGGGGCTGTAATTCATGTAAAAATAAATAATTGAACTTGGCCTGTATTACAAGCTGCGTGATACACATACCAACTTTGGTTGAGATCAAATAATCCAAACTGGAGTTATCGGTCGAAAACCAAAAATGTTAACAAATGGAGGGACAGACTGATTATATAATTCAACCGTTTTTCAAACCAGCATATAATAACAAAAAGTGTATTAACTGAGCCATTGTTTCTAGTCATATCATCTGCTTATTCAACACTTTACTAGTTCAATGGTTGAAATATGAACTACAGACTGTACAACTTGAGAGCAATTTGTTATTATAAAAGTAAATATGTCTTGGGTGCTGGACTGCAGAAGTGGGCTGTAGTGCTGTAAGAGTTAAACTTAATCATCTCCACATAATGTCAAAATAAATATATGAAGCTGGAAATTTTCCAATAGTGCAACTAGAAACTTAACAAATTGAATCTTGTTTGATAGAGCTCATTGAGATCTTTCAAACAAGACTGAACTGGCTAAGTTCCCAGCTGCATTACAGGGAAAATATGAAGCTTGAAAATTTTGGTAAGTTGACATCTCTGCACAAAGGGTTTCAACTCTTAACATGCTGAGTATTTTCAAAACATTTTCCATCAAATCTAGCCGTGGCTGCTGTGAAGCAGCCATGACTAGATTTGATGAAAAATTCATCTAAATTTAACTGGAGAAATCATTGGTCAAAAAGTTACAGGGAAGAAATGTGGTTAAATATACCCAAATTATACTCAGTTCGATGGCAGGAAATTCTGTGTCCTGGGCAGGAATATCCACCAATAGCATGCAAGGAGTTAATACAATAGATGCCTCTCAAAAAAACTGAATTACATAATTACCAAAGGTATATCCAATCATTTTTAAGTGGAGCTCTATCAATAGTTTAAATGCCTACATTAGATGTATTGAGGCAAAAAAAAACTGAATTACATAATTACCAAAGGTATATCCAATCATTTTTAAGTGCACTCAAGGGCTTTTTCAGGAAAATGCTCCAATTGGAGGATTTTCAAGGTCTTTATTTTTTTTTTTTATATATATCAAGGACTAACAAGGAATTCAAGGACCCCTAAAAGCCATGTAAAAATGTATTTCAACTTTTGAGTTTTGTAAAGCTCAGTTTACTGCTTCAGGGAGGATTATCAACAAGCTGCATTAACCCTTTACTTAACACAAAAGATAACACTTGTAAACAAAATTCCTGAATAACTAACTTTTTTAAGTTTTTGCATCAAAAATATAGCTTATGGACCCTCAATAGGATGAACTCAATGAGCTTGTTCTAATGAAGGGTCATAAGCTATGTTTTTCATACAAAAAATGAAAAAAATAATGAAAATTGAATGGTGCTTTTTGTGAATAGCACTGACCAGTTTTTGCCATTATTATGTGAGGTAAAGGGTTAAGGTGCTAGTGACAAGAGGACCCAAGGGTCCTGATGCATTCACCTGACAAAAGCCAAATGATCCTTTACAAAGAGATTTCAAGAATTATTAATAGCAAATTAATATCTTGTTATTTAACAGACATAACCAAGGTAACTTGGACATTTAACAGACATGATGTCAAATTACTCAATGTTTCCTAATTACCAATAGTGTTAAAATTTATTGGTGTTTAAAGTCACTTTCAGCATCTATGACTATATCAGAGCCACAAAACAAGTATAAAGTCAAGTTTAGTCAATTGTTTATATGTATACTGCCCACTTTGGAGGACTCCATTGGGTTACTAGGTCCAATTTTTCCTAGTAAGAAACAACTTCTTCATCACAGTGAAGAAGTACTGCTCAACGAGTAGGGACCCCCATAATGAAACTAATCAGGATTTGTCTAGCCAGTTTCATGATATTCCTTGCAAGGATGTGTTGTGGTTCAGGAAAAGGATTTTGAAATTTTGTTGTTCTTTTTTTCAGAGGTTCGGAAAATTTGGGTGTGATAAAAAATCTTGCCCTTTCCAGGACTGAAAAGATTTCCCCTCCAACTTTCTTTGCATAAACTTGACTCTTCATCTCGAAAGGAAGCTGAATACCAAATATCAAGTCACTGAATTTATCAATTCATGAGATGATTTGAAAAAATACAAGAGGCACACCCCTGACAAAGTTAATTAACTGGTAGAGTGCTGGAAGCCCATATTTGGGCTTTATTCTGAAGTGTCAGTACCACAACTTAAAGGCTTCATATTCAGTGAATGTTCTCCATATCTCATTTGAAGTGAAATTATTTAGTCTGTGAGGATTTGTCTTGTTACAATTGATGGGAGAGTGCCTATTGGCACTCTCCCATAAATTATAACAAGGTAAAGATATGTGAACAAATTTTGATGACCAAAAATAATTCAGCACTCTACCAGTTAAAGAAGGATTTAATTAATATCTACAGCTAGTAAACACTATAGACGAATGAAGTCATGTAACTATTCAAAACTCTGTTGACCAGTCAGATGATTTTTTCTGGTATTGAGATGCTACCACACAAATAAAGCCCAGATTTCATTTAATGAAAAATAGGGAGCCAAAATAATATTAATCCCAATAATACCACATACCAAATTTGGTTCAAATTGGCTTATCAGTTCAGAAAATAAAAATTTTGGGCAGGGTAAAAAATCTTGCCCTCCCTGGCCTCCCAACACAAAGGCAAATATTACTTCACAAACTTTGTTTGAACAACTTGATTCAACTCCTCAAAAGGAAGCTCAGTACCAAATACCAAGTCATTGTACCCACTGGTTCTTGACAAGAAGATTTAGGTGCATTTTCACTCACCCCCTCCCTAAGGGGCTAGGAAAGTTGATCTGAACAAAGACAAAATAAGATGTCAGAACAAACAATCATCTCAAATTTAACTGAAATCGGTTCAGCGGTTTTGGAGGAAAAGGTGCAAACACCAAGTTCACGGACGACACACACCGGACGATGGACAATGACGACGGCGATGGACGGTGAGTGGTCACTATAGATCATCCTGACTTTCAGTCAGGTGAGCTAAAAGAGAGAGGATTTTTACCCACCTCTTCACCGTGATTTGAACAAAATTGGAATACCTCATCCCAACCATCACTCGCAAATTTTATTGCAATCAAGCCAGCACTATTTGAGAAGACAGCATGCATGCACACACCTGGACCTTCATGATGGACACCAAATGAAACCTGATTAATAAAGCATGCCAGGACTTTCAGTAAAAAGTGCCAGAATACCATGAGAGGGTTTCTGGTTAAGTGTCTGGTGCCTATCCCAATAAAAGAAGGCAAGACACACCTTGTTATTTAGAAATGCCATACATACAAAACAAAAGACTTGTAATTTTAAATATAAAAAATTACTAAATTATTCAAACCATTACCACTTATGTTCACAAAATGAGTATTTTATTTCATTAATACATAAAAATCTTCAGTGATCCAACCTTAAAAAAACCCATAAATAAGAAAAAAGTAATGAAGATAATTTGAAGAAATAAACTATTTTATAAGGGAGTTAAAAATAACCTATAAGCCTTGGAGCTCTATCAATAGTTTAAATGCCTACATTAGATGTATTGAGGCAAAAAATGTCTATAAATATGGGGAATTCAGTGGTTGTCAGAGTAATTCTTCGATAAATTTACACAATTTTTTGTTCAATTAACAAGATTACTCTATAACCTTTATGCAGTTAACCCTTCACCTAACATGAAAAGCCGACGACACTTGCAAAACAAATTCTTGAATAATTAATTTTATTAATTTTCTGTCTCAAAAACATAACCTATGTTTTTGAGACAAAAAATGAAAAAAATAATGAAAATCAATTGGCGATTTTTGAGAATTGCGCTAGCCCGTTTTGGCCGTTTCATTGGGTAAAGGGTTAACAGGTTAAATTTGTGCTGAAAGTATTGTAAATGGTTTGGTATCTGAAAAGCATATGCAACTAAAATGAGTATTCAATTAACTGGTAGAGTGCTGGAGCCCATATTTGGATTTATTCTTTAAGTGCAGGCTCCACAACTTAAAGTCATCATATTCTGTGGCTGTGGTTCATTTTATTTATCTTTGAAGTGAAATTATTCAGTCTCTTTTGATTTGCCCTCTTACTATTCATGGGAGCATACTTGCAAGGCACTCTTCCATAAATTGTAACAAGGCAGACATTCACATTCATATTGACAACAATCAAACTAACATTGCATCAAGTATCACTTTTTATTTTATGACTACTACAACAATGCTGTAGTTTGTCTATTAATTCTTGTTCACCTGAAAGCGAGAGTCTCAGCTTTTATGAATTCAATTGCCATCTCGAACAAATCTCATGTGACATTCCAAATATTTCATTCATTTATACCATGATTTTTGTGTGTATTCAATGCTCTCCGATACAACACAAACATTGAGAAATGTGCAAGGTATAGCATACATGGAATCCAGTCAAAGAATGTCATGTAACCACACTTCTGATTGTCATTATGCATATGAGTGGCGTTATGGTGTGAATGAAATGTTCTAACTCAAAACAGTGTCAAGCCAAAGAATGTCATGTAACCACACTTCTGATTGGTCATTATGCATATTGGTGGCATTATGGTGTGAATGAAATGTTCTAACTCAAAACAGTGTCAAGCAAACATGCAAAGAGATAGACAGATGTGATATTTTTCTTTACAAGTATCAGCTTCATTCACTTAAATCAAGTTTAATCATGGCATAAATACAGAACATTACTTGGGTAGAGTACGGGGACAGGAATCAACAATCTTTGTTGGAGTTTTCCTGAATTTCATTCGCGGCTTTGGTGCTCGAGAGATACAGGAAAAAACTCCAACTCGAGTCATTGATTTCAGTGCTCCACACTTAGGCTCCTGCGAATATTCGATTGTTTGAGTTGAAGTCGAGTCAATCAACAAATTCGAGTCGAATTCGAGTCGAAAATAAAATCACAAATATAAAAATATGAAAAAAACCTTATTAATAAATGTCTCAATATACATACATTCGTACATTTAATATTGACTAAATTGTCAAAACAATGCAAGGAATTGAGCGTGGGCCACAAGCATGGAACTTACAGTGTAGTACCAATGTCATTTGGAATCGTGCATGTCGCATGATTCAAATGACATCGGTAATACACTCATATTTTACAGTGGATCAAGTCATGGCTGTATACATGTGTAATACATGTAAGACTTTGTACAAAACCCAAGCAACAGGGACTACATCTCACCTCTGGAACACTTCAGTAAGAAGCATTCATTGAATCATGATAAGGCAAGATCGGACAATGCCAAGCTTAAAGTCGAGAAGGGAGCAAAGAAATCACAGGCACATATAGATTCTTTGTCTCATATTCAATCATGTGTTCAAGTGTGCTGCATTATTAGCATACAAACTGTTGAATGTTAGCATGATTATGTGGACAAATCATCAGTACAATGCAAAAACAATCCTAATGTGGCTATTTTAAACTGGAAATATCGCGTACGCGACACCTGGTTTCGGCTAACTTGGTTCGAATTCGATGTTCAGTTGACTCGAACATTTGTTTGGAAAGTTCGAGTCGAAAGTCGAGTCGAATAAAAATTCATATTCCCAGGGACCTACCCACACTGAACCCTTGATAAGTTCTGGCTTATTAAACAATTTTGATAAAGGTAATCCAACAAACACCTGTGATCTTGAAAGCAATTGGGAATCAAGATGATTTTATACCAAGTATGATTTCTCTAGGAGATGAATTTGTCCAATTTCTGGAGTTATAATGATTTATCTGGTTAAAAAATAATTCCTTGTTTTGTTTGCATTTAAGGTGTTGTATTCATTGTTTAATTTATTTATTGGTGTTTAAGGTCATTTTCAGCATTTTAGGCTATATCATGACAGCAATATAGATTTTAGCCAATCGTTTATACCAATGTTTCCATTGAATATTTAAATACCCAACAAATCATTTCCACAGTCAATCAATCTGGGTTGTCATTTTCAGTCTCGTTGATGAGACCAGATTAGCCAGATCAACAAGATCCTGATCAAAATGACAGAATATTTATTTACTGGTGCTTAAGGTCACTTTCAGCATCTGTTAATTACATTTAACTTACAAACACCAAACCATTTACCATACCACCTGTACAAATTTGACCAGTTAATTAAATATGGGTAATAGAGTAAACTTCTGTTAATTGAATAAAAAATCTTGTACACATATATAATCTGACAAAGAATTACTCTGACATGCACTAAATTCCCCACATTTAGAAACATTTCGGGGTTCAATACATCCAAAATATGAATTTAATCTAATATACTTTGCTTGTCAGAGCTCAATGAACTCTGTCAAACAATATATAATAGAATAAATGTTCATGTTATAATTACAAGACAGGAAAATGACCCATTTCCTGTTAACTGAATACTCCTGTTAACTGGATATTTTTCTTTGGTAAAGTGACTATTCAATCAACAGGATTCCATTGTATTTGACTGCACATTATAACAATGTTTTGTGCATTGAGTAAAGGGTTAATTCAACTGACCCAGAGTAATAAAATAACTGTTATCTTTTGACAGTAAAAAAATCTTCAAATAGCAAGGATATTTAATGAAACAAATCTGATAATTTTTCTGATATAGTAATAAACTTGAGTATTTATTTTATTACATCTTGTATGCCAGAGCTCAGTGGGCTTGGTCAATCAAGACATACCGTAATAGATTAAATGCTTGGGTTGGAAGTTTTAAGGCTGAATAGGTCTGCAGAGCTTAATCTTTAATGAAAACAGATAATTTGACTGAAATAAAATTTGTTACCTCATCAAATATCAAAAGATTCTGCTTGGGGGATCTGAAGAAGATCTTTGAAGAATGCAGTGGAGCCCACTTAATTGGATATCTCTTAACTGAATAACCCTGTTAAATGAATATAATTTCCAAACACAAAACCATGTACCATACCTCCAGTTCAAATTTAACCTGTTAATTGAATATAGATTATAGAGTAAACTCCAGTTAATTGAATTAAAAATCTTGCAACCTGCCGAGAAATTACCCTGACTCTCCCCAGTTTTCCTTGGTTTATAGATCTATTTGCTTCAGTACATCCAATACAGGCATTTAATCTATTATATTTTGTTTGACAGAGCACATGGAGCTCTGTCAAATAAGATATAATAGAATAAATGCTTAGTTTATCTCCAGAATACAGGAAAGTGACACAATCCCTGTTAATTGAATACTCCTGTTAATTGAAGAATTTTGATTGGCACAGAGCCTATTCAATTAATAGGGTTCCACTGTATTCCTCATATTGCTGTAAGTTAAATTTTGGCTTAGTTTAAACAATATTTTATTTCCTTAATTTGACAGAATATTATGATACATTTCATCAAGATACATAAATGTGAAAGAGGAAAGAGGATTCAGCAACAAGCTATAACTTATGTAAGCTGTCTCCTTTACATGTAGCCCAAAGCTTGACAGGTAGCCCAAATATGAACTCATAGACCTTATTTGAACAAACTTGAATTTGACCCTCACCTCTCTGTCTCTAAAGTATATACTTGCTGGATACCAATTATGAGAAGATTCTAACTGGTGGATCTGAAGAATAAGACTTTTGAAGACGAATTCTCACACTGTCAAGTTAAAATTTGAGTTTCCATGAAGCAGCCAAATATAAACCTAGGCGACTTAATCTGAACTAACTTAAATCTGCCCCCATAAAGGTGCTGTGTTTCAAATATCAAAAGGTTCTGTACGGTAGATCTTAAGATTTTTAAAGAATATTTCTCATACAGAACTAAATTCAAATTTGTACGCCCTATAGGGAGCTCAAATACGAACTCAGGGACTTGGATTGAATAAATTTGAATCTAACCCAAAGTACTGAATATGAAAAATTTGCGCCTGATGAATCTGAAGATATTTTCAAATATTTTTTCTACAATTGTACCAAGTTAAAATTCAAGTTCCCATAAGGAAGCAAATGAAAGTGAAAAAAGATCAGGTGAGGGATGCAGCCTGTATGGTGTGCTAATGGAATTGTTAGCAATTTATATGCCAAATCTAAGATGGCCACTAGCAGCCATGTTTTTCAACGAAATTTGGAAAAATTCAATAGCTCCCACCTAGACATTGCCCCAAAGCCACATGTGAAATTTGGAACTGATCGGTTGAGAGCTGTGGCCTGGAGGGGGTGCTAAATGAATTATGGATGGACAGAGGAACATATGGATGGATGGGCGGACGGAGGATGGATCGGAACCCATCCCAATACCTCATACTTGACCCAATCGATTGAGATGTTTTGGACCCAATCGATTCTACTGGTCCTAAGAATGCTGAATACCATATATAAAAATTCTTTGTTCTGTGCAGAGTGAGAAATATGAGTATTTTAATGTTTTTCTATTTTCAGGTCCTGGGGTTCCCACAGGAGCAAAAAAATTGAATTTCAGGCATAAATCAAGTATCTGTCCCCTAATACTATTGCATACCAAACTTGGTCCAAATGGGCCCACCAGTTCAGAAAGTAGAAATTTTGCGTAGGGTAAAAAATATTGCCCCTCCCAGCATGAACCCAAATATTGCCAGAGAAATTTTCTTTCAACAAACTTGAATGTTGAGCATATAAGGAAGTTTCATACCAAATTTCAAAGCATTCTGACTGGCAGTTTTTGATAACATTTTTTTATGAACTTTGAGGTTTTCAGGCCCTGCCCCCCCCCCCCCCCCCCCCCCCCCCCCCCCCCCCCCCCCCCCCCCCGCAGCCCATCGAGATTAGTTACTTTATTTTTCTGGACAAAGTTGGAAGGTTATGCCCCAAAGATAATTTATGCCTTGTTTGGTTGGTTTGGTCCAGTGGTTTCAAACAAGAAGACTGATATGTAAAGTTGACAGATGACAAGTGATGACAATAGCTCACCCGGACTATCAGTCAGGTGAGCTAATAGAAAGAATATGTGCCATTTTTGAGTTGTTACTACAATACTACAATTATCTCAGGGAGTGACCATAAGGAAAACTTACAGTACGTGGAGAGTGGATTGTAACTAAAGCACCGATGGAGTGGAGTAATCACCCAATGTATCACTTTCAAAGTCTGTACATATGGACAAAAAACACAAGCAATGTTTCAGCCAAGACAAATCTGTAATAATTATTGCTTGGGTGGAGTCTCCATTCTGCGGATGATTTAGTGATAATACTGTCCACGTACTGTATATTTCCTTGTAGTCACTCATAACATAATTCTGGTACCTACTCAAAAACAGTAGTTATCCACTTGCAGTCACTCACAAGATAATTCTGACCAAACAGTATCTACGGTATACCACCCATCTCTAATTGCACAAGGTTATTCTGTTGAGCAATATGATATCCAACTTAGTGGGAGTCATAGTACCAACCAGTGGTTTAGATATATCATGCATGAGGAAGTTCTGATATTCATAGATATTCTGTATTATCATGGCCCTGGAGGGGGGGGGGGGGGGGGGGGGGGGTTACGTGAGTTAAAAAAAAGTTCCGCATGTAGTGACTGTAAATAGTTCAAAATGCATATTGGAGGACAGAATTTTTTTTTTTTTAAAAATGCCTAACTGGCGGGGGCTGGGCAGGACACGAACTTCAACAATTTTCACTGGATAATTGTGGTCATCAAACTTGACCTAGAGACATGTACTGAAAAGAATTGAAATCCGTTAACTTTTGTTTAAGTTATGGCATAAAGAAAGTTCGGACAGACGGACGGATTGACAGACGGAGTGAGCTATGTGCTATATCCCTCCCTTGTGGGAGGGGATAAAAAGTAACAAAGTATGTGATAGAAGCCTAATTTGAAATTTAGAGAAACTAAGTTCGAAAAGCGTTGTGAAAAGGGTTAAATTAATGCCAATATTATTTGAAACCACTATGTACAGCTTCAGTAGACCTTGCCCGAAATGAAAAAAATGAAAGTGTCAATGACACTGTAGCTCAACTTGTGTGTTGTGTTTGATGAAAAGGATAATGTTCAATGTTTATGAAAGGATTATGAAATAAGACAAGAGTTGTGATAATTAGGAATATGTTCATTTATGAAGTCAACCCACGAAGTTACAATGAAATTCCTCAATAAATATGACCTGTAGACTGTGCTAAAGGTTTTCGGGTTTTGGGCTCGGGCAGTCATCACGGTTGACAGATCACGCCCAAATGGGGAAATTCTCATCTAGACATCATAAGGAGTCATCCTACCAAGTTACAATGAAATCCCTCCATATTAAACATGACCTGCAGACTGTGCTAAAAGTTTTTGGGTTTCGGGTTCGGGCTTGGGCAGCCATCACGGTTGACATATCATGCCCAAAAGGGGAAGTTCTCATCTAGGCATTATCTGGTATCATCCTACCAAGTTACAATGAAATCCCTTCATAAATACAACCTGTAGACTGTGCTGAAGGTTTTCTGGCTTCGGGCCCCTGTAGCTGTCACAGTTGACCAATCGTGACCAAAAGGGGAAGTTCTCATCTAGACATTATATGGAGTCATCCTACCAAGTTACAATGAAATCCCTTCATAAATATGACCAGTAGTCTATGCTAAAGGTTTTGGGGCTTTGAGCTCGGGCAGCTATCACGGTTGAATGATCACTACCAAAAGGGGACTTTCTCATCTGACATCATCTGGAAGCATCCTACCAAGTTACTATGAAATCCCTTCATAAATACGACCTGTAGACTGTGCTAAAGGTTTTCGGGCTTTGGGACCCTGTAGCCACCACAGTTGACCAATCGTGATCAAAGGGGACGTTCTCATCGACATTATACTGAGTCATCCTACCAAGTTACAATGAAATCCATTCCTAAATAACACCTGTAGTCTGTGCTAAAGGTTTTCGGGTTTTGAGCTTGGGCAGCCGTAACGGCTGAATGATCGTGACCAAAAGGGGATGTTCGCAGCTAGATATTATCTGGAGTCATCCTACCTAGTTACAATGAAATCCCTTTATAAATATGCCCTGTAGACTGTGCTAAAGGTTTTCGGGCTTCCGGCCCCTGTAGCCATCACAGTTGACCAATCGCAACCAAAAAGGGACGTTCTCATCTAGACATTATATGGAGTCATCCTAACAAGTTACAATGAAATCACTCAATAAACACGACCTGCAGACTGTGCTAAAGGTTTTCGGGCTTCCGGCCCCTGTAGCCATCACAGTTGACCAATCGCAACCAAAAAGGGACGTTCTCATCTAGACATTATATGGAGTCATCCTAACAAGTTACAATGAAATCACTCCATAAATACGACCTGCAGACTGTGCTAAAGGTTTTCAGGTTTTGGGCTTGGGCAGTCATCGCAGTTGACAGATCACAACCAAATGGGGAAGTTCTCATCTAAACATCATACAGAGTCATCCTACCAAGTTACAATGAAATTCCTCAAAAAATTTGATCTGAAGACTGTGCTAAAGGTTTTGGTGTTTTGGGCTCGGGTAGTTGTGACGGTTGACAGATTGTGACCAAATGGGGAAGTTCTCATCCAGACATCATAAGGAGTCATCCTACCAAGTTACAATGAAATCCCTCCATATTAAATATGACCTGCAGACTGTGCTAAAAGTTTTTGAGTTTCGGGCTTGGGCAGCCATCACGGTCGACAGATCATGACCAAAAGGGGACGTTCTCATCTAGATATTATATACAGAGGCATCCTACCAAGTTACAATGAAATCCCTTCATAAATATGACCTGTAGACTGTGCTAATGGTTTTCGGGTTCTGGGCTCAGGCAACCATCACGGTTGACCGATCGCGACCAAAAGGGGACGTTCTCATCTAGACATGACCCCAAACCTGCATAAGAAATTTTGTGATGATCGGATTAGAAATACGGGGTGTAGCCTGTGCTAAAGGAAAATGTAAACAGACCCACAGACTTACAGACTCACAGACTTCCGCACGCGTGATGGCAATAGCTTATCTTGACTTTGTCAAGTTAAGCTAATAATTGCCATATCACTCACTATGTGAAAATGTACACTCATTAAGGTTGTGCAATGCACAGGGTTAGTGGCATAATAGAGATGATCTTATTTATAACTAGAAAAAAAAGAGTGACTAACCCTGTGCATTGCAGAGTTAGTTGGTAAACTTACATACAGATTAAACATAGGTATTGCACAGAATTAGCTGGCAGGCTGCCATATCACACACTACATGAAAATATGCACTAAGGATGTAAATATACACAGGGGTAGTTGGATTCTATTACAAATTATTGGAGAGTGCCTGTAGGCACTCTCCAATAATTTGCAATAAAACAAAGTTTCAATAACAAATTCAGACCACCAAAAATAATGTAGCCCTCAACCAGTTGAGTATCAAATTATGTGAAAAGGCATGAGAAGTTCAAGTAAAATTTAAACTAGTAGATCTTCAGACTCACCTGTAGTAAGGGCTGAATATTTATTTATTTTTTTTGTGGTGTTTAAGGTCACATACTTATGCACAATGGCTAATCATGACCATGACAGTTTTACGGGTGTAGAAAGCCGGATTACCCAGACAGAACCACCAACCATCGACAAGCAACTGTCAGCTCCTCAACATTCTAACTCTGTTCAAGCTCCGCTCAAGCAGGGTTACAGTGGTTGAAGACATGTGCACCATCGACGTGCAGAACGCCTTAGTACACAGCGTCATTGTGCCCCCATGTAGGCAACCAGGATAAAGTGCCTTGCCCAAGGACACAAGGCGGGTCGTCCCAGAGGGGGATCAAACTCAGGACCTCTAGCATAGAAGTCCAACAGTCTACCACTGAGCTGAAATATGGCTTGTACTCTCAACATGTTCACATGCAAAACATAATAGAAATGACCTCCGACAGCCTGTCTCAACAACGTGTTACAGTATTTCATCAGCAAAAACACACATATATCAATCAACTTTCATCAAAAGGAAGTATGTGATGACAATTAAAATGTTTAAGATTAAGATGACAAAACTAAACAATTTCAAGCACAAATCAGTTTAAAAAAGATTTGCACATAAAAATCTTTGTTCAAAGAATATTTTTAGAGCCAAGCTCTGAATTACAACAAATAGTCTGAAAGACCCAAAATATAGAGCAAAATATTTTTCAAGTCTGCCCAATTTTTTAGCTGTAGTTTCCTGTAGAACATGCTTATGTCAAGCTCAAAGGTGTATGTTTAGTATGTACACCAAATTTGTTTCATCAAATTATCTTTTCTTCATTTTTAAAATGACTAACACAAACACTTTGTTCCATTGATGAAAGAAATACCCTGCTGACCGATAATGTGTGCCTTTCCATATAGAAAAGATGAGCTTTCCTATTTCAAGAAACATTAAAAATATATAATCAAAATCAATAATCTCTATCATTTATTAAATAAATACCTTTACCTTACATGATCCTCAAAAATCTATTACTATTACAATAACATGTGATTGCCTGGATCTTGATAAAATATAGTGAAAAGCTGACCATTACTTTTCCAGGAGCGGCACTTCATTATCACACCAACATCAGTGACTAGCAGCCCTTCAGTCATTGGTGGCCCAAAGCTCTGTAGAGGATCTCCAATGACTCTTGGGCAGCTAATCATTGATGGAGGACTTATAACAAAGGGTCATGCCTCAGAAAATCATGTTATCACTTTTTCACGAGACCCAGATAATCACATTGTGAATATGTTGGAGAATATCATCAAAGACACAAATAATCTTCTGTATTGTTCACTGAACGCCAAATATATCCTTCACTTTGGAAGATGAGAAGCCTTGAGATTTTAAGTAATAATTTTGTTCAAATCTCATATACAATGTTTCAAGATGTATACAGAAGTTCATGTACAACACAACAAACTATTTATTTATTGGCGTTTAAGGTCACATATTTCTGCACAATGGCTAATCATGACCGCAACATGGAGGTATAGTCAAGTTTAGTTAACCATTCATACCAATGTTGCCCATTTTAGAGGACTTCCACTCCAAGCATTGGTGACTGCCTGTTTTACCAGTGAAAGAACAGGGCTTGTTTACCACAGTAAACAAGCACTGCTTCACTTCCACCATGGTCCCACAGGGGAAGGTGACAAATTAACGAATGGGCATTGAATAATGCTGGGTAATAATGACTATTTTTAGGCATTAAGAGAATTTCCATAATCTTTTTTGAAGCTGTTATACTTTCTGATCATCAGCATAAACTTCTATTAACCCTCACATAGTGATCATAATTGGCCGGTGCCATTCAAATTTGATCATCTTTCTGATTCTTGCCTTAAAAACATAGCTTATGACTACCTCACTGGAACAAGCTATTTGAGTTTGTTCAAATGAGGGTTCCCAAGCTATGATTTTAAAGCAAAAAGGAGAAAAAGTTTAGTTCACAAATTGTTTTTGCGAATGTTGTCAACTCTTCATCTTAGGTAAAAGGTTAATGTGTTTGTTTTATTTTATGGGGTTTAATGACACTTTCAACAGCATGGGTCATATCATGATGGGCAGTTTTAAGGATGGAGGAAGCCGGAGTACCCAGAGAGAACCACTGAGCACTCAGCAGTGGTGAGCAACTGCCAGACTCCCCAACTTACTAACTCTCTGCACAAGCAGGATTAGCAGTGGTTGAAAACGTGCACCATTTACATGCAGTACGCCTTGGTATATAGTACCACCAGGTCCCCATATGGGTAAGCAGTATTAAGGACACAATGCAGTTACTGCTGGTCAGTGTCAAACCAAGGACCTTTCAGTCTGAAGTCCAATGGTCTGACCACTTAGCCACCATGCTCTTGGGGTTAACGTGGAGGTTATACCCCGTGACTTGTTAATAGTCCATAACATATGGTAAACTTTTTTTATTTCTGTTTTCAAGAAATAACTGTCGACACAGCATTGCTGCAGGTATGACAAGATTGTTACATTAGTGAGCCACAAGGAATTTTTCAAGACAAAAAAGATGCAAATCATGAAAAAGTATTTGTTGGTTTTCACATTAGTAATGTGATGAATTCAACTGATTTGTCGTGTAAAAGGTTAAAAATAACAACAAAAATCTCTGAATATATTTATAAATTCCATATACTGTTTCATGAGTATATAGTCCAATTTGTTGAATGATCCGAGTATGTCAAAGCAATGTGTATTTCAATGAAAAATAATTCCAAATATTTTTCCCTAACACAATTGGGAGACAAACCAAAAAGTATTTAATTCTACCATAATTTTAAGCAGCAGATTTTTCCCATAGTGCAACTGTAAATTTAACGAAAGCAGCTGAATTGAATTGGTTAAATTGCTAGTTGGATTATGAGAAAAAAATTTACGGCTTGAAAATGAAATTTTGAAGTCAGTGTGCCGAGGGCTATGATGATTTGTAGATGTTTGTGTGCTTTTTCTTAATCACAAGTTTCTGTCAACCAAGGTTATGGTTGAGATATATTGTTGTTACATAGGATGCAATCCCTCAAGTGTGGTGTGCAAACACTGAAGCTTTAAAGTAGCTGATGAAACATATATCACATCTATTTGTGAATACCTTAACCAAATAATATAATAAAATAAAAAATTCTGGACACAAGCATAATAATGGTATTCAACATATGGCAGTTGTCTAAACAAAGCTCTTTCCAGAAAGGAATTCTTGGTTAGATTATTTTAATTACTGCAAGAAATATATGCAGTTTTTGTTTACACAAACAATTTTTGGCAATTAGCCTTAAGAACTCTGACATCAATAACTGTTAGAGTGCTGAATTATTTTTGGTCAACAAAATGTGCTCACTTGTCTTTGATTGGTTACAATTTATGGGAGAGAGCCTAGTGGCACTCTCCCATAAATTGTAACAAGACAAATCCACACAGACATAATAGTTTCACATCAAAGATGCACATGTAACATGAAGCACATCGAAAGAATATGAAGCCATTAAGTGCTGTACATGTTATTATTATTATTTATTAGGGTTTAACGACACATTAACATCCAAGGTCATATCATGTCGGTGACAGTTTTATGGGTGGATGAAGCCAGAGTACTCGGAGATAACCACCAAGCAACAATGAGCAGCTGCCACCTCCCCAACATCATAACTTTTGCACTGCAGCACAGGTAGGGTTAGATTGGTTGAAGACATGAGCACCATCGACGTGCAGTACGCCTTAACACATGCCGTTATTCTGCCCCCATGTGGACAATCGGAGTGAAGTGCCTTGCCCATGGACACACCGTGGGAGTCCGAATCGATCGCTCAGATGGTCACCCATCCAAGGACTAACCAGGCTCGACGTTGCTTAACTTCGGTGATCTGACGAGAACCGGTTACCGCAATGCCACTGCACCCGCTGCTGCACATGTGCTTGGAATAAAGACCAGATATGGGCTTCCGGCCCTCACCCAGTTAAAGCTTTCCATTCAATGATGAAACTTGTCCTGCAAGCAACCAAATATTAAAAAATGAGCTCTGCCAAACAAAATATTACTGGTTTTATTCATAATTGCACAGCAGTAAAAATGCTGTTGCTACAAATATTGGTATTTGATTTCATATTGCAAGGATTTGAACAGCAGATGTACTTGATAAGTAACAGGACAATCGGAGAAATACATTCACAGAAGGATGAGTATTTTGTTTGTTTGGGTTTTAATAACACTTTCGGCAACCAGGAACATATCATATCAGTTTTATGGAAGGAGGAAACATGAGTACCCAAAGAGAACCACAGCTACTGTCAGTCTCTCCAACTTACTAGCCTGGCAAAAGCAGACTTAGCAGTGGTTGAAGGCAAGTGTATCATCAATGTGCAATATGCCTTAGTACACTGAGCCACTCTGTCCTCACATGGGCAATCAGGATTAACTGTCTTGCTCTAGGACACAGATAGCATGGATCAGGATCGAATCAACTGCCTTTCGGTTTAACAGTTTACCTGCTGCTGGCGGCTTTTCCTCATAAAGGTATAATCCCAGCTCTTGAAAATAGAATATATTCATACAAATTTGAGAAGTCTTCTTATCAATCATTTCTTGATGAGAGACTCTTTTTCATCAAATCAAGCCATGGCTGCTCAAAAGCAGCCATGACTTGATTTTATGAGAAATTAAAGAAAATACCGGTTAAGCGTTAAAGTCCATCAGTATTGATTTTATCACTGCTGATGAAAATATTCAGCATGATCCCCTTCCAAAAATATATTTACAATATTCTAACCTAATCTTGTACACTTTGGCATTAGATTACTCAGATGATGTGCCACAATTGGAAGCATGGTGGCTCAGTGGTAGACTGTTGGACTTTTATGCCAGAGGTCCCGAGTTCGATCCCCGTCTGGAACGACCCGCATTGTGTCCTTGGAAAAGGCACTTTATCTCGGTTGCCTACATGGGGGCACGATGACGCAGTGTACTAAGGTGTACTGCATGTCAATGGTGCACATGTCTTCAACCACTGTAACCCTGCTTGAGCGGAGCTTGAACAGAGTCAGAATGCTGAGAAGCTGACAGTTGCTCGCCGATGGTCGGTGGTTCTCTCCAGGTACTCTGGCTTCCTCCACACGTAAAACTGTCAAGGTCACGATAAGCCATTGTGCATAAGTATGTGATCTTAAACACCAATAAAAAATAATAATAATGTTGTATCACAAGACAAAACTTTACCATAATCCTTAAGGGCCTGGACATTTTTATACATTTTCGCAATACTTTGAAAGTCTACCACCTGTGGCTTTGAAGTTGTTTCCAGTCAAGTCCTGGCTTCCTACAGAGGCAGCCAAGACTTGTCTAGAAACAACTGACTAGGTACTTATAAAACAAGTTTTGAGTTTACCCAAACAATGCATGTTGGGGCACCTTTTCTTTTTCATCAAAAAAGTTATTAAAGCTATAATTAGGCCCTGAAGGGATAAAGAACATAAAATGTCTTAGTTACTTAGTATTTTTTTTATTTATTAGTGTTTAAGGTTACTTTTTTAGCACCTATGGCAAAATAATTGCAACAAAACGCATATAAAGTCAAGGTTAGACAATAGTTTATACATAGGTTGCTCACTTTAGAGAACCCCAGGCATTGATTGGTTACCATGTCCTATTATACCAGTAAAACAGAACTTGTTTACCACAATAAACAAGCACTGCTACACTTCTCAGGGTTCCCACAGGGCAGTCAATTGAATGGTCCAAGTTTTTGTGAACTGATTGTTCCCCAAACCTTCTGTATGATTTCCTGACAGTCTAGCCTAAAGTTAGAAACATCATAAACTGAATGAGACTAGAGAATGTGATGAATAATTATTGACAATATAATTCACAATGAGTTGTACTGATGCAAGAAATGAAAGTCTCATTGAACAATATTGAATAGTTTGAAATGAATTGCTCCCAAATGAGATGCAAGATTATTTTGTTCATAATTATTTGTTACAATTTATTTGAGAATGGCTATTGAATGATCCAGTAAATTGCTACAAAACAAGTTCATGTAAACATTTTAGAATACTTCTGAGCAAAGCCATTAACCCTTGATTGCCTGTTTCAGACTTTTACGACCTCAGAACAGGTGTTCTTAAAATGCCATCATGTGTAGGTCCTGCTGACAATAAACAAATTACATAGGCAGTGGTTTCCAGTCAAGAAATCACTGTTAAGCCACTGGACATGTACAGGCTGTGGTCAGGTGTGAATTCAGGACAACTGTCTTGGCCCTTAAGGGTTAAAGTGCCATTCAGCACTCTTCAATAGAACCATGGTAGTGAACTCTACCACTCATTCAATCAACCTCCTGCAGATGCTGAAATAATAAAAGTTCAAGCTCTAAATGTTTCCCTCAATGCAACTAAGAATTTAACTAATTCAGACTGGTTTGACAGAGCTCAAACAGTTCTGTCAAACAAGATTTAATTGGTTAGATTACCAGCTGCAGTATGGGAAAAAAATGTAATTGAAATTTTGTATTTTGACTTCAGTGTGCAGGGAGTTAAGTCTTCATAATCTTCTGTACATCATATTCAAATAGATTTGTTTTGTTTTATTTCACTGGAAATCTCTCTCCAGCAAACTGAAACAAACCAATTCTGACCATTAAAATTACTCTAGTACATCAACAGCTCAAGTAACAATATGATAAACATATCTGCATCTCTCATAACACTCAACATAGTATATAACATAAATTTTAATTGTGGAGACTGAAAAACAAAAAAAAGTGACACTGTGATTCCAGAAGTGTTAATGTAAGGCATATTAAAAAAAATGTTTGTTTCTCAGGCAATTTTCCTCATTTTTGTGACAAGGGAGGAACATTTATTTTTCTTAAAAACCCATAAAACCGTTTTGAAAACAAATTGGAATTATCTTAGGAATTCAACTCTCTGCACTTTAGATGAAAAACCATTTTCAGCAACAAAAGCTTCCTTTTTCAACTGGATCCTGTTGACAAGAGCTCACTCCGTGAGATTTGTCAAACAATATAACTGGTTAAATTTTTACTCCTATGAGAGCAAAATAGTATCAACAAGGTGCAATGCCATGGGTATTCGCACACCAAGGTGAAAAATGTGGAAAAAGGCCCATAACACTAGAAAAAAATGGACAAAACCTGTTACTTGTGAATATCCTTTCCCCAGTGGTGGTGTATCAGTATACCAAATATCATTTAAATCCAACATCAACTAACTGAGATATGCAGGTCCAAAGTTGTTATGGCCAGATGGATGAACTAACAGATGGACGAATGGACAAACGAACGGAGGGACCCCATTTCTATATCCCCTGCAAACTTCATTTTGACAGATGATAACAAAGATATTTATGTTAAATTATCAGTCTCCTAGGGGTTAAAATGTTTATTGCTTGAAATCGTTAATGTCATTGACCAGCAGTTTTTCACATGTCACAGTTGTCATCTAATTTATTAATTATCAGCATTTTTCAAAGACTTAGTTTCAGTCTGTGTTGTGGTTTAAGTACAGTGAAACCCTGTTGATTGAATAGTTCGATTGCCAGAGGACATTATTCAGTTATTGGGAATATTCAATTAACATGAATCTGGTCAGTTTCCTATTCAATTAACATGAACCTGGTCAGTTTCCTGCATTCTGGTGATAACCTGAATGTTTAATCTTAGTATATATTGTTTGATAGTGGTCTTTGAGCTCTGTTAAACAAGATATAAGATTAAATGCCTATATTGGCTGTTTTGAGGCCATATAGATGAATAAATAGAGAATTCAGTGGCTGCCAGAGTACTTCTTTGATATTTCACAAGATTTTTTATTCAATTGACCAGTTTACTCTATAAAGTATATCCAATTAACAGGTCAAATATGTACTGGGGGTATGCTAAATGGTTTATATTTTTTAAATATCTGCAAACAACAAGGGTCTTCAATTAAGAGATATCCAATTAAGTGGACCCACTACTCATCAGCTGCAGAAACAAAATTTTTGGTGGAATGAAAATTAACTCAATAATAAAAAATATTAATGACATCAAATTTCAATGACAAAGGTGGCTCCTGAGAAACAAGATTTTTTGTAATGGCCCAAATATTCAAGATAAAAAGTGAGCTATCAGCTGCATCACTTTGAGATCTTGCACATTTTCTTTGACTATGCCATGAGAACTAAATTCATTGATATATCAATCACCAACATCAGCATCTCTGTCCCCTATCAAAAATAAGAACTGGAAAGCCATTGCCAGAAAGAAAGTTCCGAGTAAATCACCAAAGGCTGTTAAGTATGGAATAGCGACATTGTCAGGATCATCTCCCTTTTTCCAAATGAATGGAACAATCCAGCAAGCAAGGTACAACAAGATAAATACCTGAAATTGAAAATTTAGCATTTTACAATAAAACCAGTGTTATTATTTAATATGAAAGACCACCTTATTTTTAATTATGTAATAGAATACCACAATTTATATGTATGGTGAAATATTTGTAGTTTTGCTGGTGTTCTGTGAATTATAAGAGTAGAGAGTCTAATTTCACAGGACACCAGTATAACTGTACTATTATTTTACCAAACACCACGAAGGTATGGTACCAATTGTAAGCCAACCAGAGCACCATCCTATAAACTATACCAGGGTTCCTGCAGGCAAGGACTGAAAAAATTCAAGGCTATTCAAGACCATTTCTTGATATATTTCAGCATTTTTCAAGGCCCTACAATAGTCAAGTTCAAAGATTTTTACGGCCCTAACTTCATTAGTCCTAACTAGGATCTCTGGCCATTAACCCCTCTTGACACATTTTCCAGAATTTCATGCAGGAAATACTTTTTCTAAATCTTGAAAAAAATGGCTTCTGAGTTTTGAACCCTTGTTTAAATAAAATTCTATTTCTGAATGTTTAAAAATATTTAACTGGTTGAGTGCTAGAAGCCACTATCATGGCTCTGCTGAAAAGTGCTGAAAGCCACTTTAGTGGCTTTACTCTGTTATACACTAGTTTGTTGTTGGCTCAGCACTCGAAAAAAATCTTAATATAAATTAGTTTGGTTACAATTCATTGGAGAGTGCCAACTGGCACTCTCTAATGAATTGTAACAAAACAATTATTTTTGAACAGTATATTGATAAACTAAGTCTCCTCCTGCTGGTAACGTAGTGTCTTTGAAAAAAAATACTTGTATTACAAATCACCACAGAAAATTAATTTAGCACTCTACCAGTTGAGGACAATTTGTGTAGCATGGTGTTGTGCCAAACATTGCACTGTTTAACAACGTAATTCAAGGCCAAAAAGAAAGCACTCTCTCTTTGTTGGTGCATTTAGGCATGTTTTATCAGGTTTGGAATCGAGGGTTAAATTGAATCTTCAAGTTGTCCCTAGTTTATAGTGAAATAAATCATCAAGTAAATCAGGTTTGGTCCAAGCTCATGGCTCAGTTCAGACCTGTTTTGTAATTTCCAGATAAAATGGAGACAAGTTGGAGATCTTCAATTTAATACATACCTTTCAGTTAAAAACATGAATTTATGGAAAAAATTAGTGAAATGAATTATCCCAACAGTTGACGTTTATAAGGATTTATCTTCACAATCAAAGATAAATGCTGCTTCCTGGTTTAGAGGTTATAATGCTGTGAAATGTTTGGCTCCTTCTTCAGATAGCTGATCATTGAAAGTAAATAGAAAGATGGTAGATTTTGTCAAAAAATTAAAAAAAAAGAAAAAGAAACAAATTTTGCTACAATCTTTGACGAATTTAGGAATGATACAACTCATAACATCAATGTTCACAATTAGGTATTTACTTGAGAATAGAGGCTTAAAGTAATTAATACTGAAATGTACTGTTTTTCAAACTGCTACATCAAGTTTATGGTAAGGCCTATTAAAAAAAAAATTCTTGTTTCTCCGGCAAATTTCCCTTCATTTTACGTGAGAGAGGCTTTTTTTTCTTTGTTAATGCACAAAACAGATGCTGAAAAAGTTGGAATTATTAATATAACTCCTTACAATATTCTGTGGAAAAACCAAAGTTTTCAGCAGTGAAAATTTTCCATACTGCAGATTCAAATTTAACCAACTCTATCCTGTTTGACAGAGCTCAGTGAGCTCTGTCAAACAAGATATAGTTGGTTAAATTTTCAGTCCTTCAAGTACAAAATAGCATCAAAGAAGAGATTTCGAGGTGAAAAAAAGTGATGAGGCAGATTTTCAATTATGAGGGTGGTACCTGAGAAACAAAATTTCTTTTTTGTTAGCCTAAGTTGTTTATTTTTCACTTGTTCTAAGGGTAAGAACTATCAAACACCAGTAATAAAAAGGAAAATCTACTCTCAACAAGTGAATATCAACATAATTTCATTTATGGGGACAAAAAACCCTACACATTTTCATTTGTGGTTTTTCTCCTCCAGAAAATGAAAAAAATTATAGTAATTTATATATTTTTTATACTTACCAATGACCCAGACTTAGCTGGTGCTCTTAAAAATTCAGGGCCAAACACAAATTTTGCCCCCCAATCCCCAAAATTTGCATCAAAATCCAAAAAATCCATGTCCTGTATCAGGGACCAGCCTAGGGGGGAATTTTAGGGAGACTTGAAGTCTCCCTCCAGAAAAAATAGGGAGACTGCAGAGTCATGTAGGGAGACTTCATAGGCAAGTGGGGAAAATTAAGAATATTCATGTACCACCCCCGCCACCCCTTCATATTTTCAATTTATGGTCCTCCATTAACGTACAAATAATCCAGGTCCAGTTGTCTATGATGCATCTGTGCCAGGTTAAAAAATCACAATGTAATTATTGACTGAAAATCCCCCACTCCTTCATGACCCCTCACCTCTTCTTCGTGCCAATCCCCCATCACCCTCCTGTGGTTGCCTTTCAACAAAGTCTACTAAGCTAATAATTTCCTAAGTCTGAAAGTGTGAACAGGACCAGATGTAAGAAGGTTGCTTGGGAGGTACTTTGTTAGTTAATAAACAAAATACATTCTGGGGTCGAGTATTTTGTAAAAGAAATGTCATTCCGCATCATTTTTATGGCATTCCAGTGTCATGCCGCGTCATTTCATGTCATTCCGATGTTTAGGAGGACCCTTTTTCAAGATCGTCCACATGCACACTTCTGTCCTGTACAAAGCTTTTCTTGACATCACTAAAGCTTTTTTTCATGTGTTTCAATTCCATTCGTGTTTTTCTGGGAATAGACAGCCCAACAGTTAACAGTCGTCAGCAAATCGAAATGAAAATAATGTGTTATAAAATACGTCCGTTGTGTATACATTTTCGGCATCCTAAGCGACGTAACCTACTTTCAAACTGGGTTGTTTGTTGAGTCGCGTAAGTCACCTATTTTCGTTTCGACACTTGAAGCTCCGACTGGAACGCAACAAAATAGAAATAAAAAAATCCGCCAAAAGCGACAATGGACAATTGCTTGTCGTGTGATTTCAAATAAATGGACGTTTATTTGACGAATTAAAATGGCCATTTATCACACTTGAGCACATTCGATTTTTGAAAATACTCGTTTTCATGTAAACCTCGCATCACTCAGTTCAGCCTTTTCTCATTTTGTCCAATTTTTAGAGGGCGACTTGTAATCGCCCCGACTATTTTTCTAGGCGACTTTGGGCTTAGAAGGGCGACTTAATCGCCCTAGTCGCCCTCACGGCTGGTCCCTGTCCTGTATGGTCCTCCATACTTTTGTCCACTGCGCATGCGCAGTGTCAAGGAGGTACCAAAATTGGCGCCAAATCTTCATTCTTACAACCAGTGTTTGGTAAATGTGTCCATGTATAAGTCGCACTTTTTTACCTGAAATGTTATGTCAAAATCGGGGGTGCGTCTTATACATGGGTACGACTTGTTTCAGAGAATTTTCAGGGGACTGACTTCTTCGAACAAACGTTGTTCCTACCGTTTGTCAATTGTATAACAGATAGTACAATCGTATGGTTTTGACTGAGTGCAGATTCACCAAAATTATTTTCATTTTATTTCAGTTTAAATTCCTCAGAAAAAAATAAAGTATTACGTGTGTTTTCTGTTACTTTTATCCATAAATAATAATAAAGAAATATTCTATTTAGTCGTCGTTGTTCAATCGGCCCATGTGTTTACATCAGTGCGTGTACCGGAAATCAACGGGTTTGTGGGGCCAATATGGATGAAACCAAAAAAAAAATTACAAAATCATCAAAATAACTAAAAAATAAATAATAACACATTAAATGTATGCCAGCAATACCTGGAGAGAAGTATTTATTTATTCCATGAACCCAATTCACTGATGTGTAATGTCCGGTTATAAATTACACACACGTGCACCAGGTAAAGTTAGTTTCAATAGCACCAACAATGCTTAAGTGGGACAACAATTTGAAAACAATTTGCGCTGTAACCTGCGCATTTGTTGTATTTTTATTGGTTTTTCCAGAGCGTTCCGGAAAAAACAACTTAATCACAACAACTGCGCAGGTTACGGCACAAATGGCATTCTGATTCTGAAACTTTCAAGTTTCAGTCACAAACGAGCGTTGGATTTTCTTGACAGGGATGAAGACATTGGGGTGATAAACAAACAATGAAAAACAAATAAATGCGAGTATGTTTTAAATCTTTAATAATTTTCCTTTATTCTTTTATCTTATTCACCACATGGTAACTCTTGAAAACTTACCTATTTCCGTTGCATCCCAAACTGCCCCAAATTGGCAAAACGTAACTTGCAACTAATTCTTTTTGACTGCATATATTTAAAAATGGGGGTGCGACTTATACATGGGCTTTAGGCAAAAGGGAGGAATTCCAAGTGTGAGTTTGGGGTGCGACTTATACACGGGGGCGACTTATACACAGACATATACGGTATATGATCAGCGGGGAGGTATGAGTTCCCAACTCATGGGAGGGCCATCCCCGTCTGGGTCATTAGTAAGTATAAAAAATATATAAATTACTATAAATTTTTTCATATTTTTATACTGTACCAATGACCCAGACTTAGCTGAATAGAAAAAAGGCTGGAGGGCATAAGACATAAAGGAAAATCCAATAGGCTAAATTATATATAAACAGAATTATCCCCTCAAGGAGAAAAGGAGAAACAGGATTTGCATATATCTTTCTTGTTTATACAAAATAAGAAAGACATGTTACCAATCCGTAATTGAGCACAATAACAACAATGATCTCTATTAACATCCAGTATAACCCATTATACTAATTTTTTAAAGGAAAGCCAATAAATAAAGATAGTCCAGAGAATGAGACTCTTTATACTCATTTAAAAGTGTCTGAGGATTTAATATTAACGCTCGTATGACACGTGACATATACAAATGCTTCACACCGAGCTACACTTTAAAAATATTACATAAATGAGATGAACATTAGCTTTACACTTTAAAAACCATCCCAGCACCGACTGGGAATTACTGACTCCAGAGGAGGTATTCCCTTGCTTTTCACTATAATGCAGGTGATATAAGGGAACACCATCCCCCCCCCCCCCCCCCCCCCCTCTGCCCCTTCCCCTTGCTCTGGGTCAATCACCCCAGAACGAAGAGGGCAGCAGGACAGAGTCACTGCTGGAACAGAAAGCCTGCATAACTATAGTTGCAACTGTTTAGTGGACAACATTCTGAGCAACAGATAACGGACCTAAACAACGCAGGTTGCCAGAAATAGACTCAATATTTCTAAGGCAAAAATTTGTGAACGTAGAAGGCTGAGACCAGTATGCAGCATTCAGCAAATCGGTAATAACAATACTATTAGCATAAGCCCCAAGATGTAGACAGCGCCCTTACTTCATGCGCTGAAATCCTGAGCACAGACTGCTGAGTAGAAGATAATTTTTCATAAGCAGTACGAATAGTCAATTGAATCTACCTTGAAACAGAATGGACCGTGATGTCCCTTCTATTAGGCAGCCGAGACAAAAAGAAACGTTTTCGTCCCTTTCTGATAAACTCAGAGCTACGTTTTTAAATACGCATAGCTCTAACTGGACATAGTAAAGGCCTAGGGCCATCTGAGGACGGAAGAGCCTTAATAGCAATAGGCTCAGGGTACTTATTTGGAGCCTGATTCTTAGCCAAAAATCCAACATTAGTAGTCAAAGTAATAGTATTACCAACACTACGATAGTGAGAATCATCAACAGATAAAGCATGAAGCTCACTAACTCTTCTAGCAGAAGAGAAGGCTAAGAGAAAAGCTGTCTTATAAGATAAGTATTTGAAGTCTACCGTGTCAAGGGGTTCAAATGGCGCCTCTTTTAGCTTCAGAAGAACCCAAGCTAAATTCCATTTAGGAATTAACCTAAGGGTTCTAGGTCTATTTATCGAAAAGTTTTTAACTAACTTAGATAAAGAGACGTTAGATCCAATTTGTAAGCTATCATGATGAGCATAAGTATCCGATAGCATAGACCTATAACCCTTAATAGTAATTGGCTGCAGTTTGATCTCGTCAAACAAGTAGACCAAAAAATTAGCAATGTCTGGAATGGAGGGATCATAAATATCAATAGAATGATCCCTACACTAACCAGAGAAAACCTTCCACTTAGCAGCATAATTTAGCGAGGAGGAGGTCCTCCTAGTTAGAAATTGTATCCACTGCTCGTCCTGTAAAATGCTTGCCATGCAAGTAAGACCGCACAACGGAAATACATGAAGGTTGAGACCTTGTGGGTTGTGATGCAGTGTGCGCGATTTCCCCTGCGAAAGAAGGTCCTCCCATGGAGGAAGCTTCCGAGGAATGTCCCATAACAGACACCTGAGTAGATTTATCCATGGTCTCTGGGGTGACAGAGATGCTACCAACAGAATCTTGCAGTGAGATTGCTTGATTTTTAGCAATATCTGTTGAATCAACGGAGCTGGAGGATACGCGTATCCTATAATTCCATCCCAAGAGATCGAGAGAGCATCTACTGCGAACGCTCGAGGATCTGGGCATGGCGTCTGCAACTGATTTTTGAGATGTATCGCAAACAAGTCTATCATCGGACGATCCCATTGGTAGCAGATCTGAATGAATACTCGTTTGTTGAGAGTCCATTCTGATGGCAACATACAACCTTTCCGAGAAAAGGGAGTCCGCTAGAACGTTCAGACGACCTGGAATATGACGGACCGACAGAAGAACCTGATGCTCTAGGACAAACAGAAGGATTCTCTCCGTTAAGTTGAACAACGGAATGGAATGAGTGCCTCCCTGGTTCCGAATGCACGCTACTACTGTCGAATTGTCGGACAGAATTTGAACATGTGAATTCTGAATAATGTTCATCCAATGACGTAGCGCAAGCCAAATTGACATCATTTCTTTTTTATGTGCTTGTTCAGGAATTGCAGATCCCAAAGACCCTGGCACCTCAAATCTGTTGGGCTCAAAGTCGCGCCCCAACCTGTTTGACTCGTATCCGCCATAATCGTAAAAACTGGATCCGGCAGTTGCAGTGGCACTCCCTGAGTTAACCACTGAATATCTGCCCAAGTCTGAATTACTTGGTTTGACAAGACGATGTTCGTTTCGAGCGAATGAATCTTCACACTCCAATTCTGAGTAAAAAATATCTGGAGTGGACGAGTGTGCAGGCGCCCCATCGGAATAAGATCCACGGCGGCTCTGCACAAACCTATCAGTTGCATGAATTCTCTCGCTGTTACTACATCTGAGTGAAGATAAAAGTGAGCGTAACAACTGACTAATTTCGCTCTGGGTAACGGCAGACGAACCAGATTGTTGTGCGTTTGAAGCTCATTCCCAAGTGAATCAATGACTCGGACAGAACTAGATCCGACTTCTTTTCGTTTACTATGAAACTGAGACGTCAGAGCAGCTGAAGCAGACTATGAACATTGTTCTGAAGCATTAATCTGTCGCCGTACCTCTGAAGAATGTCGTCCAAGTAGGACGACGTTACCGCAGACGAATGAGCTCGGAAATGAGTCATTACCAAGTTCATTATTCGAGTGAAGACTCAGAGCACTAGATTCAGACCAAAGCACATTGCTCGGAACTGATAAATGACTCCTAGGACAGCGAAGCGAAGGTACTTTCTGAACACCGGATGTACCATGACGTGAAAATACACATCCTTGAGATCTATGCTCGCAGCATAATCGTTCACTCGAATGCTCGCTCTCACCAATCAAATGGTCTCCTTATAAAATTTCGGAGCCACGATCAGCTTTTTTATCCAGCTTAGATCTATAACTGGATGGAACGAGCCATCTGGTTTTGGTACCAGGAACAGGTGACTGCAGAAACCGGGAGATTCCTGGTTTTCTACGACCTCTATTGCGTTCTTCTCCAGAAGAGATTGCACCTCTGATAGAAGTGAATCTCTCTTCTGAAGGTTTGATGGAAGCGGAGTCCATTGTGGACTTCATGTTAAGGGAGGTTTTTCTCTGAAGGACAGTTTTAGACCTTCCGAAATAACCCTCTGAACCCATCGGTCGTCCGTAATTGACAACCAATTGGTTAAGAATCTTGACAGCCTTCCACCCACTGGAGCGCAAAAGAGGTTCTGACTATCACCTCCTGGACCTGCGAGGCTTGCGGGAGGAGAAACTACGTCCTCCCCGACCCACACCTCAACCAGTCGACCTAGGGGCATCTGACCGGTTGTCTCAGCCAGCACTATGTCCCCTACCTGAGTCGCTACTCTGACGGTCTCTGGCCGAATAAGTCTGTGTCCAGTGATGCTATCAGTCTCTTATCTGGTATCACAGCTCTCTGGTCCGGAGGAACAACTTCTGGAAGGTGTTGCGGGATGAAATCTATGGCCACCTTATGTTGTTCTAGAAGGGAAAAATCCAGCTCCGCTGATTCCCTTTCACCATCCGACTGGACCAAATGTGAATCTCGGTCGTCCCTTTCTAACACTGCAGGGAGAGCGTACCGACCCAGCTTCCTCAGACAGTTCCTGATCTGAAAGAGTTTCTGAGGGTTGCTGGGATGCTGCGATGAGTTGTGCTATCTGTGATAGCAAGTCCAACACGGAGGCCTGTGGAGCTGCGGTCTTACATTGTTTAGCCGCTGGGACAGTACCTCTTACATAATTCTTTTATGCGAACGTCCCGACTGGTAAGGCCTTGTGTTCTTGGCTACCGGATGGAGTGACCTGGTCGACATGGAATCCCTGGTCGGCGAAGCAGGCTGGATATCTGTGGTCACGTAGCCAAGGTGCGGTCATGTGGGCTGACGCGAGGAAGAGGAAGACAGTAGACTAGCCACGCCCGGCTGTCTATACGATGGAGTGTCCCAAGCAGGAGGAGTGGACGTATGCTCCGACTGACGAACGTTACATACAACAACATCTGGGCCCAGATGTTGTTGTAAGAGAGAGGGACCTCTCTCGCTAGCGGTCTGGGTAGACCTGAATGAGCTAGCTACCGGACTGACTGGCTTCCTCCGTTCCATCCTCCGATCCCTCATCTCCGGGTGTGCGTGATCCGAGTTTATAGTGCTCGCAACACCCCTTCTCCTCTCCTGGACCGCAACGGACGAACCCGGCGTCACATCACCCACTTTACGAGTGATAGCTTCACCGGGTGAGCTAGCTGGCGACAAGGTCCTCGATCCAACTAAGGATCTAGGCACTTGTCGTATTTTGCTGAACACTTTTGCCGCTAGCTCTTCATTTGATTGCGACGACGGTAGCACACTTCCTGAAGACATCATGGAAACATCACCCTGTTCTTGTTCCTCTGAAAAAGAGACTGAAAAACTAGAGTGACCCTGTGGCAAGAGGACCGGCATGGACCTCTCACCACTAACAATATACCGTGACACATATCTCCAATGTTTGTCATCCCAATTGGCACACACTGAGCAAGAATTAGTGTGACTACATTTACTACAGCAAATACAATGAACATGAGAATCAGAGGAAGACTTCCTCGATTTACAGTTTGAACAATATTCTTTCATATTTTAAAAAATATTAAACAGCCGTAGTACTCGCACTAACCCTTGAAAATACAAAGATACATAATAATAATATAATCCATTACAAAAATTTTGAAAAATAATTCAAAAGAAAAAATTTTCGAAAAAAATTTTGAAATGAGCCCAAGTTCCCAAAGGGAACGATAAGCCCAAATGGATCCCAAAAAAGCCTAAGTGTGGACAAAAATTTTAAAACATATCTAAAAATTAATGTTACACTTACGGACAATATTAATGTATCTGGCTATAAACAAAACCTTATAGAAGACAAGGAATCACTGTCGGAAGTAACCATTGTCAACGTAAACAAAAGTGAATAAAAACTGGAAACAAGACTCCAGGCACTGAAAATGTGGCCCAAAATCAGTAACCAATTTTAAAACACTATCCGATATAAAACAGAAACTTCCACAGAAGAAACTGCAGTACATCGGATGGTAGATGCATGACCAAAATGCCTAAACACCCCTAGGGTGAGGACATAACCATGGGGAAAACAGAATAAACATTCTGTAACTATGCTAAAACTCCCAAGAAATTTCAGTAATAAAATTTCAAAAATTATGCCAAAAGCATGGGAGATTAGCTAGTGGGGTATCAAGGAAAGAGAGAGAAAAATACTGAACAAACAGTGGAGATTTCATAGCAAGAATGAAAATATCAGGCCCATGCCCCGAAATTAGGGAACATGAAATAATTTTATATAAAAATTATAAGTTACAGCCCTGAACACATCCTTCCACTGTATCTTCCTCTCATCCTCTTATTTCATCCTTGGATCCACCATTTCCTTCATGATTTTGTGTCTGGCATCATTTTAACTGAGATTATAAGCACAGATATCAGTGAGATGTTTCTGATTGAAGGGCCAAACAAAGAATGAAGATTTTGTGCCAATTTCGGTACTTCCTTGACACTGTGCATACGCAGTGGACATAAGTATGGAGGACCATATAGGACATGGATTTTTTGGATTTTGATGCAAATTTTGGGGATTGGAGAGGCAAAATTTGTGTTTGGCCCTGAATTTTTAAGAGTTAGCACCAGCTAAGTCTGGGTCATTGGTACAGTATAAAAATAGGCCAATGAAATCGTCAGATGTGTACCCATATGTGCAACTAGTTGCAAGCTGTATGAAGGAGGGCCACCCCGGATGCCGACATTATGTACACCATACATGATATGGGTACATATAGAAATGGATTGGAGGAGTGCCTAATTTGATGGATAAAGGGTTAATATCTCCAGATCAAATTATTAGATTTACATAAAAAACTATACAGCACAGCACATCAGTAACCTGAATACATATATAAAGTAACCTGATAATCGCATTAATATTTTTTGAGTTATCGCTTGCCGAAGAAATGGATTGGAGAAGTTCTTAATTTGAAGGTTAAAGGGTTAATATCACAGGATCAAATTATCAGATTTACACCCAAAACTATACAGCTCGGCACATCAGTAACCTGAACACATATATGAAGTAATATGACAATTGGATTGATATTTTTTGAGTTACCTCATGCCAAAGGGATTGGAGGAATTTTCAATTTGAAGGATAAAGGGTTAATATCTCAGGATCAAATTATCAGATTTATACCAAAAACTATACAGCTCGGCACATCAGTAACCTGAACACAAATATAAAGTAACTTGACAATCCAAGCAATATTTTTCAAGTTATCGAATGCCAAAGGGATTGGAGGAATTTTCAATTTGAAGGATAAAGGGTTAATATCTCAGGATCAAATTATCAGATTTACACCAAAAACTATATAGCTCAGCACATCAGTAACCTGAACACAAATATAAAGTAACTTGACAATCCAAGCAATATTTTTCAAGTTATCGAATGCCAAAGGGATTGGTCGAATTTTCAATTTGAAGGATAAAGGGTTAATATCTCAGGATCAAAATAACAGATTTACACCAAAAACTATGCAGATCGGAACATCAGTAACCTGAAGATATATATAAAGTAACATGACAATTGGATTGATATTTTTTGAGTTATCTCATGCCAAAGGGATTGGAAGAATTCTCAATTTGAAGGATAAAGAGTTAATATCTCAGGATCAAATTATAAGATTTACACCAAAAACTATACAGCTCGGCACATCAGTAACCTGAACACAAATATAAAGTAACTTTACAATCCAAGACAGACAGACAGACAGACAGACAGACAGACAGACAGACAGACAGACAGACAGACAGACAGACAGACAGACACAGACAGACAGACAGACAGACAGACAGACAGACAGACAGACAGACAGACAGACAGACAGACAAAGGATGGACGGACGATGGATGGCCAACCCGGATGCCGGCATTATGTGTACCATACATAGTAAGGGTACACTTAAAAATATAGTTTATTTTGCTATTAATTAAAAGAATGTAAATATTCTCTATTCTCATTTTGGCCTTTCATATAATTAGGGCACTATTTCATGACATTGATCACAGCCAGTTAAATGTTTGTATTTTTGTCAGATAAAAATCTATTACAGAGAAATTATATTTTATCCTTTACAAATGTGTTGGTCATATCCTGCCATACCATAAAACTGCCATTTAGACTTTAGTATTTTTTCATGTTTTGTCTCCAAAACATAGCTTGTATGACCCCTCATTGGAATGAGCTTGTCGAGCCCATTCCAATAAGGGATCATAAGGTAAGCTTTTGAGGCAAAAATCAAAATTTTCAGTTATTCAAACAATGTTTTTGCAAATGTTGTCAATAGTCATGAATGATAAAGAGTGCGCTGAATAGTTATTTTATAAAGCTGCAATATTTAACCTTCTGCACACTGATGTCATAGGATCAAAATTTGAAGCTGCAAATTTTATCCACAATACAAGTGGGGATTTAACCAATTCAATCGTGTTTGACAGAGTCCACTGAGTTCTATCAAACAAGACTGAAATGGTTATAAATCCTAGTTGAACAAGTGTTTGACCACCGAGGTGGTATTAGTCCCTTACGGCACTTTTGTGACATAAGGTGTTTTTGTCACAGAAGACACTAGAGTATATAAGCATCTTGGATTTTGAAAAAAAAATATTGAGCATGCATAATCCCCTCACAACCCTTTATCCATGTACCATATATGAAAGGCGTAGCTTGAACCATGTTGGAGGGAGGGGTGGTAACATAAAATAGAGAAAAAAGCTTAAAAAACACAACAATAATGGCCGCCATTCTGCCATCTTGGATTTTGAAAAATAAATATTGACTGTGCATCATCCCCTCAGAACCATTTATCCATGTACCAAATATGAAAGATGTAGCTTGAAGCATATTAGAGAGAGAGGTGGTAACATAAAAACAGACAGACGGACAGACAGACAGATGGTTGATTTTGAAAAAAAAATATTGAGCGTGCATAATCCCCTCACAACCCCTTTATCCATGTACCATATATGAAAAGTGCAGCTTGAACCATGTTGGAGGGAGCAGTGGTAACAAAAAATAGAGAAAAAAGCTTAAAAAACACAACAGAAATGGTTGCCATGGCGCCATCTTGAATTTTGGAAAACAAATATTGAATGTGCAACATCCCATTACAACCCTCTATCCATGTGCCAGATATAAAAAGTGTAGCTTGAACCATGTTGGAGTGAGGGGTGGTGACATAAAATAGAGAAAAAAGCTTAAAAAACACAACAAAAATGGATGCCATGCCGCCATCTTGGATTTTGAAGAAAAAATAATGAACGTGCATCATCCCCTCACAACCCTCTATCCATGTGCCAAATATGCGGAGTGTAGCTTGAACCATATTGGTGGGAGGGGTGGTAACATGAAAATAGAGAAAAAAAGCTTAAAAAACACAACAAAAATGGCTGCCATTCCGCCATCTTGGACTTTGAAAAAAAAATTTTGAGCGTGCATCATCCCCTCAGAACCATTTATCCATGTACCAAATATGAAAGGTGTAGCTTGAACCATGTTGGTGGGAGGGGTGGTAACATGAAAATAGAGAAAAAAGGCTTAAAAAACACAACAAAAATGGCCACCATTCCGCCATCTTGGATTTTGAAAAAAAAATTTTGAGCGTGCATCATCCCCTCAGAACCATTTATCCATGTACCAAATATGAAAGATGTAGCTTGAACCATGTTGGTGGGAGGGGTGGTAACATGAAAATAGATAAAAAAAAAAGCTAAAAAAAAACACAACAAAAATGGCTGCCATTCCGCAATCTTGGTTTGAAAAAAAAATTTTGAGCGTGTATCATCCACTCAGAACCATTTATCCATGTACCAAATATGAAAGGTGTAGCTTGAACCATGTTGGTGGGAGGGGTGGTAACATGAAAATAGAGAAAAAAAGCTTAAAAAACACAACAAAAATGGCCGCCATTCCGCCATCTTGGATTTTGAAAAAAAAATTTTGAGCGTGCATCATCCCCTCAGAACCATTTATCCATGTACCAAATATGAAAGGTGTAGCTTAAAGTATGTTGGAGGGAGAGGTGGTAACATAATAAAAAACAGACAGACAGACAGACAGACAGACAGACAGACAGACGGATGGACAAACGGACGGATGGACAGACAGACAGACAGACAGAGTGCAATCCTATAGTCCCCTTACGGTTCCCGTAGGGGACTAATTATCGGGAAATTTGCTCTTAACCCTTTACCTAACATGAATTGAATAACTAATTTTTTTCATTTTTTGTCTCAAAACATAGGTTATGACCCCTCGTTGAAACGAGCTCGTTCAGAGTGGTCATAACCTGTGTTTCAGAGACAAATGAAAGTGTCAATGATACTGTAGCTCAACTTGCGTAAGACATGTACATGTATAGTATGTGACACTGCAATGACAAACATTGAGATAATGACCTGATAATAAAGGTGCATGTAAAGGTCTGTACATAAATACTGACCGTAGCCTGTAACAAATGTATAGGTAAAGTATTGTAAAGGTGGGTGACAGTTAGATGCTAAACTAGAAAAGAAATCTTCATGGGGTTAATGTTACAATGGGGATCCTTGTATGGTGCACCATAAGCCAAATGTTAGAAACTGTTTTGGCTTGTTTGATTCAAACCCTTCTAAGGTTGATTCATACTAATTAATAAATATTTCTCCAGTCCTCCTTAAAATACAGGTATTTGAAATTTTCATCTTTAGCTCATAGGGTTCCCACGGGTGAGGAGGTTTTATTTTTCTCATTGGAAATGAAAAATTGGGTTGTGCTAATAATGTTTACCCTCCCCAAACAACACCAAATATTAACACAGGAACTTGGCTTCAACACATTCAACATTATTTTGTCTGGTGTTTTTGGAAAAGATTTTTATCTCCCTATTTGAGTCCTCGAGTGGGTCTGACTGAACCCCAAAATATTTGTTCTCATAGCACAGTGATAACAAAGGCACCCAATAAATTTATAGCAAACATTACTGACATAAAAAATCTTCTTTAGAGAATGCGCATACGTTGGATTGAATGGTCAAAATTTATTGTAAAGATAGAGATATTGTTTAAAAAATGTTGTTTTTAGTGTTTCGGAGCATTAGTGTTAAATTTAATCCAATAAGATCACTTGCTAAGATGTTATGGATGCTGTTGCATTAATTTTCCTTGATGGATGGTGAGAATGAGAGATCAAACCGGAAGGCTTCATCAGAGCTTACGCAGGCCTCCACCTCGACAGTACAATCCAGAAATGGCTGACAATATTGACATTGAAGCTGGTGATTAAAGCACGGAGAAATATTCAGAGGTAAATTATTCGGAGCTACCGAATGCTATCTCCCAAAGCTTAAACATTGTGAACAGTACAGATATGTCTGATATGATGGGTGCTGAGACTTGTGTGAACTTGCAAACAGTGAATCAGGAAGGTTTGTCTGCTGTCTCTAATTATGACATAATAAAGGCAAGCCAAATGGATAGTTTTAACGTAAGTTCTAAGGATACTGATACAAGCAGTGAGCCCGATCTGGGTAAAGTCTACTCTGTTGTGCCAGGTACTGTCTAAGTTAGATACGCTACAAGAAGTTAAAGCAGAGGCTGAAAAAGTAAATGAAAATCTTATCCGTATAGAAAATACAGTGGTAAATTTGGACAGTAGAGTGGGAATTATAGAAAATAAATGCGAGTCTGCTTCCTCAGAATTAATTGAAGTTAAAAACATTGCAGAAAAAGCAAATAGTGAAATATGTGTAATTGGTGAAAAATATTACAAACTTGCTGATCAAGTAAATAACCAGATTAGTGATACAGGTGACCTTGTTGAGCTTGTGACAGAAATGCAAATGAGATCGATGAGAGATAACCTAGTTTTCACGGGAATTCAGGAGACTGGAACACAAGATGTTTCCACTGACAAGGTTCTGTTTGGCTTTTTGAAAGAATGTATGCATATAACTGATACAATCTCGTTTGAGCGTGTCCACAGATTAGGTAAAAATATCGATGGCAAGAAAAGACCCATAATTGCCAAGTTCTCATCTTTTAAGGATAAAGAGATGGTTCGAAAAAGAGTGGTGTGCTGAAAAACACTAACTGTTATATTAACGAACAATTCCCCCAAAAGGTAGTGGATTATCGAAAAACAGTACTGTTCCCAATTGTTACAGATGCCAAATTGAAGGACAAGTCAGCACACGTTGTTGCAGACAAGTTGTTTATTGACGTCAGAGTTGACCCACCCATCCCTCCACCCTATCGGAAAAATACAATGAGAAGCGAGAAAGATAAACCACAAAATAGGTCAAATTCCCAATAGGACTGCCCGAGTTATGTCTCTCTCCTATCACTGAACGTTTGTGGTTTACAAACAAGGCTACATGACCCAGAATTTGTTGAATTTATTAATGATTATGATATTCTTTTTTTTTCAAGAGACAAAAACGGATAATGTAGATAAAATAGAAATAGAAGGCTATTTTGTTCATCCTCTAAAAAATAGGTCAGAAGTGACATTGCATAGGTCAGGGGGCTCTGTATAGCAATAAACTTAAAGACAAAAGTACAACTGTTGATGATCAGTGTGAATATGTCCTCTGGGTTAGGTTTGACAGAAAGAGGGGGGGATGCCTCCCTCATTGGAAATGTTTACATTCCATGTGAGGGGTCAAAATATTCAACAGATAATATGTTTGAAGAACTGCTCATGTCAATTCTTGATAAAATGGAAATTACCCCAAATATTGCCCTACTTGGCGATTTTAATGCTAGGACAGGAACATTATGTGATCAGGAACATTTGACACAAATATTTACACAACGAGACATCGATTTTATAAACATAACTTGAACGAAAAAGGATAAATCCTCCAATAATTTGGGGCACAAGTTACTCGATCTTTGCAAACAGGGAACACTAATCATAGGGAATGGGAGAATAGGGGATGTGGTGATGTTACGAGCAACAGGGTTAGTACGATCGATTACTTGATCTGCAGTAAATCTTTTGTTAAAATTGTAAGTAATTTTGTCATACGAGGGAGTATAATGAACATGGGCAACGCCCCCGGTCCCCCGACCAAGATGGCAAATTCAAGGGAGCTGTTAGGATGCAATTTGTTCGCAGAGCATGGCCATTTTTTAACTTGACCTGTATTTCCAACCAATCAAACCACATACTTAGTTTCGTTTCAATCAAATGATCCAAAGTAAAGTTATCATCCGGACAACACAAAAACCGTATTTTCTAAGTCGAAAAAGGGGAATAAATCCAGTAAAAATCAGTGGAGCGTGCCCATTTTCGAACTTAACCTGCATTTCCACCCAAATAAGCAGCATACTAAATTTTGTTTCAATCAAATGATCCTAACTAAAGTTATCATCCGGACAACACAAAAACTGTATTTTTTAAGTCGAAAAAGGGGAATAAATCCAGGAGAAATCAGTGGAGCGTGCCCATTTTCGAACTTGACCTGCATTTCCACCCAAGTAAGACACATACCAAATTTAGTTTCAGTAAAATCATCCAAACTAAAGTTATCATCCGGACAAGGGTGTGATGGACGCACGGATGGACTCACGGATGCATGCACGGACAGATGGACAGATGGATGGACGGACACTGCTGATTACAATAGTCCCCCGAAGGGTCGGGGGACAATTATACTCGGATGTACACTGCCCTCTGTTGACAAAAATTTATGTTGGACAAGACATCACTGAGCTTGATTCACGTGATTGTGCAACAATAGAGGATACAACACAAACACATCTTGTTTGGTTAAAAACTGGGACAAAACAAAGAAGCAAGATTTCGTGCAAAATCTCGATCAGAATGAACTGAATAAGCTGGAGAATGACCTGAGGGATATTGCAAACCAAGATAAATTGCATGCAGGTGATGTCACTACACCAGTGGGCCAAATGAACATAATTCTTAAGGACTCTGCAATAAAAACTTTTGGGATTAAGAAAGGGTATAAATTTAAAACGTTTTTTTAATATGCTGTGGTATTCGTGTGACTGTATTAAGGCCCGAACACAAAATAGGAAAGCTAGAAAAATAGTAAAGAGATTCCCGACACTACAGAATAAAATACAACTGATAACTTGTTGAAGAAATTATAAACTTGTACAAAGATGAAGTAAATTAAAATACAACTAGAAAGTGTTTTAGCACACTAAAACATATGTCTCCCCTTCCTTTCTATTTTATGCACTACAAATGATCTGGTCTGGACAATTACTCCCTATTTAAAGTACATAAATTTGACCTTGAGGTCAAGGTCACATGAAGGTCATGATGACATTTGGTCTCATTGTGATACATCCACATGTCAATCATCCTAAGTCCTAGGTCAAAAAACAAAAAAGTTCTGATCTGGACAATTATTCCCTATTTGAAGTACATAAATTTGACCTTGAGGTCAGAAGTCAAGGTCACATGCAGTTCATCAAGGTAGCGGACATGCGGTTTCATGGTGACACATCCACATGTCAAAAAAAAAAATTCTGGTTTGGACAATTATTCCCTATTTAAAGTACATAAATTTGACCTTGACGTCAAGGTCACATGAAGGTCATGATGACATGTGGTCTCATTGTGATACATCCACATGTCAATCATCTAAGTCCTAGGTCAAAAAACAAAAAAAATTCTGATCTGGACAATTATTCCCTATTTGAAGTACATAAATTTGACCTTGAGGCCAGAGGTCAAGGTCACATGCAGTTCATCAAGGTAGCGGACATGCGGTTTCATGGTGACACATCCACATGTCCGAAAAAAAAATCTGATCTGGACAATTACTCCCTATTTAAAGTACATAAATTTGACCTTCAGGTCAAGGTTACATGAAGGTCATGATTACATGTGACATGCGGCCTAATTGCGATACATCCACATGTCAAATATCTAAGTTCAAGGTCAAAAAACAAAAAAGTTCTGGTCTGGATAATTATTCCCTATTTGAAGTACATAAAATTGACCTTAAGGTCAGAGGTCAAGGTCACATGCAGGTCATTGAGGTAGACAACATGCGGTCTCATGGTGACACATCCACATGTCAAATAACCAAGTCCTAGGTCAAAAAACAAAAAAATTCTGGTCTGGACAATTACTCCCTATTTGAAGTACATAAATTTGACCTTGAGGTCAAGGTCACATGAAGGTCTCAATAGTATGCGACACACCGGCTCATGGTGATACATCCACGTGCCAAATATTTAAGGCCTGGCTCAAAAGACAAACAAGTTTTGGTCCGGACAAAGTTTCCTTGAAAAAAACACAAATCAGGCCTTCAGATCAAAGGTCAAGGTCACATGAAGGTCACAATGGTACACTACACACTGGCTCATGGTGATACATCCACATGCCAAATATCTAAAGCCTGACTCGAAATACAAAAAAGTTCTGGTCCAGACAGTTTCCCTTAAAAAAGCGCATAAATCTTACCTTCAGGTCAAAGGTCAAGGTCACATGAAGGTCACTATGGTACACTGCATACCAGTTCATGGTGATACATCCACATGCCAAGTATCTAAGGTGTAGGTCAAAAGACAAAAAAGTTATGGCCCGGACAAAGTTTGTGTGATGTTTCCCTTAAAAAAAACCCACATAAATCTGACCTTCAGGTCAAAGGTCAAGGTCACATGAAGGTCACTATGGTACACTGCACACCGGCTCATGGTGATACATCCACATGCTAAGTATCTAAGGTGTAGGTCAAAAGACAAAAAAGTTATGGCCTGGACAAAGTTTGTATGAGAAGAAGAAGAAGAAGAAGAAGAAGAAGAAGAAGAAGAAGAAGAAGAAAAGAAGAAGAAGAAGAAGAAGGAGAAGGAGAATAAGAAGAATAAGCACTAAAACAATATGTCTCCCTTCTGGGGAGGGGAGACATAACAAACAGTTTTCAACTAAAGTGAAAAAAATTAAATTGGTTTTCCCAAGAGAATTCTGGAAAATTATAAGACAAATTGGCAAAAAACAAACCAATCCAAAAAGTCCAACAGTGGAAGAATTTTTTAATCACTATCGAAAGGAGGAAAGTGAACCCATGGCTGGTTATGACAGTGAATGCAATTCAGAAATGCCCATGAGGTCAAATATTGACTGTACATTATTGAACGATCAGATATCAGAGGCAGAAATCTGGAATGCCATTAAAATTCTCAAAACTAATAAAGCATGTGGGGTAGATGGGATAACTAATGAGTACATCAAATCGTAGTACGAAAAAATGAAAAATATTTATTTAATATTGTACTGAAATCTGGTTTAGTGCCGGATGAGTGGACAGTGGGAATGGTGAAACCAATCTTTAAGGGTAAGGGAGATCTTATGGATGCAAATAATTATAGAAAGATAACACTGGTGAATTGTGTTTCTAAAGTGTTCACTAGCATCCTTAGTCGAAGGATAATGAGTTTTCTGAACGAAAATAGCTTATTATCACATTCCCAAGCACGCTTCTGAAAGGATCACTCAACGATCGACCATATATTTACTTTAAATGCCGATATTAGTATGATGAAACAAAGTAGAAAAAGATTGTTTTGTGCGTTTGTGGATCTGTCAAAAGCTTTTGATACTGTTTGGCGAAATGGGCTCTGGAAAAAACTCCTAAGTTATAATATCAAGGGAAATGTACTTGATGTAATAAAGAACATGTATAGTAATATAAAATCATTAGTCACAGTAGAGGGTAAATGGGGGGGCACAGTGGCTCAGTAGGTAGAGGTGCAGGCTGCAAGCCGAGAGGTCCTCGGTTCGAATCCCACCTGCGGCAACAGCGTTGTGTCCTTGGGCAAGACACTTCACCCCCATTGCCCATGTGGGGGCACAGTGACGCTGTGCACTAAGGCATGCTGCACGTCGATGGTGCACCTGTCTTCAACCAATGCTAACCCTGCTTGTGTGGAGTTAGTATGTAGGGGAGCTGACAGTTGCTCTCCACTGCTCGGTGGTTCTCTCCGGGTACTCCGGCTTCCTCCACCCGTAAAACTGTCGTGGTCATGATTAGCCATTGTGCAGAAATATGTGACCTTAAACACCAATAAATAATAATAAATAATAACAGAGGGTAAATGTTCCAATGCATTTTTCAGCAATATCGGTGTTAGACATGGTGAAAATCTCTCTCCAATACTATTCTCTTTTGTATTTAAATGACCTTGAATCATTCCTGAAATCGGAAAATTGCAATGGTGTCGATCTCGCTTCCTGTAGTGGAGATACATCGGTGTACTTGAAACTATTTCTTCTCTTGTATGCAAATGACACAGTTTTGTTAGCAGATACTGCACATGGTCTACAACAATCACTCAATAAATTTTCATTTATAATGTCAATGCAGTTCTCAATTAAAAATGAAAATATAGAAATAGTTGATGCTTATAAATATTTGGGCATAACTTTTCATAAATCAGGATCGTTCAGCCATGAAAAAAATGTAAGATGCCAAGAAGCAAAGAAAGCTATGTATACACTAATTCACAAATCATGAAGGATCCAAATCCTGGATGGTTGTATATTAGATGTGTACGAAAAAACCATTGTCCCAATACTTACGTATAGATGTGAGGTTTGGGGGGCTGGTAATAAAAACGTTTCAGAAAAACTTGAATTGTGGTTTTTAAAATTTGCTTTAAGATTGAAAATGATGACACCAACTATCTTGGTATACAGGGAAACGGGGATATATCTTGTAAGTGTCAAAATTAAACAGAAGTGTTTAAATTTCTGGGGTAGATTAATACAGGGTGACAGAGAAAAACTGTCGTGTAAAATTTATTGGCAGATGTATAATAATTACAGTATCAACAAGGATAAGAAATCATGGCTTTCTTACATTGAGGGTCTCCTAAATGATATGGGCATGTCAAATGTTTGGGTATATCAGAATGTGTCAATCTGTGGGTGGTTTAAAGAAGCTGCAAAACGAAAATTAAATGACCTCTATATTCAAAAATGGAACAGTATGATGGAAACTTCTAATAAGTATATTTTTTACAGAGAAATTAAAACTATCCTTGAAAGGGAGGCATATTTCAGTAAACTTCGAGGGGATTTGATATTACCGCTACTGCAGTTTAGGACAAAGAACCCCAGACTACCGAATGAAAGGGGTTCCTGGGCAAATGTAGATATACAGAATAAGAAATGTACATTATGTGATGAGATGGTGGGAGATGAGTTTCATTTTATCCTAGAATGTAAATGTTTACTAGAATTGCGAAAAAGATATCTTAAACCTTATTATTATAAACACCCAAATATTCTCAAACTTAATGAGTTTTTTCAGTCAAACAGTAAAGTAGTTTTGGAAAATTTGGCCATGTTCATCAAGAGGTCGCTCACCTTATTGAGGTCCACTAGGGGATAATTCTCTAAATATTATTCTACTGCAGATTGCCCGGTATTTGGATATTATATACTTCTTAAGTACTAATTGTTGGAGATATATGGATGGTCAGTAATAGACCTGTCAGTCAGTCAAGGAGGCTGTGTGGCAGGACTATTACTGGCTCTCCTTAAGTACCGCTGGCTGAGGCTTACTGCTGATCGGACAGATACTACTGGCAAAATCCAAAGTTCTGACAAACTCGTGGCTTTAAGCTGATTCATGACTTTTGGTATCGCACTTGCTCAGATAAAAATAGGTTGGAAGGGGTGATGAGTGGTACAGTTCGATTGGGGGGTGGGGGGGGGGTAGGACAGTGTATTATTGTTAGGATGGCAAGACATTGTTGGGTGATGCATTGTTTGTGCTATATTAATCTTTGAGCCTATACCTCCGAGAAAGTGATGTGTCCCTGAATTTCATGCGACCACATACATGTTTTGAATAGTAGTAAATGTTTATAGGTGTATTGCAAAATTTCATCCTTCTTTTCTGCTATGACTATCTCGCATATCTCCCGCTGGATGGTGCTTAATTGGCACATTCCAGCAAGAGCTATGGGAGATACATTGGTGTGAAATGGGAATGAAAAGATAAAATTAGAAACTATGTTGGGTAGGGGTCACGGTATGCGAAATAAGATTTTATTGCACCCAAGTAGGAAGTGTCTGGGCGTGGTCGCATTGATTTCTTTGGTGTGATATAGGCATACATAAATATAGACATCCGACTGTTTAAATTTTTTGATGGACTCCGACGGAGATTGAAATAAAGAAAACCACTATGGTATGGTAACCAGGTTCTGTATAAAAATGTAATACACAGAATTCTCGTAAATATGACTGCCAATAGGCATTCTGAATTTTTGGCCGAGCCCCAAAGCACTTGTTGCCATCCCATGATGATTACAAACGTAGTCTTAGAAGTTCTGTACAAAAAACTGCTTGTACCTAATTTCAGTATAAAATGGCCGTTGGCAGCCATCTTGAATATCGGTACGCACCCAAAAACACTTGTTCTCGTCCCAAGGTGATAACAAAGGTACCCAAGAGGTTTTGTGAAGATCGATTCATAAATACAGCCTCTAGCCCGAGCCGTATTGACATGTGCACTTACTGTGTAAAAGTAGCGCTGAATAAATCAAAATTCATCTAATTTGCATAATTTCTGCACGAGAAAAAAAACCTGTATTACATGTGATGTATTCCATGTTACTAAACATTCATTCAAAAATTTATTCAAATCAGAACCTTCATATAGAAGTTCTGTACAAAAAACTGATTGTACCTAATTTTGGTACAAAATGGCCACTGGCAGCCATCTTGAATTTTGGACCACACCCCAAAACACTCGTTCTCGTCCCAAGGTGATAACAAAGGTACCCAAGAAGTTCCGTGAAGATCGGTTCATAAATATAGCCTCTAGCCCGAGCCGTATTGACATGTGCACTTACGGTGTATAAGTAGCACTGAATAAATCAAAGTTCATTTAATATACATAATTTCTGCATGAGAAAAAACTCCTGTGTTATATGTGATGTATTCCATGTTACTAAACATTCATACAAAAATTTATTGAAATCAGAACCTTCATATAGAAGTTCTGTACAAAAGATTTTACCTAATTTTGGTACAAAATGGTCGCCGGCAGCCATATTGAATTTCGGACTGCACCCAAAAACACTCGTTCTCGTCCCAAGGTGAAAACAAAGGTACTCAAGAAGTTTTGTGAAGATCGGTTCATAAATACAGCCCCTAGCCCGAGCCGTATTGACATGTGTACTTACCGTGTATAAGAAGCACTGAATAAATCAAAGTCCATCTAATTTGCATAATTTCTGCACGAGAAATGTATTCCATGTTATTAAACATTTATACAAAAATTTATTCAAATCAGAACTTTCATACAGAAGTTCTGTAAAAAAACTTATTGCACTAATTTCGGTACAAAATTGCTGCCAGTGGCCATCCTGAATTTCAGACCACACCCAAAAACACTCATTCTCGTCCCACGGTAATACCAAAGGTACCCAAGAAGTTCCATAAAGATCGGTTCATAAATACGGCCTCTAGCCCGAGCCGTATAGAATTTGTGTACAAAAAACTGATTGTACCTAATTTCGGTACAAAATGGCCACTGGCAGCCATCCTGAATTTCGGACCGCACCCAGAAACACTCGTTCTCACCCCAAGGTGATAACAAAGGTACCCAAAAAGTTTCGTGAAGATCGGTTCATAAATACAGCCCCTAGCCCGAGCCGTACTGACATGTGTTCTTACTGTGTATAAGTGATTAAATCAAAGTTCATCTAATTTGCATAATTTCTGCTCAAGATAAAAACCCGTATTACATGTGATGTATTCCATGTTACTAAACATCCCTACAAAAATTTATTCAATTCAGAACTTTCATACAGAAGTTCTGTACAAAAAACTGATTGCACTAATTTTGGTACAAAATGGCTGCTGGTGACCATCTTAAATTTCGGACCGCACCCAAAAACACTTGTTCTTGTCCCACAGTGATAACAAAGGTACCCAAGAAGTTTCGTAAAGATCGGTTCATAAATACGGTCTCTAGCCCGAGCAGTATTGAATTGCTGATGGACGGACTGGCGGACAGGCCATGGCATAACCTCAAGTCTGACTACGTCAAAGTTGAGTTAAAAATGAAAACATATTGAAAATTAATTGGCGATTTTTGAGAATCCGGTCGGTTTTGGCCATTACGTTGGGTAAAGGGTTAAAGAGATTTTGGTATTTTGACATCAGTGCACAGAAGGTCCATTGCTTAATGAATCACCAAATCTGTCTGGGTAATTTATAAATTGAGCAGCTGAAAAAAAAAAAAATTGCATCATGTGACTCCCCCACTGGAACAAGTTGGTCAAGCTTGTTCCAATGAGGGGGGTCACATGATATGATTTTGTTGGAATTTTTTGAAAAAAAAAAAATAACAAATTTTGATAACATGTGCATTGGGTAAAGGGTTAAACAACACCCAGAATTTTCACAAAGTACGCAATTTCTGATAATAAGTAAAATTTTATCTTGCTTGGTGGGGTTCAAGCATCTCTAACAGACACAATTGAGAAAATGATAAATTTAAAGTAATTTGTATATTTTTTATACTTACCAATGGCCCAGACTAGCTTGTGCAAACTCAAAACTTTCAAGGGCCAAACACAAATTTTGAACCCCACAATCCCCAAAATTTGCTTGCAAAACCGAAAATGAAAAAATTTAAGGTAATTTATATATTTTTTATACTTACCAATGGCCCAGACTTAGCTGGTGCTAACTCAAAAATGTCTAGGGCCAAACACAAATTTTGCCCCCAATCCCCAAAATTTGCATGCAAAACTGAAAATTAGAAGTCCTAACTGGCCCTCCATACATTTACTCTCTGCACATGCGCAGATGCCAGGAAGTCACCGAAACTGGCGCCAACATCATTCTTTGTAAAAAAGATTATAATATAATTCAGTGGGGAGGTATGAGTGCGCAGTACTGCCCACTCATGGGAGGGCCATTCCCGTCTGGGCCATTGGTAAGTATAAAAAATATATAAATTACTTTAAATTTTTTCATATTTTTATACTGTATACCAATGGCCCAGACTTAGCTGAATCGTAAAAAGGTGGAGGGCTAGAACTTCCGAAATAGAAGATCAACATAGATCAAATCCTTCAATCCATGATGAAGAAAATTAGAATAATTAGAATTTACATGTATGTCTCTTTATACCATAATAGAGGAGACATATCCTAATATGGATCCCAATTATGTAAATCCTAAATCTGAGCATGAAATCATGCTAATTAGGATGTAATGAGTTCACAAATTTTTAAGGCTAGTCTGGACTAAGCCCTAAAAATTAGGATGGCATATATGAGAATGAGAGAAAATTGCCCATAAACCTACGCCATACAATAATACTACAGCTGAACGCCAAATATAGTACGAACAAAACAGATTCCTTCATAGTTATATACCCAATAAGCCAGAGAAGTGGAGAAAAAGACCCCCTCCCCCCTTTTTTTTGAACATATCTTCAAAAGAAAGAGGGGAGAGCTCTGGAATCAATAAGCAGTACCAGGAAACAATATAAATAAATATCGATCAGGCACTCGGGAATTAATTCATGAATAATAAATGGTGCTTAACGCCACTTCACAAGCCAAGGCTATAGCGACGATTTTGGTAAATAACATTATCCGCTACAAAATATGCACTGCAGACGGCGTATACAGGTACGACGAAATCAGTGAAATAATAATATAACATACACATATTAAAATGAGATACGATGAACAATCTCTGCAGAGAAAACACGCTTCAAAGATCATTCACAGATGGCCTCTGTACAATTAAATCCGGTAAGAACACTCTCCAATGTGTACTATTTGGTATCTACAACTATAAACACGTGAGAATATGCGATTTGAGAACCAACAAAATAGAGACCAGGATCTAGAAATGGAGGTAGGTATGATTAACCGGCTCCAACACAGACCGCCCCCGAAATATATAATAATTTCAAGGTCCACCAAAGTGATAGCGTAATAAAATATTGCGCGAGTGCATTAAAATCCAGCCTGTAATCATCTAAAAAAACCACTAAGTGGTTATGCAGTCACCTATGAACTCAATTAGCAGCAATTTTGATGATTTAATAAGCACTTGTATATTAGAAATCAGAAAATAAACACCGGAAACTAATGCAACAAAGTATATGCCTATGAGGGCGCCATCCAACACGACCCAAACACATAGTATGTATGTATTAAGATATATATACGCAACAGTGTGTGATAGGGCCCTGTGAATCGGGAAATTTATGTTCGAATCGAATCTCGAATCCAATCGGGACTGATGTCGACATCGAATCGAATCTCGAATCGAATCGGGATAAACTCGAAAAATAACTATAACTGGCATTATCTTGTGCAGAGATGTTCGGAAAGCACTGCGAGAAGAGATCGTTGACATAACTTGACAACTTGGCGTTGTTTTAATTTTCTTTCTCGTTGAATGGCCATCCAGATGTTCACTTACACAATAAATTCAAGACATAAATATGGACAAATTAAGGTGTTACTGCCCAGAGTCATTTAAGACAAACCACTGAATTGAAACATGAGACTTAAAAGCACAAATGTAATACAAGTGACACATTAATTCCCATGGGTTGAAGTCGGCTACAGCCGCTAACTTCATGTACATTAGCATGCCTAAATACATTATTGTAATGTTTGGTTGTTTTTGTATTATCAGAATTTGGGTCTTGTAGATTTCGGTCCGTTCTCAACTCAATAAAACAGTATACATCAAAAGCAGCGAAGGCGTTAAACTGTGTTAGTTTCTGCATTAGTTAACTCGAATAGTGACGCAGTGCTCATTCACACAAATTGCTTTTACATCATTCCAACTTCCAAGTACCAACTCCGAACAATGCAAAGAAACTACAGAGATTTTCCTCCCACAGCTTTCTGACATAATAATGGGAGCGCTCCAGGCGACATGTCCCCATTATTGTGTTAGAAGATTCCGGGACTGGGAGCAGGCCTTAGGCCCATAGCTGGATATTTCGGTTGTATGGATTCCGCGAATAACTCTCAAACGAATTCCTGGAAATCTATAAAACAGCGAATTTGCGGTGTGTGGTTTTCTGGGAATCTGAAACTGAAACGACAGAATTTTGCAATGAATTTGACTATTTTCCTGATAGAAACATTAAAAATAGAAGAGTTCGCTCCTTATTTCAACCGATGTCGACATTGTCGAACACTGATTCATTTTCCTCGAAGCTTCGTTTGACTAACGAATCAGCAAACTATTCGAGATCGATATACGAATACCAAAGCGATGTCGACATCGAATCGAATACTCAAAGCTTCGCAGGGCCCTAGTGTGTGAGTGTGGGAGGGGGGGGGGGGGGAATTCGAATTCATGTGGAAACCTCCTCACCCACATCACCCACATTACTTAATCATGGCTAGTCCCAACAGCAAAAATATAGTAACCGCAAAGCTCCCTCACGTCTGATATACTCCGTTATGCCACTGAGAGCAGAGAATGACGTGAAGAACAAAACTTCCCCTGCAGAAGAAGACCCTGTCGTGGGGGAAGCTTCTGACGAATGTTCAATAACAGACACTTTAACCACAATGTAATCAAAAGAAACAAATGAATTGAAGGATACACATATCCTATCATTCATTCCCATGAATACGGCTGAGCGTCAATTGTATGAGCTCAAATGTCTAATACTGGTGACACAAATGATGGAAACTATTATTTCTGTGCGCCGCAAACTTAACTATCCTGAAGCGATCCTACATAAGATCATGTAAAAGCCATACAGTTAGAATAAGCCCAAGATGCTGCCAGCACTTTTACTTCATGCGCTGAAATCTTAAGCACTGACTGCTGATTGGAAGATAAATTTTCCTAATCAGTACGAATAGCTGATTGAATCCATCTAGCAATAGAATGAACCGAAATGTCCCTTCTGTTGGAAATTAATGACAAAAAGAAGCATTTCTTCTCTTCTGATAAACTCTGATCTGCGTCTATAAATACATGGTCGCTAATAATATACATTCAATGATGTAGCGTAAACAATAAGACATCATTTCTGAATATGTGGACTCGAAGAACAGAGGGTCCGAAGATCCCTGTACAGAGAGATCATCGCACTCAGGATTGCAACCCAATATATGAACTCACGTCCGTCATAATTGAGAAAAACGTTAAATATATGCCCAAACTTGACCTTATGTTAAAAGATTCGCTAAAACAAAACAGGTCTGGAAAGAATTTTTTAAAAGGTACAAACGTCCACAAAATTCCTTTCCATATAGACACTGCCTCACAGTACTTAAAATTGAAGTACATAAGACCGTGAGTCTAAATTCACTCTGAATAAGAAATTATCTTCTCAATTGTATCCAAGCGAACAGCGAAATGATGAAGGTAAGGCTACAACTAAGATCTTAGCCTGCTCATTCAACACAGAGAAACTCTCAACACATCTTCCCTGGTCGTTTTTTAAATGTATGTGATCAAAAAACGGTTAAAAATACAGAAGATGATGATAAGAAACCGTATTACTTCTTCCCACAGGAAGTTAAATATGGTGTCGTCTACATAATCGAAGACCTGTGACACCCGTGTAGACTTAACCGGAAAAGAGATCTTATTACCCTGCTCTTTGTCCGGATAAAGTCAGCATCTAACAACGCTAGCGGTTTCTCACAATTACTCGCAGCACTGTGATTCACTGGAACAAGTTCAAGAAAATGATGATGGATAGTATCCATATCATCCATGAGTTGTTCTGAAAGGGAAGGTTATCAGTTTAGAATCACGGTCACCGGCATCTGAACAACAGGCAGATGACTGGACCGATCAAGCATCATTCAACAGCTCAAGTTTTGAGATTGACGTTGAGTGCTTCTGCCTTAGCAGGAATACTGCGATGAGCTGCGCAATTTGCGACAGAAAGTCCGTTACGGAGACCTGAGGAGCAGCGGTCATGTATTGCTTGTCCGCCAGCTGCTCCTGGGAAGTGTGTCCGAGATGGCTCTTTACTGCAGACATCCTGATGAATGAAGCCTCGTCTCCTTGGCTACTAGATGGTGCGACTCACTTCACAAAAAGTGGACCTTTTGATGGTGCAGACTAGATATCCTAAATCACTTAGCCAAGGTGCAGTTGGGAGTGCTTGGTAGACGCTGAAGAAGCCAAACTGTAGCTGCCCCTGGCTAAGAATTAAACTGAGCATACCGGACAATAGATATGTACGTAAGCTCCAACTGACGCAAGTTCCTACCAACAACACCCAGCCCCAGATATTGTTAAAAGAGAGAGAGGAGTCTCCACCTTGCTCACGGTCCTGGGAGACCTAGCCGAGCGTACCTCAGAACTTGCCGGCTTCTTCCTTCCATCGACGCAGGGTGAGCATGATTGGATTTTATAGTGCTCGCTACGCCCTTGTTTCTCTCTCGACCGCCACGGACATACCCATCATCACACTACCCATATTCTGAGTAACGATCCGCCGGTTGAGCTAGCTGGAGACAAGGTCGTAAACCCTATATTCTAAGGTCTAGGAACTTGTCTTATATCAGTGAGCACTTATGCCGCTAGCTCTGAATACAATGCACATGCGACACATCCAGTGTCACGGTCCTAATATTCAATATTAACCGCTTCACCAGCGACAGGGAACTGAAACCACTCACCGCAGTTTATAGCCCCGTGCAATATTAAGAGCACTTTAGCCATTATGCCTATTAGATGGGATGCCGGACAGGAGGCATGGTCGTAAACTCTGACTGATGCAAGTTCCTACCAACAACATCTGTCCCCAGATGACGTTGTAAGAGAGAGAGAGCTCTCTCTTGCTCGTGGTCCTTGCTGACCTGGTCGAGCGTACCAAAAAACTTGCAGGCTTCCTCCTTCCATCGTCGCTGGGAGAGCATGTTAGTGTTGTATAGTGCTCGCTCCACCCTATATCATCTCCTAGCCCATAGTGGACACACCCGGCATCACAGTTCTCAGAGGCCTGAGTAACCGCTTCCCCAGTCGAGCTAGCTGGCGACAACGGACTTTGTGCAGTCGTGTGTGCTTTTCGAACGTAGAGGAAGCTATAAGACTAGCCTATTAGAAGGAGCGTCCCGGACAGGAAGGCATGGACGTAAGCTCCAACTGACACAAGTTCCTACCAACAACCTCTGACCCCAGAGGTTGTTATTGTTATAAGAGAGAGGGGCCTCTCTCTTGCTCGCGATCATGGTAGACCTGGACGAGCATACCTCAGAACTTGTCTGCTTCCTCCTTTCTGTTGTCGCAGGAATGAATGAATGAAGAATAGTTTCGCTCGCCGAAGGCGCGCTGGGACGATTTGGGGCATGCCCTTTCGACCCTCAATTACTGTATAATATGGTATTGTCGCAGGGTGAGCATGTTCAGATTTTTATAGTGCTCACTAAGTGAGCATGTTCGGATTTTTATAGTGCTCACTACACCCTTGTTCCTCTTCTCGACCGCTACGGACATACCCGGCGTCACACCACCCATATTCTGCGTGATAGATCTGCCGGTTGAGCTAGCTGGCGACAAGGACATAAACCCTATATTCTAAGGCCTAGGCCCTTATCTTATATCATTGAGCACTTTTCTGCTAGCTCTAATAGCTCTAATAGTATAATACGACGACGGAAGCACACTCTCAGAAGGCTTCACAAACTACACCATGTTCTTGTTCCTCTGTAAATAGAAACTAAATGAAAGTGTCAATGACACTGTAGCTCAACTTGACAAACTTGAACTTGGTAAGTTATGAAATGGCAAAACTGAAGATCATTGGTACCAATGTTATTTGATGAAATTTCAACATAACAGCACTATGTGTGCACACCATCGGATTAATCCATTCATTTTTAAATGTAAACTACAAGACTGGTTAAAGGAAGAATATTGATACACAAATGCAGTATGTTCAGATGTTATTGTAAATGGCAACCTTTTCACAGAAATGAATGCTAATCAATAGCTCTTATCTGAAGGTCTTGCCTAATGAGCACACCAAGTTCAAAAACAATCCTATGATAAATGTGGCCTGTAGGCCATGTCAAAGAATGTTGATGCACAAATGCAATAAATTCAAAGATTGTTGCTAACACCAACAGTTTTTGATGGAAATGAAAAGAAAATCAACAGCTCCTATCTTTGTTACCATGCATAAGCATACAAAGTTTCAAAACAATCTGATAATGAATGTGCCCTCTGAGGCATGCCAAAGGAAGATGTTAATGCACAAATGCACTAAGTAGAAGGTCATTGCTTGTGGCAATGGGTTTTTTTTTTGGGGGGGGGGGGGGGGAGGGGGTTATGGAAATTCATAAATATACCCTGCAGAGAGTGCAAAAAGGATAAGCTGATGCACAAATGCAGTAAGTTCAAAAGCTGGTGATAGCGACAATAATTTTTTATGGAAATGAAAAAAGTAATGGCTCACATCTAGAGGTCACCCTGAACACACATACCAAGTTTCAAAGTGATCCGATCATAAATGTGCCCTGAAGGGTGTGTTAAAGGGAAATACTGAGGTCTGACTAAACTAAGTTCAAAGGTCAGCAGGCAACATTTTTTGACAGAAATGGAAGAAAATCGACAGGTCCCATATAGATGTCACCCCACACAAGCACACCAAGTTTGCAAGCGATCCAATTATAAATGTGCCCTGCAGGATGTGTCAAAGGGAAATATTGATGCTTAACTGCACTTAGTTTTTATTAAGTTCATCGAAGGTCATTGCCAGTGGCAACATTTTTTGAAGGACGGAAATGGAAGAAAATCGATAGCTCCCATCTAGAGGTAACCCCAAACAAGCATACAAAGTTTCAAACCGATCTGATCATAAATGTGCCCTGTAGGGCATGTCAAAGGAATATATTGATGCCTGACTAAACTAAGTTCAAAGATCGTTGCCAGCGGCAACATTTTTTGACAGACAGAAATGGAAAAAATCGATAGCTCCCATCTAGAGGTCACCCCAAACAAGCAAGCCAGGTTTCAAAGCAATCCGATAATAAATGTGCCCTGTAGGGTGTGCAAAAGGGAAATATTGAAGTCTGACTAAACTAAGTTCTAAGAACGTTGGCTGCAGCAACATTTTTTGGCGGAAGTGGAAGAAAATCGATAGCTCCCATCTAGATGTCACCCCAAACAAGCATGCCAGGTTTCAAAGCAATCCGATAATAAATGTGCCCTGTAGGGTGTGCAAAAGGGAAATATTGAAGTCTGACTAAACTAAGTTCTAAGAACGTTGGCTGCAGCAACATTTTTTGGCGGAAGTGGAAGAAAATCGATAACTCCCATCTAGAGGTCACCCCAAACAAGCATGCCAGGTTTCAAAGCAATCCAATCATAAATGTACCCTGTAGGGTGTGCCAAAGGGAAATATTGAGGTCTGACTAAACTAAGTTCTAAGAACGTTGGCCGCGGCAACATTTTTTGACAAAAATGGAAGAAAATCGATAGCTCCCATCTAAAGGTCACCCCAAACAAGCATGCCAGGTTTCAAAGGAATCCAATTATAAATGTGCCCCGTAGGGTGTGCCAAAGGGAAATATTGAGGTCTGACTAAACTAAGTTCTAAGAACGCTGGCTGCAGCAACATTTTTTGGCGGAAATTGAAGAAAATAGATAGCTCCCATCTAGAGGTCACCCCAAACAAGCATACCATGTTTCAAAGTGATCTGATCATAAATGCGACCTGTGAGGTGTGCCAAAGGAAATTGTAGACGTACGTACGTACCAATGTACGTATGCCAACGGACGAGAAGTGATGGCAATAGCTCAGCTTGACTTTGTCAAGTTGAGGTAAAAACTGTCGTGACATTTTGGCGACAGGAACAGCTGTGACCCCTCGCCATGAGAGGACCGGTAGTATCCACTCGCCTAACAACAAACCATGACACCAGTCATCAACATTGTCAAAATCTGACACATGGTGCAAGAATTAGTGGTAGTGCATCGACTAAAGCAAGACACAACCATGTAAATAGAGAAAAGGCTTCCTCTTATTTGCCCTGCTATTAGAGAAATATTATTACCTAAAATCTAACATAGGTCAATTGTACTACCACCAAATCCACATAAATATAAGATAACATTAAAATATGATCAATGAAATAAATACATTCAAAAGAAAAATTCCTTCAAAAAATACAAAAAAATTTGTTAAATTTTTTTTCTTATATAAGAGCCCAAGTTCCCAAAGGGAACGATGAGCCCAAAAAAGCCTAAGGGTGGACAAAATTATAATAATTTGCCATAAAATTAACTACCACACTATCAGAATATTTAATGTTACTTACAACCGTCGTTCCTTAAATAATAGGAAACTACCTAGAGCATTGTCAAAATAAACAACTTCAAACCGAAAACAAGACCCAGGCAACACAGCCCGAAGTCAGTAACAGAAACAAGACTATCCGATGTAAAGCAAGATCTTCATCAGAAAAAACCGATACATCAGATGTATGATGCATGACCAAAACGCCTGAACACCCAATAATAGAACAAGCCAAAAAGCTAGGGAGCTTAACTGGGGGAATCAAGGAAAGGTGGGGAAGGAATACTAAACAAACAGTGGACAGATCATTATCAATCAATGATGACATCAGGCCCATGTCCCGAAATTGGTGAACATGAACTAATTTTTATAATTATTATAAAATTACATTCCTGAATGTTTCAAACCACCGTTTCTTCCTTCCTTCATCCAGCTGTGTCCTTGGATCCACCAAAATAACCATTGATTTGTGTCTGGCATCATTAAAACTGAGATTTAAAAGCACAGATGTCAGTTTGTTGTTATCTGACTGAAGGGCCAAACAAAGAATGATGTTGGCACCAGTTTTGGTGACTTCCTGGCGTCTGTGCATGCTGCAGAGAGTAAATGTATGGAGGGCCAAATAGGACTTCTAATTTCGGTTTTGCATGCAAATTTGGGGGATTGGGGGCAAAATTTGTGTTTGGTCCTAGATATTTTTGAGTTAGCACCAGCGAAGTCTGGGCCATTGGTATACAGTATAAAAATATTAAAAGTCCTATCTGGTCCTCCATACTTTTACTCTCCGCGCATGCACAGCCATCAGGAAGTGACCAGAATTGGCGCCAACATCATTCTTTGTAGAAGAGAGTACTACATAATAACTCAGCAGGGAGGTATGAGTGCCCAGTCATGGGAGGGCCATACCCATCTGGGCCATTGGTAAGTATAAAAAATATACAAATTACTTTAAATTTATCATATTTTTTATACTATAAACCAATGGCCCAGACTAGCTGAATCGTAAAAAAGCTAGGACTTCAGAATTAGCAGACCAACATAGTTCCCAAGCCTGCAATCCAAGGTGAAAGGAAATTAATTTAAAAGGAATTACATGTATGTCTCTCTATACAGTAATAGAGAAGACATATCATAAAAAAGGAGCCAAATTCAAGTTATTCTGTATTCTTAGCATCAATGACTATGCTAATTGGATGTAATGAGTTCCCAATTAAGGCTAGTCCGGACTAAGCCCTAAAAATTAGGATGGCGTATTTGAGAATGAGAGGTTAACCCCCCCACAAACGTATGCCATATACAATAATACAAAAGCTGTATCCAGGATATAATCTACAGACAAAACAGCTTCATTCAGAGTTACACACTTATCAAGCTGGAGGAAATTTAAACAAGAGCACCGCGTAGCGGGACAATATACGCCCGTTTTGTATTTTTGAAGGGTTGTGGTAAGGATGGGGGTGAAAATTGTTTGGACCAACCCCATATTCGAACATGACCTGTATTTTGTTGTGATTAAACAACATACCAAGTTTGGAACCAATCGGAAAACAAATAATAAAAGTTATCATCCGGAAACCAAATATTTGATGCATTCTATGTCCAACAGTTAGGCCATACTAACGTTAAAATCTGAAAAACACAAAATGCACAAATTCAAGAGGAATAACTCTGGAAAGGTACATGCGATTTTGGCCGAAAGTGAACCTGAGCTGTGCTTTGTGGTCATAAACAAAATCTGAGAATTTGAAACAAATTAGTCAAGGCAAACTAAAGTTATCATCCGGAAATCACATAATTCACAAATTTGCAATCATTCAAGGGGAATAACTATGGAACGGTACATGCGATTATGGCCAAAGGTGAACTTGAGCTGTGCTTTGTAGTCAAAAACAAAATCTGAGAATCTGAAAAACATCGGTCAAGGCAAACTAAAGTTATCATCCGGAAACCACAAAATCCACAAATTTGCAATCATTCAAGGGGAATAACTCTGGAAAGGTATATGCGATTGTGGTCAAAAGTGAACTTGAGCTGTATTTTGTGGTCAAAAACAAAATGAAAGTGTCAATGACACTGTAGCTCAACTTGTCAAGACAAAGACATGTACATGTATAGTATGTGACACAGCAATGACAAACATCTAGGTAATGACCTGATAACAAAGGTACATATAAAGTATTGTAACAGTCTGTACATAAATACTGAGCGTTGCCTGTAACAAATGTATAGGTAAAGTATTGTAAAGGTGGGTGACAGTCAGATGCTAAACTAGAAAAAATTTTTTGAGTCCCACAGTGGGTCTGACTGAACCCCAAAATATTTGTTCTCATAGCACAGTGATAACAAAGGCACCCCAAAACACACTCATTCCTGTCCCAAGGTGAAAACAAAGGTACCCAAGAAGTTTCGTGAATATCAGTTCACAAATATGAGCTGTGTAGAAGTTGTGACAAAAAACTGATTGGACCTAATTTCGGTACAAAATGGCCACTGGCAGCCATCTTGAATTTTGGACCGTGCCCAGAAACACTCGTTCTCGTCCCAAGGTGATAACAAAGGTACCCAAGAAGTTTTGTGAAGATCGGTTCATAAATACAGCCTCTAGCCCGAGCCGTATTGACATGTGCACTTACAGAGTATAAGTAGCACTGAATAAATCAAAGTTCATCTAATTTGCATAATTTCTGCACGAGAAAAAAACCTGTACTATATGTGATGTATTCCATGTTACTAAACATTCATACAAAAATTTATTCAAATCAGAACTTTCATACAGAAGTTCTGTACAAAAGACTGATTGCACTAATTTTGGTACAAAATGGCTGCTGGTGGCCATCTTGAAATTCGGACCACACCAAAAACACTCGTTCTCATCACACGGTAATAACAAAGGTACCCAAGAAGTTTCGTAAAGATCGGTTCATAAATGCGGCATCTAGCCTGAGCCGTATAGAAGTTGTGTACAAAAAACTGATTAGACCTAATTTCGATACAAAATGGCCACTGGCAGCCATCTTGAATTTTGGTCTGCACCCAGAAACACTCGTTCTCGTCCCAAGGTGATAACAAAGGTACCCAAGACGTTTCGTGAAGATCGGTTCATAAATACAGACTCTAGCCCAAGCCGTATTGACATGTGTACTTACTGTGTGTAAGTAGCACTGAAAAAAATCAAAGTTCATCTAATTTGCATAATTTCTGCACGAGAAAAAAACCTGTATTATATGTGATGTATCCCATGGTACTAAACATTCACACAAAAAATTATTCAAATCAGCGCTTTCATATGGAAGTTCTGTGCAAAAATCTGATTGCACCAAATTTCGTACAAAATGGCTGCCATCGGCCATCCTGAATTTCGGACCGGACCCCAAAACACTCGTTCTCGTCCCACGGTGATAACAAAGGTACCCAAGAAGTTTCGTAAAGATCGGTTCATAAATACGGCCTCTAGCCCGAGCCGTATTGGCATTTGCACTTACAGTGCTGAAAGTAACACCAAAAAACATCAAAGTTGGTCTAATTTGCATAATTTACGCACGAGAAAAAAACCCGTATTATATGTGATGTATCCCATGGTACTAAACATTCATACAAAAAATTATTCAAATCAGAGCTTTCATATGGAAGTTCTGTACAAAAAACAGATTTCTGCATCGTCGGTACAAAATGGCAGCTGGCAGCCACCTTGAATTTCGGACCGCACCCAAAAACACTCGTTCTCGTCCCACAGTCATAACAAAGGTACCCAAGAAGTTTCGTAAAGATCGGTTCATAAATACGACCTCTAGCCCAAGCCGTATTCAATTGTTGACGGACAGACGGCCAGACGGCCGACGGATGACGGGCCATGGCATAAGCTCAAATTTGGCTTTGCCAAAGTTGAGCTAAAAACTGAAAATTTGAAATAAATCGGTCAAGGCAAACTAAAGTTATCGTCCGGAAACGAAAAGTTGGGCTAAATTCCCATAAATAAAGGGCTATAACTCTACTGCAAATGGTCCGCTAGAAACAGAAATCGAACCCATGCTGTATTTTGTCATACTAAATCCACATGCCAAATTTAACTCAGCTCAATCCATTACAACTAAAGTTATCGTCCGGAATGAAGTGTGTCCATAGACGGACAGACAGACGGGGGAGAGACCATTCACATAATACGTCCCGTTTTTCAAACGAGTGTATAAAATCAACATCTGAAAAATTTGGTGTCAATCCGTCAAGGTGTTCGGCTTTACATGAACGGAAACCAATTATTTTTCAAAAATTGTGGTTTCAAAGGGCCATAACTCTGCAGCAGATGGACTGAGAAACACCAATATCGAACTTGACCTGTATTTTATTGCTACAAACAACATCTGAAAGTTTGATGTCGATCCGTCAAGGTGTTCGACTTTAAATGAAGGGAAACCAATTTTTTTCGAAAGATTGTGTTTTCAAAGAGCCATAACTCTGCAATGGATGGACTGAGAAACACCAATATCGAACTTGACCTGTATTTCATTGCTAAAAACAACATCTGAAAAATTTGGTGTCAATCCGTCAAAGCGTTCAGCTTTAAATGAAGGGAAACCAATTTTTTTAAAAAAATTGTGTTTTCAAAGGGACATATCTCTGCAGCAGATGGACTGAGAAACACCAATATCGAACTTGACTTGTATTTTAATGCTAAAAACAACTTCTGAAAGTTTGATGTCGATCCGTCAAGGCGTTCAACTTTAAATGAACGGAAACCAAATTGTTTACGGACAGACAGATGGACAGACAGACAGACTGATAACAGTTGAGTTGGCATACGCAGATAGGTCGAAAACAGGTGATATAATATATACAAACTACACATGTCCAATAGAATCACAATGGACGATCTCTGAAGAGTAAACACACTTCCATGGTAACCCACAGACGACCCGCGTTCAGGTGTACAATAAATTCCAATAAATAACACTGCCAGACGTGTTCTATCTGATATCTATGCTCCCAGGCATGTTCAAATATATGAGAATGTATAGACAAGTTATATTCGATTGGGTACCGAAATTTATAGAAACCTAGATTTAGAAATGGAACGAGCTATGATTAAAATACAATAATGCATCTGCCTAATAATACACTTATTATGCACGCGAGCATTGAAATCCCACATGTAATAATCTGAATACCAGTTAACTGACTAGACAGCCTTACAGGTACCCAAAGGATAGCAATTTATTGACGATGAATCATATGCTCGTATATAATATAGACGAACAACCGCAGGAAACAAACCAACTAAAAAGTGGATGTGCCCATGAGGTCGCCATAGAACACGACCAAGCTGCCAATCGAGAAGTCATGAAATGCATGTATATACTTAAATGCATATGAGGCTTACAGGAAGAAAACTATGTCCTGCCCGGTAATCGCCTCTTAACACATTGTCGGAGGGGTGGGTGGATTCAAAATCATATCGAACCCCCCTCATCTACATTACCCGAATCGTTCTTGTGTTAGTCATTAAATAGTGTAGGAACCGCAAGGCTCCCTCACGTCTGACCAACTCCATAATGCCACTAAGGGTGGAGAAGGACGTGATGAACAAATCCACCGTATTTACATAATCACTCACACCAAACCATACTGGTTTGAAGAGAATAACCTCCTCTAACAAATGGTATCATGTCCGATAGGACAACTAACTCAGCCTAGCTGAAGCAGCTAAAGGTCTTTGTGTACGAGAAGACCATTAAAAGCTGATAACTGAGGTCCTAGAAGCTCACCAAGGAGACTTACAACGCTAGCCATAGCTTATAAGTCTTCATCTTCGTGAAGTCAGATATATCAGTGTAAGTAGCGACCCTGAAGGCTCACTTAATGGAGACTTACAATTATCGTCTCAAGAGATAATAAATTCAGTTATGCCACTGCATAATACTGAAAAAATCTCACTCATGATATTAGCTAGGCTACTATGGTGTAACAATAAGACTAAAGTCTATGACACCTAGGAAAAATGAACCGAAAAGCACAGTATCTTTTTTGGTTTTATTATCAAAAGACAGCGGACAGAGCCTAACCCAAGAGACCGCTGTAACCATACAGAAGGCTACTATGGCGTCCACAATGACATAATTGTCTTGACGCCAAGGCATATCTCAGCCTATCTATGCACTATCCATCAGGATTCAGGACGAGAAACAGGTGATAATAAAAAACTGGAGAATAATTTCGACGACGTCTAATGCTTTTCTTCAATAGGAAAGCTTATACCTCCAGAAGGAAAGCCTCTTTTGGAAGATTTGTCTAACAAGTATTCTTGTAAGTGGAGCTTGCTCGGACTGATTGCCACAGGCCTGCCGAGACAACACTCTCATTCACTGATCTTCCGCAATTTATCCACTTCTTGGGAGGTTGATAACCTACCGTCATGTGGCAAGCAACCGAAATCTATTCCCGACGACCTCAATTGTTCCCTTCAATAAGAGGCCCTTTACCTCCACTAGGAGCGACTCTCTTTGAAAGGAACTTCCGTGATTAATGTCCAGTTTCTTGTGAAGTAGATAATCTTCCGTCAACTGGCAAGCAATAGAGGTCATGTCCAACACCTGTACGACTTACGATGCTTACGGAAGGAGAAACTACGTCCTCCCCGCGAAGAAGCTCGCCTCGTCGACCTCAATTGTTCCCTTCAATAAGAGAGCCTTTAGCTCCACTAGAAGCACCTCTCTTTGAAAAGAACTTCCGTGATTAACATCCGGTTTCTCGTGAAGATGATAACCTTCCATTAATCATCGGCCTAGGGGGGTCTGATCCATAGCCTTGATCAGACCTATGACCCTTTCCCGAGTTGCTATAATGACAACTTCCAGAGTAAATATACGAGGGTTATTGTACCCTCGCGAGTCATTCTCATGATGCTTTCTTAGAAGCAGAACAGCCTTGCTTACCCCGGTCTGCTGAAGTGTGTCGATGAGACAGTGACTTCGACAGCAGAGCACTGGAAGCTTCTTGTAGTCTGCTCCTATATCAATGCAAGGTTGTTATCAAATAGTATATTTCTGGTAACTGGAGCGACTCAAAGAAATAGCATGTTCCATTATTTCCGAGCATATATTAAATGATGCAAGTAGGGACATATTTACATCCCCGGCCTGCTCATCTAAACGCAGACTTATATTCAGATGGAACAATATTCTTAAGAGCTTAAGGCTTTTCATAGTCTTAAAGTGCCCTTCTGCGAGAGATGGAGACTCACACTCCGTATCCCTCTCACCATCCAAATGTTCCATCTGCAAATATGGTCAACTCCATCCAACTGAACGGATGACTGGACCAACACAGCACCATCTGACTGCTCACCATCGGAGTCTGTTAAACGGTAGTACTCATCTCAAACGACTAGTTATCAACCCGAACCTGCGAAGTCAGATAGCTGGTCTGTGGTCAATGCGCTTCATTAATGAAGCAAGGGAAGATGTCATAGCTGCCACTGAATCCGCCTGCAGTGTGGAAGAAGCATCACGAACCGCAAGCGTGAACGGGCGTCCCAACTCACTAAAGTTTCTCGCACCAAAAACAGTCGACCCCGACTGCTGACGGAAAGGAGAAGGTTCTCCAGACCGCAGTCTGCTCCAGACCTCGCCGTGCGTTCCATTAGAAACTTGTAGGCATCTACGCCTTATTGTGCATATCCATGGAAGAAGAGGAAGCCGTAACCACAGCCAACCCCGGCTGAAGTGCAGAAGAGGCATCCCCACTCGTCACATAGGATGGCTGCTCCTCCTCATTAAAGTTTCTTACAACACAAAACAGTCGTCCCCGACTGTTAACGGGACGAAAAAACGCTCTGCACTTGCGATCTGTCCCCAGATCTCGCAGAGTATTAGAAACTTCTAGGCTTAATCCTCTTTAGTGTGCTTCCATGTAAGTAGAAGAATCCATAACTGCCGCCGGCCCTGGCTGCAGTGTGGAAGAAACGTTTCGATGCGTGTTCTGACTCAATAAGGTTTCTCACAATAGACACAGTCGTCCCCAACTGTTAACAGGAAGGAGAGGGTTCTCCAATCGGTGATCTGACCCCAGATCTAGCCGAGCGTCCCGTAGAGAAACTTCTGGCTTCTTCTGTTCCCGAGGCTTGAGGATCAGCGGTCTTCTGTTTTTTCCACCGCTTGCTGCTCCTGGGACGAAGATCCGGAGATAGATCTCTTCTCCGAGCATCCCGTTGATCGATGCCTCAGATTGCTAGCTATTGGATGGACCAACTTCAGGGGCAAAGAATGGCTCCGTCTTTGCGCAGCTGACTGGATATCTGAAGTCGGGTAGCTAGCCTGCAGTCGTGTGTGCTTTAATAACGTAGCAGAGGAAGCTGTGACTGAAGCCGACCCCGGGTGCAGACTAGACGGAGCATCTTGAGACGTATGCTCCAGCTCGTTCAAGTTTCTCATAACAGCATTTGGCCTCAAATGATGTTAGGTTAGAGAGGGGCCTCTCCCGCTAGCGGTCTATTAGACCTCACCGAGCCTCCCACCAAGAAACTTGCTGACTTCCTCCCTATTTCCTCCCTAATTCCATCGTCACTGGGTGAGCTTATTAATATTTAAGTACTCGCTCTACCCACATCTACACTTCCTTCGACCACAACAGACTTAACCGGTGTCACGGCTCCCACGGACGGAGTAACCGCTTCACTGGTCGAGCTAGCTGCTTGCAAGAGATTAAGAACACTAACTAGAGGCCTTATCCCTTGCATATCATGAGCACTGCAGCTAGCTCTATTTGCTCAATGGAGCGTGATGACGGTAGCACACTTGGATGGGTGTCACAATATCATCACCATGTTCCTCTGAAACAGAAACTGAAAAAATGAATTATAACGTGGTGAGAGGTCTGGCCTCAGAACCTCACCGCCAACAACGTACCGCGACACCCGTCTCCAACATTAGTCATCCCAGTGAACATAAGTATGACAAGAGTCTGCAGAAGTGCATTGACTAAAGTCGATATCACTCCTCCAAACTCCACAACAAAATATATAATTAAGATACATCAATAATAGCAATCAAAATTAAATTCAAAATAACTTTTGAAATTTTAAAAAAAAAAAAAGCCTAAGTTCCCAAAGGGAACATTAAGAGCCCAAAGGCATCCCGATAGAGCCTAAGTGTGGACAAACTCCAAATTTATTGAGCTATCCATGTATCCTACAGTAATTCTACAGTAATAAAATATAAAATACTACCTATATATGAGGACGTTGTCAATGTGAACAATGTCAATGAAAAACCGGAAACAAGACATCAGGCATACAAAAAGGCCCAAAGTCAGAAACCAATTTAAATGCTACCAGATGCAAAGCTAGATCTTCATACGAAGAAAAAACGATACATCGGATAGAAGATCAAAGACTAAACGACCTAACACCCCTAGGGTGAGGACGTAACCAGGGGGAAAAATAGAATAAATATTCTGTAATACATGTTAAACTCCCAAGAAATTTAATAAAAAATTTCAATAAAAAATAGCAAAAAGCTTAAGAGTTTAACAGGAAGGATTCATGGAAGGATAAGGAAGGAATACTTAACAAACAGTGGAATAATCGTTATCAAAAACTAGAGGATGGCCACCAAAGGGTGGCTGATTCCCCCGAAAAAAGCCTTGATAGCCATTCCAACCTTATTCGCAACACACCCTCTGGTTGTGGGCAATAATAATACCAAGTATCATTAATATCCTTGAAGGCTGTAAGAAGTTATGGAGCGGACACGAATTCCATCTACGCCCAGACGGACAGATGGACAGACAGACAGACAGACGGACGACGTCACTGCTAGATTCCACGGAATTTTTTTCGGGGGAATAATGATGATGTCAGGCGTTTGTCCCGAAATTGGGAAACATGAAATAATTTTATAATTATTATAAAGTTACAGTCCTGAACATCTAAAACCACCATTGAACACTTCCATCATCCAATAACACCCTTGGATCCACCAATTCTTGCATTGATTTGTGTCTGGTACCCTCAAAAAAGGAGATTTTAAAGCACAGATGTCAGTTCATTGTTGCTGACTTTAGGACCAAACAAAGAATGATGATTGCGCCAATTCCAGTCACTTCCTGATGGCTGCGCATGCGCGGAGGGTAAAAGGATGGAGGACCAGATAGGACTTTTATTTTTCAGTTTTGCAAGTAAATTTTGGGGATTGGGAGGTTCAAAATTTGTGTTTGGCCCTTGATAACTTTGAGTTTGCACAAGCTAGTCTGGGCCATTGGTTTATAGTTTAAAAATATACCCAAACAGCAAGTTCAATGGAGACTCTGGATATAAAGTTGAGGAGAGAAATAAATTTACCACCTTTCTGGGTTCCCACAGAAGTTTCTAGGAGTACAAGCATATGGGACCACAAAATTCATCGATTTTCAAGGAGCCATGAAAAACACACTACTATGGAGTGGTTATTTAGAAGTTATTGTTCCTCAAATCATAGGCATCAATTTTGACACTAGAATTTTTCTGTCATGGACTGCTTTTTTGTTTCTCAGATTTTGTGTGTGAATGAAATGCATAGTCCCTCATATGGGGCCTTCCCATTTGTTATATGTCCCATTTGTCACACAGGTGGAAAGAAATTAGTGAAGGTTCAGTGGTTTTAATAACTTCCCTCAGGAGAAAATGGACAAGACCGCATTAGACTGTAATTTCCTATTTGTCATACAGATGCAACATAAAATGGACAAGACCCTGCATATTATTATTTTTTTATTTCCATGATATACGGTAAAGCTTACATAATGTATATAATGTAAAATAAATAATAGTGTAAATAAATATTGTGATACTTTATTTATGATAATATGAATATATGAAAATATTTCTGAACTATGGCATGAAGTACACTGACTTATCTCTTATAAAACATGTTATCCCCAAAGATATTTGTGTTTTGTAGCTTAATGGAGGTGCAAAACCTAGTGAGAGCTGTCTAGTCTTGGTTCTTTCAGCAGCTTTAATTTTCTGGATAGTTTCTATAAATCTAAAAATGTTTGGTTGTGGGTGGACAGCAACTTGTTCAGATATTGTGGAAGCCTTCCCAGCTATTGTTTATACGAAGGCTGATGGTCTTGTAGTTGTTCCACATTTGAATGTTAAATCTAACATCCTCATCCTCCCAATTGTTGACGATATAGTTATTGAACTGTTCTGCATGGTGAATATCTGGCGCTGAATTCATAGCATCAATCCAAGTATCCTGAACATGATCTATTAGTAGCATAGGTAGACCTGCTGCTCTATGCATCCATTTTTGAATTTCTTCATTGTCTTTATAATGACAGGAAAGTCCTAAATCCAGACACTTGCGTCATACTGCTTGTGTGAAAAGAAAGAAAGAGCCTATCACATCAGCATCTGGAAATTGTTCATGCAGTGCCCTAATCGCTGCCTGTTCAAAGTCATTTTGCACTACAGATGGAGAGAGGTTCAAGTTTAATTGTTCTTGATAGCCACCTACATCTGAAACATTTGGTGTCAATCCGTCAAGGCATTTGGATTTAAATGAACAGAAACCAATTCTTTTTCAAAAATTGTGGTTTCAAAGGGCCATAACTCTGCAGTGGATGGACTAAGAAACACCAATATCGAACTTGACTGTATTTTATTGCTACAAACAACATCTGAAAGTTTGATGTCGATCCATCAAGGCGTTTGACTTTAAATGAAGGGAAACAAATTTTTTTCGAAAGATTGTGTTTTCAAAGAGCCATAACTCTGCAGTGGATGGACTGAGAAACACCAATATCGAACTTGACCTGTATTTCATTGGTAAAAACAACATCTGAAAAATTTGGTGTCAATCCGTCAAAGCGTTCAGCTTTAAATGAAGGAAAACCAATTTTTTTAGAAAAATTGTGTTTTCAAAGGGCCATATCTCTGCAGTAGATGGACTGAGAAACACCAATATCGAACTTGACCTGTATTTTAATGTTAAAAACAACTTCTGAAAGTTTGATGTCAATCCGTCAAGGCGTTCGACTTTAAATGAACGGAAACCAAATTGTTTACGGACAGACAGACGGACAGACAGACAGACTGATAACATAACACGACCGTTTTTTAAACGGGCGTATAAAAATCACCCCCCTCCCCCACCTTTTTGAAGGAATCGTCTTCAAAAACAAAGAGGGGAGTGCTCTGGAATCAGTAAAAGCGGTACCAAATAAGAAAATATATTCGTCGAACAGGCACCCAGATATTAATTATTATTAATAAATTGGCGCTTAATGCCACTTCAGAAGCTAAGGCTATCGCGGCGATCCCAGTAATTAATAGCGCCTGCTTGTAAAGTATACCGGAGTTGGCATACGTAGATAGGTCGAAAACAGGTGATATAATATATACAAACTACACATGTCCAATAGAATCACAATGGACGATCTCTGGAGAGTAAACACACTTCCATGGTAACCCACAGGCGACCCCCGTTCAGGTGTACAATAAATTCCAATAAATAACACTGCCAGACGTTTTCTATCTGATATCTATGCTCTCAGGCACGTTCAAATATACGAGAATGTATAGACAAGTTATATTCGATTGGGTACCGAAATTTATAGAAACCTAGATTTAGAAATGAAACGAGCTATGATTAACAGACTCGTCACGGACCGCCCGCGAAATAATTCATTGTTTGTAAGGTCCATAACATACAATAATGCGTGTGCCTAATAATACACTTATTACAATCCATGGATCAACAGCAGGTATCATGTATTGTACCTCTGGACCTAAGTGCAGCGTTTGATACCATCGATCACACTGTACTTTTTAACACCATGGAAAACCAACTGGGTATCACAGGACTGTGCTTAGAATGGTTTCGATCCTATCTATCTAGGCGGACGCAACGAGTGTGCTTGGGTGGGACGCTCTCCGAGCATGTAACGCTTAAGTGTGGTGTCCCACAGGGGTCTGTTCTCGGACCCCTGCTATATACCATATATGTGCTACCCCTAGGCGATATAATACGTAGCCATGGACTCTCATTTCACTGTTATGCGGACGACACACAATTATATATTCATTTTAAATCCCGTGACAGAGACAAGCAGCCCAAATTCTCGAGAACTGTGCATCCGATATCAGAAACTGGATGACTCAACATTTCTTAAAACTTAATGCTGATAAAACTGAAATAACGTACATAGGACTACCCGGGAGCGCGGTGGCTCAGTAGGTAGAGGTGCAGGCTGCAAGTCGAGAGGTCCTCGGTTCGAATCCCACCTGCGGCAACCGCGTTGTGTCCTTGGGCAAGACACTTCATCTCCATTGCCCGTGTGGGGGCACAATGACGCCGTGTACTAAGGCGTACTGCACGTCGATGGTACGCATGTCTTCAACCAATCTAACCCTGCCTGTGCTGCAGTGCGGAGTTACGATGTTGGTGAGCTGGCAGCTGCTCGTCGTTGCTCGCTGGTTCTCTCTGGGTACTCCGGCTTCCTCCACCCGTAAAACTGTCACGGTCATGATTAGCCATTGTGCATAAATATGTGACCTTAAACATCAATAAATAAATAAATAAATAAATAGGACTACCCTGTCAACTTTCCAAAGTTTCTAAACTCAGTTTACATATTGAAGACAGTGTCATCTCACCGTCAATAGCAGTACGCAATCTGGGATACTGCATGGATGGGAATTTGGCTGCAGATGCGCATGTGATGCAAGTCTGCAGATCCGCTTTCCACCATCTGAGCAATATCGGCAGAGTTCGGTACGTGATCGACGAGGAGACGACCAAGCAGCTTGTGCACGCCCTTGTAACTAGCCGTCTTGATTACTGCAATTCTCTGTTATATGGCTGCAAACAACATCTATTGAAGAAACTTCAAAATGTTCAAAATTGCGCGGCTAGAGTGGTAACCAAGAATAAGAAATTTTGTCATATTACACCTATACTGAAAGATCTACACTGGTTACCCATAAAGGAGCGAATTAATTTCAAAGTTCTTCTTTTAACTTTTAAATCTCGCTTAGATATTGCACCTGGTTATTTGAACTCTCTTATACAGTGTTACGGACCTGTCAGAGCTCTTAGATCTTCGTCAGCCAACAATCTGGTATACAACCCTGGATACCTTGTAACTGCCGGTGATCGAGCATTCAGTGTAGCTGGACCTTATTTGTGGAACCAACTGTCCGATCATCTGAAGGTCGACCAGGACATAGTTTCGTTCAAAAAGTCACTGAAAACCCATCTGTTTAAATTAGCCTATCCCGCCATAATATCTAGTTAGTTACATATTCATATTAGATGTCATGTACTTATTGTAAAGCCCGTGAGCATGTTCAGTGGAAACTCGGCTTAAAACCATATTATTATTATTATTATGTACGCGAGCATTGAAATCCCACATGTAATAATCTGAATACCAGTTAACTGACTGTTAAATCTAACATCGTCGTCCTCCCAATTGTTGACGATATAGTTATTGAACTGTTCTGCATGGTGAACATCTGGAGCTGAATTCATAGCATCAATCCAAGTATCTTGAACATGATCTATTAGTAGCATAGGTAGACCTGCTGCTCTATGCATCCATATTTGAATTTCTTCATTGTCTTTATAAAGACAGGAAAGTCCTAAATCCAGACACTTGCGTCATACTGCTTGTGTGAAAAGAAAGAAAGAGCCTATCACATCAGCATCTGGAAATTGTTCATGCAGTGCCCTAATAGCTGCCTGTTCAAAGTCATTTTCAACTACAGCTGGAGAGAGGTTCAAGTTTAATTGTTCTTGTATTTCACACTTTAACCTATTGAAGAGTCTTGAATATGTCATTGATCTACGGTCTGGCATCAGAGCATAAACTAATGGAAAAGTTGTTGTTCCGTTCCTTGCGTGAAGAATATACAGCTGAACCCACAAATTTGGGCATGCTGCAAAAATTCCATCATTATATAATGTCTCTGCCTGCTGAAGAGCCTGAAGTTGTTCATCAGTACTGAACACTAACATTTTGTCTACATCTCCATCTTCAAACAATAAAAAGCAGCTGTTGTCTGTTGTATTAATTCAAGACTCCACTCCAAATGCACATCTTCTCTATTCAAAGACTTTAACCACACATATTTGATTTAATCATTAGTGTGTGTTTTTTTAAAATACACACAACAGAGTAGTGATGTAAGTGATTAATGACTGTAAAAAACAAACAACCCATTCAAAAGCTGCTTAAGAAAAACAACAGCTTTGATTTTCAAAGAATTTAAGTACATATATTTAATTTAATTGCTTGTGTATCTTTTTTTAAATACATACAACATCAGAATAGTTCTATAAGTGATTAATATTTGTAAAAAAACAACCCATTCAAAAACTGCATCAAAAAACTTCTGCTTTGGTTTTCACTAACATAGCTCAACTCTCATGTTTGCGAAAAAGCAAGTCCATTATAGCTAAAGGGTAGATAGGTGTAATTACCATGTTTCAGGTGTAGGACACTTGGGAAAATATATATGTATAACAAATGGGACGTATATCAAATGGGAGTAACCCTCCTCATATAGATGTAAATTATTTTCACCAGGTGTATGTATGCTTCCACTACATCTATCTCCAGCCTGTACTGTTCTTTCAATATCCAGTTGTTTTGGAATTTGCACTTTCCACTTGACATGTTTTGGATTTTTCACCTGGCATGTTTTAGACTTCCTCACAATGCTTCATATATTTTCAACACACAGATATTTTTATCAAGTGAAAATTCTTATGCATGACTGGACTGATTGAAACAAAAGATCACAGAGGTCAACCCATTGCAGAATCTCATGCAGAAGTCTTTGGAATCCTTCAATTATACCAATGAAGTTGACTGGAAATTAAAGACAGAGGCTGACGGTATGGACTGGTAAATGGTGCAAGTATAAATACATCCTCGAAAGTAAAAACAACTTCAGACGTAAAAACAGTATTTCAAAAAGCAATTTCCTGTGTTTTCAAGGAGAGGGGAGTGGTCTTTACTGTACACTGTCTATGTCTTACCTCTTGGTGACAATATCCAAAGCCATGGCCTTGATTTTAATTTTTACGCAGATGACACACAGCTGTATATTAGTTTTACTCACGCCTTTGAGTCTGAAGCATGCAGTAAGATTGAACTTTGTATTTCAGACATCAAGGCATGGATGACTAAAAACTTTCTTAAGTTGAACGATGACAAGACAGAAGTAATATATATAGGTCCACCTCATCAACTTTCAAAAATATCCAAACTGTCCCTCAATGTTGTAGGTTCTACGATAAAACCCAGTAGCTATGTTCGAAACTTAGGTTATTTCATGGATAAAAATTTGGCTGCTGAGGAACATATCAAACATGTCTGTCACAGTGCATTTTTTCATCTTAGAAATATTAGCAAAATTCGACCCTTCATTGATACACAGACGTCACAACAGCTTGTCCACACCTTTGTTACCAGTCATCTTGACTACTGCAACTCTCTTCTGATTGGCTCTAAAACATTTATTCTTGAAAAGCTACAACACATCCAAAATTGTGCTGCACGGGTCATAACCAGAACTCAAAAGTACTGCCATATAACACCAGTACTCTCTAAAGTTACACTGGCTACCTGTTAAGCAAAGAATTCAATTTAAATTGTCCTTCTGGTGTTTAAGTGTATCTTGGGATCTGCACCATCCTACCTGCTCACTCTGCTTACCATCCACAAACCACCAAGGTCTCTTTGGTCATCAGGTCAACTCAATCTGGTTCAGCCCACGTCTAAATTTACTAGTGCTGGTGATAGGGCCTTTGCTGTTGCTGGCCAAGGCTTTGGAATTCTCTTCAAATCAACATAAAAAATAGTAAATCACTTGAATCATTCAAGTCTGGTACTAAAACCTACCTTTTTCGTAAGGCATTTCCTTCAGAGGTCTTTTAATTTTGGTCATAAACTGACATTACCTGGTGTGTGAGGGCGACTGAGTCAGTGAGGATTGCCTCATTACTCCTCAAGTCACATACTTGTTTTGGTAAAGTTGTAGTTTGTTTTTATTTTGTTTTAATTCAATACTGTTTTTCTTTTAGGGACTGTCACTTTTGTTGCCAGGATATATATAGCCTTGGTTGCTGATGTGGCATTGGGCACCAATAAATGATAATATTATCCATGTATCTGTGAGAGAATGTATGTGTGTGTATATTATGTATGCAATTATTGTACAGCCATTGAGCACCGTGTGTGGATTCTAGGCTTTAAAATTATTATTATTATTTTTTTAGATCCAGAAAAATTGATTTCAAGGCACTGTAAACAACCTGCTTTTACCACCCTTCCATCAAAACTGATATTACTCCATAGTGCTGATGAGAGAAAACAAATTCACAAATAGACAGTTAAATTATATATGAAATTTCTTTTGAAAATCAAAAAGTGTGCTCCAAACAAGTAATCTCCCTACAAAAGATGATTCTGTTTGGTAACCAAGCATAACAATATGCTCTGGCTCTTGAAATCCAAGATGGCAGCTGTAGTAAACATACTGGATAAAATTGTCAAGTTCTGAGTATTAAGTATTGAATAAAAGTGGAGTGCCACCTCACTTGAAATAGGAAAGCATTTACATGAAGATTTTTTACTGCTGTGCATGCTCTTATATTTCACACTTTACACCGTGAATTAATTTTATTTTTCAATTCAAGAAACAGGGGAAGAAAATAGCCAGAATATGCAATGCATGTAAAATGAAAGTGTCAATGACACTGTAGCTCAACTTGCGTAAGATATGTACATGTATAGTATGTGACACAGCAATGACAAACATCTAGGTAATGACCTGATAACAAAAGTACACGTAAAGTATTGTAACGGTCTGTACATAAATGCTGACCATAGCCTGTAACAAATATATAGGTAAAGTATTGTAAAGGTGGGGTGACAGTTAGATGCTAAACTAAAAAAGAAATCTTTGAGTCCCAGAGTGGGCCTGACTGAAGCCAAAAATTTGTTTGTATTTGTTCTCATAGCACAGTGATAATAAAGGCTCCCCAAAACACTCGTTCCTGTCAAAAGGTGATAACAAAGGTACCACAAGAAGTTTTGTGAAGATAAGTTCATAAATACAGACTCTAGCCCGAGCCGTATTGACATGTGCACTTACTGTGTATAAGTAGCACTGAATAAATCAAAGTTCATCTGATATGCATAATTTCTGCTCGAGAAAAAAACCCGTATTATATGTGATGTATTCCATGTTACTAAACATTCCTACAATAATTTATTCAAATCAGAACTTTCATACAGAAGTTCTGTACAAAAATCTAATTGCACTAATTTTGGTACAAAATGGCTGCTGGTGGCCATCTTGAATTTTGGACAGCACCCCAAAACACTCGTTCTCATTCCACGGTGTTAACGAAGATACCCAAGAGGTTTCACAAAGATCGGTTCATAAATACAGCCTCCAGCCTGAGCCGTATAGAAGTTGTGCACAAAAAACTAATTGGACCTAATTTCGGTACAAAATGGCCACTGTCAGCCATCTTGAATTTTGGACCGCACCCAGAAAAACTGGATATCGTCCCAAGGTGATAACAAAGGTACCCAAGAAGTTTTGTGAAGATCGGTTCATAAATACAGCCTCTAGCCCGAGCCGTATTGACACATGCACTTACTGTGTATAAGTAGCACTGAATAAATCAAAGTTCACCTAATATGCATAATTTCTGTTCGAGAAAAAAACCTGTATTATATGTGATGTATTCCATGTTACTAAACATTCACACAAAAATTTATTCAAATCAGAACTTCCATACAGAAGTTCTGTACAAAAAACTGATTGCACTAATTTTGGTACAAAATGGCCACCAGCAGCCATCTTGAATTTTGGACCTCACCCCAAAACACTCATTCTCGTCCCAAGGTGATAACAAAGGTACCCAGGAAGTTTCGTGAAGTTCGGTTCATAAATACAGCCTCCAGTCCTAGCCGTATTGACATGTGCACTTACAGTGTATAAGCAGCACTGAATAAATCAAAGTTCATCTAATTTGCATAATTTCCGCATGAGCAAAAAATCTGTATTATATGTGATGATTTCCATGTTACTACATATTCATACAAAAATTTATTCAAATCAGAACTTTCATACAGAAGTTCTGTACAAAAAACTGATTGCACTAATTTTGGTACAAAATGGCTGCTGGTGGCCATCTTGAATTTCAGACTGCACCCAAAAACACTCATTCTCGTCCACGGTGATAACAAAGGTACCCAAGAAGTTTTGTAAAGATCGGTTCATAAATACAGCCTCTAGCCTGAGCCGTATAGAAGTTGTGTACAAATGAAAGTGTCAATGACACTGTAGCTTAACTTGACTGTGTTGTGTTTGATGAAAAGGATAATGTTCAATGTTTATGAAAGGATTATGAAATAAGACAAGAATTGTGATAATTGAGAATAAGTTAATTTCTGTTCCCTGTATGTTATGTTTTCAATAAAAATAAATTGTGGTGCGCTAAAGAGCTGAGAGATGGGTTAATATGACCTCACAGTTAATGTATGTGGCCCTCACAGTTAACATATATCAACGAAAGTTACCAAGTTTCAGTGAAATTATTCCAAAACAAGTCATCCTATCAAGTTACATTGAAATCCCTTCATAAAAATGGCCTGTAGACTGTGCTAAAAGTTTTCGGGCTTTAGGCCCCTGTATCCGTCAGTTTCCCAATTGCATCCAAAGGGGATGTTTTCATTTAGACATTATATGAAGTCAACCTACCAAGTTACAATGAAATCCCTTCATAAATATGACCTGTAGACTGTGCTAAAGGTTTTTGGGCTCGGGCAGCCATCATGGTTGAATGATCAAAACCAAAAGGGGACATTCTCATCTGGGCATCATCTGTAATGATCCTACGAAGTTACAATGAAATCCCTTCGTAAATATGACATGTAGACTGTGCTCAAGGTTTTTGGGCTTCGGGCCTCTGAAGCCGTCACAGTCGACCAATCACGACCAAAAGGGGATGCCATCATCTAGGCATTATATGGCGTCAAACTAACAAGTTACAATGAAATCCTTCCATAAATATGACCTATAGACTATGCTAAAGGTTTTGGGCTCGGGCAGCCATCAAGGCTGAATAATCGCGACCAAAAGGGGACGTTCTCATCTAGACATTATTTGGAGTCATCCTACCAAGGTACAATGAAATCCCTTCATAAATATCACCTGTAGACTGTGCTAAAGGTTTTCAGGCTTCAGGCCCCTGTAGCCGTCACAGTTGCAAATGGTGTCCAAAAGGGGCTGTTCTCATCTAAACATTATATGAAGTCAACCTACCAAGTTACAATGAAATCCCTTCATAAATATGAACTGAAGACTGTGCTAAAGGTTTTCGGGCTTTGGGCTCGGGCAGACATCATGGTTGAATGATCGCAACCAAAAGGGGATATTCTCATCTGGGCATCATCTGGAGTGATCCTACGAAGTTACAATGAAATCCCTTCATAAATATGACCTGTAGACTGTCTTCAAGAATTTCGGGCTTCGGGCACCTGTAGCCATCAAAGTTGACCAATCACGACCAAAAGGGGATGTCATCATCTAGGCATTATATGGAGTCAACCTAACAAGTTACAATGAAATCCTTCCATAAATACAACCTATAGACTATGCTAAAGGTCTTTGGGCTCGGGCAGCCATAAAGGCTGAATGATCGCGACCAAAAGAGGATGTTCTCATCTAGACATTATTTCGAGTATAATGAAATCCCTTCATAATTATGACCTGTAGACTGTTCTAAAGGTTTTCGGGCTTTGGGCCCCTGTAGCCGTCACAGTTGCCCAATCGTGTCCAAAAGGGGACGTTCTCATCTAGACATTATATGAAGTCAACCTATCAAGTTACAATGAAATCCCTTCATAAAAATGATCTGTAGACTGTGCTAAAGGTTTTTGGGCTTGGGCAGCCATCATGGTTGAATGATCGCAACCAAAGGGGACAATCTCATCTGGGCATCATCTGGAGTGATCCTACGAAGTTACAATGAAATCCCTTCATAAATATGACCTGTAGACTGTGCTCAAGGTTTTCTGGCTTCGGGCACCTGTAGCTATTACAGTTGACCAATCATGACCAAAAGGGGATGTCATCATCTAGGCATTATGTGGAGTCAACCTAACAGGTTGGGAGTGCGGTGGCTCAGTAGGTAAAGGTGCAGGCTGCAAGCCGAGAGGTCCTCGGTTCGAATCCCACCTGCGGCAACCGCGTTGTGTCCTTGGGCAAGACACTTCATCTCCATTGCCCGTGTGGGGCACGATGACGCCGTGTACTAATGCGTACCGCACGTCGATGGTACGCATGTCTTCAACCAATCTAACCCTGCCTGTGCTGCAGTGCAGTGCAGTGCAGAGTTACAATGTTGGGGAGCTGGCAGCTGCTCGTCGTTGCTCAGTGTTTCTCTCCGGGTACTCCGGCTTCCTCCACCCGTAAAACTATCACGGTCATGATTAGCCATTGTGCATAAATATGTGACCTTAAACATCAATAAATAAATAAATAACCTAACAGGTTACAATGAAATCCTTCCATAAATATGACCTTTTGCCTATGCTAAAGGTTTTTGGGCTTGGGCACCCATCAAGTCTGAATGATTGCCATCAAAATGGGACGTTCTCATCTAGACATTATTTGGAGTCATCCTACCAAGTTACAATGAAATCCCTTCATAAATATGACCTGTAGACTGTGCTAAAGGTTTTCGGGCTTCGGGCCCCTGTAGCCGTCACAGTTGCCCAATCACATCCAAAAGGGGACTTTCTCATCTAGACTTTATATGAAGTCAACCCACCAAGTTACAATGAAATTCCTCAATAAATATGACCTGTAGACTGTGCTAAAGGTTTTCGGGTTTTGGGCTCGGGCAGTAGTCACGGATGGCAGATCATGCCCAAATGGGTGAAATTCCCATCTAGACATCATAAGGAGTCATCCTACCAAGTTACAATGAAATCCCTCCATATTAAACATGACCTGCAGACTGTGCTAAAAGTTTTTGGGTTTCGGGCTTGGGCAGCCTTCACGGTTGACCGATCATGTCCAAAAGGGGACGTTCTCATCTAGGCATTATACAGAGGTATCCTACCAAGTTACAATGAAATCCTTTCATAAATATGACCTGTAGACTCTGCTAATGGTTTTCAGGTTTCGGGCTCGGGCAGCCATACCGGTTGCCCGGTCGCGACCAAAAGGGGACGTTCTCATCTAGACATGACCCCAAACCTACATATGAAATTTTGTGACGATCAGACAAGAACTGCGGGGTGTAGCCCATGCAAAAGGAAAATGTGAACAGACTCACAGACTTCCGCACACGTGATGGCAATAGCTTATCTTGACTTTGTCAAGTTAAGCTAATGAAAGTGTCAATGACACTGTAGCTTAACTTGTGTGTTGTATTTGATGAAAAGGATAATGTTCAATGTTTATGAAAGGATTATGAAATAAGACAAGAATTGTGATAATTGGGAATATGTTCATTTCTGGTCCCTGTATGCTTTTTTTTTTGATAAAAATAATATGAGGTGTACACTGTACTAAAGAGCTGAGGGGTGGGTTAATATCACCTCACATTTAAAGTATGTGGCCCTCACAGTTAACGTACATTAACGAAAGTTACCAAGTTACAGTGAAATTATTCCAAAATGAGTCATCCTATCAAGTTACACTGAAATCCCTTCATAAATATGGCCTGTAGACTGTGCTAAAAGTTTTCGGGCTTTGGGCCCCTGTAGCCATCAGTTTCCCAATTGTGTCCAAAGGGGACGTTCTCATCTAGACATTATATGAAGTCAACCTACCAAGTTACAATGAAATCCCTTCATAAATATGACCTGTAGACTGTGCTAAAGGTTTTTGGGCTTTGGGCTCGGGCAGCCATCATGGTTGAATGATCGCAACCAAAAGGGGACATTCTCATCTGGGCATCATCTGGATTGATCCTACGAAGTTACAATGAAATTCCTTCATAAATATGACCTGTAGACTGTGCTCAAGGTTTTTGGGCTTCGGGCCCCTGAAGCCGTCACAGTTGACCAACCACGACCAAAAGGGGATGTCATCAACTAGGCATTATATGGAGTCAAACTAACAGGTTACAATGAAATCCTTCCATAAATATGACCTACAGACTATGCTAAAGATTTTGGGGTCTTGGGCTCGAGCAGACATCAAGGCTGAATTATCGCGACCAAAAGGGGACGTTCTCATCTGGACATTATATGAAGCCAACCTACGAAGTTACAATGAAATCATTTCATAAATATGCCCTGTAGACTGTGCTAAAGGTATTCGGGATTCGGGCTCGAGCAGCCATAATGGCTGAATGATCGCAACCAAAAGGGGACATTCTCATCTGGAGTGATCCTACAAAGTTATAATAAAATCCCTTCATAAATATGACGTGTAGTCGGTGCTCAAGATTTTTGGGCTTCGGGCACCTGTTGCCATCACAGTTGGCCAATCACGACCAAAAGGGGATGTCATCATCTAGGCATTCTATGGAGTCAACCTAACAGGTTACAATGAAATCCTTCCATAAATATGACCTATAGACTATGCTAAAGGTCTTCGGGCTCGGGCAGCCATAAAGGGTGAATGGTTACGACCAAAAGGGGACATTCTCATCTAGACATTATTTGGAGTCATCCTACCAAGCTACAATGAAATCCCTTCATAATTATGACCTGTAGAATGTTCTAAAGGTTTTCGGGCTTCGGGCTCCTGTAGCCGTCACAGTTGCCCAATCGTGTCCAAAAGAGGACGTTCTCATCTAGACATTATATGAAGTCAACCTTCCAAGTTACAATGAAATCCCTTCATAAATATGACCTGTAGACTGTGCTAAAGGTTTTCGGGCTTCGGGCTCGGGCAGCCCTCCTGGTTGAATGATCGCAACCAAAGGGGACAATCTCATCTGGGCTCATCTGGAGTGATCCTATGCAGTTACAATGAAATCCCTTCATAAATATGACCTGTAGACTGTGCTCAAGGTTTTCGGGCTTCAGGCACCTGTAGCCATCACAGTTGACCAATCGCGACCAAAAAGGATGTCATCATCTAGGCATTATATGGAGTCAACCTAACAGGTTACAATGAAATCCTTCCATAAATATGACCTTTTGCCTATGCTAAAGGTTTTTAGGCTCGGGCACCCATCAAGACTGAATGATCGCCATCAAAATGGGACGTTCTCACCTAGACATTATTTGGAGTCATCCTACCAAGTTACAATTAAATCCCTTCATAAATATGACCTGTAGACTGTGCTAAAGGTTTTCGGGCTTCGGGCCCCTGTAGCCGTCACAGTTGCCCAATCACGTCCAAAAGGGGACCTTCTCATCCAGACAATATATGAAGTCAACCCACCAAGGTACAATGAAATTCCTCAATAAATATGACCTGCAGACTGTACTAAAGGTTTTCGGCTTTTGGGCTCGGGCAGTCATCATGGTTGGCAGATCATGCCCAAATGGGGAAATTCTCATCTAGACATCATAAGGAGTCATCCTACCAAGTTACAATGAAATCCCACCATATTAAACATGACCTGCAGACTGTGCTAAAAGTTTTTGGGTTTCGAGATTGGGAAGCCATCACGGTTGACGGATCATGCCCAAAAGGGGGGCATTCTCATCTAGGCATTATACAGAGGCATCCTACCAAGTTACAATAAAATCCCTTCATAAATACGACCTGTAGACTGTGCTAATGGTTTTCGGCTCGGGCAGCCATACTGGTTGCCCGATCGTGACCAAAAGGGGACGTTCTCATCTAGACATGATCCCAAACCTGCATATGAAATTTCGTGATGATAAGACAAGAACTGCGGGGTGTAGGCCGTGCTAAAGGAAAATGTGAACAGACTCACAGACTAACAGACTCACAGACTTCCACACGCGTGATGGCAATAGCTTATCTTGACTATGTCAAGTTAAGCTAAAAACTGATTGGACCTAATTTCGTAACAAAATGGCCACTGGCAGCCATCTCAAATTTTGGACCGCACCCAGAAACACTCGTTCTCGTCCCAAGGTGATAACAAATGTACCCAAGAAGTTTCGTGAAGATCAGTTCATAAATACAGACTCTAGCCCGAGCCGTATTGAAATGTGCACTTACTGTGTATAAGTAGCACTGAATAAATCAAAGTTCATCTAATTTGCATAATTTCTGCATGAGAAAAAAACCTGTATTATATGTGATGTATTCCATGTTACTAAACATTCATACAAAAATTTATTCAAATCAGAACTTTCATACAGAAGTTCTGTACAAAAAACTGATTGCACTAACTAAAGTACAAAATGGCTGCTGGTGGCCATCTTGAATTTCGGACTGCACCCAAAACCACTCATTCTCGCCACACGTTGATAACAAAGGTACTCAAGACGTTTCGTAAAGATTGGTTCAAAAATATGGCCTCTAGCCCGAGCCGTATTGGCATTTGCAGTTACAGTGCTTAAAGTAACACTAAATAGATTATTATTTATTTATTATTATTTATTGGTGTTTAAAGTCACATACTTATGCACAATGGCTAATCGTGACCGTGACAGTTTTACGGGTGGAGGAAGCCGGAGTACCCGGAGAGAACCACCGAGCAACGACGAGCAACTGTCAGCTCCCCAACATCGTAACTCTGAACTCTGCACCGCAGCACAGGCAGGGTTAGATTGGTTGAAGACATGCGCACCATCGACGTGCAGTACGCCTCAGTACACAGCGTCATCGTGCCCCCATGTAGGCAATCGGGGTGAAGTGTCTTGCCCAAGGACACAACGCGGTTGCCGCAGGTGGGATTCGAACCGAGGACCTCTCGGCTTGCAGCCTGCACCTCTACCAACTGGGCCACCGCGCCCCCACTAAATAGATCAAAGTTAGTCTAATTGGCATAATTTATGCACGAGGAAAAAACCCGTATTATATGTGATGTATCCCATGGTACTAAACATTCACAGAAAAAACTAGATGTACTGTGAGCAAAGTGATACCCCCTGATTGTATAAGTTAGATTATCTCCCCTTGGAAATGTCAGAACGGAATTATATTGCTTCATGCACATCTTCATATGGAGTTCTTCCATTGTGTAAAGTTTCATGAATATTCTTCAAACGGTTTAGGAGTTTATAAGGATGGACAGACAGACAGATGGATGGACGGATGGATGGACGGACAGGGTGATTCCTATATACCCCACCCTCCCCCAAACTTTGTTTGCAGGGGGTATAATTATTCAAATTATTTCATATGGACGTTCTGCACAAAAATCTGATTGCACCTAATTTTGTACAAAATGGCTGCCAGCGGCCATCTTGAATTTCAGACCGGACCCAAAAACACTCGTTCTCATCCCACGGTGATAACAAAGGTACCAAAGAAGTTTTGTAAAGATCGGTTCATAAATACAGCCTCTAGCCCAAGCCGTATTTGCATTTGCACTTACAGTGCTGAAAGTAACACTAAATAAATCAAAGTTGGTCTAATTTGCATAATTTACGCATGAGAAAAAAACTTGTATTATATGTGATGTATACCATGGTACTAAACATTCATACAAAAAATTATTCAAATCAGAGCTTTCTTATGGAAGTTCTGCGCAAAAATCTGATTGCACCTAATTTTGTACAAAATGGCTGCCAGTGGCCGTCTTGAATTTTGGACCGCACCCAAAAACACTCGTTCTCGTCCCACGGTGATAACAAAGGTACTCAAGAAGTTTCATAAAAATCGGTTAAAAGATACGGCCTGTAGCCCGAGCCGTGTTGATGGTGCGACGGACGACGGGCCATGACAATACCTCAAATTTGGCTTCGTCAAAGTTGAGCTAAAAATGTTTGAGAAGGAAATGTAATGAAAACGTGAAATGTCTTGTGTTTCAAGGAAAAAGGCTCTCATGATTGAAATTTAAGGAGCACATTTTATTTACTTTCACCCCCAACTCCACTGACTTGTACTGGCAGTGGGATAACATACTACGCTCTTACCTGTAGTACACATGCCAACAGATAAGTAAAGACAAACACAACTGTAATAGATGTGTGGCCTGCGTCAAAAAATGATATGCTGTATATAAAAATAAGATGTCCTGGAATGACTAATGCAAGTAACACCCTAGCTGCTTTAGCATCAATATCTGAAACAGAAAAAATATATGACAGTTACGACCGTTTTCTCCAAAAAACTAGAACTATCACTGAAGGTGATTAATACCCCCGCTTTGGGTTTTTAGAGGAATGCACTTCTGATCATGTAAGCGAAGGCCATAAGGAAATATATACATAAAGATCATTTTTTGTTGTTGAAATTTGTATTTGCATGTGGCCTTCCACAGAACAGCACTGAATACTTAAAGAGCCAACACATATATGGTTTACATTTGGAAAAACACATTTACAATGTGCAACATGTATTCAAAATCGGTTCATTAATGTAGGAGGAGTTGCACACACAAGAATCCCATTTGAAAACCCATAATAAATCCAAGTTAAAGGGAGATAACCTGGTTAAAATTGTCGCAGATCAAAAATTTGGGAATATGCGTATGTTCACTTAGTTGTGATAATGTTTGAAAGGTTTCGTCAAAATTGATTGATAAATGTAGGAGGAGTTGCACGCACAAGAATTTCATGTAGAAACCCATAATAAATCTAAGTTAAAGGGAGATAACCTAGTTAAAATAGCCACAGCTCAAAAATTTTGGAATATGCGCATGTTCACTTAGTAGTGATGATGTCTGTAAACTTTCGTCCAAATTGATTGATAAATGTAGGAGTTGCGCACACAAGAATTTCATGCAGAAACCCATATTAAATCAAAGTTCAAGAGAGATAACCTGGTTAAAATTGTCGCAGATCAAAAAGTTTGGAATATGCACATGTTCACTTAGTATAGATGATGTTTGAAAGGTTTCATCAAAATCGGTTCATTAATGTAGGAGGAGTTGCACACACAAGAATTTGTTCGAACGGAAAGACATAATAAATCTAAGTCAAAGGGAGATAACCTGGTTAAAATTGTCGCAGATCAAAAATCTTGGAATATGCGCATGTTCACTTAGTAGTGATGACGTCTGAAAAGTTTTGTCCAAATTGATTGATAAATGTAGGAGGAGTTGCACGCACAAGAATTTCATGTAGAAACCCATAATAAATCTAAGTTAAAGGGAGATAACCTAGTTAAAATAGCCACAGCTAAAAAATTTTGGAATATGCACATGTTCACTTAGTAGTGATGATGTCTGTAAACTTTCGTCCAAATTGATTGATAAATGTAGGAGGAGTTGCGCACACAAGAATTTCATGCAGAAACCCATATTAAATCAAAGTTCAAGAGAGATAACCTGGTTAAAATTGTCGCAGATCAAAAAGTTTGGAATATGCACATGTTCACTTAGTAGAGATGATGTTTGAAAGGTTTCATCAAAATCGGTTCATTAATGTAGGAGGAGTTGCGCACACAAGAATTTCATGTCCGGAAAGACGTACGGACGGACGGACGTACGGACGTACAGGGCGATTCCTATATAGCCCCCACTTCTTCGAAGCGGGGGTATAATAACGTTATTTAACACATATTGTACAGTACTGCAAGCCATATGGCAGTTCATTATTATTATTTACTGGTGTTTAAGGTCACATATTTTTGCACAATGGCTAATCATGACCACAACATGAGTATCAACTCAAGACCAGGGGGTGGGTGTTAATAAGACATGTTGCCCGTTTTAGAGAAGGTTTGCACCTCTCAAGCATTGGCGACTGGGTCCTATTTTACCAGTAAAACAGAGCCTGTTTACCGCAGTGAACAGGCACGGCTTCACTTCCCGGGGTTCCTGTGGGGATAGCAGTTTATGGAACGGTTAAACCTGTAGTTCAGTAACTGAAACGAAGTTGAGGTCAATGTGCACATTAATGGATTGAGTGCTGTGAGCCAATAATTGGGATCTACTGAAAAGTGCTGGTGCCTCAGGTGAACAGCTTCATATCCTGTGAAAATCTGCCTCATTACCCATTTTTGAATCTGGAAATCTCTTTTGTAACACTATTTTGCACTTATAGGACAAATATTTAACCAACTATACTTTGTTTGACAGAGCTCACAGAGCCCTTGTTTTTTCGCAGCGGCGTTAATAGAAACTGTCATCACTTTCATGCTATCTTTCAGATGGCCAAAAGTGATTGTTTGCAGAAAGAATGGTCTATTGACAAATGAAAGACAAAACAATGATGAAAAAATGCAGTATTTTAATAGTGCTAATTACACATATCTGTCACTAATGTTTTTGATGGAAAAATGTTCTCTTGACAAGTATGGTGCTGTAACTGTCCATGATGAAGCAATGCTGGTAATTACTGACAAAAAATGTCATTTGTGAACTCCTGAACACAATAGCAGTGTCTGACGTCAGTAGCGAGTGTACCAGTGAGCCATCCGATATGGTCCAGAGGCAACTGCTGCCAATCCTCATGCAATGCAGCGGATCCCTTGCTTGCACACAACGTCCAAGAAAGTCCCAGATGTGTTCTAAGGGATTCAAATTGGGGCTCATTGCAGGCCAAGGTAGTAATGTAATAGCGTTGTTCTGAAGGAATGCTCTCTCAGCATGAGAACAATGTGGCCTTGCACTGCCGTCAATGAATACAGGGCGAGTAGCCAATGGGTGGTTATCAAAATGAGGCACGACAACCGGATTGAGAATGTCCTGGATGTACTGATGACCATTGAGACTCCCATGTACAGTCACCAGATCAAGTTTACTCATGCGAGTGAAGCAGGTAGCTACTCTCGTCTGACCAATGGACTCTCCCCCATGTCCTGAGATTCCAATGTTGTTGTGCAATACACCACTCCAAACGTTGTCTTTGATGCTGATCAGACAAAGCTGGATGCTTGATGACCCTTCTGGACCTTATACATTATACCAGGTGCTCTGAGACGGTTTCGGACAGTTCTGTTGCAAAAATGCCTATTGGAGAGGCAAAGGCTTTTCAAAACTCTACGAGAAGCAAAGGGTTTATGCCTAGCGAGGCGTGCCAGACTTCGATCTTCTCGAGGAGAGGTCTTTTGGGGTTGTCCAGGCCTTGGTCGGTCCTTAACATCAATGGTTTGTTGATGTTTTTGGACAAGTCTGCTGATGACAGAATGACTATAGCCAAGTTGCCTTCCAATAGCCCTGAATGAAATGCCAGTTGCATGCCAACGATTTGCCATCTTAGTCCCTCTGATAGTCTCCCCCTTACCATGTCAACATTTATTGATAAAAGAAGTGACAAATTTTCTTGTTTTATAACCAGATATTGCATGTGGATGATAGTATTTTTTGCGACATTCGTGGGAAGCATGCTTCGAGGGGATGTGTTTGGGGAACGCTATCAACCAGAAACATCATGTTTCACTAGTTGAAATGTATTGTAAGACATAGCAATCATTAAAACATAATAATCAGTAACAGCAACTTCACTGACATGAAACATTTCAGGGGGTGCTTAATTAAGTTCCAGGTGTATAGTTGGTTAAATTTTCAACTACATTATGGGAAATTTTCACTGCGGAAAATGTTGGTTTGCCACATAATAATGTAAGTAGTTAAATTTCTGATTCCAACTATTTTCAGAACTGTTTGGTGAATAAACAAAAAAACCCTCCAAAAAGCCTCTTTCCTCCCACATAAAATTGAGGAAAAACTGCCTGAGGAACAAGACATTTTTTATAGGCCTTATTCATATGCATTTTTCTCCCACCATTTGCCAATGGAGATATGCATGTCCTGGGTGAGATACCTTTGTGAGACAGATCTATCTTACCACCCCAAGTGATCATCCTCATTTGAATATGTAATGGTCACTAGACTATTCCATTATTGTCTGCATTTTGTAAAATAAACAGAGCATCCTACTTTGCTTCAACTGACAAAGTTACCATCCCACCCCACATCACTCGAGGATGATTTTTCTCCAATCACTCCCCCCACACAACATCATCAAAATCAGTAAGAGCAAAACTGACATCATTGGAATGTCAGTTATTTCAATTTGCTTCAATATGTTAACCCTTTATCTAATACAAAAGCCAGACAACAATTGCAAACAACACTGTCTAATAACTAACTTGTTTCATTTTTTGCATCAAAAACATAGCTTATAATCCCTCATTGGAATGAACTCAACAATGTTTTTTGAGACAAAAAAATGAAAAAAAAATCATAAAAATTGAATGGTGATTTTTATGAATAGTGCTGGCCAGTTTCGGCCATTATGTTGGGTAAGGGGTTAACATATCACAATCATGAGCTAATGCTGGGTTCCGTAGCATATACCTGTGCCTTTGGTATAAACAAAAGTTTTTTATTTTCTTTCTGAATATGCAATTCATTTTTCTCTACAGCAGAATAGTAAAATTTCACTGCACGAGCAGTATTGTGATTTTGATTTTGTTATGTGGGTGTGTGTGTGGTATGAGAAAAAACACCCTTGAGTGGTGTCGGTGTGGGATGGGTAAAACTCACTCTCAGGGAAAGATAAAGATACTTGACCCAGACACTTGGCAAGCATCGTGTCTGCACCAGATATCTGAGATTTCCCCATCCAATACCCTCATCACTTGAAAATAATAACAGACATGTTACAATTTATTGGAGAGTGTCCATAGGCACACTCCAATAAATTGTAACAAGACAACCCACAGAAACCGACAACAACCAAAAATAAGCTTGACTGTATGGTCCATAAACTGCCATATGCCTGACAACCTCATGCATTATTTGTTTTATTACACTCAAACATCTTCTGTCAAGTAACTTTCTGTAAAAAAAAACGCTAATCAAGAAACACTTCTGTTGAAATAAAACTCTTGAAAGTAGTCACATCATGCAAACATTATAATATTGGACCCAATGTCATTTGACTAAACCCCTTGAAATCCTTAAAAACTCATTTTGGGTTCAATGGGGTGAAATTTTTTTATGCAAAATGCCTCAAAAACCTCATTTTAAAGCACATTCCTCCCCCACCCTTTGCAATCACCTACCCCCCCCCCCCCCCACCACCTCCCACACACGCACATAGGATCAATAGGGGAAGGGTATTTTAGGCATCAAATGACTCAAAATCCTTCAAAACTCATTTTAAAGTGAAAAGAAATTCACAGAAAAGACACCCCATCACCACCCCTAGGGCATGAAGCACTCTGAAAAGCTCCATTTGAACAGAAGTTAATCTTATCCACCCACATATACATCTAGCCAAATATGACAACTGACCCCATTAGTTATGGGCTGAATTAATTTGAACAAACAAATTGTAAATTCCACACTGGGTTGTATGTCAACTTTCAAACCATTCTGGTACCTCCCCCACCCCCACCCCCCCCCCCCCCCCCACCCCCCTCCAAATTAGTAGAATGTAATGCCTTGAACTTGAACAGTAATGCTATATGCGAGATATCAAAAGATTCTGCCTGGGAGATCCAAAGAAAATCATTGAACAATATTTCTCACAGTGCACAACATTTTTTTAATTTTTTTTTTATTAGGGTTTAACGACACATTAACAGCCAGGGTCATATCATGTCGGTGACAGTTTTACAGGTGGAGGAAGCCGGAGTACCCGGAGTGAACCACCGATCAACGACGAGCAGCTGTCAGCTCTCCAACATCATCGTAACTCTGAACTCTGCACCGCAGCACAGGCAGGGTTAGATCGGTTGAAGACATGCGCACCATCGACATGCAGTATGCCTTAGTACACAGCGAGTGCACCACGTTAAAGTTTGGTCTCCCATAAGGAGGCCAAATATGAACCCAGGCACTTGATTTTAACAATCTTAAATCCAACTACCCCAAAGAAGCTGCATACCAAATATTAAAAAAAAGTTTGATCCGTGGATCTGAAGATGATATTTAACTAATGTCCTCCATATTGCATCAAGTTAAAATTCAGACTGCTTCTGGGGATCTAAATAACGAACCCAGTGACTTGATTCAAACATACTTGAAGCTGACCCCCTAAGGATGTTGGGTGCTAACAGCGTTATGCCCATTGTGGTGACACCAGTGTACAGGCAACTTTGTTTGAACAAACCTGCATTGGGATGTGATTTGGAACATGCCTGCCAGGTTTGGTACAGTTCGATCAAATAGCTTTTGAGAAGTCAACAGTGTCAAGCTGATGGCAAGCGAGAGATGGAAAGTGATTGGTGAAGCTTCCCTTTACTTTAGCTCAGGTGAGCTAAAAATCCAATTTGAGGTGAAGTTTCATTTTACGACACTTTCAACGGCCAGGAACAGATCAAGTCATTAGTTCAGCTATCTGAATGTGATAGCTGCCCCACAGTGTGCGGATTCCTTCCATTGAAATCAATGGAAATTTTCCCCAGTCAGTTGACTGGGGATTTTAGCCAACATTCCAACACAAAAACAGGAATATAAGTCATTTGTAAGCCTGTTTGAGTTGTTAAGTTATGTGGTTCCAGGGCACTTTCCTTACATTATTTAACAAGAGGGGTGTGTCCATCCCCATTAGCTCACCAACACATGGCATACAATAAATCAAGGCTTATTACAAATCTGCAAAAAATGTCTGGTCATGTACATGCATAGCAAAACAGGTCAGAAAATTTTTAAGTCCACAGTGACAAAAAAGTCTAACATTGCATTTAAAAAGTCCAAAATCTCCAAAAAATGTCCAGCTAAGGGTTAATGTAATCTTATATTGATGCATTTAGCATATATATGAAATATGAAAACATAGCATCCCAGTGGTAGTCTCAACTCATATATAGCAAAACAGGTCAGACATTTTTATGTCCACACTGACAAAAGGTCTAACGTTGCATTAAAAAAGTAAAAAATCTCCGAAAAATGTCCGGCCAAGGGTTCATCTTATATTGATGCATTTAACATATATATGAAATATGAAAACACAGCATCCCAGTGGTAGCCTCAACTCATATATAGCAAAACAGGTCAGACATTTTTTATGTCCACACTGACAAAAAGTCTAACATTGCATTAAAAAAAGTCCAAAATCTCCAAAAAAGGGCAGGCCAAAGCCACAGCATACCGGTGGTAGCTCCACTTATATATAGCAGAACAGGTCAGAAATTTTTTAAGTCCACACTGACAAAAAAGTCTAACATTGCAAAAACACTAAAAATCAATAAAATATCACTGGTTAAGGGTCTGTGGTTAATTGTAAGCCATAGAAACACAGTATGAGGTGCATAGCAACAGGGCTGATAGTCAAAGTGGACTGGTACAATAACTTTAACACAAGTGTTGATGCCGACGCACCTCAGGTCATGACATAAGCACACACAACTTTGCCGGTGAGCTAAAAACTAAAACAAGATGGCATTTTCACATCAGAATGAATAAACAGTCACCCATGTTCAACACACATGGATGCTGAAGTAAATATTACTGAAGTTCAGCAAAAGCCTTTGTATTCATGGCAGTATTTTCAGTGTTTTTATGGTCGATTCAAAACATGAGTTTAAAACCCTCACAAAAATGATTTCATCAGATATTTCATCCCTCGAGTGCAACAACAACAACATGAATCACAAATTTATACCTGTAGTATCATGATCTTTATTTTGGGAGATACTGCCCAGCACAATTACCCGTACTTAGTATATTGAACAGCATTTCAATAAGGTCCTTTAAACAGTTTGTCTAAAACTGTCTTAAATCAGATTTGAAGAATCATACAGCTACTTATCAATGACAACTTTGCAAGAGCTGAAACTGAAAAAAAGTCTTTGAATTTATCACTTATCAAGGTTGTCAAGCATCCCCATAATGAGTAAGTACTTCAAATATACTAGAACATGGTATCCAGACAGACAAGCGTAATCCTATGAAAAGCAGGAGAACAGTAGTTCTGGAAATCATTGGAAGTATACTTAGAACCTGGGGAGTGAGTCTTATCAGTCCTCAGAGAAAGAGTGTGATTATTCAGAAATTAAAACTCATGCAAAGGATGGAATTGAATTAAAATTCCAAAGGTTGAAGATCTTCAAATTACAAAATGTCACAGTTCACTCAAGAATTTCAGAGAGGGAGCACTTTTAAGGCTATTAGTGAAAAGAGGATGCGACCAAATGTTCACCAGACCTAAACTCTCAGGCCATCAGTCAAATTCTGCAAGGAATTCAATGCTGTTATGGGCCGTTTGTTTAACCACTTTTCGGTGATTTAGAGAACAAACTACTGCCAATTTAATGTGATGTTCCTCATAATATCCAGATTTTCATCCATGCTCTTGTCATAGATATTCAAATCAAAAAGTATTTAATTAGCTTTGAAAACCTTTAATTAGCCTTGAAAACATCAAGATATTAACACAATTAGTGGAAGTATGCAGCATAATCATAAAACTATGGCTTTTGCAAGTCTTCAGTCAAATTTATTTAGTAAACAAACATGTATAATGATATTGGTATCGTCATCAAAGATTTGGTACAATCATGTCTCGACTGAGAAACATTTCTTGCACATCGAAGCCCCCTCTCACGTATTACTTGAATCGTTCTTGTGTTGGTCATTAAATAGTATAGGAACCGCAAGGCTCCGTCACATCTGACCGACTCCATAATTAATGTCACTAAGGGCGTAGAAGATTGATCCAAGGTTTCTGTGATGACTGAGGTGCTACTAGCAGGATTTTGCAACGAGACTGTTTGATCTTTAACAGAATCTGCTGAATCAACGTAGTTGGAGGATACGCATATCCTATCATTCCGTCCCATGAGATTAACAGAGCGTCTACTGCATACGCTCGATGATCTGGGCATGGCGACACGAACATCGGAAACTGATTGTTCCGGTGTGTCGCAAACAGATCTATCATGGGACGATCCCACTGGTAGCAAATCTGCCTGAATATTCGCTTGTTGAGAGTGTGGTCCAAGGGCAACAGGCGACCTTTCCAAGAGAGCGAGTCTGCTAGTACATTCAGACGACCCGGTATATGATGGACAGAAAGATGAACATGATGATTCATGATGTATAGGAGAATCTTCTCCGTTAATTCGCATAATGGCATTGAATGAGTGTCGCCTTGTTTCCTGATGTAAGCTACTACTGTTGAATTGTCTTGACAAAATTTGAACATGGACATCCACTATTAACTGAATCCAATGTTGTAGCGCTACCCATATTGACATCATCTCTTAGATGTTTATGCGCTTCAAAGCTAGGAACCAAGGGTCCCAAAGACCCTGACACCTCAAGTCTGCAGTCCTGCCCCAACCCGTCTGGACTCGCATCAGTCATAATCGTGAAAGCTGGATCCGGCAGTTGCAGCAGAACTTCCTGAGTTAACCACTGAATATCTGCCCAAATCTGAACCCTTGTTTTACTAGGTCTGTTAAAACAATACTGGTTTCGAGCGAATGCGTCTTCACACTCCAGTTCTGAGTAAAGAATATCTGGAGGGGACGCATGTGCAGGCGGCACATCGGAATAAGATCTGCAGCCGCTCCACACAGCCCCATCAGACGCATGAATTCCTTCGCTGTTAATGCGTCTGAGTGCAGACAAAAGTGAGCATAACAACTGACTAATTTCGCTCTGGGTAATGGCTGATGAACCAGATTGTTGTGAGTCTCGAAGCTCATTCCCAAGTGAGTGAACGAATTGGACGGAGCTATATCCAACTTTTTCTAGTTCACGATGAAAACGAGATGTAGGAACAAAAGAAGCAGACTCTGAACATTGTTCTGAAGAATAATTCTGTTGCCGTATCTCTGTAGAATGTCGTTCAAGTTAGCCGATGTTACCGCAGATGAATGAGCTCGGAAGTATGACATTATGGAGTTCATTATACGAGTGAATGCCCAGGGAGCCAGGTTCAGACCAAAGCACATTGCTCTGAACTGATACACCTTCCCTTGAACGGCGAACCGCAGGTACTTTCTGAATGCCGGATGTATCAGGACATGAAAGTACGCATCCTTTAGATCTATGCTTGCTGCATAGTCGTTCACTCGAACACTCGCTCTTACCAACCGAATGGTCTCCATATAGACTTTTGGAGCCACGATAAGCTTGTTTATCCAGCTCAAGTCTATTACTGTTTGGAACGAGCCGTCTGGCTTTGGTACGAGAAAAAAACCCTGAGAATCCTGATTCTCGGCAACCTCTATTGCTTCCTTTAATAATAGAGCCTGTACCTCCGCTAGACTCTCCTCTGAAAGGATCTGACAGAAGATCTGTCCAACGCAGACATCTTGTTAGTGGGGGTGCCACTCGGATTGATAGCCGTAGACCATCCCTAGACTACACTTCTCACACACTGATCTTCAGTGACTGCTGTCCAGTTTCTCATGAAGATGATATCCTTCTGCCAACTGGCAAGCAATAGTGGTCTTGAACATCACCTATATGAGCTGCAGGGTTTAATGGAGGATAAACTACATCCTCCCCGCGAAGAACCCAGGGGCATCTGACTGATAGTCCTGATCAGACCTACGCCCCTTTCCCGAGTCGCTATATTGACGACCTTAAGAGTAATTGTAAGAGGGCTTCTTGTACCCTTGTGAGGAGTTCCCTTTTGACGTTTAGATCTGGAACATCCTCCTTTACTCTTGTCTGCTGAAGCGAGTTGATGAGATGTCGACTTCAATAGCAGATCACTTGACGCTTTCTTAATAGCCTGATCATAGACTGACGAAAGCTTATCGTCCAAAATAGTATGTCCGGAGACCGGAATGAGCCGGAGAGAGCTTTTCACCTTGTCATCTATAAGTGATGACGCAAGGGCAGCATCACGTCTGATTAACTCCAGATTAGCCACTGTAAGGGTGGAGTTATACATGGTATACAAATTGCCCTGGAAAGAACTCTAAGAAAGGTACAAACGTCCTCAAATTCCTTCCCGTTGAGACGTTGTGCCATATCTCTGGAAAGGTGATCTGCGTAAGACATTGCTTCCAAATTCGCTCTACTTGATGAAATTGCCGTTGTAATTGTGTCTGAACAAATAGTGAATGATGCAGGCAAGGATACATCTAGATCCCCAGGCTGCTCATTCAAATGCAGAGGAGCTCTCTGAACATCTTCAACCATTTTTAAATGAACGTAGTCCATGAAACGGTATGTTTATGGAAGATGAAGTTATGAAACCGCCCTTTCCTCGCACTCAAGAGGTGAATACGGCATCGTCTACATGGCCGAAGGCCTGAGACACCTACTTAGGCTGAACAGGAAAAGAAAGAACTTCTTCCTTTGTCCGTATAAAGTCTGTGTCCAAAGATGCCAGCAGTTTCTCACTTATCGTTGCAGCATTCTGATTTGTCGGAACAAATTCAGGGTAGTATTGATGAATGGAATCCATCACAACCCTGTGCTGTTCCAAAAGGGAAGGGTAATCCTCTTCCTTATCCCTTTCACCATCCGAGAGAATCAGTTGCGGATCTTGGTCCAATGCATCTGCATGAACAGACGACTGGACCGACCCAGCACCATCCGACAGCTCAGGTTCTGAGTGTGAGGGAGGCTGCATCTGCACTTGCTGGGATGCTGTGAACAGCTGCGCAATCTGCAACAGTAAGTCTGTCATCGAGGCCTGAGGAGCAGCGGTCTTCTGTTTCCTAGCCGCTTGCTGCTTCTGGGACGGTGTGTCAGAGATGGATCTCTTCTCCGAACGTCCTGATGATCGAGGCCTCGTCTCCCTAGCTACCGGATTGTCCGACTTCACGGGTGAAGAGTGGTCCCTTCTTCGCACAACAGGCTGAATATCCGAAGTCGGGTAGCTAGGATGCGGTTGTGTGAGCTTTAAGAAGGTAGCGAAGGAAGCCGTGACTGAAGGCGACCCCGGCTGCAGACTAGACGGAGCGTCCCGAGCGGTGGGCGGACGTATGCTCTGTCTCATGCAAGTTTCCAACCAGAAAACTTCATTTCAGCTTGTGAAACGTAGTGGAGGAAGCCGTGACTGAAGCCGATCCTGGCTGCAGACTAAACAGAGCATCCCAAGTGGAGGGCGGACATATGCTCTCGCTCGTGCAAGTTTCTCATAACAACATTTGGCCCCAAATGCTGTTAGGTTAGAGAGGAGGGGGCCTTTCCGGCTCGCAGTCTATTAGACCTTGCAGAGTACAAGAAACTTGCTGACTTCCTCCCTATTTCCGTTGTCGCTGGGTGAGCTTATTTATATTAAAGTGCTCGCTATACCCACTTCCACACTTCCTTCAACCGCAACGGACTTACCCGGCACCCACGGACGGACTACCGCTTCACTCATCGAGCTAGCTGCTTGCAAGAGATTAAAACCCTTAACACAAGAGGCCCCAGGGGGCCTGAGGGCACTCACCTGACATGGTAGCCTAAATATCAACCCAGAGAATTGATTTCAACAAGTTGCATCTACTCCTCCTAAGAAAAGCTTATACCAAATATCCAAAGATTCTGACCAGTGGATCTAAAAAAAAAAGATTTTTAAAGAATATTCCTCATATTGAACTAAGTTATAATTCGGGCTCACACAGGGAGCCCATATATGAATACAGGGACTTGGCTTTAACAAACTTGAATCTCACCCCTCTAAGGATGCTGCACACGAAATATCAAAACATTCCGACTGCTGGATCTGAAGAAAAAGATTTTTAAAGAAAATTCCTCCTTTTGAACCAAGTTACAATTCAAGCTCCAACAATGAGCCCAAATATGGACCTAGGGACATGGCTTGAACAAACTTGAATCTTACCACCCTAAGGATGCTGCATAAAAAATATCAAAAGCATTCATCAGCTGGATCTGAAGAAGATTTTTAAAGAAAATTCCTCATTTTGAACTAAGTTGTCATTCAGGCTCCGATAGTGAGCCCAAATATGGACCCAGGGACTTGCCTGCTGGATCTGGAGAAGAAAATTTTTTAATGTTTTTCCCATTGCCTACAGTGTTAAAAAGTGCTTACTCAGCACTTTTTCAAAGTCCCGAAACTGTACCCTATGATAAAACTGATGGCAATTTATTTTTACCAATCATTTCTGTTGGTCCTAAGGAAGCTTCACACCAAATAAAAATTCTCTGTGCCGTGCAGTTTTGAAGATATGGGCGTTTTAATTTTTTTCTATTTTGAGCTCCTGCGGTTCCAAAGGGCTGCAGGAAATTTTTTTTGGCATAAATCAAGTACTTATAACCCAATAATACCTCATATTAAATTTGGTTCAAATCGGCCTCTGGGTTCAGAAAATAGAAATTTTGGGCGGGGCAAAAATTCTTGCCCCTCTCAGAACAAAGGTAAATATTGCCCGTCAAACTTCTCTTGAACAAACTTGAGTCTACACCTCAAATGGAAGCTGCATACCAAATATTAAGTCTCTGCTATGGCTGGTTCATGAGAAGATTTTTTAAAATTTTGTGCATTTTGGCCCCACCCCACTCCACAATATGAGCAGAAATCCAATTTGAAGAAAAACCCAAATGCCCCAACATAACCATTACTTACCTGAAATTTAATTAAAATGTGGACAGTGGCTTAGGAGAAAGAGGCTCAAACACCACCTTCACGCAGGACGACAGACGATGGACAGACGGACGAAGAGTGATAAGAAAAGCTCACCCTGACTTTCAATCAGGTGAGCTAAAAAGGCCCTCCCTAACTCTTGCAATCATGAGCACTGCAGCTAGCTCTATATGCTCAAAGGAGCACGGCGACGGTAGCACCCTTGGATGGGTATCACAATATCATCACCATGTTCATGTTCCTCTGAAATAGAAACTGACAAAATGAATTATAATGTGGTGAGAGGCCTCAGAACCTCACTGCCATCAACTAAAGTCGATATCAGTCCTCCAAACTCCACAACAAAATATATATAATTAAGATACAAGAATAATAAATAGCAATCAAAATTAAATTCAAAATATTTTTTGGAAATTTAAAAAAAAAAAAAAACGCCTAAGTTCCCAAAGGGAATATTAAGAGCCCAAAGGCATCCCGATAGAGCCTAAGTGTGGACAAAATCCAAATTTTTTGAGCTACACTACTGGAATAATAATCCATGTATCCTACAGTAATTCTACAGTAATAGAATATAAAAAAGTACCTAAATATGAGGACGTTGTCAATGTAAACAATGACAATGTAAACAAGACATCAGGCACACAAAAAGGCCCAAAGTCAGAAACCAATTTAAATGCTACCAGATGCAAAGCTAGAAGAAGAAACGATACATAGGATAGAAGATGCAAGACTAAACGACCTAACACCCCTAGGGTGAGGACGAAACCATGGGGAAAAACAGAATAATATTCTGTAATACATGTTAAACTCCCAAGAAATTTAATAAAAATTTCAATAACAAATAGCCAAAAAGCTTAAGAGTTTAACAGGAAGGGTTCATGGAATGATAGGGAAGGAATACTTAACAAACAGTGGAATAATGATTAACAAAAATGATGATGTGAGGCATATGTCCCGAAATTGGGAAACATAAAATAATTTTCTAATTATTATAAAGTTACAGCCCTGAACGTCTAAAACCACCGTTGAAAACTTTATTGAACAATAACAGCCTTGGATCCACCAATTCTTGCATTGATTTGTTTCTGGCATCCTCAAACTAGGGGCTCTAAAGAACCAGTAATCGATCACCTGGAACTACATAAAAAAATGTGATTTCCCATAGGCTTTCCATGGTAACTATGAGCTGCAATTGTGGCCATGTTTGCAACATAACATCAACATTACATGAGGATCATTGGTAGAAGGTGTCCCAGTCCTCAATCATGTGAAGTTTCAAAACATTTGAGTTTTGTAGTTTCAGAGGGGAAGATTTTTGCAAAATCCATCAGTCAGAATCAGAGAATATCTCTAGTGGCCATATTTTTCAAACAATGGGAACAAAAAAAGGACTGTTTGTAGAGGGCCTCCTAAAGACCATTCCTGTAAAATTTGGTGCATGTCGACTCAGTAGTTCCAGAGAAGAAGATGAAAATGTGATTTCACATAGAGTTTCTATAGTAACTATAAGCTGCAATTGTGGCCATGGTTGCACCACGATCAACACTAAATGAGGATCGTTGGTAGAGGGTGTCCTTGTCATCAACCATGCAAAGTTTCAAAACATTTGGCCCTGTGGTTTCTGAGGAAAAGATTTTTCAAAATCCACCAATGGGAATCAAAAAAATGCTTTTGGCAGCCATGTTTTTCAATGCACGGTAACAAAAATGAGGAGCATGTGTAGAAGACCTCCTATAGACTATCCCTGCCAGGTTTGGTTCACATCGGCTCAGAAGTTCCAGAAAAGAAAATGAAAATGTGATTTCCCATAGGGCCTCTATAGTAACTATAAGCTGCAATTGTGGCCATGTTTGCAACCCGATCAACATTAAATGAGGATCATTGGTAGAGGGGTCCCAGTCATCATTTATGTGAAGTATCAAAACATTTGGCCTGGCGGTTTCAGCGGAGAAGATTTTTGAAAATCCACCAATCATAATCAAAGAATGCCTCTGGCGGCCATGTTTTTCAACCCATAGGAACAAAATGAGGATCGTTTGTAGAGGACTCCCATAGACTATCCCTGCGAAGTTTGGTTCACGTCGGCTCAGTAGTTCCAGAGAAGAAGATGAAAATGTGATTTCCCATAGGGTTTCTATAGTAACTGTAAGCTGCAATTGCGGCCATGTTTGCAACCCGATCAACATTAAATGAGGATCATTGGTAGAGGGTGTCCCAGTCATCATTTGAATGAAGTTTAAAAACATTTGGCCTGGCAGTTTCAGAGAAGATTTTTGACAATCCACAAACCAGAATCAAAGAATGCCTCTGGAAGCCATGTTTTTCATCCGAAGGGAACAAAACGAGGGTTGTTTATAGAGGAGCTCCCATAGACCATTCCTGCCAAGTTTGGTTCAGACCGGCTCAGCGGTTACAGAGAAGAAGATGAAAATGTGAAAGTTACGGATGCCGGACGGATGCCAAGTGATGAGAAAAGCTCACATGGCCTTTTAGGCCAGGTGAGCAAAAAAGGAGATTTTGAAGCAGAGATGTCAGTTCATTGCGGCTGACTTTAGGGCCAAACAAAGAAAAACTAGAAAAATTATGAGCACTGCTCACTAAATGATACCACCTACTCCAACCAAGAAACATTTTATAACAGTAAAAGTGTGTTTAATGCAGAGAGCACAAACACTGACACCAATATTTGAAGATTTCATTGAAATCCATTCACTAGTTTAAAAGAGGTTGTGGATAGCAAATGTCACGCAAGCTTGAATTGATAAAGCCCATTTTTAAATATGGGAAATCCTAAAAATGGAAATATCTGAAGACAAAACAGGAGGTTCACATCTTCAATATATGTAAAAGAAGGTCTGAAAGTTTCAATGAAATCTGTTCAATGGTTTAAGAGGAGTTGCGGATAGCAGATCTGTACAGAACGTCAATTGAATTTGACAAAGTTCATTTGTCAATATGGGAAACTGTAACTAGAGGCTCTACAGAGCCTGTAAACGCTCACCTGGAACTACATATCAAAATGTGATTTACCATAGGCTTTCCATGGTAACTATGAGCTGCAATTATGGCCATGTTTGCAACATTACATCAACATTACATGAGGATCATTGGTAGAAGGTGTCCGAGTCTTCAATTACGTGAAGTTTCAAAACATTTGAATCCACCAAACAGAATCACAGAATATCTCTGGTGGCCATATTTTCCAACCAACAGGAACAAAAAGAGGATCGTTTGTAGAAGGCCTCGTATAGACCATTCTTGCCAGGTTTTTGGTTCACGCCGGCTCAGTAGTTCCAGAGAGAAGATGAAAATGTGATTTCCCATAGGGGTTTTCTATAGTAACTATAAACCGCAATTGTGGCCATGTTTGCAAAACGATCAACATTAAATGAGGACTGTTGGTAGAGGGTGTCCCAGCCATCAACCATGCAAAATTTCAAAACATTTGGCCCTGTGGTTTCAGAGGAGAAGAGTTTTCAAAATTGACCAATCAGAATCAAAGAATGCTTCTGGTGGGCACGTTTTTCACCCAACAGGAATAAAATGAGTAACAGTTGTAGAGAACCTCTCATAGACCATATCTGCCAAGTCTGGTTCACATTGGCTCAGTACTTTCAGTGAAGATGATGAAAATGTGATTTTCCTATAGGGTTTCTATAGTAACTGTAAGCCACAAATGCAGCCATAATTGCAACCTGATGAAGATTAGATGAGGATCATTGGTAAAGGGGGTTACAGTCATCAGTCACATTAAGTTTTTCAAACCATTTGGCCTTGTAGTTTCAAAGAGGATTTTCTTGAAAATGCACACATTTATATGAATTCTGTTTCAACAAAAAAAATCAGTAAAAAAGGGTTAAAATATTTTGAAAATTAATTTTTTCAGACAGTATTCTCTTTCAAAATAGCTTTTGGATAGGTAAAGGGTTACAGGAAACACATTTTCTCCAATTTTTGTCAGATCTCAAAAGATAAATATAATTACTGTCATCTAAGCTGACATGATGTGAACAGAATGTAAACAAACTTCCATTCTTTTCACAAACATCTGTCATAAGTCACTGCTGTGTTTCTGATAAGTAAGAGAGAATAGATAATTACTTTACAGTTGAAGTTGTTTTACAGTACAAATCAAAATAAGTTAGGTTAATCCTATAAACTATGTATCTTTCTCTTCCTACACTGATAAGACCAGAAGCTGACACCATTTTCTGGAAAGCTCTCACTGATAGCTTTCCAGAAAATGTCAGATTCTGATCTTGTCAGGGCAGGCGCAGTAGTTCACTTAGTTTATTGCAGTTATGCTACAACTTATTTTGACTTGTAGTGTATACACAATATTTTTTGGGTTTTTTTCCCAGTTCTCAGTGGAGAAAAAACTGGAACCAACCCTTACCAGATTCTCAAAAAAAAAAACAAGTATTTTACTGACAGTACTGATCTTCATGCAGACAGGAGAGGCCTTGAGTTAAGCATAAGAATACAGCCTCTGGTGGCCACATATTTCCATCCTCTCATAAACCATTCCTGCGAAATTTGGTTCACGTCGGCACAGTAGTTCCAGATACGAAGATGAAAATGTGATTTCCCATAGTAACTATAAGCCACAATTGTGGCCATGTTTACAACCCGATCAACATTAGATGAGGATTGTTGGTAGAGGGGGTCCCAGTCATTACTTATGTGAAGTATCAAAACATTTGGCCCGGCAGTTTCAGAGGAGAAATTTTTGAAAATCCACCTATCAGAATCAAAGAATCTGGCGGCCATGTTTTTCAGCCTCGGGAACAAAATGAGGATCGTTTGTAGAGGACCTCCCATAGACCATCCCTGCCAGGTCTGGTTCACATCGGCTCAGTAGTTCCGGAGAAGAAGATGAAAATGTGATTTCACAATGTTTCTATAGTAACTATAAGCCACAATTGTGGCCATGTTTGCATCCCGATCAACATTAAATGAGGATCGTTGGTAGAGGGGGTCCCAGTCATCGTTTATGTGAAGTATCAAAACATTTCGCCAGGCAGTTTCAGAGGAGAAGATTTTTGAAAATCTACCAATCAGAATCAAAGAATGCCTCTGGAGGCCATGTTTTTTAACCCACGGGAACAAACTGAGGATCATTTGTAGAGGATCTTCCATAGACTATCTCTGCCAGGTTTGTTTTCATGTCGCCTTGGTTTTTCCAGAGAAGATGAGGAAAATGTGATTTCCCATAGGGTTTCTACAGTAACTATAAGCCGCAATTGTGGCCATGTTTGTAACTCAATCAACATTAAATGAGGCTCGTTGGTAGAGGGGGTCCCAGTCATCATTTATGTGCAGTTTCAAAACATTTGACCAGGCAGTTTTCAGAGGAGAAGATTTTTGAAAATCCACCAACCAGAATCAAAGAATGCCTCTAGAAGCCATGTTTTTCAACGGGAACAAAATGAGGATCGTTTGTAAAGGACCTCCCATAGACCATTCCTGCCAAGTTTGGTTCACACCGGCTCAGTGGTTACAGAGAAGAAGATGAAAATGTGAAAAGTTTACGGACGCCGAACGACGACAGACGGACGACGACCGACGCCAAGTGATGAGAAAAGGTTGCATGGCCTTTTAGGCCAGGTGAGCTAAAAATGAAAATATCTGAAAAGAAAATAGGAGGTGCACATCTTCAATGTATGTAAAAGAATGTCTGAGAGTTTCAATGAAATCCGTTCACTGGTTTAGGAGGAGTTGCGGATATCAGATCTGTACCCCCCTAAAGCATAATGGACGGACAGATGGACAGATGTACGGATGGACCAAGTGATCACTATATACCTCCCACTTTTTAAGTGGGTGGTATAATGATGTTGGTGCTAATTTCGGTCACTTCCTGGCGACTGTGCATGCGCGGAAAGTAAAAGTATGGACGACCAGATAGGACTTTTAATTTTTGGCTTTGCAAGCAAATTTGGGGGATTGCAGGGTTCAAAATTTGTGTTTGGCCCTTGATAACTTTGAGTTTGCACCAGCTAAGTCTGGGCCATTGGGTTATAGTATAAAAATACATAGGTTATGATCCCTCATTGGAACGAGCTAGATGAGCTCGTTCCAACGAGGGGTCATAACCTATGTTTTTGAGACAACAAATGAAAAAAATAATGAAAATTGACTGGCGACTTTTGAGAATAGCGCTGGCCGGTTTTGGCCATTACGTTGGGTAAAGGGTTAAGAATTTGACAGGTGGCATGAGAGCTTGGGCCAGACCTTTATTGCTAAAAAAATTTGAGGGATGCACATGCAACATATTTACTGGTTTTTAAGGCGGTCACTTTTAACTTCTATGGTAATATGATGACCATAGCACATGTACAAAGACAAGTTTAGCCAATTGTTTATATACCTATGCTCCCCACTTTGGAGAGCTCCTAACCACTGATCTCTGTATAATTGGAATGCTGGAACATCAATGAAAAACTCTGCGAATCAATATGCTCTCTTCAAGATGGTGTCACATCAATCAATGTGATAACTCCTCCTATTTGTGATGTTTTAGGTAGAGAGTTGTTTATTTATAGCAACAAATTCCCATGCTCTCCACTCTTCCCTTCCAAGATGGCAGCAGGTGACACACTTTTCTGTTTGTGAGCAATGAGCATTCCAGCATTCCAGGTGTATCAGTATCCCACCCCAGGCAATGGTTACTGGAGCCAATTTTACCAGTATCACAAAACTAACAATATTTCTCAATGGAAAAAGGGATGTAACTCAGGTGTGGAAAGTGCAGATAGCATAACTTGATATGCGTCTGAAAGGGAATGTTATGCTGGAATATCCCTGTCAGATTTCACTGAGATTGGACTACTGTCAGCTGAGTTATAGACTCATACATCCAAAAAAATGTTTATTTCTCAATGGAAAAAATGGCAAAACTCATGATTGGACGCATGCGGGCAAAAAATATCTATTTCTCAATGGAAAAAGGGGCATAACTTACAAGTGAAATGCAAAGACTTCACAGCAGCCATGACTAGATTTGATAGAATTTTTTTAAAAATACTCAGTGGGTTAAGAGTTAAATTCTAACACAAACAGTCAAGATTTAAACAGAAACTAGTATCAATACCTTTCATATCTGGCTTCTCTTTTAATGTTTCCGCCGTTTCCCACAGTGTTAAAATCTGAGGGCCCCATAACACCCTTACATATGACCCCCATCATTTGAACAAACTTGCAAACATACCTGAGCAAGTTGTTCTATATCTACATGGAAGCATTCAAAGTAGTGGTTAAGGGCAGCGATGATTTTTTATTAATGTTTTCACCATTATTAATAGTGTTACAACCTGGGGCCACATGACACAATTTGAATGTTCCTGTGCACGTAAGCAGTTTTTCTATGCCTCAAAACTCTCATGCGACCATCTGTGACATGAAGCAGGAGCCTACTCTCGTCTGACCAATGGACTCTCCTCCACATCCTGAGATTCCAATGTTGTTGTGCCATACACCACTCCAAACGTAGCCTTTGATGCTGATCGGACAGAGCTGGATGCTTGATGACCCATCTGGAGTGCTTTGAGATAGTTTCGGACAGTTCTGTTGCACAAATGCCTGTTGGGGAGCCAAAGGCATTTCAAAATCCCACCTGAAGCAAAGGGATCACGAATAACGGGGTGTGCCAGACTCCGATCCTCCCAAGGAGGAGATTTGGGGTTGTCTAGGCCTTTGAATGGCATGCCTGTTGCATGCATGCCAACGTTTTGCCATCTTAATGCTTCCGACAGTCTCCCCCTTGCCACGTCAACATTTATTGATAAAGAAGTGACAAATTTTCTTGCTTTATTCCCAGATATTGCATGTGGATGATAGTGTTTTTTTGTGACATTTGTGGGAAGCATGCTTAACGTGGACGAGGGGATGTGTTTGGGGTACGATATCAACCATAAACATCATGTTTCACTAGATGAAATGCACTGCAAGGCATAGCAATCATTAAAACACAATAAGCAGTAACAGCAACTTCACTGTCATGAAACATTTCAGGGGGTGCTTAATTAATTTCCAGGTGTATACTTATCTTTTCCTCTTGAATCACCTGTATCTGTATGATTTTCTGACAGACAGGTACACTGATCATAAGAGATAGAAAGTCTATATCAGTTACATTTGTGAGAATCCATTTGTATTTTCGGGAAAATGGTTGCAAGACTCCATACTTGCTATGTGTGTCTCAGGATCCCATGAGGCCATCATGATTGAACTCCTGTTAAAAACTGGTAGCACATGTTAACACTTACCCAACACAGCTTCTTAATTTTCAAAACATAAACTGAATTTGATAATTTGGTAAAAAATAAACAATTTTTACCAATAAAACCTCATTGAGCCAGTTCCAATGACAGCCATATTTGTACAATTTTATTGACAAAGTGTCAGAATATTTCAGATCATGTTGGCCTTGTATTGGCTAATTTGCTGCTGCAATGTTAGGTAAAAGGTGAAAGTGACTCAATTCTTTTCACGTGAATCCTAGCAGAGGTGCAACAAGCATCTACATGGATTTTCACTAGTTTTGTTGCACAAATCTTTGCATTAATCGATTTTCATAAAAATTTTTAGCCCTGTTTTTATTCTCAAGGTTGTTTTTTAAAGCAAAATTACTCTAGTTTTAGAACATGACTGTTATGTTTGTTAACAGTGTGTGCTCATATTTAGTATTAATGGGTATATCTCAAATACTGAATTGTTTGTAAGTTTGTTTGAAGACTCACACTCCAGTTGTTGGTTACCAATTCCAGTTATACCCATGAAGCAGAATTTTACAAGAATCACTAATTAACTTCCTAGGTCCCATGGGGCAAGATTTACTCAAAGAGCAATGATAATGAAAAAGGAACTTAATCTTTAAGGTCCTAGTTCCAACTTTTAGAACTTTTTATTGCCACAGAACATCATGTCATCTCTGGGTAAACTTGCAAGTTACATTCTAAGTACCTGGGCAATTGTTTCTAAGCAAGCATTGGCTGCATATATAGGCAGTCAGGACTTGCCTCAAACCAAACTGCTAAGCCACAGGATGTAGATTGCCAGAGCGCAGCATCTATCTACAAAAATGCCCTAGTTCTTTAAGGGTTAAATATCCTTAAACAGAATAACTGTAAAACCAAAGACATAGTTAATAAACAGTACCAATAGATATAAAATTAATGACATAACATTGTTTCTAAACAGTAAATGTTGAAATTATTCTGCCTTGGTTGATAGAACAGACCAGTAATTGTAAAACCCATCACCATACTCCAGGAACCAAAAATATAAAGGTGTACCAAAACAGAAGGTTCCCAAGTGAGGAAACACATAATTCAAGGACAATCTGAGAAGTTTTCAAGAAGTTTATGAAAAGATTTGTTGATGTTTACCTCCATAAAAGTGTCATTATTACAGTGTGAAGCATCCTAAGTCATAATTGTTTATTGTTAATCAGTGTTTAAGGACTTTTTCAGCATCTATGGCTACACTGTAACTGCAACATCAGTCACACAAAGTCAAACTTAGCCAATTATTTATACATCTGCTATGTACTTAAACAGAATTTGTTTACCACATAAAACCACTTCCTGGAACCCCCTCAGGAAATGTCACCATTTATCAGAGAAATTGCTACCCTTCATAGAAATAGTTTGTCCTAGGAAATCATCCACAGCTCAGTATCTTATGGTAACTTCAAATTAGGGCTTACTACTATTATTCTTGATGGGTGTGGGTGTAGGATGGAAAAATCTCACCTGAGGGTCAAAATACTTGAGTAAGACACAAGACTTGCAAAGTTTATGATTCAAATCTCTTGCCTTCGAGGATGAGATGTCCCGAGCCTACATCAAAAACCCATTGTAGATAATGTTCGTCACACACAAATGCACATATATCACACTGGTCATGTGTCAACCAATATACTGGAAAGTAGGTTGATCATTGAAAAAAATCTGCACACATATTCTGGATGGAAGGACAATGAAAAGTTTAATAATCGCCCAAAATATACTTGGAAAATGAACAATTCTCTGCATAAACCCATGGTTAAGGTGTAGAAGAGATGAGACAAAATGCCAAGATGTACCATAACAGAGCACATAATGCTGATGTATACATGTCACATTGTGTTACAACGTGAATGAGATACGTTTTCCTCACCCAGATATCACACCCGGGAGAAACGTTTTGGTTGGTAGGAGCTGGGAGATACAAGATATCTTGTCACTGATTTTTGAGGTGAAAATATATTTTGTTCAATACATAACTCCTTGGAATCAGTGTATCCTTAGATCTGATGTTTGTATCAATGAAAAGGTTGGGGTCTGTGAATACTATGAATCTGTTTTTTTCAACTAGCTTATGCTCTCTGAACAACTTGCAGATGTTACAATTGTACATTTTTTGCCTAGTCTTTACATTGACATGGTTTCAACACAGTAATTACACACAAACGCCATGTAAGTGAGTGAAAATAACTGGCAGGAAAACCAGGAAATCTTATTCAATTTTACCTCTGCTGACAATGCCAATCCTTTACATTGCTGGTAAGCTTTCACAGAGAGCAAAACAATGTCAGGGTTTGGCTATATCACTGAAGGAAAAACAGGATGTAAAAAATAGCCCTTTTAACCTTGATGGTATCTTTCATGTCAGTGAAATTGCATCAATTCGAAGAGTCCATATTCATTATTTGAGGGCTGCACATTGAAAATATGATGTATTATGATCCTGGATCAAAAAAGTGATCTTTCATGTTCAAAGGGTTAACTTCTCTTCATTTGCTTTTCCATTGTATAGCACTTTCAAAATCCTGCTTCGTATGTCAGATGGCTTTAAGAATGGAAAAATCTGAAGTACGTTGTCCAAAACACTGAACAGCTTGAAGTACATGTCACGGTCAAATTGCTCAGCTTATCAGATACTTTTACAAAACATTATTTTTCGACTTCTTAACACTTCTGCTAGACAAATGTAGTGGAAATCGCTGGTCTGACTACACATCTTCTCAATGCAATGGGTATATTTATCTTTGAAAATTTTCCATTCAATTCCCATAGGGAGCCCAAATATTAACCCAGGGACTCGACTTTGAATAAACTTGAATCTCAACTCCCCCCTTCAGAGATGTTGTATACCTAACATGAAAAGATTCTGACTTGTGAATCTGAAGAAGAAGATTTTTAAAGAAATTTCCTCATATTGCATTAAGGTAAACTTTGGGCTCCCATACTGAGCCCAAATATTTACCCCATTGACTCGATTTCAATAAACCTGAATCTGACCCCTCAAGAGATGTTGTATACCAAATATCAAATGATTCTAATTGATGGATCTGAAGATGAAGAATTTTCAATAAATTTCTTCTTTACTACGGTAAACTTCGGGCTCCCATAGAGCCCAAATATTAACCCAGGGACCAGATTTGAAAAAACTTGAATCTGACCCTCCTAGCGATGTGGTATACCAAATATGAAAGCAATCTTACTGGTGGATCTGAAGAAGATGATTTTTAAAATTTCACCCATATTGCACTAGGGTAAAATTTTGGCTCCCATATGGAGCCCAAATATTAACCCAGAAACTCAATTTGAACAAACTTAAATCTGACACCCCAGGAGATGCTGCATACCAAATATGAAAGGATTTTGAAGGTGGATCTGAAGAAGAAGATTTTTAAAGAAATTTCCTCATATTGCACTAAGGTAACATTCGGGCAATGGCAACCCAGGGACTCAATTTGAACAGACTTGAATCTGATCTCCTCCCCCCCCCCCCCCCCCCCCCTCAGCCTGAGGTGTTGTAAACCAAATATCAAAAGATTCTGAGTGGTGGATCTGAAGAAGAGTTTTTAAAGATTATTCCCCATATTGCACGAAGTTAAAATTCAGGCCCCCACAGGAAGCCCAAATAATAACCCTGGACCTAAGAATGCTTCATATCAAATAACAGTTCTCTGTACTGTGTGGTTTAGGAAATATAGGTGTTTGAAAATATTTCTATTTTTAGGTCCTGGGTTTTTTTTGCGTGAATCAAGTACTTATGACCCAATAATACCAAATTTCATTCAAATCGGACAATCGGTTCAGAAAACTGAAATTTTGTGCAGGGCTAAAAATCTTGCCCCTCCCATTTCGAAGGCAAATATTGCTCCACGAACTTCGTTTGAACAAAGTTGATTTCTACATCACGAAGGGAAGCTCCATACCACATATCAAGTTATTGTACCCACTGGTTCATGAGAAGATTTGGAGCATTTTCCCCCACCCACCTATGGAGCATGGCAACTTTATTTGAACAATCTTGAATTGACATATTATAAGGACCATGCGTATCAAATTTTGTTCAATTCGGCCCAGAGGTTTAGGAGAAGAAGTTGATAATGTAAAGTTCACACCAGACGGACGATGGACAAAAAGTGATCACTTAAGCTCCCCCTGACTTACGATATTTTCGAACTTCTCTTGAACAAATCTGAGTCTACACCTCAAAAGGAAGCTGCACACCAAATATCAAGTCTCTGCTACTGCTGGTTCATGAGAAGAAGATTTTTTAAGATTTTGGTGCCCCTTGGGGGTGTGGCACCACCCAGGGAGAGGGGCAACTTCATTTGAACAAATCCGAATTGGCATTAGGTAATAAACATTTACCCAACATCTGAATAAAATTGGGCTAGTGGTTTTGGAGGAGAAGTCGGTTTTATCAAGTTTACGACGGACGACGGACGGAAAGTGATCAGTAAAACTCCCCTTGAGCTTCACTCAGGTGAGCTAAAAAAAGGATTTTTAAAGAATATTCCTCATATTGAACTAAATAATAATTTGGGCTCCCACAGGGAGCCTAAATATGAACCCAGAAACTTGGCTTGAACAAACTTGAATCTCATCCCCCTGAGGATGCTGCATACCAAATATCAAAAGATTCTGATTGGTAGAACTGAAGATTTTTAAAGAATATTCCTCATACTGCACAAATTTAAACATTTGGGCTCCCACAGAGAGCCCAAATAAGGACCCAGGGATTTGCTTTCAACAAACATGTGAAACAATCTTCCAAAGATGTTGTATGTGAAATTTGAAAGCTTTTGGAGCAGTGGTTTGGGAGAAAAGTAGTGTTAAATGTTTTCCCCATTACCCACGGTGTTAAAAAATGCTGACTCAGCACTTTTTCAAAGTCCTGAAAAAGTACCCCATGATAAAACCAATTTTTTTGGATCATTCCATTCTGTTGGTCCTAAGGAAGCTTCACGCCAAATAAGAATTCTCAGTGCCGTGCAGTTTTGGAGATATGGGCATTTTAATTTTTTTCTATTTTTAGCTCCAGCAGTTCCCAGGGGGTGACATGGAAATTTGTTTTGGCATAAATTAAGTACTTATGACCCAATAAGCCCTCATATCAAATTTGGTTCAAATCAGCCTCTCGGTTTGGAAACTAGAAATTTTGGGTGGGGCAAAAATTCTTGCCACTCCCATAACGAAGACAAATATAGCTCCTCAAACTTCTTTTGAACATATCTGTGTCTACACCTCAAAAGGAAGCTGCACACCACATATCAAGTCTCTGCTACAGCTGGTTCATGAGAAGAAGATTTTTTAAGATTTAAGCACACTTTTTTGGCATGTGGAGAGGCAACTTGGTTTGAACAAAATCAAAATATGATGTCATAACTAACTATGATCTGAAATTTCAATTAAATTGGTTCAGCAGTTTTGGAGGAGAAGATGCAAACATCATGTTCATGGATGACAGATGGTGAGTGATCATTATAGCTCCCCTGACTGAAAGTCAGGCAAGCTAATAAAGAGTAGAGTCAAATGTGTGGCTTCCCCCACCCCTCTCACCCATTCCCCGAACAAATTTTGTCCAATTTCAAACTACACTGAAACAAAGCAGTACTAATACTATTTTGAAAAGAATATTCTCTAGCTTATACCTTATATCTAACTTTATGAAAACAGGATTGAGTTAATAAGGAATATTTTCTACCACTTCCAAGGAAATATAAAATACCTTCTACAGTAAATGAAAAACAATACTGTTGAAATTTACACACCACTTGTCTAGTTTAGGAGTAGACACATGGAAGAGATATCAGAAACTCAAATGATGTCAGGAAATGTAGCCAAACAATCTGTCAAGGCCTGTTGTTATGCAATATTTTTTCAGAAAACTGCTGGCTGTGGGATCTGACATTAACAATTTATCTAACATAAAACCCATATCTTGCCAAAGCTTTTTACAAAACGGTACCTCCCCTAGCAGGATCACATCTGCCATTAGCAAGTGCCTAAGGGGGACCACCTATTGAAGGTGATAACCAAATATGGAAGCAATGGCTTTAATAAGTCCTGAAATATAACAATTTGAACAGGAGCAACACAGAGTGCTGCATTATATGCCCATAGGTTGTTCAAACTGTACCACACCTTATATTTTATATTCTTGCAGTGCATTTATAAAACAACATAGGTACACTTGAATTAAAGTGTGTGTAAGTTATATTCAATGCTGCTGAAACAGATTTTTATTTTATACTGGTCTGTAGTGTCCAGTTTTAACACAAAATGATAAATTTATAGTAATTTGTATATTTTTATACTTACCAATGGCCCAGACACAGCTGGTGCTAACTCAAAAATATCTAGGGCCAAACACAAATTTTGCCCCCCAATCCCCCAAATTTGTATGCAAAACCGAAAATTAGAAGTCCTAACTGGTCCTTACATTTACCCTCTGCACATGCGCAGACGTCAGGAAGTGACCTGAATTGGCGCCAACACCATTCTTTGTAGAAGAGAGTATTACATAATAATTCAGCGGGGAGGTAAGAGTGCCCACTCATGGGAGGGCCCTTCCCGTCTGGGCCATTGGCAAGTATAAAAATATACAAATTACTATAAATTTATCATATTTTTACACAGTATACCAATGGCCCAGACATTGCTGAATCGTAAATAGGTGGAGGGCCTAAGACATCTGAAATAATTCCAATCCTGCAATCCATGATGACGGAACTTAGAACAGTTAGGAATTACATGTATGTCTCTCTATACAGTAATAGAGAAGACATATTCTAAACAAGGAGCCCAATTTAAGTAATTCCTTATTGTAGGTATGAAGACATGTTCCTAATTTTTCAAGGCTAGTCCTGACTAAGCCCCAAAAATTAGGATGGCATATCTGAGAATAAGAGAAAATCTCCCACAAACATACGCCTTGCAATAACATTTCAGCTGTATGCAGGATATAAATATGGATAAAACAGCATCCTTCAAAGATACATACATTTTAAGCTGGATTATGGGTACCCCCCCCCCCCCTTTTTTTTCAAGAAACCTTCAAAAGGGGGAGCTCTGGAAACAATATGAGCGGTATCCAAAAACAATATAAATAATCGTTAAACAGGCACTCAGGTATTAATTCAAGATTAATAAATGGGGCTTAATGTTACTTGAGAAGTAAGGCTATAGCGACGGTCCTGGTAATTAATATTGCACACTAAATAGCATACACTGCAGACAATGTACACAGATACGTCGAAAAGCGGTGATATATAAAAATATAACATACACATATCTAATCAAGCCACACTGAACGATTCCTGAAGACAAAACTCGCTTCCTACGTAATCCATAAGCTGCCACTGTACAATAAATTCCAGTAACAACACTCTCCAACGTGTAAAACCCGATATCTATGATCGTAAAAGCATGTGTAAGATGAGTACAAAACAAAATAGAAACTTGGATCTAGAAATGTATGTAGGTATGATTAACAGGCTCCTACATGAACCGCCCCCAAAATATATTATTATTTCAAGGTCCACCAAATACAATAAAGCGTTAGCCTGATAATAATAATGTGCGAGAGCTTATATATTTAGCATGTAATCATCTGAATACCAGTTAACTGGTTATGCAGCCTGCGAGGTACTCAAGAGTAGCAATTTAATTGTGATGATTTATAAATAAACGCTTGTATATAACAAATCAACCAAAATAACAGGGCAATAATTCAGCTAAAAAGCGGATGAGCCCATGAGGTCACCACAGAACACGACATAAATGCATAGTATGCATGTATTAAATTATATGAGGCTTACGGGAAGAGAACTACTTCTTGCCCGGTAATTGACTATAACACATAAGGAAGTGTGTGAGTGTGGGGGGGGGGGGGGGGGGGGGGGGGAATTTGAAGTCATAACGAAATCTCCTCACCCGCATTATTTAATCGTACTTGTGTCAGTTAACAGAAAAATATAGGAACCACAATGGTTCCCTCACGGTGGGGGCGAGTTCGAAGTCATAACAAAATCTCCTCACCCACATTATTTAATCGTACTTGTGTCAGTAAACACAAAAATATAGGAACCGCAATGGTTCCCTCACGTCTAACCGAATCCATTATGCCACTATGGACGGAGAAGAGCGTGAAGAATAAAACCTCCCCTGAAAGAAGACCCTCTCATGGAGAAAGCTTCTGGGGAGCATCACATAACAGATACTTGAGAATATTGATCCAAGATTTCTGTGACAACAGAGGTGCTACCAGTAGGATTCACTGTTTAAACTTAAACGAACCTATTGAATCAAATGATTAGGAGGATACGCATTTCTTATTATTCCTCCCCATGAATTTGCAGAGCATCTACTGCCTGCGCTCAATAATCTGGGCATGGCGACACAAATGACAGTAACTAATTGTTCTGGTGCATCGCAAACCGAGCAATCATGGGGTGATCCCACTGGTAGCAAAACTGTAGAAATAAACGCATGTTGAGAGTCCATACAAATGAAACAGGCGACCTTTCCGAGGAGTGAGTCTGCTAGTACGTTCAGACGACCCGGTATATGATGGATAGAGAGATGAACACGAAAATTCTTCTCCGTTAGGTATTATAACAAAACTGAATGGGTGCCGCCCTGGTTCCTGATGTACGCTACCACTATTGAGTTGTCCAACAATCTCTGAACAAACGTGTATGCATTGATGTAGCGCTAACAATATTGACATCATTCTTGATGATTATGTGTTTCTGCAGGAACCGAGGGTCTCTGACCCCTGCATTTAGAGTCTGCAGGACTCAGGGTCATGCCCCAAACTATTGACTCATACCCGTCATAATCGTGAAAGCCGGATCTGGCAGTTGCAGCGGAACTAATGAGTTAACCACTGAATATCTGCCTCAATATGGACCCTTTTGTTTACTATATCTGTTAAAACAATACTGGTCCTGAGCGAATGTGTTATCACACTCCAGTTCTGTGTAAGAATAACTGGAGGGGACGTGTGCATAAGCGACCCATATAAACAAGATGCATAGCCACTCAGCACAACCCCATCAGTTGCATAAAACTAATTTGTTTTGGATAATAGCAGACGAACCAGATTGTTATGAGACATTACCAAGTTAATATTCGAGTGACAGTGCAGAGCGCTATCTTCAGACTGAAGCTATCCTTAGAGCTATGCTTATAGCATAGTCAATCACTCGAACACTCATTTTAACCGACTAAATGATAACCATAAATAAACTTTTAGAGCTTTGATAAACTTGTTATTGAGCTCTAGTCTATTGTCTGTCGGAACGAGCTCTATGGCTTCGGTACGAGTAACAGGTGACTACAGAATTCTAGAGAATCTTGATTCTCGACGACCTCTATTACCTTCATTGTCAAGAGAACCTTTACCTCCGATTGGAGAGACTCTTATGCAAGGATTAGACAGAAGCATTGTCCATCAGACATTAAGTTAGTTGTGGTTCTCTCGGAAAGATAGCCATAGGACTTCTGAAACCAAACTTCTTGTCTACTAGTCTTCCGTAATAGTTATCCAGACTGATGCTAATCTTGATAACTATCTGTCAAATGCTAAACAACAGAGGTCCTAATTCACACCTATAATACCTGCGAGGCCAAAAGAAGGAGGAACTGCATCTTATTCGCGAAGAGCCTAGACCCAGCAGTTTAGGGGCATCTGACCAGAAGTCTCGATCAGACGTAAGCCTCGTATCCAAGTCGCTATATGATGATCCCCAGAGTAATTACAGGAGGGTTAACTATACCCTCACGAGGAGTCCTTATAGGCGACCTTCTGTTTAGGACGTCCTCCCTTACTCTTTTCTGCTATTGCGGGTCGATTATACGTCAACATAAGGAGCAGAGTATTGATGCTTTCTCTGTAGCTTGGGCATAAACCAATGAAAGCTTATCGTCAAAAACTTAGTGTACGGAAACCGGAGCGACTCTAAGAGAGTTTTTCACCTTGTCATCTATTAAGGATGACAACGCAAGGGCTCTGTCACGTCTATTTAACTCCAAATTAGCAAGTTGTTAAGACAGAGTTATACATGATAAATATAATAGCTCTGGAAAGGACTCTAAATGAGGTACAAACGTCCTCCAATTCCTTTCTGTCGAGACGTTGCGTCACAGTTCTTATGGTGATCTGCGTAATACAGTGAGTCTAAATTCGCTCTGAATGAACAAATGCCGTCTCAATTGTGACCAAGCAAATAATGAATGACGAAGGTAAGACCACAGCTAGGTCCTTAGCCTACTCATTCAAACGCAGAGGAACTTCCAATAAATCTTCCCCGTTTTCCAACCAGCAGAACTACGGAAGATGGTGACAAGAAACTGCCTTACTTCTTTCCACCGGAAAGTTGAAAAAGGAGTCGTCTAAAAGGCCAAAAGCCTGCGACACCTGACTATACTTAACCGGAAAATACATTTCCTTCTCTTTTTCTGGATAAATTTAGCGTGCAACAAAGCTAGCGGTTTCTTGTAAATAGACGCAGCATTCTGATTTGCTGGAACAAATTCAGGATAGTGTTGATGGAATAAATCCATCTCAACCATGTGTTGTTCCGAATGTGAAGGGTAATTCCCCTCCATATCCCTTCATCATTCGTCTGAATCAGTTGAAAATCACGATCAATGGCATCTGAACACGCAGATGACTGGACCGACCCAGCACCATCCGACAGCTCAGGTTCTGAGACTGCCGTCGATTGCTTCTGCACTTGCTGGAATGCTGCGATGAGCTGCACATCTGCGTCAGCAAAACCGTAACAGAGGCCTGAGGAGCAGCGGTCTTCTGGCTGCCAGCTGCTCCTGGGACAGCGTGAACGAGACGGCTCTCTCTCCAGACATCCCGATATATGAGGCCTCGTCTTAGCTACTGAATAGTGCTACTTTCAAGCTGTTGCAGCATTCTGATTCTGGGAACAAACTGAGGGAAGAATCGATGCATAAGTGCTATCGCCACCCTGTTGTTCCGAAAGGGAAGGGTAATTCTCCTCCCAATCCCTTTCATCATCCAACTGAATCAGATTATACTCACGGTCATCGGCATCTGAACGCACAGGTGACTGGACCGACCCAGCACCTTCTGACAGCTCAAGTTCTGAGACTGCCGTCGTCTGCTTCTGCCTTTGTTGGGATGCTGCAATGAGCTGCACAATCTGCGACAGCAAGTCTGTAACGGAGGCCTAAGGAGCAGCGGTCTTTTGTTGCATGGCCGCCGGCTGCTCCTGGGACAGTGTGTCCGAGATGGCTCTTTTCTGCGGACGTCCCTATAAATGAGGCCTCGTCTCCTTGGATACTGCATGGTGTGACTTCTCTGACGAAGAGTGACTTTCTCGGCGATGCAGGCTGGATATTAGAAGTCACGTAGCCAAGGTGCGGTCATGTGTGCTTGGTAGACGCTGAAGACGTCGTAACTATAGCCGACCCCGGCTGTAAACTGAACGGAGCATCCCGGACGGGAGGCATGGACGTATGCTCTGACTAACGCAAGTTCCGAACCATAACATCTGGCCCCAGATGTTGTAGTAAAAGAGAGAGGGGGGCTTTCTCGTTCACGGTCCTTCAGACCTCGCCGAGCTTCCTGTTGAACTTGCCAGCTTCTTCCTTTCTGTCGTCGCAGGGTGAGCCTTATATTGATATTACATTATAGTGCTCGCTCTACCCTTTCTAACCTTCCATGACCGCAACGGACACACACGGCGACGCGGTACCCTCAGGCCGTGTATAGCTTCACCAGTCAAGCTAGCTGGCGACAGGGATTTGAAACCACACTGTGGTTTATTACCCTGTCTAATATACATGAGCACTTTTGCTGCGAGCTCTGATTGACTATTTAAATGCGACGACGGAAGCACACTATCTGACGGCATCACGTAAACATCACCGTGTTCTTGTTCCTCTGTAAATAGAAACTAATAAACTAGAGCGACCTTAGGGCGAGAGGATCGGCGGCAGCCTCTCATCGCGAGAGGCCCAGCAGTGGTCCCTCGCTAACAATGTACCGTGACACCCATCAGCAACGTTTGTCATCCCATGCAACACAGGATGAGTAAAAATTAGAGGAAGTACATCGACTACAAGCAAGGCAACCAACATGAAAATAAGAGGAAAGACTTCCTCGCCTTGCTTAAAGAGCAAAATGCTTACATAATGAAGCAGACTAAGTCAATCGTACTCCCACCAATTCCACATTAAATAAAAATAAAAAGATACATAACAAAAACATTCAAAATATAAATCGAAAAATAGTTTACACAAAAAAATTTTTTCGAAAAATTTTGACAACAGTCCAAGTTCTCACAGGGAACGAAGTGCCCAAATGTATCCCAAAAGAGCCCAAGTGTGGACAAAATTAATTTTTTTATCCAAATGAAAGTGTCAATGACACTGTAGCTCAACTTGTCAAGACATGTACATGTATAGTATGTGACACAGCAATGACAAACATCTAGGTAATGAGCTGATAACAAAGGTACATATAAAGTATTGTAACGGTCTGTACATAAATACTGACCGTAGCCTGTAACAAATGTATAGGTAAAGTATTGTAAAGGTGGGTGACAGTCAGATGCTAAACTAGAAAAGAAATCTTTGAGTCCCAGAGTGGGTCTGACTGAACCCCAAAATATTTGTTCTCATAGCACAGTGATAACAAAGGCACCCCAAAACACACTCATTCCTGTGCCAAGGTCAAAACAAAGGTACCCAAGAAGTTTCGTGAAGATCAGTTCATAAATACGAGCTGTATAGAAGTTGTGACAAAAAACTGATTGGACCTAATTTCGGTACAAAATGGCCACTGGCAGCCATCTTCAATTTTGGACCACACTCAGAAACACTCGTTCTCGTCCCACGGTAATAACAAGTTGTGTTCTTGGATCCACCAATTTAACCATTGACTTGAGTCTGGCATCATTATTAATTGAGATTTAAAAAGCACAAAAGTCAGTTTGTTGTTATCTGACAAGGGCCAAACAAAGAATGGTGTTGGCACCAATTCCAGTCACTTCCTGACATCTGCTCATGCACAGAGGGTAAATGTATGGAGGACCAGTTAGGACTTCTAATTTTCGGTTTTGCATGAAAATTTTGGGGATTGGGGGGCAAAATTTGTGTTTAGCCCTAGATATTTTAGAGTTAGCACCAGCTATGTCTGGGCCATTGGTATACTGTGTAAAAATATACAGTGGCGCCCACTTAATTGGATATCTCATAAATGAATAACCCTGTTAATTGAATATAATTTCCCAACACAAAACCATTTACCATACCTTCAGTACAAATTTGACCTGTTAAGTGAATATATGTTATAAAGACTCCTGTTAATTGAATAAAAAATTGTGTAACCTGTCGAGAAATTAACCTGACTCTCCCGAGTTTTCCTTTGTTTATAGACCTATTTGGCCTTAGTACTTCCAATACATGCATTTAATCTATTATATCTTGTTTGACAGAGCTCAAAGAGCTCTGTCAAACAAGATATAATACAATAAATGCTAAGTTTATCTCTAGAATACAGGAAAGTGACACAATCCCTGTTAATTGAATACTCCTGTTAATTGAATAATTTTCATTAGCAAAATGGCTATTCAATTAAAGGGTTCACTGTACCACCAAAAAAACGATTTCAATGCAAGGAAACCAAAAATCTATCCATACCTTGACCTTTGACCCACTAACCCCAAGCACAATCCAAATCATCAACACCTTACAGACAATCTGTGTACGAAGTTACAGTTTCATATACATAAGGAAACTACCATTATTTTCTTAGAAACCAACAATCTATTTATAGAAGGTGACCTTGACTTTTGATCTACTGACCCCATTCACAACATATTATAGGCAATATGGGGGCACGGTGGTGCCGTGTACTAACATGTACTGCACATCAATGGTGCACATCTCAACCAATGCTAACCATGTTTGTGTAACATTAGTACCTTGGGGGGTCTGGCAGTTGCTCGCCATTGCTCGGTGGTTCTCTCTGTATCCATAGAGGCAGTCAACACAGCTAAAAAAACATTTTCAAAATGAGAACCCATTCTACAGATATAAAATTGGAGTCGGAAAGTGGCTTCTAACTGCTTTGATAAACTTACCAATTTTTGGTCCTTAGATGTGAGTAAAATAAAGAACAATATCAATATAAAATTCTTTCAATGTATGCAAAGTAATACCACAGAAATCCCTACACAAGGCAAAGCTGCCAGCAAAGATAAAACTATTCCTAAGAATGATTGATAATCTCCATTGAAATCATTTGGGAAAGTATGTTCTATTTTTTATTTTTTACTTAAAGTACAAAATATTTTGAAATGCCCATCTTTGGAATTGGTGTTTTTGATTGTAAACTTTATTTTTGTATTTGGAACTGAAAGTAAATTACACAAAGATTTTTGTTTGAAAAAACAGGAAGAGGAGTGGACAAAATGGGATTATGCAGGCTTGTCATTATCAGAATTGCAGGAGGGCCATAATGGTCTGTCTAAAATGGGTCCATTCATCAAAGGAGGGTGACTGAGGTCGGGCCTATTCTTCAGTTGACACAAAGTTAGGTGACCAGTGATGTCCTACAAATATCAAACAGTTACCATGGGTACCGGCAAGAAATTTGGTAAAAAAAAAAATGAAAGTGTCAATGACACTGTAGCTTAACTTGTGTGTTGTGTTTGATGAAAAGGATAATATTCAATGTTTATGAAAGGATTATGAAATAAGACAAGAATTGTGATAATTGGGAATATGTTCATTTCTGTTCCCTGTTTGCTATGTTTATGATAAAAATAATATGAGGTGTACACTGTACTAAAGAGCTGAGGGGTGGGTTAATATCACCTCACAGTTAATGTATGTGGCCCTCACAGTTAACGTATATCAACAAAAGTTACCAAGTTACAGTGAAATTATTCCAAAACGTGCCATCCTATCAATTTACATTAAAATCCCCTCATAAATATGGCCTGTAGACTGTGCTAAAGGTTTTCGGGCTTCGGGCCCCTGTAGCCGTCAGTTTCTCAATTGCGTCGAAAGGGGACGTTCTCATCTAGACATTATATGAAATCAATCTACCAAGTTACAATGAAATCCCTTAATAAATATGACCTGTAGACTGTGCTAAAGGTTTTTGGGCTTTGGGCTCTGGCAGCCATCATGGTTGAATGATCGCAACCAAAGGGGGACATTCTCATCTGGACACTATTTGGTGTCATCCTACCAAGTTACAATGAAATCACTTCATAATTATGATCTGTAGACTGTTCTAAAGGTTTTTGGGCTTTGGGCCCCTGAAGCCGTCACAGTTGCCCAATCGTGTCCAAAAGGGGACGTTCTTATCTAGACATTATATGAAGTCAACCTACCAAGTTACAATGAAATCCCTTCATAAATACGACCTGTAGACTGTGCTAAAGGTTTTCGGGCTTCGGGCTCGGGCAGCCATCATGGTTGAATGATTGCAACCAAAGGGGACAATCTCATCTGGGCATCATCTGGAGTGATCCTGCGAAGTTACAATGAAATCCCTTCAAAATATGACCTGTAGACTGTGCTTAAGGTTTTTGGACTTCAGGCTCGGGCAGCCATCATGGCTGAATGATCGCAACAAAAGGGGACAATCTCATCTGGGCATCATCTGGAGTGATCCTACGAAGTTACAATGAAATCCCTTCATAAATATGACCTGTAGACTTACCTCAAGGTTTTTGAGCTTCGGGCACTTGTAAAGCTGACCAATCACGACCAAAAGGGGATGTCATCATCTAGGCATTATATGGAGTCAACCTAATAGGTTACAATGAAATCCTTCCATAAATATGACCTTTTACCTATACAAAGGTTTTGGGGCTCCGGCACCCATCAAGGCTGAATGATCGCGATCAAAATGGGATGTTCTCATCTAGACATTATATGAAGTCAACCTACCAAGTTACAATGAAATCCCTTCATAAATATGACCTGTAGACTGTGCTAAAGGTTTTCGGGCTTTGGGCTCGGGCAGCCATCATGGTTGAATGATTGCAACCAAAGGGGACAATCTCATCTGGGCATCATCTGGAGTGATCCTGCGAAGTTACAATGAAATCCCTTCAAAATATGACCTGTAGACTGTGCTTAAGGTTTTTGGGCTTCGGGCTCGGGCAGCCATCATGGCTGAATGATCGCAACAAAAGGGGACAATATCATCTGGGCATCATCTGGAGTGATCCTACGAAGTTACAATGAAATCCCTTTATAAATATGACCTGTAGACTGTCCTCAAGGTTTTCGGGCTTCGGGCACCTTTAGCCGTTACAGTAGCCCAATCATGTCCAAAAGGGGACGTTCTCATCTAGACATTATATGAAGTTAACCTAACAAGTTACAATGAAATCCCTTCATAAATATGACCTGTAGACTGTGCTAAAGGTTTTCGGGCTTCGGGCTCGGGCAGCCATCATGCATGATCATGGTTGAATTATCGCAACCAAAGGGGACAATCTCATCTTGGCATCATCTGGAGTGATCCTGCGGAGTTACAATGAAATCCCTTCATAAATATGACCTGTAGACTGTGCTCAAGGTTTTCGGGCTTCGGGCACCTGTAGCCATCACAGTTGACCAATCACAACCAAAAGGGGATGTCATCATCTAGGCATTATATGGAGTCAACCTAACAGGTTACAATGAAATCCTTCTATAAATATAACCTTTTGCCTATGCTAAAGGTTTTTGGGCTCGGGCACCCATCAAGGCTGAATGATCACGGCCAAAATGGGACGTTCTCATCTAGACATTATTTGGAGTCATCCTACCAAGTTACAATGAAATCCCTTCATAAATATGACCTGTAGACAGTGCGAAAGGTTTTCGGGCTTCGGCACCTTTAGCCGTCAAAGTTGCCCAATCATGTCCAAAAGGGGACGTTCTCATCTAGACACTATATGAAGTCAACCTACCAAGTTACAATGAAATCCCTTCATAAATATGACCTGTAGACTGTGCTTAAGGTTTTCAGGCTTCGGGCTCGGGCAGCCATCATGGTTGAATGATCGCAACCAAAGGGGACAATCTCATCTGAGCATCATCTGGAGTGATCCTGTGAAGTTACAATGAAATCCCTTCATAAATATGACCTGTAGACTGTGCTCAAGGTTTTCGGGCTTCGGGCACCTGTAGCCATCACAGTTGACCAATCATGACCAAAAGGGGATGTCATCATCTAGGCATTATATGGAGTCAACCTTACAGGTTACAATGAAATCCTTCTATAAATATAACCTTTTGCCTATGCTAAAGGTTTTTGGGCTTGGCACCCATCAAGGCTGAATGATCATGGCCAAAATGGGATGTTCTCATCTAGACATTATTTGGAGTCATCCTACCAAGTTACAATGAAATCCCCTCATAAATATGACCTGTAGACTGTGCTAAAGGTTTTCGGGCTTCGGGCACCTTTAGCCGTCACAGTAGCCCAATCATGTCCAAAAGGGGACGTTCCCATCTAGACATTATATGAAGTTAACCTACCAAGTTACAATGAAATCCCTTCATTAATATGACCTGTAGACTGTGCTAAAGGTTTTTGGCCTTCGGGCTCGGGCAGCCATCATGCATGATCATGGTTGAATGATCGCAACCAAAGGGGACAATCTCATCTTGGCATCATCTGGAGTGATCCTGCGGAGTTACAATGAAATCCCTTCATAAATATGACCTGTAGACTGTGCTCAAGGTTTTCGGGCTTCGGGCACCTTTAGCCATCACAGTTGACCAATCACGACCGAAAGGGGATGTCATCATCTAGGCATTATATGGAGTCAACCTAACAGGTTACAATGAAATCCTTCTATAAATATAACCTTTTGCCTATGCTAAAGGTTTTTGGGCTCGGGCACCCATCAAGGCTGAATGATCACGGCCATAATGGGACGTTCTCATCTAGACATTATTTGGAGTCATCCTACCAAGTTACAATGAAATCCCTTCATAAATATGACCTGTAGACAGTGCAAAAGGTTTTCGGGCTTTGGCACCTTTAGCCGTCAAAGTTGCCCAATTATGTCCAAAAGAGGACGTTCTCATCTAGACACTATATGAAGTCAACCTACCAAGTTACAATGAAATCCCTTCATAAATATGACCTGTAGACTGTGCTTAAGGTTTTCAGGCTTCCGGCTCGGGCAGCCATCATGGTTGAATGATCGCAACCAAAGGGGACAATCTCATCTGAGCATCATCTGGAGTGATCCTGCGAAGTCACAATGAAATCCCTTCATAAATATGACCTGTAGACTGTGCTCAAGGTTTTCGGGCTTCAGGGACCTGTAGCCATCACAGTTGACCAATCACGACCAAAAGGGGATGTCATCATCTAGGCATTATATGGAGTCAACCTTACAGGTTACAATGAAATCCTTCTATAAATATAACCTTTTGCCTATGCTAAAGGTTTTTGGGCTCGGGCACCCATCAAGGCTGAATGATCATGGCCAAAATGGGATGTTCTCATCTAGACATTATTTGGAGTCATCCTACCAAGTTACAATGAAATCCCCTCATAAATATGACCTGTAGACTGTGCTAAAGGTTTTCGGGCTTCGGGCACCTTTAGCCGTCACAGTAGCCCAATCATGTCCAAAAGGGGACGTTCCCATCTAGACATTATATGAAGTTAACCTACCAAGTTACAATGAAATCCCTTCATAAATATGACCTGTAGACTGTGCTAAAGGTTTTCGGGCTTCGGGCTCGGGCAGCCATCATGGCTGAATGATCGCAACCATAGGGGACAATCTCATCTGGGCATCATCTGGAGTGATCCTAAGAAGTTACAATGAAATCCCTTCATAAATATGACCTGTAGACTGTGCTCAAGGTTTTCGGGCTTCGGGCACTAGTATTATTTTATTTATTTATTGGTGTTTAAGGTCACATACTTATGCACAATAGCTAATTGTGACCATGACAGTTTTACGGGTGGAGGAAGCCGGAGTACCCGGAGAGAACCACCGAGCAACGACGAGCAGCTGTCTGCTCTCCAACATCGTAACTCTGAACTCTGCACCGCAGCACAGGCAGGGTTAGATTGGTTGAAGACATGCGCACCATCGACGTGCAGTACGCCTCAGTACACAGCGTCATCGTGCCCCCATGTAGGCATTCGGGGTGAAGTGCTCGGGCACTAGTAGCCATCACAACTGACCAATCATGACCAAAAGGGGATGTCATCATCTAGGCATTACATGGAGTCAACCTAACAGGTTACAATGAAATCCTTCCATAAATAGGACCTTTTGCCTATGCTAAAGGTTTTGGGGCTTGGGCACTCATCAAGGCTGCATGATCGCGATCAAAGTGGGAAGTTCTCATCTAGACATTATTTGGAGTCATCCTACCAAGTTACAATGAAATCCCTTCATAAATATGACCTCTAGACTGTGCTAAAGGTTTTTGGGCTTTGGGCCCCTGTAGCCGTCACAGTTGCCCAATCATGCCCAAAAGGTGACTTTCTCATCTAGATATTGTATGAAGTCAACCCACCAAGTTACAATGAAATTCCTCAATAAATATGACCTGTAGACTGTGGTAAAGGTTTTCGGGTTTTGGGCTCGGGCAGTCGTCACGGTTGGCAGACGATGCCCAAATGGGGGGAAATTCTCATCTAGACATCATAAGGAGTCATCCTACCAAGTTACAATGAAATCCCTCCACATTAAACATGACCTGCAGACTGTGCTAAAAGTTTTTGGGTTTCGGGCTTGGGCAGCCATCACAGTCGATAGATCATGCCCAAAAGGGGACGTTCTCATCTAGGCATTATACAGAGGCATCCTACCAAGTTACAATGAAATCCCTTCATAAATACGACCTGTAGACTGTGCTAATGGTTTTTGAGCCATACCGGTTGCCCGATCGCGACCAAAAGGGGACGTTCTCATCTAGACATGACCCCAAACCTGCATATGAAATTTCGTGACGATCAGACAAGAACTGCGGGGTGTAGCCCGTGCTAAAGGAAAATGTGAACAGACGTCACAGACTCACAGACTAACAGACTCACAGACTAAGAGACTAACAGACTTCCGCACGCGTGATGGCAATAGCTTATCTTGACTATGTCAAGTTAAGCTAAAAAGAAGAATAATACATACTGGTAAATATATTGGAAGAATTGTTACTCAATAAAGAAATATTTTGATATACTGTTATTTCGAAAACAGAACGTTTAAAAAAACGGAAGTGTTTAAAGCAAGAAAGGAAACCTGGAATCAGCTGTTCAAAACAGCGCTCTGCACATCAAGAGAGAGTACTCAACACATGTGGGTGAAATGACGTGACACATGGCAAATAAAATTAAAACAAAGCTGTTGTGGGGGTGGGGGGGGGGGGGTGTCCTGCCTATTTTTTGTATTTAGCTGGATATATTAATTTAATATACATAGCCTATCACTCAGACTTCTGATATAAATTCATGGATAAGGCTTTATACGTAAAGGAATCCTCCCATTGACAAAATTAGTGACATTTTGCAGATCGGAAACGTTGGTCACTTCGCTCATATGCATACCAATTTTTATTGGAATGTTTCGAAATTTTGTTGGCGTGTTCTGTGAATAATTCTTGACAGACGAGGGGTGAAATTACATGCACAGGCACCTGCTCCTGGCCATTTGACGAAATATAATGCTGAGAAAAACATCCCCCCTCTCAATTCTATCTGGGGCTGTGTGCCACAACGTCTCAAGCTCTGTTAAGATATTGGAGCTGATAAATATTTATCGCTCGCGATATCTTGCATGAAGCGGTTGTTTAGGGTCCGCAGAAATTTTAGTTTAGACGGGCCAATGCGGCCGTGGCCGATCGCCCACCTCAAAATGACAAGCCTGGATTATGAACGTGTGCCACAATGCACAACATGGATGTTTTCTTTACTCAATAACACACATTGTTAGAATGGTTGCTATAAGCAAACCTCTCGAAAATTGTTCATGGCACAGTAAGCAAAAATAGTAGGCGACCACTACAGACTGATGACTTCTATCACCAGAAGGCACTGAAATCATTATATTTCCGTGTTTTCCAGATAAGACTGCCAGGTAGGCTGATGTGAATCATTGCTTGAAGGGTAGGAGCTCAATAGTTAGGGGTGCATACTGACTAGCAGAAAATGATAAATTTTAAGTAATTTGTATATTTTTTATACTGATCCGTGTTCCTCCATACTTTTGAGATCTGTGCATGCACAGTATCCAGGAAGGTACCGAAATTGGCGCCAACCATCATTCTTTCTACAGATTGCCTGTTAAATGTTATAAACAGCGGGGACGTATGAGTGCCCACACATGGGAGGGCCATACCTGTCTGGGCCATTGGTAAGTATAAAAAATATACAAATTACTTAAAATTTATCATATTTTTATACAACAACCAATGGCCCAGACTAGCTGAATCGTCAAAAGGCTGGAGGGCCTAGGACATAAAGGAAAATCCAATCTCTCAATTACTTCAGTAAAGGATAGCTCCTACAGGAGAATAGGAGAAGATAGGAATTATATATGTCTTTCTCCTTTACAAGAAAAGAGAAAGGCATAACACCAACAATGTAATTGAGTAATACATAATATATAATTCTCCATTTAATGCCAGCATAACCCATTATGCTAATTCGGTGAAGGAAAACCAATATATAAAAATAGTCCAGAGAATGAGACTCTTTATACTCATTTAAAAGTGTTCGAGGATTATATATTAACGCCTGTTTGACATGTGACATATACGAATGCTTCACAGTGAGCTACACTTTAAAAAACATACATAAATGAGACATAGTTATTGCTTCACACCGAGCTACACATTTAAACCTTCCCAGCACTGACTCAGGACTACTGACACCGGAGGAGGTCTTCCCTTGCTTTTCACTATAAAGCCAGATGATCATAAGGGAAAAACCATCCCCCCCCCCCCTTCCCCTTGTTCTGAGGTAAACTTCCTCAGAACGAAGAGGGCAGCGGAACAGCATCAGTGCTGGAACGGGCTGCTTAAAGACCTTATAGATGTAAACATTAGTGGGCAACATTCTGAGCAACAGAAAAAGGACCTAAAGATCTAAGGCCACTGGAGATGAACTCTAAATTTCTCAGGTAAAACTTGGTAAATGAAGAGGGCTGTGTCCAGTACACAGCCTTCATGAGATCAGTAATGGCTATACTGTTGGAATAAGCCCAAGAAGTGGACAGTGCTCTAACCTCGTGCGCTGATATCTTATTAACAGAATGTTGATCCGAAGATAGATTTTCATTGGCAATGCATATTGCCAACTGAATCCATCTAGGGACAGCATGAACAGAAATATCCTTTCTGTTTGGGATCAAAGAAAGAAATAGATGTTTTCTTCCCTTTCTAACAAAACCTGATCGATGTTTATAAATGTGCATAGCTCTGACTGGACACAGCAAAGGTCTACAGTTATTTGGAGGACAGTAAAGCCTTAATGACAATAGGCTCCGGCCGCTTGTCTGGAATCTGATTCTTAGCCACAAATCCCACTTCCATAGTGAGGGTAATGGTATTACCCACACTACGATAGTGAGATTCATCAACAGATAAAGCATGAAGTTCACTGACTCTTCTAGCAGATGTAAAGGCTAAGAGAAACGCTGTTTTATAGGTCAAGACGTCCAACGGCTCAAAAGGAGCTTCTTTGAGCTTCAACAGAACCCAAGCCAAGTTCCACTTAGGAATTAATCTGAGGGTTCTAGGTCTATTGATACAGAAATTTTTAACTAGCTTGGATAATGAAGTATTTGATCCAATAGCCAAGTTATCATGATGAGCGTAAGTATCTGTTAACATAGACCTACAGCCCTTAATAGTGACTGGCTGCAGTTTGAGATCGTCAAACAAGTAGTCCAGAAAATCAGCCATATTTGGTATGGACGAATCGTATACGTCTAACGACTGATCCTTACACCAACGGAAGAAAACCCTCCACTTCTCTGCGTAGTTCAACGAAGAGGAGGACCTCCTGCAGTTAGAAAATGCATCCACTGCACGTCCTGTAAACAATTTCCCGTGCAAGAAGGACCACACAACGGAAATACGTGAAGGTTGAGACCTTCCAGATTGTGATTCAGTGCGCATGACTTCCCCTGATAAAGAAGGTCCTCTCGTGGAGAAAGCTTTCGGGGAATGTCACATAACAGACACCTGAGAAGATTGATCCAAGGTTTCTGTGATGATAGAGTTGCTACTAGCAGGATTTTGCAATGAAACTGTTTGCTCTTTTAACAGAATCTGCTGAATCAAAGGAGCTGGAGGATATGCGTATCCTATCATTCCGTCCCATGAAATTTACAGAGTGTCTACCGCGTATGCTCAATGATCTGGACATGGCGACACAGACGTCGGTAACTGATTGTTCAGGTGTGTTGCAAAAAGATCTTTCATGGGACGATCCCACTCGTAGCAAATCTGTATGAATATTTGCTTGTTGAGAGTCCATTCCGATGGCAACAGGCGACCTTTCCGAGACAGCGAGTCTGCTAGTATGTTCAGACGACCCGGTATATGGCAGACAGAGAACACCATGATTCATGACATATGGGAGAATCCTCTCTGTTAATTCGCATAATGGAATCGAATGAGTGTCGCCTTGGTTCCTGAGGTAAGCAACTACTGTCGAATTGTTCGACAGAATTTGAATGTGGACGTTCACTATTAGGCGAATCCAATGTTGAAGTGCTAGCCATATTGACATCATCTCTTTGATGTTTATGTGCTTCTCTAGAAACCGAGAGTTCCAAAGACCCTGACACTTCAAGTCTGCGGGACTTATGGTCGTGCCCCAGCCCGTCTGACTCACGTCCGTCATAATTGTGAAAGCTGGATCCGGCAGTTGCAGCAGAACTCCCGGAGTTAACCACTGAAGATCTGACCAAATCTGGACCTTTTGTTTTAGTAAGTCCGTTAAAACAATACTGGTTTCGAGTAAATGTGTCTTCACACTCCAGTTCTGAGTAAAGAATATCTGGAGGGCACGCCCATCGGAATAAGATATGCGGCCACTCCGCACAGCCCCATCAGTCACATGAATTCCCTGGCTGTTAATGCGTCTCAGTGTAGACAAAAGCGAGCATAACAACTGACTAATTTCGCTTTGGGTAATGGCAGACGAACCAGATTGTTGTGAATCTCGAAGCTCATTCCCAAGTGAGTGAACTCTGATCATCGTTCTTAAGTATAATTCTGTTGCCGTATCTCTGCAGAATGTCGTCCAAATATGCCGACGTTACCGCAGACGAATGAGCTCGGCAGTATGACATTACCAAGTTCATTATTCGAGTGAATGCCCAGGGAGACAGGTTCAGACCAAAGCACATTGCTCTGAACTGATAAATCTTCCCTTGTACGGCAAACCGCAGGTACTTTCTGAATGCCGGATGTACCAAGACATGAAAGTAAGCGTCCTTTAGATCTATGCTTGCCGCATAGTCGCTCACTCGATTGCTCGCTCTTACCAAACGAATGGTCTCCATATAGAACTTTGGAGCCATGATAAGCTTGTTTATCCAGCTCAAGTCTATTATCGGTCAGAACGAGCCGTCTGGCTTCGGTATGAAGAACAGGTGACTGTAAAAACCCTGAGAATTTTGATTCTCGACGACCTCTATTACTTCCTTCAACAAGAGAGCCTGAACCTCTGCTAAGAGGGACTCTCTTTTGAAAGGATCCGTCGGAAGTTTGTCAAACGCAGCATCTCATTAGTGGGGGCTTCGCTCGGAATGATAGTCGTAAGCCGTTCTAGACTATGCTTCTCACCCACTGATCTTCCGTGACTGCTATCCAGTTTCTCGCGAGCAATAGAGGTCTTGAACATCACCTGTAGGACTTGCGAGGTTTACGGGAGGAGAAACTACGTCCTCCCCGCGAAGACCCTTGCCCCGTCGACTTAGGGGCATCTTACCGATAATCCCGATCAGACTTACGCCTCTTTCCCGAGTCACTATATTGACAACCTCCAGAATAATTGTATGAGGGTTTCTTGTACACTCGCGAGGAGATCCCTTTTGATAATTTTGATTTGGAATGTCCTCGCTTACTCCGGACTACTGAAGCGGGTTGTTGAGATGCCGACTTCAATAGCAGAGCACTGGACGCTTTCTTAGTAGCTTGTTCGTATGCTAATGAAAGCTTGTCGCCAAAGATAGCATGTCTGGAGACTGGAGTGTCCGGAGAGAGCTTTTCACCTTGTCATCTATAAGTGATGATGACGCAAGGGCAGCATCACATCTAATTAACTCCAGATTAGCCACTGTCAGGGCAGAGTTATACGTGGCATACATGATTGCCCTGGAAAGAACTCTAAGTGAGGTACACACGTCCTCAAATTCCTTCCTGTTGATACATTGTGTCATAGCTCTGGTAAGGTGATCTGCGTAGAACAGTGCATCCAAATTCGCTCTATTCGATGTCCATTACATCGGAGTGAATGCTGAATGATGCAGGTAAGGATATATCTAAATCCCCGGCCTGCTCATCCAAACACAGTGGAGCTCTCTGCACATCTTCTCCAACTGTTTTAAATGAACGTGGTCCAAGGAACGGTATATTTATGGAAGATGTTGACAAGAAACCGCCTCTTTTCCTCGCACTCGAGAGGTTAAATATGGCGTCGTCTACATGGCCGTCTATTTCCTCCGTATACGGTCTGCGTCTAGAGATGCCAGCGGTTTCTCTCTTGTTGTCGCAGCTTGCAGATTTGGTGAAACAAACTCAGAGTAGTATTGATGGATAAAATCCACCGCAACCATATGTTGTTCCGAAAAGGATGAGTAATCTTCTTCCTTATCCCTTTCACCATCCGAGTGAATCAGTTGAGAATCTTGGTCCATTACATCTGCTTGAACAGACGAATGGACCGACCCAGCAGCGTCCGACAGCTCATGTTCTGAGTCTGAGGGAGCCTGCTCCCACACTTGCTGGTGTGCTGCGATCAGATGTGCAATCTGCGACAAGTCCATCATCAAGGCCTTAGGAGCAGCGGTTTTCTATTTCTTAGCCACTTGCTGCCCAAGGGACAGTGTTCCGGAGATGGATCTCTTCTCCGAACTTGAATGACCTTGCAGTTAGAGTACCGGCATAGGCCTCGCACCTCTAACAACGTACCATGACACACGCATCCAATGTTTGTCATCCCAATGAACACATGTAGGACAAGAATTCATTGGAGATGATAAAGTTACAGCCCTGAACATTCCTAACCACCGTTGTTCACTTCCATTATCCATTTATGTCCTTGGATCCACCAATTTTACCATTGATTTGTGTCTGGCATCCTCAAAAAAGGAGATTTAAAAGTACAGATGTCAGTTCATTGTTGTTGACTTTAGGGCCAAACAAAGAATGATGGTTTGTGCAAATTTCGGTACCTTTCTGGATACTGCACATGTGCAGATCTCAAACGTATGGAGGACAAGATAGGACTTGAATTTTTCGGTTTTGCATGCAAATATTGGGGATTGGGGGGCAAAATTTGTGTTTGGCCTAGGGCTGGGTGGTTTATCGGTTTTTCGGTTCTTTTTTTTTAAACCGAAACCGAACTGCCGCCTTAACAAAAAACGAGACTTTCGGTTTCAACAAACTTCCCAGAATTTGTTAAGTTTATGACCACTCAATCACTTGCTTTCCGCACGCCAAAGGCTTAAATGTTGGGCAAAGGTAAATGCTTTGCCATTTATTTATGCTTACTTCATGAGGCCGGACAACAAATCCCCCCCCCCCCCCCCCCCCCAAATACTGTTAGCAAATTTCTTATATCTTAAACAATATCTACAAAACCACCACCAGAAGGAATATGAACAATTAAAAAGTCTTACGTAAAAATTCACACGCAATTCAGGAATCATTAAGTACATTTAATGAACCGTCTCAGGCTCACTCATATTCGACCAAAAAGGTATTGCAAGTTACCTGACAATATATGGTGTAAAAATAATATAAATTACCTTTGACCCAAAATCATCTGTGTAGGGCACGTAGTAAATTAGATTGGAGGTAAACATAAAATTTATTGAGTTTTAAAACCTCAAAGTTCACATGGAAAAAATGACGAGTAAAATATGTTAATTAACCGACTGCTGGCACGTTCTCTGAAGTCACATGCTCAGAGATAATGCCGCGCATTGGCAGTTCTGTTTTTTGTCAACAATAGAATGGTTAAATTAAAATAGAACATATCCTGTTAAATGGATGGCAGGTAACTATTGAAACTTTTTTTAAAACTTATTGGGAATTGTTTGTATACTATTTGAACTCACTTTAAGGCATCGCTTAGTACTGCAGGTCTGTCAGGTATACACACTGCATTCCCAATACAAAGTTGTTATAGTCAACACATGTTTTCCATCCCATTATGCAGCTGTCTCCCTTCAAAAACATCCATGTCTTGACTGAGATGAAATCAATGCAGGGATCAGCCAAGAGGGCAAAGTAAAGTTGGTAATATCTCCAACTTGGCACTGCTCACTCCCCACAATTTCTATGTTTGGGCAAAATCAAAGTAAAATGAAAGTGTCAATGACACTGTAGCTCAACTTGTCAAGACAAAGACATGTACATAGATAGTATGTGACACAGCAATGACAAACATCTAGGTAATGACCTGATAACAAAGGTACATATAAAGTATTGTAACGGTCTGTACAAAAATACTGACCGCTGCCTGTAACAAATGTATAGGTAAAGTATTGTAAAGGTGGGTGACAGTCAGATGCTAAACTAGAAAAAAATCTTTGAGTCCCAGAGTGGGTCTGACTGAACCCCAAAATATTTGTTCTCATAGCACAGTGATAACAAAGGCACCCCAAAACACACTCGTTCCTGTCCCAAGGTGAAAACAAAAGTACCCAAGAAGTTTTGTGAAGATCAGTTCATAAATACGAGCTGTATAGAACTTGTGACAAAAAACTGATTGGACCTAATTTTGGTACAAAATGGCCACTGGCAGCCATCTTGAATTTTGGACCGTACCCAGAAACACTCATTCTCATCCCAAGGTGATAACAAAGGTACCCAAGAAGTTTTGTGAAGATCGGTTCATAAATACAGCCTCTACCCTGAGCCGTATTGACATGTGTGCTTACATTGTGTAAGTAGCACTGAATAAATAAAAGTTCATCTAATTTGCATAATTTCTGCACGAAAAAAAACCCCTTACAATATGTGATGTACTCCATGTTACTAAACATTCATACAAAAATTTATTCAAATCAGAACTTTCATACAGAAGTTCTGTACAAAAGACTAATTGCACTAATTTTGGTACAAAATGGCTGCTGGTGGCCATCTTGAATTTCGGACCACACCCAAAAACACTCGCTCTCATCCCACGGTGATAACAAAGGTACCCAAGAAGTTTCGTAAAGATTGGTTCATAAATATGGCCTCTAGTCTGAGCTGTATAGAAGTTGTGTACAAAAAACTGATTAGACCTAATTTCGGTACAAAATGGCCACTGGCAGCCATCTTGAATTTTAGACCGCGCCCAGAAACACTCGTTCTTGTCCCAAGGTGATAACAAAGGTACCCAAGACATTTCGTGAAGATCAGTTCATAAATACAGACTCTAGTCTGAGCCGTATTGACATGTGTACTTACTGTGTGTAAGTCTACTTACTGTGTGTAAGTCGCACTGAAAAAATCAAAGTTCATCTAATTTGCATAATTTCTGCACGAGAAAAAAACCCGTATTATATGTGATGTATCCCATGGTACTAAACATTCACACAAAAAATTATTCAAATCAGTGCTTTCATATGGAAGTTCTGTGCAAAAGTTAAAAAATTTATAGTAATTTCTATATTTTTTATACTTACCAATGACCCAGACATAGCTGGTGCTAACTCTTAAAATATAGGGCCAAACACAAATTTTGCCCCCCAATCCCCAAAATTTGCATCTAAAACCAAAGAAAACATGTCCTGAATGGCCCTCCACACTTCACCTCTACTGCGCATGCGCAGTGTCAAGGACGTTCCGAAATTGGCGCCATTAATCATTCTAATAACCAGTGCCTGGTAAGCGCTATATACTCAGCGGGGAGGCAAGAGTTCCCAACTCCTGGGAGGGCCATCCCCGTCTGGGTCATTGGTAAGTATAAAAAATATAGAAATTACTATAAATTTTTTAACATTTTTATACTGTACCAATGACCCAGACATAGCTGAATAGTAAAAAGGTTGGAGGGCCAAGGACATAGAGCAAGATGGAATACGCTCAATAATATAAAATAGAGTCATCCCCTCTAGGGAAAAAGAAGTAATAGGCCTTACATGTATCTTTCTTATTTATGATAAATTAGAAAGATACAACACCTTCCAAAATTGAGCATCATACATCCATGTACTTTATTAATATCCAATATAATCCTTATACTAATAATTTTTAAAGTAAGCCAATAAATAAAGTAAGTCTAGAGAATCGAGACTCTTATACTCCTTAAAAGTGTCTGAGGATTGCATAATCATGTCCGTTGACACGTGCTATATTCAAAAGCTATACTTTAAAAACTAAGACTTGAATGAATTTTTAAAACAAACTTCTCACTAAACAACCATCCCAATAACAGCTCAGAATTACTAACTCCGGAGGAGGTATCCCCTTGTTTTCATAGTAAAACAGGTGACCCAAGGGAACACCCTCCCCCCCCCCCCCCCCCCCTTTTTCTTGCCCTGGGTCAAATAGCCCAGAGCGAAGAGGGCAGCAGAACGGAGTCACTGCCGAAACAAACAGCCTACCTAGCTATAGTAGCAACTGTTAAGTGAATGACATTCTGAGCAGTAGATAATAGACCTAACAATAGAGGCCTCCAGAAATGGACTCGATATTTCTGAGATAAAAATTCATGAATGTGGATGGCTGAGCGCAATGAGCAGCCTTCAAAAATCCATAATAGCGACACTATTAATGTAAGCCCAAGATGTAGAAGAACTCTTACTTCATGAGCTGAAATCTTAAGCACAACTGCTGAGTCAATGATATACCATAAGCAGTACCGATAGTTAATTGAATCCATTAGCAATAGAATGGAGCGTAACGTCCTTCTATTAGGCATCAAAGACCGAAGAAGCTTACGCCCGTAGTAATAAACAGATATCTGTTTATAAATACATAAACTCTAACCGGACAGAGTAAAGGCCTATGCCCGTACGAAGACGGAAGGACCTTAATAACAATAGGTTCCGGATATTAGGAGCCTAACTCTTATGCAGAAATCCAACCTAAATAGTAAAGGAAGTAGTGATTCCGAAACTACGAAAGTGAAAATCATCCATCGATAGTGCATGAAACTCACTGACTCTTCAGTAAAAGAGAAGCCAACAGAATTACTGTCTAAAAGGTCAGAATTTGAAAACTACTGTTTCCAGAGGCTCAAATGATTACTTAGCTAAATAAGAACCGAAGTTAAATTCCATATAGGAATTTAATCTAAAGATTCTAAGTCTATTTATCAAAAAGTTACTAACTGAGTTAGATAAAGAGACATAAGACTCAATTGTAAACTACCATAGAGTGCATAGGTATGAGGTAACATAAACCTATAACCTTAATAATAAGAGGCTGCAGTAGATCTTGTCAAACAAGTATACTGAAAAGTTGCAATGAGTAGTATGGAGGGATCAACAATATGAACATAGTGATCCCTACACCAACGACGGAAGAGCCTCCACTTTAGCCGCATAGAATAGCGAAGAAGAGGATCTCCTATAGTAAGAAATCGCGTCCAAACCTCGTCCAGTACAATGCTTACAATGCAATACGGACCACACAACGGAATACATGAAGGTTGCGACCTTGCGGGTTGTGATTAAGATGACACGATTTACCCAGCGAAAAAAGATCCTCGCATTGAGGAAGATTTCGCGTTAAGTCCCACAGTAGACATCAGAGTCAATTACCCACGGTCTCTGTGAAGATAGAGATGCTATCAACAGAAATGTATTGTGGTTGTTTATCTTAGCAATACCTGCTGAAACAACAGCGCCGGAGGATACGCGTATCCTATCATTCCGTCCTATTAGATCAATAGAGCGTTAACAACATTAGCTCAGAGATCCGGACAAGCCAACACATACGTCTGCAATTGATTAGCAAGCTGTGTCGTAAATAAATTATCATTGGGCGCTCCCATAGATAGCAAATCTGATTGAATACTTGTTTGTTGAGAGTCCATTCTGACGGCAACAAGCGACCCCTAAGTGAACGGGAGTCCGGTAAAACAATCAGACGACCCGGAATATGACAGACCGAAACAGAACTTGGTGTACTATAACCAACAAACAGATTCTTTCCATTAAATTGAATAACGGAAACGAATGAGTGCCTCCCTGGTTCCGGAGATACGCTACTACTGTCGAATTAACGGACAGGATTTGGACATGCGTTTCTGAATAATGTTCATGCAAAGACATAAAGCAAGCCTAAAAAACATTATTCCGCGGAAGATAATTGCTTGCTTAGAGACTGCGGAACCCAAAGACCCTGGCACTTCGAATCCGTTGGGATCAATATTATATCCCAATCTGTTTGACTGGCAACCGTCATAACTATAACACTCGGATCCGGCAACTGCAGTGGCACTCTCTGAGTCAACCATCGAATGTTTGCCCCAGTCTGAATCTCTTGTAACACTAGATAGACAAGAGAACGTGTAAATCGAGCAATTCATGGATTGCTGAAAAGTTGTCGTCGAAGAGAGGCTTCTCCGAGAACGAAGCGACTCTGAGAGAGTTCTTCACCTTACTATCCACGCGCGTGGATGTAGCTAGGGCTTCGTCACGTCTAACCAACTCCAATCAGCCACTGAAGGGCGGAGTTATACGTGAACAAACTACTGCCCTCAAAAGAAATCACATTGAGAATAATATCCCGTAAATCTTTTCTTGAAGACGTAATGATAACGCCTCAGTAAGGTGGATTACGTATGATAAAGCGTCTAAGTTAAGTCTACTAGACATCATTGTCGTTTCCAACATTGTGGTTGGAAAAGACATAGACGGCGAAAAAGAATATTTCCAGTCTTTAACCACGCCGTCTAGACGCATATGAACTCTCGGTATGCCCTGCTCTGCCAAAATAAATTATTCGTATAAATGATAAAACGGCAGAAAAATGAGCACTGCGGACAAGAAACTAAACTATCATGCTTGGTAGCAGTCTTATGTGCATATATAGCATCGAAAAATAAAACACATGTTGTAATGACATTATTGGACAGCGTCGGTAAGTCAGGGACAATGTCCCTGAACCGATCCAAAATTCCGTGTCCAATGATGCTATAAGTCTCTTATCCAACATCGCAGCAATGTAGTCCGAAATAACAATCACTGGAAGATAATGCCAGAAGATATGAATGGCAGCTTCCGATGCTACGAAAGGAAAAACTCGAAATCTTTCGAATCCCTTTCGCCATTCTGTCGGACCCTATAAAGCGTTCGGTCGTCCGTACCTGATGCAACCGCGGACCGCACCGACCCAGCGCCGTCAGATAATTCCTGATTCGAGTAAGAAACTGTCGATTGCTGGGATGCTGCGAAACAACTGTGCTAACTCGAATAGCACGTCCGTCACTGAGGCCTGAGGAGAAGCTGTCCTACAATGCATTGCCGCTGGAAGCTCCTTGATCGTTACCCCGTACATACTACCAATATGTGAGCGAACGGAGTGTATAGGCCTCATGTCCCTTGGCTACCGGATGGCGTGACCTATTCGCCGTGGAATCACTGAATGACGAAACTGATCGGATACTCGAGGTCATGTAGCCAATGTGCGGTCGTGTGCCCTGCTGTGAGGATGAGGAAGCATTATCGACAGTCTCTCGGACTGTCAATATAACGGAGCGTCCCGACCGACAGACATATGCTCCGAATGTAAAATATCTGAACCACAACATGCGGTCCCCTATGTTGTTGGACGAGAGAGGGACCTCTCTCGCTCACAGCCCGGACGGACCTGGACAAGCCAGGAACCGGACTAACAGGCTTCCTCCGATCTGTCCTCAATATGCCGTCACTGGGTGAGTACTAAAGTAATTATAGTGCTCGCATCACCCAAATCTCCTTCCTAGACCGCAACGGACGAACCCGGCAGCCGAACCATTCGATGAATGCACGCTACACCGGGTGAGCTAGCGAATGTCACTCCGTCGATCCTACAAGGGATCTCTTAGGCGATAGACATATTCCATGAGCACTTATTGCCGCTAGCTCTTCATTAACTATGACGACAGAGGCACACTTTTGAAAGACATCTCCGTAACTTTGCGAACAAGAAACCAGAAATGCTTGGTTAGCAAGCATATAATAATAATATATATAGCGTCGTTCAATAATTCGAAAGTTGTGTGACATTATTGGACTATGTTGGAACTGAGGGACGATGTCCCTGAACCGAACCAAAAATTTCTAAGTCCACCGACGCTATTAGTTTCTTATCCGGCATCGCAGCATTCTGGTTCGACGAAAGAAGCTGTAGAAGATCAAGTCAGATGACATACACAATAGCATATGTTGTTCCGAAAGGGAAAGCTCGAAATCCTCCAAATCCCTTTCGGTATCCCGTCGGACCGGATGAAATTTTCGGACGTCCGTACTCGCTTCCGCGGAGCGTCCCAACCCAGCATCGTCGGATAAAAAATATGCGACAGATTCAGTTGATGCTGGGATGCTGCGATAAACTGTGCTATTTAGGAAGCACGTCCATTCCCGAGGCCTGTGCAGTAGCGGTCTTACGATGCATTGCCGCCGGAAGCTCCGTGTACGTTGACTCCCGCACACTTCCTATGCGAATGTCCGGAGTCTGCAGGCCTCGTGTCCCTGGCTACCGGATGGTGTGACCTGGTCGCCGATGATTCTCTGACTGGCGAAGCTGACTGGATATCCGAGGTCACGTAGCCAAGAGCGGTCGTGTGCGCTACCATGAGAATGAGGAAGCCTTATTGACAGTCTACTCCAGACTGACTATATGTCGGAGCGTCCCGAGCGACGGACGTATGCTCCGAATGCGAAACATTTTGTACCACAACATCTGGGGCCAGATGTTGTTGTACGAGTGAGGGGTCTCTCTCGCTCGCCGTCCGGATGGACCAGAACGAGCTATGAACTGGACTAAAAGGCTTCCTCCGTTCTCCCTCTAATCCGCCGTCACTGGGTGTGCATTTGGTTGATTTATAGTGCTCGCATCACCCCAAAACTCCTTCTAGACCGCAACGGACGAACCCGGCTGCCGAACCATTCGATGAATGGACGCTACACCGGGCGAGCTAGCGGACGTCAAAGGCCGTCGAACCTACTAGGGTCCTCTTAGGCAATTGGCGTATTTACATGAGCACTTTTCTGCTAGCCCTTCATTTATTGTGACGACGGAGGCACACTGTTGGAAGACATCATAAATACATCACCCTAATCTTGATCGTCTGAAATAGAAATTGATAAAGTAGAGTGACCTTGCGGTGAAAGGACCGGAGTGTCCAATTCCCCACTAACATACCGTGACATACGCTTCCCATGTTGTCATCGAAATCATACGATACAGAACAGGAGTTAATGCGAGTACACTGACCACATATAGAATGATTATAAAAGTCAGAGGAAGACTTCCTCTTACTACTATTGATCAAAATCCTTTCAATGTGAAAAGAAAACAAGTCCTGGTACTCGCACCAACCCCTCGCACCAACCCCTGGCAATCAAAATACATAATAATAATATGATCCATTAATATAGAAAAAATAATTGAAATCAAAATATTTTGAAAAAATATTTTTTCAGAACAGCCCAAGTTTCTGAAAAGTAACGTTGAGCCCCAATGGATCCCAAGCCTGAGTGTGGACAAAAATTTTAAAAATATTTTAAACAATTTATTCAACACTTACGAACAATAATAATGTATCTAGTTATGATTAAAATAACATCAAGATATTATTTTCAAGAAATCCCCCCCTCACACAGAGGGCTGTTGTAAATGTAAACAATGAATGTAAAAACACTAAAATAAGACTCCAGGCACCCAGGCCCGGAATCAGTTACCAAAAATACACTATCTGATGCAAAACAGAGACTTCCAGGGAAGAAACTGCAGAACATCAGATGGTAGAACACAACGCCTAACCACCCGTAGGTGAAGACGTAAACATGGGGAAAAGAACAGAATTCATTCTGTTATTCAGCTAAAACTCCCAAGAAAATTTAGTAATAATAATTACAAAAACTATGCCAAAAGCATGGGAGAATAGCAAGGGGGGACTTAAAGGACAGGGAGAGAGGAAAACACTGAAAAATCAGTGTAACTAAATAATCAGAATGACGACAAAATGGCTGCTGCCTCGAAAATAGGTAACTTAACATAATTTCATTAAAAAATTTTAAGTTACAGCCCTGATAATATTCTGTCACACTTTTTTCCTCTCCTCCTTCTCTATCCTCCTTAGAATCACCATTTCACTAATATTTATGTGTCTGGCATCATTTAAACTGAGATTTACAAGCACAAAGATCAGTCAGATGTTAACTGATGAAGGGCCAAACTTAGAATGATTAATGGTGCCAATTTCAGAACGTCCTTGACACTGCGCATGCGCAGTAGAGGTGAAGTGTGGAGGGCCATTCAGGACATGTTTTCTTTGGTTTTAGATGCAAATTTTGGGGATTGGGGGGCAAAATTTGTGTTTGGCCCTATATTTTAAGAGTTAGCACCAGCTATGTCTGGGTCATTGGTACAGTATAAAAATATCTGATTGCACCTAATTTTGTACAAAATGGCAGCCATCGGCCATCTTGAATTTCGGACCAGACCCCAAAACACTCGTTCTCGTCCCACGGTGATACCAAAGGTACGCAAGAAGTTTCGTAAAGATCGGTTCATAAATACAGCCTCTAGCCCGAGCCGTATTGGCATTTGCACTTACAGTGCTGAAAGTAACCCAAAAAAACATCAAAATTAGTCTAATTTGCACAATTTACGCACGAGAAAAAAACCCGTATTATATGTGATGTATCCCATGGTACTAAACATTCATACAAAAAATTATTCAAATCAGAGCTTTCATATGGAAGTTCTGTACAAAAAACAGATTTCTGCATCGTCGGTACAAAATGGTGGCTGGCAGCCATCTAGAATTTCAGACCGCACCCAAAAACACTCGTTCTCGTCCCACGGTCATAACAAAGGTACCCAAGAAGTTTCGCAAAGATCGGTTCATAAATACGGCCTCTAGCCCAAGCCGTATCCAATTGTTGACGTACGGATAGACGGACGACGGGCCATGACAAAAGCTCAAATTTGGCTTCGCCAAAGTTGATCTAAAAATGAACCTCTACATTCGAAATTAGGAGAGATATTGAGAAAGCATTGGAGTGAGTGAGTTACCAATAAAAGTGATTCGTATATCACGACTTACTTCAACAATAGTTATCAAAATCACAAGAAATATGATTTGGGTTCCTTTTATTCCACTGTCATTTGAAGCAGGAACCATTAAGAAACACGTGGCAGTTCATTCTGAAGCGATGTGATAATTACCGAAATAAGCACAACAATTGCATATTATCCACCAAAACCAAGGTGAGAGCTTAGCGACTTCATAAAATATAAGAAAATGTTGATTTTTTGCTAAAATGTAGCTTTTCTTGTAAAATTCTGCATCTAGACAAGGCCCCAAATCTCACTGACAGAACAAGGCAAACCCCACCAGTGGTGGAGCCATGGTTGAAATCCTGGTGGACCATGCTGGTGAAGAGTTTGGGGGAGGGGGAATCTCAGGACTGAGGGTACTATACTTGTACTGAGGGCAGGAAATCAAATGGAATCTTTTCAAATTTGGGGATGGGAGGAGCATGTGGGATTGGGGGGGGGGGGGGCTGGTCTCCCTAGATACCTCATGGCTCCACCACTGTAGCCCACTACAGTAGCCCAACTCAACATGTCCATTAGCTGAGAAAGAGTGGTGAACACTGAGTAACCCGGATGACTCAACACGCTGGATGAGCCACATGACTTGGATGACAAATACAGACACATTTTATGTGTACATTACCCTCTAAAATGTGGATTCCTGCAATATATTTTCAAAAACTGAAACCGAACCGAAAACCGAGTGTTTGTACAAAACCGAAACCGAACCGAAATGCAAATTTCAAAACCGCCCAGCCCTAGTTTGGCCCTGGATTAATTTTGAGTTAGCACCAGGGCCATTGGTTGCTGTATAAAAATATTTAGTAGTTTTGGGGGGTGGGGGTACCTGAAAGCTTGCTGTAAAAGTTAAAAAATTTATAGTAATTTATATATTTTTTATACTTACCAATGACCCAGACTTAGCTGGTGCTAACTCTAACAAAACCAGGGCCAAACACAAATTTTGCCCCCCAATCCCCAAAATTTGCATCCAAAACAAAAAGAAATCATGTCCTAAAGGACCTCCATATTACGCCTCTACTGCGCATGCGCAGTGACGCAGACGCCCCGAAATTGGCGCCAATTATCATTCTTACTGGCAGTGCCTGGTCAGCGCTATGTACTCAGCGGGGAGGCAAGAGTTCCCAACTCCAGGGAGGGCCATCCCCGTCTGGGTCATTGGTAAGTATAAAAAATATATAAATTACTATAAATTTTTTAACATTTTTATACTGTACCAATGACCCAGACTTAGCTGAATAGTAAACAGGCTGGAGGGCCTAGGACATAGAGGAAAATCCAATAAGCTCAACTATATAGTAAAGAGGTAACCCCTTAAGGAGAAAAGGTGTATTAGGCTTTACATGTATCTTTCTTATTTAATATTAAATTAGAAAGATACACTACCCTTAATAATTGAGCACAATAACATTCATGTTCTCTATTAACATCCAGTATAACCCTTATACTAATTATTTTTAAAGCAAGCCAATAAATAAAGTAGTCCAGAGAATTGAGACTCTTTATAATCATTTAAAAGTGTCCGAGTATTGTATATTAAAGCCCGTTTGACACTTGACATATACAAATGCTTCACACCGAGCTACACTTTAAAAATAAGACATGAATGAATTTTAACATTAATATTACACTTTAAAACCATCCCGGAAGCAACTCAGAAATACTGACTTGGAGGAGGCATTCCCTTGCTTTTCACTATAAAGCAGGTGACCTAAGGGAACACCCCCCCCCCCCCCCTTCCCCTTGCCCTGGGTCAAATAGCCCAGAGCGAAGAGGGCAGCCGGACGGAGTCACTGCCGGAACAGAAAGCCTGCATAACTATAGTTGCAACTGTTTAGTGGACGACATTCTGAGCAACAGATAACGGACCTAAACAATGCAGGTCTCCAGAAATGGACTCAATATTTCTGAGATAAAAATTCGTAAATGTGGATGGCTGAGACCAATAAGCAGCCTTCATTAAATCTGTAATAGCAACACTATTAGCATAAGCCCAGGAAGTAGAAAGAGCTCTTACTTCATGAGCAGAAATCTTAAGCACAGACTGCTGAGAAGAAGATAAATCTTCATAAGCAGTACGGATAGTTAATTGAATCCATCTAGCAATAGAATGGACTGAAATGTCCTTTCTATTAGGCATCAAAGACAGAAAGAAACGTTTCCGTCCCTTTCTGATAAACTGAGATCTCTGTTTATAGATACGTAATGCTCTAACAGGACAGAGTAAAGGCCTACGCCCGTCTGAAGACGGAAGAGCCTTAATAACAATAGGTTCCGGATATTTATTAGGAGCCTGATTCTTAGCTAAAAAACCCACATTAGTAGTGAAGGTGATAGTGTTCCCAACACTACGATAATGAGAATCATCCACCGATAGTGCATGAAGCTCACTGACTCTTCTAGCAGAAGAGAAAGCTAAGAGAAAAGCTGTCTTATAAGATAAGAATTTGAAATCTACTGTCCCAAGAGGTTCAAATGGCTTTTCCTTCAATTTAAGAAGAACCCAAGCTAAATTCCACTTAGGAATTAATCTAAGAGTTCTGGGTCTATTTATCGAAAAGTTTCTAACCAACTTCGATAAAGAGACATTAGATCCAATTTGTAAACTATCATGATGTGCATAGGTATCAGATAACATAGATCTATAACCCTTTATAGTAACAGGCTGCAGTTTGATTTCGTCAAACAAGTATACTACAGTCGGCTCCGGTTAATATGATACCCTGGGTGCATGGGAATTTTATTATAATAACCGATTATTATAATAAGAGAAATTGGTTTTGTCAACACGGCGACAGTGTTGACACGCCGGTAAATACAAGTTGCATTTACTGGCGTGTCTGCACTGTCGCAAATGCAAATATCAATGAGAATTCGCCTTAATAATTTTTACCTTAAGACTTGGTTTATTGCTCATGAGATATTTCATCAACTCGAAAACTTCAAATGTTGGTTATTTGAAATATTTTCCAACATTCACGGTGCACATAATTCGGAAAATACATGTGTTCATTGTGGACATTTTTCTGTCAGATGACCTTGTCAAATGTCAACCAGCGAAATTTGCCGGTGAATTGGACTCGGTTGTAATTCCCATTTAAAACGTTTGTGTCTCAATTGGAAATTACGACCGACTTTGTCCGCAAATAAATACGAGCATGACATCATATGGGGGAAATACTTGGCTCAAAACAACAAGCACTGATTTTGAACAACATGCATTGACATGTATCATTTATTAAATAAAACTTGATGAATATATACACAGCAGGATGGATTTATTATTCACATTTTATAACAATTAAAAATAAAAATCATGACATGTCTTCAGTGTTGTATCTAAAATTTAGCCCACGTCACACCCGGAATCCCCCAAGGAACTGCCATGGGACAGTATCCGTCAAAATAAATTGTGGAATATAAGAAGGAAATTTCGCCGTCATTTTTCCTTCACTGATAAGCCGTACAGACATAGACTTATCAATGCAGAAAAAATGTGATGAAATTTTCTTGTTGGATTTCATGATTAATTTTAAACTTTTGAACGTGTGTGTGTGTGGGGGGGTGGGGGGGGGGGGGTCAGTTAGGAATGGTACTTATCAGGTTTTCACACCAGCAATCCCCCAACGAACTGCCATGGGACAACACCCATCAAAATAAATTGTGGAATATAACAAGGAAATTTCGCTGTCATTTTTCCTTCGCTGATAAGCCGTACGGACATAGATTTATCAGTGCAGAAAAAATGGGATGAAATTTTCTTGTTATATTTCATGATTTATTTTAAACTTTTGAACGTGTGTGTGTGTGGGGGGGGGGGGGGCAGTTAGGAATGGTACTTATCAGGTTTTCACACCAGCAATCCCCCAACGAACTGCCATGGGACAACACCCGTCAAAATAAATTGTGGAATATAACAAGGAAATTTCGCTGTCATTTTTCCTTCACTGATAAGCCGTACGGACATAGATTTATCAGTGCAGAAAAAATGGGATGAAATTTTCTTGTTATATTTCATGATTTATTTTAAACTTTTGAACGTGTGTGTGTGGGGGGGCAGTTAGGAATGGTACTTATCAGGTTTTCACACCAGCAATCCCCCAATGAACTGCCATGGGACAACACCCGTCAAAATAAATTGTGGAATATAACAAGGAAATTTCGCTGTCATTTTTCCTTCGCTGATAAGCCGTACGGACATAGATTTATCAGTGCAGAAAAAATGGGATGAAATTTTGTTATATTTCATGATTTATTTTAAACTTTTGAACGTGTGTGGGGGGGGGGGGGGGCAGTTAGGAATGGTACTTGTCGGGTTTTCACACCAGCAATCCCCCAACGAACTGCCATGGGACAACACCCGTCAAAATGAATTGAACGTGTGTGTGTGGGGGGGGGCAGTTAGGAATGGTACTTCTCGGGTTTTCAGAATCATTTTTTACAAGTGTTCACGGACTCCAGTTGATGTATTCTGTGATTTTGGATTGTCGGCTATTTTTTTTAACAATTTCGTTAAACGCTTTCTCCAATTCGTAAATGGAATTGAAAATTAAATTGTCACATTGATTGTCCTCAAAGAACTGTCTGAGAGCCCGCAGACTTGAACGGACTTCCATATTAGTGATAGGCAATAAAGGTTCGTCGTCATCAGAGTCGGAATCACTTTGGGTACATGTATTCAAGTCCTCTTTAACGACAGAACAAATTTCGGCATCACTTGGTGTGCCAAAACACTCAATTTCCAACTCGACATTGTTTACAAATTCTAATAATTCGTCCCTACACATATTTGTGGGTGTTTCAATGTCATTTAAAAGTTCCGAGTCCTCTAAATCATCTACACTGCTAGCCTCACAGAAACCACCTTTTTTAAAACAGTTCACAATTGTACTTTGTTGCACACACGACCATGACAATTTTAACAGGTGTACAGATTCTAACAAGTTAACTTTTTTTACAATGTCACTTGCTGTCACACTGGGATTTGAGTCAATCTCACTTATAACTTTACGAACAATTTCCTTTCGATAATTTCTTTTTAAGTTACTGATTATACCTTGGTCACATGGTTGAATCACTGAAGTGGTATTGGGTGGCAAGAATTCAACTTGTACGTGTTGTAGACTGTCGGCATAATTCTGAGGATGGGCAGAACAGTTATCGACAAGAAGTAAAATTTTGCGTTTCTGCCGTTTCATTGACTTTTCCAAGTCCTTCAACCACTCAATAAAGATCTCACCTGTCATCCATGAGTTTTTATTATTTTTGTATTTCACAGGCAGTGTATTTTTGCCCCGGAAACACCTGGGGTCTTTTGATTTGCCAATCACCAGCAACTCGCGCTTATCTGTCCCTGACATGTTGCAACACACGAGCACCGTTTATCTCTCCTTTGCTTTTTTTCCACCGCTTGCCTTTTCACCTTTTGATAGAAACGTTCCAGTTGGTAATGCCCTGTAGTATAAACCGGTCTCGTCGGCGTTGTAAATGTCATCATGTGAATATTTATTTAAAAAACCTGGAAGCACATCCTTCAGCCATGTGTCGGCAGCTTTGTTATCTGCATCTTTCTTTTCTCCGTGAAGCTTTTTGTAGCTTATTTGATTTCGTCGCTTCCATCGTGACAGCCATCCGCTTGTGGGGTTGAAGTCAGGCTTTTCCAGGTGTTGGGCCAAGTCTTTGGACTTTTCCATTAATAAATCACCAGAAATTGGAATATCTTTTTCTCTGGCATTTCCGAACCACACGGACAATGCCTGCTCGACATCAGCTGCCTTTCCCGTCCGTTGCCTTTTCCTGTCTCGATTTCCATCAAACTCCCATTTCTTTTGGATCTCCTCGTGTTGAGAGGAAATTTTAGAAATTGCGGCCTGTGAACATGAAAATCTCTTCGAAAGCTCTGTCTGAGTGTGTTTTTTGGCCAATAGTTTAACAATCTCATATTTATCATCGAGTGACAGATCTGTGCGTTTACGTTTAGACATTTTGAATGATTTGACCCTCGCAACAACCCCGTCCCTGTTTTATGTAATTTTGGGCTACCCCTGTTTTTTCTATTGAACAAATAAATCACAAACAGCTTTCTCTTCCTTTGCAGAGAAAAACAATACCTTTTATTAAGTGATAAACAAACCTGAAGAGAACTGAGGGCTACTTTGTTTTACAGGGTTACAAATAAAGAACAAACAACTTAACCGCAGACAAACTCAATTGCCCTTCAAAAGCAATCCAACGCATCAAACAAAACAACCGACAACAATAATCACAGCTTGGGAAAGCCAGGGAGTTCCTCAATTTTCCCAGAATGCAATTTTTGAAAATGGCCTTACATGCACAAATGTACACAATCAGCTGGTTATTTTTAAACAAAATTGGACATTAAAAGACAAGAAAATGTTTCTTTGGTATGTTTGTTGAGTTATTCGAATTGAAAGTGTTGAAATGCTTATGAAACAACTGTCTTCAAAAGTATGTATATTTTTATCGAAGCCCTTCATCTATGATGACCACGTTGCGTAAGTGATGTTGACATGCAGTAAGGCCAGGTTCACAATATCCCCACATGTGCTGAAACTATCGCCGTATGAGCCGATGATGGATAGAATATTTATTAAAACTTATTTTAAGGGTAAAAAAAAATAGATAAAAATCAACAAAATGATGCAAAAATATCGGGTATGATAACAATTTTGCATTACATAAAACGAAAATGCAAAAATTTTTATTACATTAAGCAGTAAAAAAGTACATGAAACGTGATGAAAATGGTTTGGTGCAGAGCATTTTTATTATAATAAACGAAATATTATAATAGCCGTTATTATAATAAGTGGAGCCGACTGTAGAAAGTTTGCAATGTCTGGTATATATCTACAGAATGATCCCTACACCAACGACGAAAAACCTTCCACTTAGCCGCATAGTTTAGCGAAGAGGAGGTCCTCCTACAGTTAGAAATCGCGTCCACTGCTCGTCCTGTAAAGTGCTTGCCATGCAAGAAGGACCGCACAACGGAAAAACGTGAAGGTTGAGACCTTGTGGATTGTGATGGAGTTGGCGCGATTTCCCCTGCGAAAGAAGATCCTCCCGTGGAGGAAGCTTCCGCGGTAGGTCCCACAACAGACACCTGAGTAGATTTATCCACGGTCTCTGTGGCGACAGAGATGCTACCAATAGAATCTTGCATTGAGATTGTTTTATCTTTAGCAATACTTCTTGAATTAACGGAGCTGGAGGATACGCATATCCTATCATTCCGTCCCAAGGGATCGACAGAGCGTCTACTGCAAATGCTCTTGGATCCGGACACGGAGACACATACGTCTGCAACTGATTGTTGAGATGTGTCGCAAATAAGTCTATCATTGGCCGTTCCCATTGGTAGCAAATCTGATTGAATACTTGTTTGTTGAGAGTCCACTCCGACGGCAACAAGCGACCCTTTCGTGAAAGGGAGTCTGCTAGCACATTCAGACGACCCGGTATGTGACGGACCGAAAGAAGAACGTGATGTTCTAGCGCAAACAGAAGGATTCTTTCCCTTAGATTGAACAACGGAACTGAATGAGTGCCTCCCTGATTCCGTATATACGCCACTACTGTCGTATTGTCGGATAGGATTTGGACATGAGCATCGTAAATAATGTCCATCCAGTGACGTAACGCAAGCCAAATTGACATCATTTCCTTGATGTTTATGTGCTTGCATAGGAATTGCGGATCCCAAAGACCCTGGCATCTCGAATCTGTTGGGATTAATGATGCACCCCAACCTGTTTGACTGGCATCCGTCATAACGGTAAAACTCGGATCCGGCAACTGCAGCGGAACTCCCTGAGTTAACCACTGAATGTTTGCCCAAGTCTGAATCTCTTGTTTCACTTGATCTGACAAGAGAACGTCTACATCGAGTGAATGAATTTTCACACTCCAATTCTGAGTCAAGAAAATTTGAAGAGGACGTGTGCGTAACCGCCCCATCGGAATGAGATCCGCGGCGGCTCTGCACAGCCCTATCAGTCTCATAAATTCTCTCGCCGTGACTTTGTCTGCATGCAGACAATAGTGAGCGTAACAACTGACTAATTTCGCTCTGGTTAACGGCAGACGAACGAGATTGTTGTGCGTCGCGAAGCTCATTCCCAGATGAGTGAATGACTTGGACGGCACCAGATCCGACTTCTCCTCGTTTACTATAAAACCGAGACGTCGGAGCAATAGAAGAAGATTCTGAACATCGTTCTGAAGCGTTAACTCGTTGCCGTACCTCTGAAGAATGTCGTCCAGGTAGGCCGACGTTACCGCAGACGAATGAGCTCGGAAGTAGATCATTACCGAGTTCATTACCCGAGTGAAAGCCCAGGGTGCTAGATTCAATCCGAAGCACATCGCCCGGAATTGATACACCACTCCTAGGACTGCGAAGCGTAGATACTTTCGGAATGTCGGATGTACCATGACGTGAAAGTACGCATCTTTGAGATCTATGCTCGTTGCATAATCGTTCACCCGAATACTCGCTCTGACCGATCGAATCGTCTCCATATAAAACTTAGGAGCGACGATCAGCTTGTTTATCCAGCTCAAATCTATGACTGGACGGAACGAGACGTCTGGTTTCGGAACCAGAAACAGATGGCTGTAGAATCCCGGAGATTCCTGGTTTTCTACGACCTCTACCGCGTTCTTCATTAAAAGAGACTGCACCTCTGATAACAGAGTGTCTCTTTTCTGCGGATTTGACGGAAGATGAGTCCACTTTGGACTTCGAGTTAATGGAGGCTTTCGTTTGAAGGATATCTTTAGACCTTCCGAAGTCACTCCTCTCACCCAAGGGTCGTCCGTAATCGACGCCCATTCTTGTGAAAAGCTCGACAACCTTCCGCCAACCGGAACGCGATAGAGGTTTAAGCCATCACCTCCTGGACCTGCGAGGCCTGCGGTAGGAGAAACCACGTCTTCCACGGCCCGCACCTCGCCCCATCGACCTCGGGGCGTCCGAGCGATTGCCCGGCCTGAAGGACGTCCCGAACGAGAGTCGCTATCCATGACGCTATAATTCTCTTGTCCGGAACCGCAGCAGTCTGGCCCGACGGAACAACTTGAGGGAGAAAGTGCCGAATGAAGTCCACGGCAGCTTTATGTTGTTCCGAAAGGGATAGCTCCAAGTCATCCGTATCCCTTTCACCATCTGGTCGGACCTCATGATGTTCCCGGTCGTCCGCCCCCGATGCTTCAGCGGAGCGTACCGACCCAGCGCCGTCGGATAATTCTCAATCCGACACCGTTTCTGTCAGCTGCTGGGATGCTGCGATAAGCTGTGCTATCTGCACAAGAATGTCCGGCGTCGAGACCTGCGGAGGCGCAGTCTTTCGCTGCTTCGCTGAGGGCAGCTCCGCATCAGATGGCTCCCGCATACTTTTCTTATGCGAACGTCCGGAGTCCATCGGTCTCGAATCCCTGGCTGCCGGATGGTGTGACCTGGTCGCCGAAGAATCCTTGATCGGCGAAGCTGGTAATATATCGGCGGTCACGCAGCCAAGGTGCGGTCGTGTGCACTGACGAGAAGAGGAAGCCTTAACAGTCTCTGCGGACTGCTTATACAACGGAGCGTCCCGAGCGACGGACGTATGCTCCGCTAAAGACACATTTTGTACCACAACATCTGGTCCCAGATGTTGTTGTACGAGAGAGGGGCCTCTCTCGCTCGCGGCCCGGCTGGACCTGGACGAGCTAGGAACCGGACTCAAAGGCTTCCTCCGTTCTCGCTTACTATCCGCCGTCACTGGGTGTGCATCTATTATGTTTATAGTGCTCGCATCACCCAAAACTTCCTCTTGGACCGCATCGGACGAACCCGGCTGCCGAACCATTCGGTGAATGGACGCTACACCGGGCGAGCTAGCGGACGACATTTGTCTAATCTCCATGAGCACTTTTGCCGCTAGCTCTGAATTCATTTGTGACGATGGACGCACACTTGTAGAAGATAACATGGAAACATTACCCTGTTCTGGTTCCTCTGAAATAGAAACTGAGAGAGTAGAGTGACCTTGCGGAGAAAGAGCCGGCATCGCCCTTTCTCCAGAAACAACATATCGTGACACACGTTTCCAATGTTTCTCATCCCAATATTCACATATAGGACAGGGATTAATGCGAGAACACTGACTACAATTAATACAAAGATCATGAAAGTCAGAGGAAGATTTCTTCCTATTACAATTTGAACAACGTCCCTTCATTGTGAAAGAACAACAATAAGTCCTAGTTACTCGCAAAAACCCCTGACACAAAGATACATAATAACATGATCCATTAATAAATGAAAAAACAATTACAAATCAAAATAATTTTGAAAAAATATTTTTTCAGCGAAGCCCAAGTTGCTGAAAAGTAACGTTGAGCCCCGATGGATCCGATGGCAAAGTGTGGTCAAAAATTTTAAATTTATATTGAATAATTAATGAGACACTTACGAATAATATAAATGTATCTTATAGTGAGATAAACTACAGCAAAGGCAAACAGCCCCCCTCAAAAAAGGCTGTTGCCAATGTAAACAAACAGTGTAAAAACACCAGAAAACATGACTCCAGGCACTTAAAAAACTGGCCCGGAATCAGTCATCAAATTACACTCTATCTGATGCAAAACAGAGACTCCCAGGGGAGAATCTGCAGAACATCAGATGGAAGATGCAGAACACAAACGTTATACACCCATGGGTGAAAACGTAACTATGGGGAAAATAACAGAAAACATTCTGTAACCAAGCAACTCTCCCAGGAAATTTTCGAAATGAAATTTCTCAAAAATATGCCAAAAGCATGGGAGAATTGCAAGGGGGGACTTTAGAAGGCTAGGGGAGAGGAAACACTGAATAAGCAGTGCAACATTTAGCAAGAATGACAACAAGAGGCCCATGCCTCGAAAATAGGCAACTTAACATAATTTCATCAAAAAATTTTAAGTACAGCCCTGATTATTTTTTGCCACTTCTTTTTCCTCTCCTCCTTCTATCCTCCTTAGAATCACATTTTCTCCAAAAATTACGTGTCTGGCATCCTTTAAACTGAGATTTACAAGCACAAAGATCAGTGAGATGTTGACTGATGAAGGGCCAAACAGAGAATGATAATTGGCGCCAATTTCGGGACGTCTGCGTCACTGCGCATGCGCAGTAGAGGCGTAGTATGGAGGTCCTTTAGGACATGATTTCTTTTTGTTTTGGATGCAAATTTTGGGGATTGGGGGGCAAAATTTGTGTTTGGCCCTGGTTTTGTTAGAGTTAGCACCAGCTAAGTCTGGGTCATTGGTACAGTATAAAAATATTTGTTTTGCAGGTCTGAGGAGTGGTGGGTCCCAAATATGGGCAGATGCAAAATTATAGCGAACCTTCCTGCAAATGTTTTACCCTCCCAATATACTTCAAGTTTATGTGTTATTCACCATTGTAATCTATGCTCCAGTGATTTCACACACAACAGTTACAAGTTGCAGTAGATTAATTCCAAGTAGATTGTAAACAATTAGTTTTTTGTTGTAAAATTCAGTTCTATGTCATGTTTATTAGGGCTCTGTTTACATCTTCAATGGGCTGTCATTCCAAAACAGACAACTTTTATGAGTGGATCATACCAGAATACTGAAAGAAAACCACTGATCAGCAACAAGTGACAAATTTGTTAATTTACTAACCAAACAAAGGCAAAGTTTGAGTCCTGGGTCAAAGCAAGCGGTAGTATGAGCACCATCAATATGCCATGTACCTCAGGACCAAGTACATCCATGACAGCAAGTGGGTTATAAACAAGAGGCCCCACGTGGCCTTAATCGCTCACCTGACAAAGTGACTCTAAGAAGTATTTTAGGTCACCTTCACCATGTCATGCCTCATCAACATTAACTGGTTGAGTGATAGATTTTGTTTGAAGTTCAACATTTGTTACCTAAAATTAGTTTTATTTAAAATCATTGGTGTGTGGCCAATCTCCAATGATTTTTAATAAAGCAAATTTATCTCTGCAGACAAACTGGTTTAGCATGAAGCACAAACAAGGAATGTGAAGAGATAGCCTTGGACATCTCTCCCCAACTGTGGATATCTTCCATGTGCTACATGTATATATTTGCATGCAAGAAAACAAAAATTTTCACAAATTTTATTTTTTTTTATCATCATTGGAACAAGCTCAAACAGCTTATTCCAATAGGGGTATGGGAAGATCAGGTATATTTTTGAGACAGAAATGTGAATATATAAATAATGGTGTTTTTTTGTGAATGATGCTGGAGAATTTTGCGTAAAGATATGGTAAATGGTTTGTTCTAGATACAGAATGATGCAAAAGTATTTAAATTTGATTAGGCAAGTTGTTCCTATAATGCATTTAAAAATTGAAGTAACTGTTTTTTTGCTGACGAACTTTTAGATGTGTGTGTCTGTGTTTGTGTGTGTGTGTGTGTGTTTGTGTTTGTGTGTGTGTGTGTGTGGGGGGGGGGGGGGGGGGGGTAAGAGTGTTCTTGCAAACAAAATTCCTGAATAAATGGAAAATTTTATTTTTTGTGTGAAAGACATAGTGCGTGAATGTTGATTGGAACAAGCTTAGAGAGCTCATTTTAATGTGAAGTCATAAAGCTGTGTTTTACGTACGAAATTCTGGAATAACTAAAAAAATTGCTTTTTTGACTCAAAAAGCATGGTGTGCGACCTCTCATTGGAATGAGCTCAAAAAGCTCATTCCAATGGGGTATTTACAAGCGATAAGTACATGTATGTTTAAGAGACAAAAATTAAAATTTGAATAGCGATTTTTGCGAAGAATGCTGACAAGTTTTGGCAGTTATGCTGGTAAAAAGGTAAGATATGCAAAGTGGTTGTTTTTTAGAGTGACATTTAATTAAGGGGAATTAACCCTTGATTACTGAGGTAACTTCTAAAAGTACTGAAATTTCATGAAGCAATGTGAATAACAGACAACAGTTGCCTAAAAATTTCATGAATAACTAAAATTTTTATTCCTTTGTCTCGAAAACATGGCATATGACCTTTGTTGGAATGAGCTGAATGCGTGTGTTCCAATGAGGGGTCATAAAATTTGAACGAAGATTTGTGTGAATAATGCATTAGTACTGCTAGATTTGGGTAAACGGTTCACCCTGGATACCACCCCTTCTATAGTAGATCTTTTCTGCAAATTTTGTCTAAGATTCTATCAACTTTACAAATAAATACGTTCATGAATCACAATCAGATCCACCCTACAATGTTGCATACCAAATATCAAAAGATTCTGCCTGCTGGATCTGGAGAAGAAGATTTTTTAAGAAATATGCCTGAAATGCACTAAGTTAAAATTTGGGCTCCTATACGGAGCCCAAATATAAACCCAGGGGGCCGATTTGAACAAACTTGAATCAGATCCACCCCACAATGTTGCTTACCAAATATGAAAAGATTCTGAAGCTGGATCTGGAGAAGAAGATTTTTTAAGAAATTTGCCTGAAATGCACTAAGTTCGAATTCGAGCTTCTATAGTGAGCCCAAATATGAAACTTGGAAGCCGATTTGAACAAACTTGAATCAGATCCACCCCACAATGTTGCATACCAAATATCAAAAGATTCTGCCTGCTGGATCTGGAGAAGAAGATTTTTTAAGAAATTTGCCCGAAATGCACTAAGTGCGAATTCGGGCTTCTATATTAAGCCCAAATATGAATCCAGGGGGGCCGATTTGAACAAACTTGAATCAGATCCACCCCGCAATGTTGCATACCAAATATCAAAAGATTCTGCCTGCTGGATCTGGAGAAGAAGATTTTTGAAGAAATTTGCCTGAAATGCACTAAGTGCGAATTCGGGCTTCTATATTAAGCCCAAATATGAATCCAGGGGGCCGATTTGAACAAACTTGAATCAGATTCACCCCGCAATGTTGCATACCAAATATCAAAAGATTCTGCCTGCTGGATCTGGAGAAGAAGATTTTTGAAGAAATTTGCCCGAAATGCACTAAGTTTGAATTCGAGCTTCTATAGTGAGCCCAAATATGAATCCAGGGGGCCGATTTGAACAAACTTGAATCAGATCCACCCCGCAATGTTGCATACCAAATATCAAAAGATTCTGCCTGCTGGATCTGGAGAAGATGATTTTTTAAGAAATTTGCCTGAAATGCACTAAGTTCGAATTCGAGCTTCTATAGTGAGCCCAAATATGAATCTAGGAAGCCGATTTGAACAAACTTGAATCAGATCCACCCCACAATGTTGCATACCAAATATCAAAAGATTCTGCCTGCTGGATCTGGAGAAGAAGATTTTTTAATAAATTTGCCCGAAATGCACTAAGTCCGAATTCAGGCTTCTATATTAAGCCCAAATATGAATCCAGGGGGCCGATTTGAACAAACTTGAATCAGATCCACCCCGCAATGTTGCATACCAAATATCAAAAGATTCTGCCTGCTGGATCTGGAGAAGAAGATTTTTGAAGAAATTTGCCCGAAATGCACTAAGTTTGAATTCGAGCTTCTATAGTGAGCCCAAATATGAATCCAGGGGGCCGATTTGAACAAACTTGAATCAGATCCACCCCGCAATGTTGCATACCAAATATCAAAAGATTCTGCCTGCTGGATCTGGAGAAGATGATTTTTTAAGAAATTTGCCTGAAATGCACTAAGTTCGAATTCGAGCTTCTATAGTAAGCTCAAATATGAATCTAGGGAGCCGATTTAAACAAATTTGCATCAGATCCATCCCACAATGTTGCATACCAAATATCAAAAGATTCTGCCTGCTGGATCTGGAGAAGAAAATTTTTTAATAAATTTGCCTGAAATGCACTAAGTTCGAATTCGAGCTTCTATAGTGAGCCCAAATATGAATCTAGGAAGCCGATTTGAACAAACTTGAATCAGATCCACCCCACAATGTTGCATACCAAATATCAAAAGATTCTGCCTGCTGGATCTGGAGAAGAAGATTTTTTAATAAATTTGCTTGAAATGCACTAAGTTCAAATTTGGGCTCCTACACTGAGCCCAAATATAAACCCAGGGGGCCGATTTGAACAAACTTGAATCAGATCCACCCCACAATGTTGCTTACCAAATATGAAAAGATTCTGCCTGCTGGATCTGGAGAAGAAGATTTTTTAAGAAATTTGCATGAAATGCACTAAGTTCAAATTCAAGCTTCTATAGTGAGCCCAAATATGAATCTAGGAAGCCGATTTGAACAAACTTGAATCAGATCCACCCCACAATGTTGCATACCAAATATCAAAAGATTCTGCCTTCTGGATCTGGAGAAGAAGATTTTTTAAGAAATTTGCCTAAATGCATTAAGTTCGAAATCGGGCTCCTATACTGAGCCCAAATATGAACCCAGGGGGCCGATTTGAACAAACTTGAATCAGATCCACCCTACAATGTTGCATACCAAATATCAAAAGATTTTGGCTGCTGGATCTGGAGAAGAAGATTTTTTAATAAATTTGCTTGAAATGCACTAAGTTCAAAATCGGGCTCCTATACTGAGCCCATATATTAACCCAGGGGGCCGATTTGAACAATCTTGAATCAGATCCACCCCACAATGTTGCTTACCAAATATGAAAAGATTCTGCCTGCTGGATCTGGAGAAGAAGATTTTTTAAGAAATTTGCCTGAAATGCACTAAGTTCGAATTCGGGCTTCTATAGTAAGCCCAAATATGTATCCAGGGGGCCGATTTGAACAAACTTGAATCAGATCTACCCCGCAACATTGCATACCAAATATCAAAAGATTCTGCCTGCTGGATCTGGAGAAGAAGATTTTTGAAGAAATTTGCCTGAAATGCACTAAATTCGAATTCGAGCTCCTATAGTGAGCCCAAATATGAATCTAGGGAGCCGATTTGAACAAACTTGAATCAGATCCACCCTACAATGTTGCATACCAAATATCAAAAGATTCTGCCTGCTGGATCTGGAGAAGAAGATTTTCAAAGAAATTTGCCTGAAATGCAGTAAGTTCAAATTTGGGCTCCTATACTGAGCCCAAATATAAACCCAGGGGGCCGATTTGAACAAACTTGAATCAGATCCACCCCACAATGTTGCATACCAAATATCAAAAGATTCTGCCTGCTGGATCTGGAGAAGAAGATTTTTAAGAAATTTGCCTGAAATGCACTAAGTTCGAAATCGGGCTCCTATACTGAGCCCAAATATGAACCCAGGGGGCCGATTTGAACAAACTTGAATCAGATCCACCCTACAATGTTGCATACCAAATATCAAAAGATTCTGCCTGCTGGATCTGGAGAAGAAGATTTTTTAATGTTTTTCCCATTGCCTACAGTGTTAAAAAGTGCTGACTCAGCACTTTTTCAAAGTCCCGAAACTGTACCCTATGATAAAACCGATGGCAATTTTTTTTTACCAATCCTTTCTGTTGGTCCTAAGGAAGCTGCACACCAAATAAAAATTCTCAGTGCCGTGCAGTTTTGGAGATATGGGCGTTTTAAATTTTTTCTATTTTTAGCTCCTGCGGTTCCCACGGGGCTGCGGGAAAAATTTTTTTTGCATAAATCAAGTACTCATGACCCAATAAGCCCTCACATAAAATTTGGTTCAAATCAGCCTCTCGGTTTGGAAAATAGAAATTTTGGGCGGGGCAAAAAATTTTGCCCCTCTCATAACAACGCCAAGTATAGCCCCACAAACTTCTCTTGAACAAATCTGAGTCTACACCTCAAAAGGAAGCTGCACACCAAATATCAAGTCTCTGCTACTGCTGGTTCATGAGAAGAAGATTTACAAAGATTTTGGTGCCCCTTGGGGGCGTGGCACCACCCAGGAGGAGGGGCAACTTCATTTGAACAAATCTGAATTGGCATTAGGTAATAAACATTTAGCCAACATTTGAATAAAATTGGGCTAGTGGTTTAGGAGGAGAAGTCGATAATGTAAAGTTAACGCCGGACGACGACGACGACGGACGACAACGGACGACGACGACGGACGACGGACGGAAAGTGATTAGTAAAGCTCCCCTTGAGCTTCGCTCAGGTGAGCTAAAAACTTGCTTAACCCTCCATATAATGATATAATGTACTGTCCATATCCAACCAGTGCTGATCACTAAAAACTGCCATTCAAATTTTATTATTTTTTTGCATTATTAGCCTCCAACATAACCTATTATCCCCATTATCCCTCAAAAACTGAAAATAATTTTCAATCCCTTTACCTACTGAATCAGCTGCATCCGCCTGTAAAATTTAAAAATTAAGCAGTTGAAAAAAAAAATATTTTTCAAAAAATTTCAATAAAACCAATATCATGTGACCACTCACTGGAACGAGCTCAATGAGCTGGTTCCAGTGAGGGGTCACTTGATATGGTTTTATTGAAATTTTTTTAAACATATTAAAAAACAATAATTGAAAACTAGAGGTTCTAAAGAGCCTGTAATCGCTCACCTGAAACTACATATAATACACAGCTGCGTCATGAGCGCATAATACGCCCGTTATTAATTACAAGAGGGAACCACACAATATGAGTATACATGTGTACTTGTCAGGTTACATATACTTGCCACCAAAAAATCATGAAATTGCTCAAAGTCCAACATGTGGAAAATTGCCTATATTTTGATGAATATAGTCCCATAACTCTGGAATGACAAATCGGACAGCGACACAAATCGAAAGGGAGATTCCTTCTATCAACATATACTTGCAACCAAAAAATCATGAAAATTGCTCCAAGCATTTTCAAGTTATGGTTCAACATGTGAAAAATAAAGACCTATAACTCTGGAATGACTACTCAAACGGCGACACCAACCGAAAGGGAGCTTCCTTCCATCAACAAAAACCACCTACCAAAAAATCGTGAAAATCTCTCGAACCGTTCTCGAGTTATCGTACGACGTGTAAAAAATCAACAATTTTCTAAGTAATAAAGTCCCATAACTCTGGAATGACTAATCGAATGGCGAAACTAAACGAAAGGGAGCTTCCCTCCATCGATATACACCACCTACCCAAAAATCACGAAAGTTAAAAAATTTATAGTAATTTATATATTTTTTATACTTACCAATGACCCAGACTTAGCTGGTGCTAACTCCAACAAAACCAGGGCCAAACACAAATTTTGCCCCCCAATCCCCAAAATTTGCATCCAAAACAAAAAGAAATCATGTCCTAAAGGACCTCCATACTATGCCTCTACTGCGCATGCGCAGTGACGCAGTCGTCCCGAAATTGGCGCCAATTATCATTCTTACTGGCAGTGCCTGGTCAGCGCTATGTACTCAGCGGGGAGGCAAGAGTTCCCAACTCCAGGGAGGGCCATCCCCGTCTGGGTCATTGGTAAGTATAAAAAATATATAAATTACTATAAATTTTTTAACATTTTTATACTGTACCAATGACCCAGACTTAGCTGAATAGTAAACAGGCTGGAGGGCCTAGGACATAGAGGAAAATCCAATAAGCTCAACTATATAGTAAAGAGGTAACCCCTTAAGGAGAAAAGGAGTATTAGGCTTTACATGTATCTTTCTTATTTAATATTAAATTAGAAAGATACACTACCCTTAATAATTGAGCACAATAACATTCATGTTCTCTATTAACATCCAGTATAACCCTTATACTAATTATTTTTAAAGCAAGCCAATAAATAAAGTAGTCCTGAGAATTGAGACTCTTTATAATCATTTAAAAGTGTCCGAGTATTGTATATTAAAGCCCGTTTGACACTTGACATATACAAATGCTTCACACCGAGCTACACTTTAAAAATAAGACATGAATGAATTAAACATTAATATTACACTTTAAAACCATCCCGGAAGCGACTCAGAAATACTGACTTGGAGGAGGCATTCCCTTGCTTTTCACTATAAAGCAGGTGACCTAAGGGAACACCCCCCCCCCCCCCCTTCCCCTTGCCCTGGGTCAAATAGCCCAGAGCGAAGAGGGCAGCCGGACGGAGTCACTGCCGGAACAGAAAGCCTGCATAACTATAGTTGCAACTGTTTAGTGGACGACATTCTGAGCAACAGATAACGGACCTAAACAACGCAGGTCTCCAGAAATGGACTCAATATTTCTGAGATAAAAATTCGTAAATGTGGATGGCTGAGACCAATAAGCAGCCTTCATTAAATCTGTAATAGCAACACTATTAGCATAAGCCCAGGAAGTAGAAAGAGCTCTTACTTCATGAGCAGAAATCTTAAGCACAGACTGCTGAGAAGAAGATAAATCTTCATAAGCAGTACGGATAGTTAACTGAATCCATCTAGCAATAGAATGGACTGAAATGTCCTTTCTATTAGGCATCAAAGACAGAAAGAAACGTTTCCGTCCCTTTCTGATAAACTGAGATCTCTGTTTATAGATACGTAGTGCTCTAACAGGACAGAGTAAAGGCCTACGCCCGTCTGAAGACGGAAGAGCCTTAATAACAATAGGTTCCGGATATTTATTAGGAGCCTGATTCTTAGCTAAAAAACCCACATTAGTAGTGAAGGTGATAGTGTTCCCAACACTACGATAATGAGAATCATCCACCGATAGTGCATGAAGCTCACTGACTCTTCTGGCAGAAGAGAAAGCTAAGAGAAAAGCTGTCTTATAAGATAAGAATTTGAAATCTACTGTCCCAAGAGGTTCAAATGGCTTTTCCTTCAATTTAAGGAGAACCCAAGCTAAATTCCACTTAGGAATTAATCTAAGAGTTCTGGGTCTATTTATCGAAAAGTTTCTTACCAACTTCGATAAAGAGACATTAGATCCAATTTGTAAACTATCATGATGTGCATAGGTATCAGATAACATAGATCTATAACCCTTTATAGTAACAGGCTGCAGTTTGATTTCGTCAAACAAGTATACTAGAAAGTTTGCAATGTCTGGTATAGAGGGATCAAATATATCTACAGAATGATCCCTACACCAACGACGAAAAACCTTCCACTTAGCCGCATAGTTTAGCGAAGAGGAGGTCCTCCTACAGTTAGAAATCGCGTCCACTGCTCGTCCTGTAAAGTGCTTGCCATGCAAGAAGGACCGCACAATGGAAAAACGTGAAGGTTGAGACCTTGCAGGTTGTGATGGAGTTGGCGCGATTTCCCCTGCGAAAGAAGATCCTCTCGTGGAGGAAGCTTCCACGGTAGGTCCCACAACAGACACCTGAGTAGATTTATCCACGGTCTCTGTGGCGACAGAGATGCTACCAACAGAATCTTGCATTGAGATTGTTTTATCTTTAGCAATACTTGTTGAATTAACGGCGCTGGAGGATACGCATATCCTATCATTCCGTCCCAAGGAATCGACAGAGCGTCTACTGCAAATGCTCTTGGATCCGGACACGGAGACACATACGTCTGCAACTGATTGTTGAGATGTGTCGCAAATAAGTCTATCATTGGCCGTTCCCATTGGTAGCAAATCTGATTGAATACTTGTTTGTTGAGAGTCCACTCCGACGGCAACAAGCGACCCTTTCGTGAAAGGGAGTCTGCTAGCACATTCAGACGACCCGGTATGTGACGGACCGAAAGAAGAACGTGATGTTCTAACGCAAACAGAAGGATTCTTTCCGTTAGATTGAACAACGGAACTGAATGAGTGCCTCCCTGATTCCGTATATACGCCACTACTGTCGTATTGTCGGATAGAATTTGGACATGAGCATCGTGAATAATGTCCATCCAGTGACGTAACGCAAGCCAAATTGACATCATTTCCTTGATGTTTATGTGCTTGCACAGGAATTGCGGATCCCAAAGACCCTGGCATCTCGAATCCGTTGGGATTAATGATGCACCCCAACCTGTTTGACTGGCATCCGTCATAACGGTAAAACTCGGATCCGGCAACTGCAGCGGAACTCCTTGAGTTAACCACTGAATGTTTGCCCAAGTCTGAATCTCTTGTTTCACTTGATCTGACAAGAGAACGTCTACATCGAGCGAATGAATTTTCACACTCCAATTCTGAGTCAGGAAAATTTGAAGAGGACGTGTGCGTAGCCGCCCCATCGGAATGAGATCCGCGGCGGCTCCGCACAGACCTATCAGTCTCATAAATTCTCTCGCCGTGACTTTGTCTGCGTGCAGACAATAGCGAGCGTAACAACTGACTAATTTCGCTCTGGTTAACGGCAGACGAACGAGATTGTTGTGCGTCTCGAAGCTCATTCCCAGATGAGTGAATGACTTGGACGGCACCAGATCCGACTTCTCCTCGTTTACTATAAAACCGAGACGTCGGAGCAATAGAAGAAGATTCTGAACATCGTTCTGAAGCGTTAACTCGTTGCCGTACCTCTGAAGAATGTCGTCCAGGTAGGCCGACGTTACCGCAGACGAATGAGCTCGGAAGTAGATCATTACCGAGTTCATTACCCGAGTGAAAGCCCAGGGTGCTAGATTCAATCCGAAGCACATCGCCCGGAATTGATACACCACTCCTAGGACTGCGAAGCGTAGATACTTTCGGAATGTCGGATGTACCATGACGTGAAAGTACGCATCTTTGAGATCTATGCTCGTTGCATAATCGTTCACCCGAATACTCGCTCTGACCGATCGAATCGTCTCCATATAAAACTTCGGAGCGACGATCAGCTTGTTTATCCAGCTCAAATCTATGACTGGACGGAACGAGCCGTCTGGTTTCGGAACCAGAAACAGATGGCTGTAGAATCCCAGAGATTCCTGGTTTTCTACGACCTCTACCGCGTTCTTCATTAAAAGAGACTGCACCTCTGATAACAGAGCGTCTCTTTTCTGCGGATTTGACGGAAGATGAGTCCACTTTGGACTTCGAGTTAATGGAGGCTTTCGTTTGAAGGATATCTTTAGACCTTCCGAAGTCACTCCTCTCACCCAAGGGTCGTCCGTAATCGACGTCCACTCTTGTGAAAAACTCGACAACCTTCCGCCAACCGGAACGCGATAGAGGTTTAAGCCATTACCTCCTGGACCTGCGAGGCCTGCGGTAGGAGAAACCACGTCTTCCACGACCCGCACCTCACCTCGTCGACCTCGGGGCGTCCGACCGATTGTCCCGGCCTGAAGGACGTCCCGAACGAGAGTCGCTATCCTGACGGTCTCTCGAATAAGACCAAGAGGACGCACCGGAACCTCTATAGGAACCTCTCTTGGGCGCATTAGACCCAGAAGTGCCTGTCTTATTCGTGTCTGCTGTATCCAACTTTTTAGGAGCCGATCTGAACAACAGAGAATCATTAGCTTTCTTTTTAATTTTATCATAAATAGCAGAAAGCTTGCCGTCAAAGAGAAGTTCTCCTGAGACCGAAGCGACTCTAAGAGAGTTCTTCACCTTAGAATCCACTAGTGTGGATGTAGCTAGGGCTGCGTCACGTCTAACCAACTCCAGATTTGCCACTGAAAGGGCGGAGTTACACGTGGAATAAGCTACTGCCCTTGAAAGAAGTCTTAAAGAGGATTGTATATCCTGAAACTCTTCCCCTTGAAGGCGCAGTGATAACGCCTTAGTAAGGTGATCTGCGTAAGATAAGGCATCTAAATTGGCTCTGTTAGACGCAATAGCTGTTTCCAACACCGCGGTTGGAATAGAAGCTGACGACGGTAATGATAGCTCTAAGTCTTCCGCCTCGTCGTCCATACGCAGAGGAACTCTCGGTATACCCTGTCCTGCCGTATCGAATTTATTCCTTGCATTAATGAAAGGCAGGTTGAGAGTATTAGCAGACAAGAAACCTGCTTTCCCCGTCCTGGAAGCAAGTTTAAATATAGCGTCGTTCAATAATTCAAATGTTCTTGCAACATTATTGGACTGCGACGGAAACTCGGGAGCGATGTCCCTGAACCGCTCAAAAAATTCAGAGTCCAATGACGCTATAATTCTCTTGTCCGGAAGCGCAGCAGTCTGGCCCGACGGAACAACTTGAGGGAGAAAGTGCCGGATGAAGTCCACGGCAACTTTATGTTGTTCCGAAAGGGATAGCTCCAAGTCATCCGTATCCCTTTCACCATCCGGTCGGACCTCCCGATGTTCCCGGTGTCCGCCCCCGATGCTTCGGCGGAGCGTACCGACCCAGCGCCGTCGGATAATTCTCGATCCGACACCGTTTCTGTCGGCTGCTGGGATGCTGCGATAAGCTGTGCTATCTGCACAAGAATGTCCGACGTCGAGACCTGCAGAGGCGCAGTCTTTCGCTGCTTCGCCGAGGGCAGCTCCGCATCAGATGGCTCCCGCATACTTTTCCTATGCGAACGTCCGGAGTCCATCGGTCTCGAATCCCTGGCTGCCGGATGGTGTGACATGGTCGCCGAAGAATCCTTCATCGGCGAAGCTGGTAAAATATCGGCGGTCACGCAGCCAAGGTGCGGTCGTGTGCGCTGACGAGAAGAGGAAGCCTTAACAGTCTCTGCGGACTGCTTATACAACGGAGCGTCCCGAGCGACGGACGTATGCTCCGCTAAAGACACATTTTGTACCACAACATCTGGTCCCAGATGTTGTTGTACGAGAGAGGGACCTCTCTCGCTCGCGGCCCGGCTGGACCTGGACGAGCTAGGAACCGGACTCAAAGGCTTCCTCCGTTCTCGCTTACTATCCGCCGTCACTGGGTGTGCATCTATTATGTTTATAGTGCTCGCATCACCCAAAATTTCCTCTTGGACCGCATCGGACGAACCCGGCTGCCGAACCATTCGGTGAATGGACGCTACACCGGGTGAGCTAGCGGACGACATTTGTCTAATCTCCATGAGCACTTTTGCCGCTAGCTCTGAATTCATTTGTGACGACGGACGCACACTTGAAGAAGATAACATGGAAACATCACCCTGTTCTGGTTCCTCTGAAATAGAAACTGAGAGAGTAGAGTGACCTTGTGGAGAAAGAGCCGGCATCGCTCTTTCTCCAGAAACAACATATCGTGACACACGTTTCCAATGTTTCTCATCCCAATGTTCACATATAGGACAGGGATTAATGCGAGAACACTGACTACAATTAATACAATGATCATGAAAGTCAGAGGAAGATTTCTTCCTATTACAATTTGAACAATGTCCCTTCATTGTGAAAGAACAACAATAAGTCCTAGTTACTCGCAAAAACCCCTGACACAAAGATACATAATAACATGATCCATTAATAAATGAAAAAACAATTGCAAAACAAAATAATTTTGAAAAAATATTTTTTCAGAGAAGCCCAAGTTGCTGAAAAGTAACGTTGAGCCCCAATGGATCCGATGGCAAAGTGTGGTCAAAAATTTTAAATTTATATAAAATAATTAAAGAGACACTTTCGGATAATATAAATGTATCTTATAATGAGATAAACTACCACAAAGGCAAACAGCCCCCCTCAAAAAAGGCTGTTGCCAATGAAAACAAACAGTGTAAACACACTAGAAAACATGACTCCAGGCACTGAAAAAACTGGCCCGGAATCAGTCATCAATTACACTCTATCTGATGCAAAACAGAGACTCCCAGGGGAGAATCTGTAGAACATCAGATGGAAGATGCAGAACACAAACGTTATACACCCATGGGTGAAAACGTAACTATGGGGAAAATAACAGAAAACATTCTGTAACCAAGCAACTCTCCCAGGAAATTTTAGAAATGAAATTTCTCAAAAATATGCCAAAAGCATGGGAGAATTGCCAGGGGGGACTTTAGAAGGCTAGGGGAGAGGAAACACTGAATAAGCAGTGCAACAATTAGCAAGAATGACAACAAGAGGCCCATGCCTCGAAAATAGGCAACTTAACATAATTTCATCAAAAAATTTTAAGTACAGCCCTGATTATTTTTTGCCACTTCTTTTTCCTCTCCTCCTTCTATCCTCCTTAGAATCACATTTTCTCCAAAAATTACATGTCTGGCATCCTTTAAACTGAGATTTACAAGCACAAAGATCAGTGAGATGTTGACTGATGAAGGGCCAAACAGAGAATGATAATTGGCGCCAATTTCGGGACGACTGCGTCACTGCGAATGCGCAGTAGAGGCGTAGTATGGAGGTCCTTTAGGACATGATTTCTTTTTGTTTTGGATGCAAATTTTGGGGACTGGGGGGCAAAATTTGTGTTTGGCCCTGGTTTTGTTGGAGTTAGCACCAGCTAAGTCTGGGTCATTGGTACAGTATAAAAATATCTCTCAAAGCGTTCTCGAGTTATCGTTCGACGTGTAAAAAATCAACAATTTTCTAAGTAATAAAGTCCCATAACTCTGGAATGACTAATCGAATGGCGACACTAAACGAAAGGGAGCTTCCCCCCATCGATATACAACACATACCCAAAAATCACGAAAATCTCTCAAAGCGTTCTTGAGTTACCGTACGGCATATGACAGGATGGACGGACAGACAGCAGTATACCATAATACGACCCGTTTTTTCAAAACGGGCGTATAAAAATGTGATTTCCCATAGGCTTTCCATGGTAACTATGAGCTGCAATTGTGGCTATGTTTGCAACATTACATCAACATTACATGAGGATCATTGGTAGAAGGTGTCCCAGTCCTCAATCATGTGAAGTTTCAAAACATTTTGACTTTTCAGTTTCAGAGGGGAAGAGTTTTGCAAAATCAGTTTTGCAAAAAGTCAGAATCAGAGAATGCCTCTGATGGCCATATTTTCAAAACCAATGGGAACAAAAAGATCGTTTGTAGAGGGCCTCCTATAGACCATTCCTACCATTCCTGCAAAGTTTGGTTCACGTCGACTCAGTAGTTCCAGAGAAGAAGATGAAAATGTGATTTCGCATAGAGTTTCTATAGTAACTATAAGCCGCAATTGTGGCCATGGTTGCAAACGATCAACATTAAATGAGGATAGTTGGTAGAGGGTGTCCCAGTCATCAACCATGCAAAGTTTAAAAACATTTGGCCCTGTGGTTTCAGAGGAGAAGATTTTTCAAAATTCACCAATCAGAATCAAAGAATGCCTTTGGCGGCCATGTTTTTCAACCCACGGGAACAAAATGAGGATCATTTGTAGAGGACCTCCCATAGACTATCCCTGCCAGGTTGGTTTTCACGTTGCCTCAGTAGTTCCAGAGAAGAAGATGAAAATGTGATTTCCCATAGGGTTTCTATAGTAACTATAAGCCTCAATTGTGGCCATGTTTTCAACCTGATCAACATTAAATGAGGATCGTTGGTAGAGGAGGGTATCAAAACATTTGGCCTGGCAGTGTCAGAGGAGAAGAATTTTGAAAATCCACCAATCAGAATCAAAGAATGCCTCTGGCGGCCATGTTTTTCAACCCACGGGAACAAAATGAGGATCTTTGTAGAGGACCTCCCAAAGACTATTCCTGTCAGGTTTGTTTTCATGTCGCCTCAGTAGTTCCAAAGAAGAGGATGAAAATGTGATTTCCCATAGGGTTTCTATAGTAACTATAAGCTGCAATTGTGGCCATGTTTGTAACCGGGTCAACATTGAATGAGGATCGTTGGTAGAGGAGGGTATCAAAACATTTGGCCTGGCAGTTTCAGAGGAGAAGAATTTTGAAAATCCACCAATCAGAATCAAAGAATGCCTCTGGCGGCCATGTTTTTCAACCCACGGGAACAAAATGAGGATCTTTGTAGAGGACCTCCCAAAGACTATTCCTGTCAGGTTTGTTTTCACGTCGCCTCAGTAGTTCCAAAGAAGAGGATGAAAATGTGATTTCCCATGGGGTTTCTATAGTAACTATAAGCTGCAATTGTGGCCATGTTTGTAACCGGGTCAACATTTGAATGAGGATCGTTGGTAGAGGGGTACCAGTAATCATTTATGTGACGTTTCAAAGCATTTGGCCTGCAGTTTCAGAGGAGAAGATTTTTGAAAATCCACCAACCAGAATCAAAGAATGCTCTGGAAGCCATGTTTTTCATCCGACGGGAACAAAACGAGGATCGTTTGTAGAGGAGCTCCCATATACCATTCCTGCCAAGTTTGGTTCACACCAGCTCAGCGGTTACAGAGAAGAAGATAAAAATGTGAAAAGTTTATGGACGCCGGACAATGGACGCCGACGGACACCATGTGATGAGAAAAGCTCACATGGCCTTTTAGGCCAGGTGAGCTAATGAAAGTGTCAATGACACTGTAGCTTAACTTGTGTGTTGTGTTTGATGAAAAGGATAATGTTCAATGTTTATGAAAGGATTATGAAATAAGACAAGAATTGCGATAATTGGGAATATGTTCATTTCTGTTCCCTGTATGCTATGTTTATGATAAAAATAATATGAGGTGTACACTGTACTAAAGATCTGAGGGGTGGGTTAATATGACCTCACAGTTAATATATGTGGCCCTCACAGTTAACATATATCAACAAAATTACAATGAAATTATTCCAAAATGAGTCATCCTATCAAGTTACATTAAAATCCCTTCATAAATATGGCCTGTAGACTGTGCTAAAGGTTTTCGGGCTTCGGGCCCCTGTAGCCATCAGTTTCCCAATTGCGTCCAAAAGGGACAGTCTCATCTAGACATTATATGAAGTCAACCTACCAAGTTACAATGAAATCCCTCCATAAATACGACCTGTAGACTGTGCTAAAGGTTTTTGGGCTTCAGGCACCTGTAGACATCACAGTTGACCAACCACGACCAAAAGGGGATGTCATCATCTAGGCATTATATGGAGTCAACCTAACAAGTTACAATGAAATCCTTCCATAAATACGACCTACAGACATGCTAAAGGTTTTTGGGCTCGGGCAGCCATCAAGGCTGAATGATCGTGACCAAAAGGGGACGTTCTCATCTGGACACTATTTGGAGTCATCCTACCAAGCTACAACAAAATCCCTTCATAATTATGACCTGTAGACTGTTCTAAAGGTTTTCGGGCTTTGGGCCCCTGAAGCCGTCACAGTTGCCCACTCGTGTCCAAAAGGGGACGTTCTCATCTAGACATTATATGAAGTCAACCTACCAAGTTACAATGAAATCCCTTCATAAATATGACCTTAGACTGTGCTAAAGGTTTTCGGGCTTCGGGCTCAGGCAGCCATCATGGTTGAATGATCGCAACCAAAGGGGACAATCTCATCTGGAGTGATCCTGCGAAGTTACAATGAAATCCCTTCATAAATATGACCTGTAGACTGTGTTCAAGGTTTTCGGGCTTCGGGCACCTGTAGCCATCACAGTTGACCAATCACGACCAAAAGGGGATGTCATCATCTAGGCATTATATGGAGTCAACCTAACAATGTTACAATGAAATCCTTCTATAAATATAAACTTTTGCCTATGCTAAAGGTTTTTGGGCTCGGGCACCCATCAAGGCTGAATGATCACGGCCAAAATGGGACGTTCTCATCTTGACCTTATTTGGAGTCAACCTACCAAGTTACAATGAAATCCCTTCATAAATATGACCTGTAGACAGTGCTAAAGGTTTTTGGGCTTCGGGCACCTTTAGCCATCAAAGTTGCCCAAACATGTCCAAAAGGGGACGTTCTCATCTAGGCATTATATGAAGTCAACCTACCAAGTTCCAATGAAATCCCTTCACAAATATGACTTGTAGACTGTGCTTAAGGTTTTCAGGCTTCGTGTTCGGGCAGCCATCATGGTTGAATAACCGCAACCAAAGGGGACAATCTCATCTGGGCATCATCTGGAATGATCCTATGAAGTTACAATGAAATCCCTTCATAAATATGGCCTGTAGACTGTGCTCAAGGTTTTTGGGCTTCGGGCACTTGTAGCCAACACAGCTGACCAATTACGACCAAAAGGGAATGTCATCATCTAGGCATTATATGGAGTCAACCTAGTAGGTTACAATGAAATCCTTCCATAAATATGACCTTTTACCTATGCTAAAGGTTTTTGGGCTCGGGCACCCATCAAGGCTGAATGATTGCGATCAAAAGGGGACGTTCTCATCTAGACATTATTTGGAGTCATCCTACCAAGTTACAATGAAATCCCCTCATAAATATGACCTGTAGACTGTGCTAAAGGTTTTCGGGCTTCGGGCACCTTTAGCCGTCACAGTTGCCCAATCATGTCCAAAAGGGGACGTTCTCATCTAGACATTATATGAAGTTAACCTACCAAGTTACAATGAAATCCCTTCATAAATATGATCTGTAGACTGTGTTAAAGGTTTTCGGGCTTCGGGCTCGGGCAGCCATCATGGGTGAATGATCGCACGTTCTCATCTAGACATTATATGAAGTTAACCTACCAAGTTACAATGAAATCCCTTCATAAATATGACCTGTAGACTGTGCTAAAGGTTTTCGGGCTTCGGGCTTGGGCAGCCATCATGGGTGAATGATCGCAACCATAGGGGACAATCTCATCTGAGCATCATGTGGAGTGATCCTAAGAAGTTACAATGAAATCCCTTCATAAATATGACCTGTAGACTGTGCTCAAGGTTTTCGGGCTTCAGGCACTTGTAGCCATCACAACTGACCAATCATGACCGAAAGGGGATGTCATCATCTAGGCATTATATGGAGTCAACCTAACAGGTTACAATGAAATGCTTCCATAAATATGACCTTTTGCCTATGCTAAATGTTTTTGGGCTCGGGCACCCATCAAGGCTGCATGATCGCGATCAAAATGGGACGTTCTCATCTAGACATTATTTGGAGTCAGCCTGCCAAGTTACAATGAAATCATTTCATAAATATGACCTCTAGACTGTGCTAAAGGTTTTCAGGTTTCGGGCTCCTGTAGCCGTCACAGTTGCCCAATCACGTCCAAAGGGGGACTTTCTCATCTAGACATTGTATGAAGTCAACCCACCAAGTTACAATGAAATTCCTCAATAAATATGACCTGTAGACTGTACTAAAGGTTTTCGGGTTTTAGGCTCAGGCAGTCGTCACGGTTGGCAGATCATGCCCAAATGGGGAAATTCGCATCTAGACATCATAAGGAGTCATCCTACCAAGTTACAATGAAATCCCTCCACATTAAACATGACCTGCAGACTGTGCTAAAAGTTTTTGGGTTTTGGGCTTGGGCAGCCATCACGGTTGATAGATCATGCCCAAAAGGGGACGTTCTCGTCTAGGCACTATACAGAGGCATCCTACCAAGTTACAATGAAATCCCTTCATAAATACGACCTGTAGACTGTGCTAATGGTTTTCGGATTTTGGGCTCGGGCAGCCATACCGGTTGCCCGATCGCGACCAAAAGGGGACGTTCTCATCTAGACATGACCCCAAACCTGCATATGAAATTTCGTGACGATCAGACAAGAACTGCGGGGTGTAGCCCGTGCTAAAGGAAATGTGAACAGACGTCACAGACTCACAGACTAACAGACTTCCGCACGCGTGATGGCAATAGCTTATCTTGACTATGTCAAGTTAAGCTAAAAATGAAAGTGTCAGTGCCACTGTAGCTTAACTTGTCTGCATGTTATGTTTGATGAAAAGGATAATGTTCAATGTTTATGAAAGGATTATGAAATAAGACAAGAATTGTGATAATTGGGAATATGTTAATTTCTGTTCCCTGTGTGCTATGTTTTCAATAAAAATAATATGGAGTGTAGACTATACTAAACGGGTAGGTTAATGTGCCCTCACAGTTAATGTGTGTGGCCCTCACAGTTAATGTATTTCAACCAAAGTTACCAATTTACAGTGAAATTATTCCAAAACGAGTCATCCTATCAAGTTACAATGAAATCCCTTCATAAATACGGCCTGCAGACTGTGCTAAAGGTTTTTGGGCTTCGGGCCCCTGTAGCCATCACGGTTGACTGATCACAACCAAAGGGGAGGTCCTCATCTAAACATTATACTGAGTCATCCTACCAAGTTACAATGAAATCCCTTCACAAATATGACCTGTAGTCCGTGCTTAAGTTTTTCAGGTTTTGGGCTCGGACAGCCGTCATGGTTGAATGATCGCAACCAAAAGGGTACGTTCTCATCTAGGCATTATCTGGAGTCATCCTACCAAGTTACAATGAAATCCCTAAATAAATATGACCTGTAGACTGAGCTAAAGGTTTTTGGTCTTCAGGGCCCCTGTAGCCATCACAGCTGGCCAATCGCGACTAAAAGGGTACGTTATCATCTAGACATTATATGGAATCAACCTACCAAGTTAAAATGAAATCTCTCCATAAATACGACCTGCAGACTGTGCTAAAGGTTTTGGGCTTTTGGGCTTGGGCAGCTGTCACAGCTGAATGATCACGACCAAAATGGGACATTCTCATCTAGACATTATCTGGAGTCATCCTACCAAGTTACAATAAAATCCCTTCATAAATATTATAAATTTTAAGTAATTTGTATATTTTTTATACTTACCACTGGCCCAGACCAACTGGTGCTAACTCAAAAAATAATCCAGGGCCAAACACAAATTTTGCCCCCTAATCCCCCAAATTTGCATGCAAAACCGAAAAAATAATGTCCTATCTGGTCCTCCATAATTTTCAGATCTGCGCATGCGCAGTATCCAGAAAGACACCGAAATTGGTGCCAACCATCATTCTTTCTACAGATTGCCTGTTAAATGTTGTAAACAGCGGGGAGGTATGAGTGCCCACTCATGGGAGGGCCATACCCGCCTGGGCCATTGGTAAGAAAAAAAATATACAAATTACTTAAAATTTATCATATTTTTATACAACAACCAATGGCCCAGACTATCTGAATCGTAAAAAGGCTGGAGGGCCTAGGACATAAAGGAAAATCCAATCTCTCAATCACTTCCATAAAGGATATCTCCTACAGGAGAATAGAAGATAGGAATTATATATGTCTTTCTCCTTTACGAGAAACGAGAAAGACATAACACCAACAATGTAATTGAGTATTACATAATATATAATTCTCCATTTAATGCCAGCATAACCCGTTATGCTAAATCGGTGAAGGAAAGCCAATATATAAAGATAGTCCAGAGAATGAGACTCTTTATACTCATTTAAAAGTGTCTGAGGATTGTATATTAAAGCTTGTTTGACATGTACAAATGCTTCACAGTGAGCTACACTTTAAAAGCAGTACATAAATGAGACATAGCTATTGCTTCACACTGAGCTACACATTAAAACCATCCCAGCACCGACTCAGGACTACTGACACCGGAGGAGGTCTTCCCTTGCTTTTCACTATAAAGCCAGATGATCATAAGGAAAAAAAACGTCCCCCCCCCCTTCCCCTTGTTCTGAGGTACATGTCCTCAAAATGAAGAGGGCAGCGGAACAGCATCACTGCTGTAACAGGCTGTCTAAATAACTATAGATGTAACCATTAAAGGATGACATTCTGAGCAACAGAAAGAGGACCTAAAGATCTAAGGTCACCAGAGATGGACTCTAAATTTCTCAGGTAAAACTTGGTAAATGTAGAGGGCTGTGTCCAGTACGCAGCCTTCATGAGATCAGTAATGGCTATACTGTTAGAATAAGCCCAAGAAGTGGATAGCACTCTAACCTCATGCGCTGATATCATATTAACAGAACGTTGATCCAAAGATAGATTTTCATAGGCAATGCGTATTGCCAACTGAATCCATCTAGTGACTGAATGAACAGAAATATCTTTCCTGCTAGGAATCAATGAAAGAAAGAAACGTTTTCTTCCTTTTCTAATAAAATCTGATCGACGTTTATAAATGCGCATAGCTCTCTCTGACTGGACACAGCAAAGGTCTACGGTCGTCCGAGGATGGCAGAGCCTTAATGATTATAGGCTCAGGCTGCTTGTCTGGAGTCTGATTCTTAGCCAGAAATCCCACTTCTGTAGTCAGGGTAATGGTATTGCCCACACTATGGTAGTGAGATTCATCAACAGATAAAGCATGAAGTTCACTAACTCTTCTAGCAGATGTCTACAATGTCCAATGGCTCAAACAGAGCTTCTTTGAGCTTCAACAGAACCCAAGCCAAATTCCACTTAGGAATTAATCTGAGGGTTCTAAGTCTATTAATACAGAAATTTCGAACCAGCTTGGACAATGAAGCATTTGATCCAATAGCCAAGTTATCATGATGAGCGTACGTGTCTGATAACCTAGACCTATAGCCCTTAATAGTGACAGGCTGCAGTTTGAGATTGTCATACAAGTAGACCAGGAAATTGGCAATATTTGGTATGGACGGATCATAAACATCTATCAACTGATCCTGACACCAGTGGAAGAAAACCCTCCACTTTGCTGCGGAGTTCAGCGAAGAGGAGGACCGCCTATAGTTAGAAATTGCGTCCACTGCTCGTCCTGTAAACTGTTTTCCGTGCAAGAAGGACCGCACAATGGAAATACGTGAAGGTTGAGACTTTCCAGGTTGTGGTGCAGTATGCGTGACTTCCCCTGATGAATAAGGTCCTCTCGTGGCGGAAGCTTCTGGGGAACGTCCCATAACAGACACCTGAGAAGAATGATCCAAGCTTTCTGTGACAACAGTGGTGCTACTAGCAGGATTTTGCAATGAGACTGTTTGATCTTTAACAGAAGCTGCTGAATCAACGGCGTTGGAGGATACGCATATCCTATCATTCCGTACCATGAGATTGACAGAGCGTCTACTGCGTACGCTCAATGATCTGGGCATGGCGGCACGAACGTCGGTAACTGATTGTTCAGATGTGCAGCAAACAGATCTATCATGGGGCGATCCCACTGGTAGCAAATCTGCCTGAATATTCACTTGTTGAGAGTCCACTCCGATGGCAACAGGTGACCTTTCCAAGAGAGCGAGTCTGCTATTACATTCAGACGACCCGGTATATGACAGACAGAAAGATGAACATGATGATTCATGACGTATAGGAGAATCTTCTCCGTTAGTTCACATTATGGAACTGAATGAGTGCCGCCCTGGTTCCTGATGTACACTACTACTGTCGAGTTGTCCAACAAAATCTGAACATGGACGTCTGCCATTATGTGAATCCAATGTTGTAGCGCTAGCCCTATTGACATCATGTCTTTGATGTTTATGTGCTTCTCTAGGAACTGAGGGTCCCAAAGACCCCGACACTTCAAGTCTGCAGGACTTCAGGTCGCACCCAACCCGTCTGTCTCGCATCTGCCATAATCGTGAAAGCCAGATCCGGCAGTTGCAGCGGAACTCCCTGAGTTAACCACTGACTATCTGCCCAAATCTGAACCCTTTCTTTTACGAGGTCTATTAAAACAATACTGGTTTCGAGCGAATGCGTCTTCACACTCCAGTTCTGACTGTAGAATATCTGGTGGGGACGCGTGTGCAGGCGGCCCATCGGAGTAAGATCTGCAGCCGCTCCACACAACCCCATCAGTCGCATGAATTCCCTCGCTGTCAATGCGTCTGAGTGTAGATAAAAGCGAGCATAACAAGTGACTAATATCGCTCTGGGTAACGGCAGATGAACCAGGTTGTTGTGAGTCTTGAAGCTCATTCCTAAGTGAGTGAACGACTTGGACGGAACAAGATCCGACTTTTTCTCATTTACGATGAAACCGAGACGTCGGAGTAATAGAAGCAGACTCTGAACATCATTCTGAAGAATAATTCTGTTGCCGTATCTCTGCAGAATATCGTCCAAGTAAGCCGACATTACCGCAGACGAATGAGCTCGGAAGTATGACATTACCGAGTTCATTATTCGAGTGAATGCCCAGGGAGCCAGGTTCAGACCAAAGCACATTGCTCTGAACTGGTACACCTTCACTTGTATGGCGAACCGCAGGTACTTTCTGAATGCTGGATGTACCAGGACATGAAAGTACGCATCCTTTAGATCTATGTTTGCCGCATGGTCGTTCACTCGAACGCTTGCCCTTATCAACCGAATGGTCTCCATATAGAATTTTGGAGCCACGATAAGCTTGTTTATCCAGCTCAAGTCTATTACCGGTCAGAACCAGCCGTCTGGCTTCGGTACGAGGAACAGGTGACTGTAAAAACCTTGAGAATCCTGATTCTCGACGACCTCTATTGCTTCCTTTAATAAGAGAGCCTGTACCTCTGCTAGGAAAGACTCTCTTTTGAAAGGATCCGACAGAAGATTTGTCCAATGTGGACATCTTGTTAGTGGGGGTTTCGCTCTGAATGATATCTGTAGGCTGTCTGAGACTATACTTCTCACCCAAACCTACTGATCTTCCGTGACTGTTATCCAGTTTCTCACAAAGTTTGATAACCTTCCGCCAAATGGCAAGCAATAGAGGTCTTGACCATCACCTGTATGACCTGTGAGGCTTACGGGAGGAGAAACTATGTCCTCCCCGCTACGAACCTCATCCCGTCGGCCTCAGGACATCTGACCGATAGTCGCTATACTGACGACCGCCAGAGTAATTGTAAGAGGGTTTCTTGTACCCTTGTGAGGAGTTCCCTTTAGACGATTTTTGTCTGGAACGCCCTCCTTTACTCATCTGCTGAAGTGAGTTTTTGAGACGCCGACTTCAAAAGCAGAGCACTAGACGCTTTCTTAGTAGCCTGTTCATAGACTAATGAAAGCTTGTTGTCAAAAATGGTATGCATCACGTCTGATTAACTCCAGATTAACCACTGTTAGGGCGGAGTTATACGTGGTATACATTAATGCCCTGGAAAGAACTCTAAGAGAGGTATGAACGTTTCTTTCTGTTGCGCCATAGCTCTTGTAAGGTGATCTGCATAAGACATAGCGTCCAAATTCGCTCTATTTGAAGAAATTGCCATCTCAATTGTGTCTGAGCGAATAGAGAATGATGCAGATAATGATATCTCTAGATCCTCGGCCTGCTGATCCAAATGCTGAGGAACTCTCTGAACATCTTCCCCGACCGTTTTAAATGAACGTGGTTCAAGAAACGGTATGTTTATGGAACATGTAGTTAAGAGACCACCTTTTTTCCTTGTACTCGAGTGGTGAATACGGCGTCGTCTATATTGCCGAAGGCCTGCGACACCTGCCTAGACTGAACCGGAAAAGAAAGGACTTCCTCCCTTGTCCGGATAAAGTCTGCGTCCAATGACGCCAGCGGTTTCTTTCTTGTCATCGCAGTATTCTGATTTGTCGGAACAAATTCAGGGTAGTATTGATGGATGAAATTCATCGCAACCAGAGCTGTTCTGAAAGGGTAATCCTCTTCCTTATCCCTTTCACCATCCGAGAGAATCAGTTGTGAATCTCGGTCCATTGCATCTTCGTGAACAGATGACTGGACTGACCCAGCCATGTCCGACAGCTCAGGTTCTGAGTTGGAGGGAGGCTGCACCTGCACTTGTTGGGATGCTGCGATCAGCTGCACAATCTGCGACAGCAAATCTGTCACCGAGGCCTGAGGAGCAGCAGTCTTCTGTTTCTTAGGCACTTGCTGCTCCTGGGATGGTGTGTTAGAGATGGCTCTCTTCTCCACACGTCCCGATGATCGAGGCCTCGTTTCCCTAGCTTCCGGAAGAGTGGTCCCTTCTTCGTGCAGCAGGCTGGATATCCGAAGTTGTATAGCTAGGATGCGGTCGTGTGTCCTTAGTACTCAAAGCAGAAGCCGTGACTGTAGCCGAGGTTGGCTGCAATCTATACGGAGCATAACTTGTTCGCCAATCCTTGTAAAACAAATAAGATTAAATAAGATTAAATAATCACGGAGCGTCCTGGACGGCAGGTGTGGACGTATGCTCCGACCCTCGCAAGTTCTTCACAACATCTGGCCCCAGATGTTAATGGGATAGAGAGGGACCTCGCCGAGCTTCCCAAAACACTTGCTGGCTTCTTCCCTAGTTCCGTCGTCGCTGGGTGAGCCTGTTTAGATTTTAAGGTGCTCGCTCTACCCACTACACTTCCTTCGACTGCAACGGACATACCCGGCGTCACGGTATCCACTGACAGAGTAACCGCTTCACCAGTCGAGCTAGCTGCTGACAAGGGAGGGATTAAAACCACCGGCTAGTGGCTTTATCCCCTGCCTAATATTCAGGAGCACCTTGGCAGCTAGCTCTGTTTGCTCATCAGAGCACGATGACGGTAGCACACGTTTGGTAGGTGTCACATAACCATCACCATGTTCTTATTCCTCTGGAATAGAAACTGAGAAACTTGAATGACCTTGAGGCGAGAGGACCAGCATTGGCATCTCACCACTAACAACATATCGTGACACCCGTGTCCAATGTTTGTCATCCCAATCAACACATGAAGGACAAGAATTCACGGGAGTACATCGACTACAAGCAAGGCAACAAGCATGTAAATCTGAGGAAGACTTCCTCGCCTTGCATTTAGAGCAATAAGCTTTCGTGATTAAGCAAACAAAGTCGAATGAACTCCCACCAACTCCACAATAAATATATGATAAAGATACATAATAATCAACATTCAAAATACAAATCGAAAAATTAATTTAAAAAAAAAAAAATTTCGGAAAAATTTTGACAGAAGCCCAAGTTCCCAAAGGGAACAAGAAGAGCCCAAGGGTATCCCGATAGAGCCTAAGTGTGGATAAAGTTCCAAAAAGTATTGCTACTCTACTGGAATATCATAACATGTATCTTACAACAATCCTACAGTAATAATAAGTTGAAACTACATATATTTATAGGACATTGCCAATGTAAACAATGTCAATGAAAAAACCGGAAACAATACCTCAGGCACAGAATAAAAAAGACCCAAAGTCAGTAACAGATTTTAAAGCTACCCGATATAAAGCAAGATCTTCAGATGAAGTAAAAACGATACACTGGATAGAAGATGCATGAACCAAATGCCCCAACACCCCTAGGGTGAGGATGTAACCATGGGGATATACAGAATAAACATTCTGTAATACACGTTAAACTCCCAAGAAATTTAATAAAAAATTTCAATAAGGAAAGTGTCAATGACACTGTAGCTCAACTTGTCAAGACAAAGACATGTACATGTATAGTATGTGACACAGCAATGACAAACATCTAGGTAATGACCTGATAACAAAGGTACATATAAAGTATTGTAACAGTCTGTACATAAATACTGAGCGTTGCCTGTAACAAATGTATAGGTAAAGTATTGTAAAGGTGGGTGACAGTCAGATGCTAAACCAGAAAAAAATTTTTGAGTCCCAGAGTGGGTCTGACTGAACCCAAAAATATTTGTTCTCATAGCACAGTGATAACAAAGGCACCCCAAAACACACTCATTCCTGTCCGAAGGTGAAAACAAAGGTACCCAAGAAGTTTCGTGAAGATTAGTTCACAAATATGAGCTGTGTAGAAGTTGTGACAAAAAACTGATTGGACCTGATTTCGGTACAAAATGGCCACTGGCAGCCATCTTGAATTTTGGACCACGCCCAGAAACACTCGTTCTTGTCCCAAGGTGATAACAAAGGTACCCAAGAAGTTTTGTGAAGATCGGTTCATAAATACAGCCTCTAGCCCGAGCCGTATTGACATGTGCACTTACAGAGTATAAGTAGCAATGAATAAATCAAAGTTCATCTAATTTGCATAATTTCTGCACGAGAAAAAAACCCGTACTATATGTGATGTATTCCATGTTACTAAACATTCATACAAAAATTTATTCAAATCAGAACTTTCATACAGAAGTTCTGTACAAAAGACTGATTGCACTAATTTTGGTCCAAAATGGCTGCTGGTGGCCATCTTGAAATTCGGACCACACCCAAAAACACTCGTTCTCATCCCACGGTAATAACAAAGGTACCCATGAAGTTTCGTAAAGATCGGTTCATAAATACGGCATCTAGCCTGAGCCATATAGAAGTTGTGTACAAAAAACTGATTAGACCTAATTTCGATACAAAATGGCCACTGGCAGCCATCTTGAATTTTGGACTGCACCCAGAAACACTCGTTCTCGTCCCAAGGTGATAACAAAGGTACCTAGATGTTTCGTGAAGATCGGTTCATAAATACAGACTCTAGCCCTAGCCGTATTGACATGTGTACTTACTGTGTGTAAGCAGCACTGAAAAAATCAAAGTTCATCTAATTTGCATAATTTCTGCACGAGAAAAAAACCCGTATTATATGTGATGTATCCCATGGTACTAAACATTCACACAAAAAATTATTCAAATCAGCGCTTTCATATGGAAGTTCTGTGCAAAAATCTGATTGCACCAAATTTTTACAAAATGGCTGCCATCGGCCATCTTGAATTTCGGACCGGACCCCAAAACACTCGTTCTCTTCCCACGGTGATAACAAAGGTACCCAAGAAGTTTCGTAAAGATCGGTTCATAAATACGGCCTCTAGCCCAAGCCGTATTGGCATTTGCACTTACAGTGCTGAAAGTAACACCAAAAAACATCAAAGTTAGTCTAATTTGCATAATTTACGCACGAGAAAAAACCCCGTATTATATGTGATGTATCCCATGGTACTAAACATTCATACAAAAAATTATTCAAATCAGAGCTTTCATATGGAAGTTCTGTACAAAAAACAGATTTCTGCATCGTCGGTACAAAATGGCAGCTGGCAGCCATCTTGAATTTCGGACCGCACCCAAAAACACTCGTTCTCGTCCCATAGTCATAACAAAGGTACCCAAGAAGTTTCGTAAAGATCGGTTCATAAATAAGGCCTCTAGCCCGAGCCATAGCAGCTTGGCACTTACAGCTCTGAAAGTAACACTAAATAAATCAAAGTCAGTCTAATTTGCACAATTTACGCACGAGAAAAAAACCCGTATTATATGTGATGTATCCCATGGTACTAAACATTTATACAAAACTTTATTCAAATCAGAACTTTCATACAGAAGTTCTGTACAAAAAACTGATTTTTGCATCATCGGTACAAAATGGCCACTGGCAGCCATCTTGAATTTCGGACCACACCTAAAAACACTCGTTCCCGTCCCAGGGTCATAACAAAGGTACACAAGAAGTTTCGTAAAGATCGGTTCATAAATACGACCTCTAGCCCGAGCCATAGCCAATTGTTGACGTACGGACAGATGGACAGACGGACGACGGGCCATGACAATAGCTCAAATTTGACTTGGTCAAAGTTGAGCTAAAAATAAGCCAAAAAGCTTGGGAGTTTAACAGGAGGGCTTCAAGGAAGGATAGGGAAGGAACACTTAACTGGTAAAGTGCTAAGTTATTTTTGGTCCTGGAAATTTCTTTGTGCATCTTTGCCTTGTTACAATTTATGGGAGAGTGCCAATAGGCACTCTCCCATAAATTGTGACAAGGCAAATCCTAACAGATAAAACTAGAGGGGTGTCATTTGTGTGCAAAGCACACTATAGTATATCCCCGCATTCGCATTTGTGATTATTGTCGGGGCCGAATCAAAAATCCAAAACCTTCATGCACATCTACAGACGCTATTGATTAACATGAACACACTTTTAGTGTTTCGAATTGAAACTCCTAGGAGTTTTTCTCCAGAAACCATTCCTCTAACGACAAAAATGGTGCCCCTTGCGCCCCTCGGGGCCAAATCAAAAATCCAAAACCTTTATGCACATCTACAGACCCTATTGATTAACATGAACACACTTTTAGTGTTTCGAATTGAAACCCCTAGGAGTTTTTCACTGGAAACCATTCCTCTAACGACAAAAGTGGTGGCCCTTGCGCCCCCGAGGGCCGAATCAAAAATCCAAAACCTTTATGCACATCTACAGACCCTATGAATGAACATGAACACACTTTCAATGTTTCGAATTGAAACCCCTAGGAGTTTTTCTCTGGAAACCATTATTCTAACGACAAAAATGGTGCCCCTTGCACCCCTTGGGGCCGAATCAAAAATCCAAAACCTTTATGCACATCTACAGACCCAATTGATTAACATGAACACACTTCCAGTGTTTTGAATTGAAACCCTGGGAGTCTTTTTTCCGGAAACCATTCCTCTAACGACAAAAATGGTGCCCCTTGCGCCCTCCGAAGCTGAATCAAAAATACAAAACCTTTATGCACATCTACAGGCCCTATTGATTAACATGAACACACTTTCAATGTTTCGAATTGAAACCCCTAGGAGTTTTTCGCCGGAAACCATTCCTCTAACAACAAAAGTTAAAAAATTTATAGCAATTTATATATTTTTTATACTTACCAATGACCCAGACTTAGCTGGTGCTAACTCTAACAAAACCAGGGCCAAACACAAATTTTGCCCCCCAATCCCCAAAATTTGCATCCAAAACAAAAAGAAATCATGTCCTAAAGGACCTCCATACTACGCCTCTACTGCGCATGCGCAGCGACGCAGACGTCCCGAAATTGGCGCCAATTATCATTCTTACTGGCAGTGCCTGGTCAGCGCTATGTACTCAGCGGGGAGGCAAGAGTTCCCAACTCCAGGGAGGGCCATCCCCGTCTGGGTCATTGGTAAGTATAAAAAATATATAAATTACTATAAATTTTTTAACATTTTTATACTGTACCAATGACCCAGACTTAGCTGAATAGTAAACAGGCTGGAGGGCCTAGGACATAGAGGAAAATCCAATAAGCTCAACTATATAGTAAAGAGATAACCCCTTAAGGAGAAAAGGAGTATTAGGCTTTACATGTATCTTTCTTATTTAATATTAAATTAGAAAGATACACTACCCTTAATAATTGAGCACAATAACATCCATGTTCTCTATTAACATCCAGTATATCCCTTATACTAATTATTTTTAAAGCAAGCCAATAAATAAAGTAGTCCAGAGAATTGAGACTCTTTATAGTCATTTAAAAGTGTCCGAGTATTGTATATTAAAGCCCGTTTGACACTTGACATATACAAATGCTTCACACCGAGCTACACTTTAAAAATAAGACATGAATGAATTTTAACATTAATATTACACTTTAAAACCATCCCGGAAGCGACTCAGAAATACTGACTTGGAGGAGGCATTCCCTTGCTTTTCACTATAAAGCAGGTGACCTAAGGGAACACCCCCCCCCCCCCCCCCCCACTTCCCCTTGCCCTGGGTCAAATAGCCCAGAGCGAAGAGGGCAGCCGGACGGAGTCACTGCTGGAACAGAAAGCCTGCATAACTATAGTTGCAACTGTTTAGTGGACGACATTCTGAGCAACAGATAACGGACCTAAACAATGCAGGTCTCCAGAAATGGACTCAATATTTCTGAGATAAAAATTCGTAAATGTGGATGGCTGAGACCAATAAGCAGCCTTCATTAAATCTGTAATAGCAACACTATTAGCATAAGCCCAGGAAGTAGAAAGAGCTCTTACTTCATGAGCAGAAATCTTAAGCACAGACTGCTGAGAAGAAGATAAATTTTCATAAGCAGTACAGATAGTTAATTGAATCCATCTAGCAATAGAATGGACCGAAATGTCCTTTCTATTAGGCATCAAAGACAGAAAGAAACGTTTCCGTCCCTTTCTGATAAACTGAGATCTCTGTTTATAGATACGTAATGCTCTAACAGGACAGAGTAAAGGCCTACGCCCGTCTGAAGACGGAAGAGCCTTAATAACAATAGGTTCCGGATATTTATTAGGAGCCTGATTCTTAGCTAAAAAACCCACATTAGTAGTGAAGGTGATAGTGTTCCCAACACTACGATAGTGAGAATCATCCACCGATAGTGCATGAAGCTCACTGACTCTTCTAGCAGAAGAGAAAGCTAAGAGAAAAGCTGTCTTATAAGATAAGAATTTGAAATCTACTGTCCCAAGAGGTTCAAATGGCTTTTCCTTCAATTTAAGAAGAACCCAAGCTAAATTCCACTTAGGAATTAATCTAAGAGTTCTGGGTCTATTTATCGAAAAGTTTCTAACCAACTTAGATAAAGAGACATTAGATCCAATTTGTAAACTATCATGATGTGCATAGGTATCAGATAACATAGATCTATAACCCTTTATAGTAACAGGCTGCAGTTTGATTTCGTCAAACAAGTATACTAGAAAGTTTGCAATGTCTGGTATAGAGGGATCGAATATATCTACAGAATGATCCCTACACCAACGACGAAAAACCTTCCACTTAGCCGCATAGTTTAGCGAAGAGGAGGTCCTCCTACAGTTAGAAATCGCGTCCACTGCTCGTCCTGTAAAGTGTTTGCCATGCAAGAAGGACCGCACAACGGAAAAACGTGAAGGTTGAGACCTTGCGGGTTGTGATGGAGTTGGCGCGATTTCCCCTGCGAAAGAAGATCCTCCCGTGGAGGAAGCTTTCGCGGTAGGTCCCACAACAGACACCTGAGTAGATTTATCCACGGTCTCTGTGGCGACAGAGATGCTACCAACAGAATCTTGCATTGAGATTGTTTTATCTTTAGCAATACTTGTTGAATTAACGGCGCTGGAGGATACGCATATCCTATCATTCCGTCCCAAGGGATCGACAGAGCGTCTACTGCAAATGCTCTTGGATCCGGACACGGAGACACATACGTCTGCAACTGATTGTTGAGATGTGTCGCAAATAAGTCTAACATTGGCCGTTCCCATTGGTAGCAAATCTGATTGAATACTTGTTTGTTGAGAGTCCACTCCGACGGCAACAAGCGACCCTTTCGTGAAAGAGAGTCTGCTAGCACATTCAGACGACCCGGTATGTGACGGACCGAAAGAAGAACGTGATGTTCTAGCGCAAACAGAAGGATTCTTTCCGTTAGATTGAACAACGGAACTGAATGAGTGCCTCCCTGATTCCGTATATACGCCACTACTGTCGTATTGTCGGATAGGATTTGGACATGAACATTGTGAATAATGTCCATCCAGTGACGTAACGCAAGCCAAATTGACATCATTTCCTTGATGTTTATGTGCTTGCACAGGAATTGCGGATCCCAAAGACCCTGGCATCTTGAATCCGTTGGGATTAATGATGCACCCCAACCTGTTTGACTGGCATCCGTCATAATGGTAAAACTCGGATCCGGCAACTGCAGCGGAACTCCCTGAGTTAACCACTGAATGTTTGCCCAAGTCTGAATCTCTTGTTTCACTTGATCTGACAAGAGAACGTCTACATCGAGCGAATGAATTTTCACACTCCAATTCTGAGACAAGAAAATTTGAAGAGGACGTGTGCGTAACCGCCCCATCGGAATGAGATCTGCGGCGGCTCCGCACAGACCTATCAGTCTCATAAATTCTCTCGCCGTGACTTTGTCTGCGTGCAGACAATAGCGAGCGTAACAACTGACTAATTTCGCTCTGGTTAACGGCAGACGAACGAGATTGTTGTGCGTCTCGAAGCTCATTCCCAGATGAGTGAATGACTTGGACGGCACCAGAACCGACTTCTCCTCGTTTACTATAAAACCGAGACGTCAGAGCAATAGAAGAAGATTCTGAACATCGTTCTGAAGCGTTAACTCGTTGCCGTACCTCTGAAGAATGTCGTCCAGGTAGGCCGACGTTACCGCAGACGAATGAGCTCGGAAATAGATCATTACCGAGTTCATTACCCGAGTGAAAGCCCAGGGTGCTAGATTCAATCCGAAGCACATCGCCCGGAATTGATACACCACTCCTAGGACTGCTAAGCGTAGGTACTTTCGGAATGTCGGATGTACCATGACGTGAAAGTACGCATCTTTGAGATCTATGCTCGTTGCATAATCGTTCACCCGAATACTCGCTCTGACCGACCGAATCGTCTCCATATAAAACTTCGGAGCGACGATCAGCTTGTTTATCCAGCTCAAATCTATGACTGGACGGAACGAGCCGTCTGGTTTCGGAACCAGAAACAGATGGCTGTAGGATCCCAGAGATTCCTGGTTTTCTACGACCTCTACCGCGTTCTTCATTAAAAGAGACTGCACCTCTGATAACAGAGCGTCTCTTTTCTGCGGATTTGACGGAAGATGAGTCCACTTTGGACTTCGAGTTAATGGAGGCTTTCGTTTGAAGGATATCTTTAGACCTTCCGAAGTCACTCCTCTCACCCAAGGGTCGTCCGTAATCGACGCCCATTCTTGTGAAAAGCTTGACAACCTTCCGCCAACCGGTACGCGATAGAGGTTTAAGCCATCACCTCCTGGACCTGCGAGGCCTGCGGTAGGAGAAACCACGTCCTCCACGGCACGCACCTCGCCCCGTCGACCTCGGGGCGTCCGACCGATTGTCCCGGCCTGAAGGACGTCCCGAACGAGAGTCGCTACCCTGACGGTCTCTCGAATAAGACCAAGAGGACGCACCGGAACCTCTATAGGAACCTCTCTTGGGCGCATTAGACCCAGAAGTGCCTGTGTTATTCTTGTCTGCTGTATCCGACTTCTTAGGAGCAGATTTGAACAACAGAGAATCCTTAGCTTTCTTTGTAATTTTATCATAAATAGCAGAAAGCTTGCCGTCAAAGAGAAGTTCTCCTGAGACCGAAGCGACTCTAAGAGAGTTCTTCACCTTAGTATCCACTAGTGTGGATGTAGCTAGGGCTGCGTCACGTCTAACCAACTCCAGATTTGCCACTGAAAGGGCGGAGTTACACGTGGAATAAGCTACTGCCCTTGAAAGAAGTCTTAAAGAGGATTGTATATCCTGAAACTCTTTCCCTTGAAGGCGCAGTGATAACGCCTTAGTAAGGTGATCTGCGTAAGATAAGGCATCTAAATTGGCTCTGTTAGACGCAATAGCTGTTTCCAACACCGCGGTTGGAATAGAAGCCGACGACGGTAATGATAGCTCTTAGTCTTCTGCCTCGTCGTCCATACGCAGAGGAACTCTCGGTATACCCTGTCCTGCCGTATCGAATTTATTCCTTGCATTAATGAAAGGCAGGTTGAGAGTATTAGCGGACAAGAAACCTGCTTTCCCCGTCTTGGAAGCAAGTTTAAATATAGCGTCGTTCAATAATTCAAATGTTCTTGCAACATTATTGGACTGCGACGGAAACTCGGGAGCGATGTCCCTGAAGCGCTTAAAAAATTCAGAGTCCAATGACGCTATAATCCTCTTGTCCGGAACTGCAGCAGTCTGGCCCGACGGAACAACTTGAGGGAGAAAGTGCCGGATGAAGTCCACGGCAGCTTTATGTTGTTCCGAAAGGGATAGCTCCAAGTCATCCGTATCCCTTTCACCATCCGGTCGGACCTCATGATGTTCCCGGTCGTCCGCCCCCGATGCTTCGGCGGAGCGTACCGACCCAGCGCCGTCGAAAAATTCTCGATCCGACACCGTTTCTGTCGGCTGCTGGGATGCTGCGATAAGCTGTGCTATCTGCACAAGAATGTCCAGTCTTTCGCTGCATCGCCGAGGGCAGCTCCGCATCAGATGGCTCCCGCATACTTTTCCTATGCGAACGTCCGGAGTCCATCGGTCTCGAATCCCTGGCTGCCGGATGGTGTGACCTGGTCGCCGAAGAATCCTTGATCGGCGAAGCTGGCAATATATCGGCGGTCACGCAGCCAAGGTGCGGTCGTGTGCGCTGACGAGAAGAGGAAGCCTTAACAGTCTCCGCGGACTGCTTATACAACGGAGCGTCCCGAGTGACGGACGTATGCTCCGCTAAAGACACATTCTGTACCACAACATCTGGTCCCAGATGTTGTTGTACGAGAGAGGGGCCTCTCTCGCTCGCGGCCCGGCTGGACCTGGACGAGCTAGGAACCGGACTCAAAGGCTTCCTCCGTTCTCGCTTACTATCCGCCGTCACTGGGTGTGCATCTATTATGTTTATAGTGCTCGCATCACCCAAAATTTCCTCCTGGACCGCATCGGACGAACCCGGCTGCCGAACCATTCGGTGAATGGACGCTACACCGGGCGAGCTAGCGGACGACATTTGTCTAATCTCCATGAGCACTTTTGCCGCTAGCTCTGAATTCATTTGTGACGACGGACGCACACTTGTAGAAGATAACATGGAAACATCACCCTGTTCTTGTTCCTCTGAAATAGAAACTGAGAGAGTAGAGTGACCTTGCGGAGAAAGAGCCGGCATAGCCCTTTCTCCAGAAACAACATATCGTTTCCAATGTTTCTCATCCCAATATTCACATATAGGACAGGGATTAATGCGAGAACACTGACTACAATTAATTCAATGATCATGAAAGTCAGAGGAAGATTTCTTCCTATTACAATTTGAACCAAGTCCCTTCATTGTGAAAGAACAACAAGTCCTAGTTACTCGCAAAAACCCCTGACACAAAGATACATAATAACATGATCCATTAATAAATGAAAAAACAATTACATATCAAAATAATTTTGAAAAAATATTTTTTCAGCGAAGCCCAAGTTGCTGAAAAGTAACGTTGAGCCCCGATGGATCCGATGGCAAAGTGTGGTCAAAAATTTTAAATTTATATTAAATAATTAATGAGACACTTACGGATAATATAAATGTATCTTATAATGATATAAACTACAGCAAAGGCAAACAGCCCCCCTCAAAAAAGGCTGTTGCCAATGAAAACAAACAGTGTAAAACACCAGAAAACATGACTCCAGGCACTGAAAAAACTGGCCCGGAATCAGTCATCAAATTACACTCTATCTGATGCAAAACAGAGACTCCCAGGGGAGAATCTGCAGAACATCAGATGGAAGATGCAGAACACAAACGTTATACATCCATGGGTGAAAACGTAACTATGGGGAAAACAACAGAAAACATTCTGTAACCAAGCAACTCTCCCAGGAAATTTTAGAAATGAACTTTCTCAAAAATATGCCAAAAGCATGGGAGAATTGCAAGGGGGGACTTTAGAAGGCTAGGGGAGAGGAAACACTGAATAAGCAGTGCAACATTTAGCAAGAATGACAACAAGAGGCCCATGCCTCGAAAATAGGCAACTTAACATAATTTCATCAAAAAATTTTAAGTACAGCCCTGATTATGTTTTGTCACTTCTTTTTCCTCTCCTCCTTCTATCCTCCTTAGAATCACATTTTCTCCAAAAATTACGTGTCTGGCATCCTTTAAACTGAGATTTACAAGCACAAAGATCAGTGAGATGTTGACTGATGAAGGGCCAAACAGAGAATGATAATTGGCGCCAATTTCGGGACGTCTGCGTCACTGCGCATGCGCAGTAGAGGCGTAGTATGGAGGTCCGTTAGGACATGATTTCTTTTTGTTTTGGATGCAAATTTTGGGGATTGGGGGGCAAAATTTGTGTTTGGCCCTGGTTTTGTTAGAGTTAGCACCAGCTAAGTCTGGGTCATTGGTACAGTATAAAAATATGGTGCCTCCTGTGCCCCTCGAAACCGAATAAAAAATCCAAAGCCTTTATGCACATCTACAGACCCTATTAATGAAGATGAACGAACTTTCAGTGTTTCGAATTGAAACCCCTAGGAGTTTTTCGCTGGAAACCACTCCTCTAACGACAAAAATGGAGCCCCTTGCGCCCCTCGAAGCCGAATCAAAAATCCAAAACCTTTATGCACATCTACAGACCCTATTGATTAACATGAACACACTTTTAGTGTTTCGAAATGAAACCCCTAGGAGTTTTTCTCCGGAAACCATTCCTCTAACGACAAAAATGGAGCTCCTTGCGCCCCCCGTGGACCGAATCAAAAATCCAAAACCTTTATGCACATCTACAGATCCTACTAATGAACATGAACACACTTTCAGTGTTTCGAATTGAAACCCCTAGGAGTTTTTCTCCGGAAACCATTCCTCTAACGACAAAAATGGAGCCCCTTGCACCCCTCGTGGTCCGAATCAAAAATCTAAAACCTTTATGCACATCTACAGATCCTACTAATGAACATGAACACACTTTCAGTGTTTCGAATTGAAACTCCTAGCAGTATTTCGCCGGAAGCCATTCCTCTAACGACAAAAATGGTGCCTCTTGCGCCCCTCGGGGCCGAATCAAAAATCCAAAACCTTTATGCACATCTACAGACCCTATGAATGAACATGAACACACTTTCAATGTTTCGAATTGAAACCCCTAGGAGTTTTTCGCCGGAAACCATTCCTCTTATCGACAAAAGTGGCGCCCCTTACGCCCCCGAGGGCCGAATCAAAAATCCAAAACCTTTATGCACATCTACAGACCCTATTGATTAACATGAACACACTTTTAGTGTTTCGAATTGAAACCCCTAGGAGTTTTTCTCCGGAAACCATTCCTCTAACGACAAAAATGGTGCCCCTTAAGCCCCTCGGGGCCGAATCAAAAACCCAAAACCTTTATGCACATCTACAGACCCTATGAATGAACATGAACACACTTTCAATGTTTCGAATTGAAACCCCTAGGAGTTTTTCGCCGGAAACCATTCCTCTAACCACAAAAGTGGTGCCCCTTACGCCCCCGAGGGCCGAATCAAAAATCCAAAACCTTTATGCACATCTACAGACCCTATGAATGAACATGAACACACTTTCAATGTTTTGAATTGAAACCCCTAGGAGTTTTTTGCCGGAAACCATTCCTCTAACGACAAAAGTGGTGCCCCTTATGCCCCCGAGGGCCGAATCAAAAATCCAAAACCTTTATGCACATCTACAGACCCTATTGATTAACATGAACACACTTTTAGTGTTTCGAACTGAAACCCCTAGGAGTTTTTCTCCGGAAACCATTCCTCTAATGACAAAAATGGTGCACCTTGCGCCCCTCGGGGCCGAATCAAAAATCCAAAACCTTTATGCACATCTACAGACCCTATGAATGAACATGAACACACTTTCAATGTTTCGAATTGAAATCCCTAGGAGTGTTTTGCCGGAAACCATTCCTCTAACGACAAAAGTGGTGCCCCTTACGCCCCCAAGGGCCGATTCAAAAATCCAAAACCTTTATGCACATCTACAGACCCTATTGATTAACATGAACACACTTTTAGTGTTTCGAATTGAAACCCCTAGGAGTTTTTCTCCAGAAACCATTCCTCTAACGACAAAAATGGTGCCCTTGTGCCCCTCGGGGCCGAATCAAAAATCCAAAACCTTTATGCACATCTACAGACCCTATGAATGAACATGAACACACTTTCAATGTTTCGAATTGAAACCCCTTGGAGTTTTTCGCCCGAAACTATTCCTCTAACTAGAACTATCACTGAAGGTGATTAATACCCCCGCTTTGGGTTTTTAGAGGAATGCACTTCTGATCATGTAGGCGAAGGCCATAAGGAAATGTATACATAAAGATCATTTTTTGTTGTTGAAATTTGTATTTGCATGTGGCCTTCCACAGAACAGCACTGAATACTTAAAGAGCCCACACATATATGGTTTACATTTGGAAAAACACATTTACAATGTGCAACATGTATTCAAAATCGGTTCATTAATGTAGGAGGAGTTGCACACACAAGAATCCCATTTGAAAACCCATAATAAATCCAAGTTAAAGGGAGATAACCTGGTTAAAATTGTCGCAGATCAAAAATTTGGGAATATGCGTATGTACACTTAGTTGTGATAATGTTTGAAAGGTTTCGTCAAAATTGATTGATAAATGTAGGAGGAGTTGCACGCACAAGAATTTCATGTAGAAACCCATAATAAATCTAAGTTAAAGGGAGATAACCTAGTTAAAATTGCCACAGCTCAAAAATTTTGGAATAAGCGCATGTTTACTTAGTAGTGATGATGTCTGTAAACTTTTGTCCAAATTGATTGATAAATGTAGGAGGAGTTGCGCACACAAGAATTTCATGCAGAAACCCATATTAAATCAAAGTTCAAGAGAGATAACCTGGTTAAAATTGTCGCAGATCAAAAAGTTTGGAATATGCACATGTTCACTTAGTAGAGATGATGTTTGAAAGGTTTCATCAAAATCGGTTCATTAATGTAGGAGGAGTTGCGCACACAAGAATTTGTTCGGATGGAAAGACACAATAAATCTAAGTCAAAGGGAGAAAACCTGGTTAAAATTGTCGCAGATCAAAAATCTTGGAATATGCGCATGTTCACTTAGTAGTGATGATGTCTGAAAAGTTTTGTCCAAATTGATTGATAAATGTAGGAGGAGTTGCACGCACAAGAATTTCATGTAGAAACCCATAATAAATCTAAGTTAAAGGGAGATAACCTAGTTAAAATTGCCACAGCTCAAAAATTTTGGAATATGCGCATGTTCACTTAGTAGTGATGATGTCTGTAAACTTTCGTCCAAATTGATTGATAAATGTAGGAGGAGTTGCGCACACAAGAATTTCATGCTGAAACCCATATTAAATCAAAGTTCAAGAGAGATAACCTGGTTAAAATTGTCGCAGATCAAAAAGTTTGGAATATGCACATGTTCACTTAGTAGAGATGATGTTTGAAAGGTTTCATCAAAATCGGTTCATTAATGTAGGAGGATTTGCGCACACAAGAATTTGTTCGAGCGGAAAGACATAATAAATCTAAGTCAAAGGGAGATAACCTGGTTAAAATAGTCGCAGATCAAAAATCTTGGAATATGCGCATGTTCACTTAGTAGTGATGATGTCTGAAAAGTTTTGTCCAAATTGATTGATAAATGTAGGAGGAGTTGCAAGCACAAGAATTTCATGTAGAAACCCATAATAAATCTAAGTTAAAGGGAGATAACCTAGTTAAAATTGCCACAGCTCAAAAAATTTGGAATATGCGCATGTTCACTTAGTAGTGATGATGTCTGTAAACTTTCGTCCAAATTGATTGATAAATGTAGGAGGAGTTGCGCACACAAGAATTTCATGCCGAAACCCATATTAAATCAAAGTTCAAGAGAGATAACCTGGTTAAAATTGTCGCAGATCAAAAAGTTTGGAATATGCACATGTTCACTTAGTAGAGATGATGTTTGAAAGGTTTCATCAAAATCGGTTCATTAATGTAGGAGGATTTGCGCACACAAGAATTTGTTCGAACGGAAAGACATAATAAATCTAAGTCAAAGGCAGATAACCTGGTTAAAATTGTCGCAGATCAAAAATCTTGGAATATGCGCATGTTCACTTAGTAGTGATGATGTCTGAAAAGTTTTGTCCAAATTGATTGATAAATGTAGGAGGAGTTGCGCACACAAGAATTTCATGTAGAAACCCATATTAAATCAAAGTTCAAGAGAGATAACCTGGTTAAAATTGTCGCAGATTAAAAAGTTTGGAATATGCACATGTTCACTTAGTAGAGATGATGTTTGAAAGGTTTCATCAAAATCGGTTCATTAATGTAGGAGGAGTTGCGCACACAAGAATTTGTTCGGATGGAAAGACACAATAAATCTAAGTCAAAGGGAGAAAACCTGGTTAAAATTGTCGCAGATCAAAAATCTTGGAATATGCGCATGTTCACTTAGTAGTGATGATGTCTGAAAAGTTTTGTCCAAATTGATTGATAAATGTAGGAGGAGTTGCACGCACAAGAATTTCATGTAGAAACCCATAATAAATCTAAGTTAAAGGGAGATAACCTAGTTAAAATTGCCACAGCTCAAAAATTTTGGAATATGCGCATGTTCACTTAGTAGTGATGATGTCTGTAAACTTTCGTCCAAATTGATTGATAAATGTAGGAGGAGTTGCGCACACAAGAATTTCATGCTGAAACCCATATTAAATCAAAGTTCAAGAGAGATAACCTGGTTAAAATTGTCGCTGATCAAAAAGTTTGGAATATGCACATGTTCACTTAGTAGAGATGATGTTTGAAAGGTTTCCCGGATGGATGGATGGATGGATGGATGGACGGACGGACGGACGGATGGACGGACGGACGGACGGACGGACGGACGGACGGACGGACGGACGGACGGAGACAACCAATATATCCCCGCAATTTTTCAAATGCGGGGATAATAATAACACTTCAAAGATAATAGGAAGCACATCCATATATGAAGCCTTTAAATTGCAATACCGAGACTTCAGAATAAAGCCCAAATATGGGCTTCCAGCACTCTACCAGTTAACAGAAGATAAATCATTAGCAAGAATGATGACGTCAGGCCCATGTCCCGAAATTGGGAAATATGAAATAATTTTGATAAAAATTATAAAGTTACAGCCATGAATGTTCCAAACCACCGTTGTTCACTTTCATCATCCAATTATGTCCTTGGATCCACCAATTTTACCACTAATTTGTGTCTGGCATCCTCAAAAATGAGATTTAAAAGCACGGATGTCAGTTCATTGTTGCTGACTTCAGGGCAAAACAAAGAATGATGATTTGCGCCAATTTCGGTGTCTTCCTGGACACTGTGCATGCGCAGATCTGAAAAGTATGGAGGACCAGATACGACATTATTTTTTCAGTTTTGCATGCAAATTTTGGGAATTGGGAGGCAAAATTTGTTTTTGGCCCTGGATTATTTTTTTTGTTGGTACCAGCTAGTCTGGGCCATTGGTTGTTGTATAAAAATATGACCTATAGACTGTGCTAAAGGTTTTTGGGCTTCGGGCCCCAGTAGCCGTCACAGTTGACCATTCACGACCAAAAGGGGACGTTCTCATCTAGACATTATATGGAGTCAACCTACCAAGTTACAATGAAATCCCTCCATAAATACGACCTGTAGACTGCGCTTAGGGTTTTGGGCTCGGGCAGTTGTCATGGTTGACAGATCGTGACCAAATGGGGAAGTTCTTATCTTGTCATCATGCGGAGTCATCCTACCAAGTTACAATGAAATCCCTCCATATTAAATATGACCTAAGACTGTGCTAAAAGTGTTTGGGTTTCGGGCTTGGGCGGCCATCACGGTTGACAGATGATGACCAAAAGGGGATGTTCTCATCTAGATATTATACAGAGGCAACCTACCAAGTTACAATAGAATTCCTTCATAAATACGACCTGTAGGCTGTGCTAAAGGTTTTTGGGTTTTGGGCTCGGGCAGCCACCACGGTTGACCAATCGCGACCAAAAGGGGACGTTCTCATCTAGACATGACCTCAAACCTGCATATGAATTTTTGTGACGGTCGGATAAGAACTACAGGGTGTAGCCTGTGCTAAAGGAAAATGTGAACAGACTTACAGACTTCCGCACGTGTGATGGCAATAGCTTATCTTGACTTTGTCAAGTTAAGCTAACAAAAGGCCTCTATCACAAAGCACTACTAATGCCCCTGACTGCAAAAAAATTTCTAAGTCGAAAGGGTAAAAAAGGGCCATAACTCTGGAAAAAATGTGTGGAAGAAACTCACGCTACACAGGTATTGTTCCCCCATGATGCTCTATCACAACACCAAATATCATTTAAATCAGAGTAGCAGTGGCTGAGATACAAGGAAAAATTGTTTGTATGAACAGACGGATGGATTGACAGAGACAGAGGTCTCCACTAGATACGCCTCAATTTTTCAAGTTGGGGGCATAACCAACTTTGATATCCTGTTTGTTGGGTAAAGGGTTAAAGTGTCACCTCTGGTCAAGTTAGTTAAAGAGTTAACCTTTTCGACTCTTTGTTACCAGATAGCATCAATTCTATACAACAATATCTGCAGTGAAAAGTATGGAGATGGATCTATTTTATATTGTAGAGACGAGCAGTAATAATTCAAACCTCAGCCCTATGAAGATATTGGATCAAATAATTACTACTCTACCCAGGTGTTTCAATTTACCAAATTACTGAGGGTGATTTGTTGTGCCCTTATTATGTGGGGTTTGACTATTTTTTGATCTTCTGTTCATAATTATCTCATATTTCCCAAAATATGCAACATAGTTCACATGTCAAATCAAGAGAAGGAAACAAATAAATAAGGAGTGATATTGTTGGCCCAGATTGCTTTCCTCTTGTGAACTCTGTGTGAGCATAATACTATAGATACTATTTGTGACTTTCATCAGGAGAATCTGGATGCTTCGTTAAGGTACTTTTTATTTAAACAGGATTTTTGCATAATGTGAAGAAACAACCCACCAGATTAAACCACGGTCAGCGTGGTCGGTTAGTGGTGGGTCAGTATTTAATATTTTGTAACCAAAATTAGACCTATTTATAGGCCTGCACCTCCATGTTGGCACTGCTTGCTCAACAACCGCAACCTGCTATATTGTGCAAGTAGTCTTGGAAGGCATGTTGAAAGGTTTAATATGAGCAAATCATAAAGAAATCAAAATGCTGGCAGAGTTTTTCAAGAATTGTGGAAAATCAGTGGTTAAATATAATCTTACCTCTGGTGAAGAATGTTTTGCAGCAGTTTGGACAGCCATGAACAGCTGATTCTGGAAGGACACCAGGTTTACCAGTTTTATGGAGTGATGTGGTTATTCTGCTACTCTGAACAGCAACTAAATTTCCACCAACACCTGAAACATCGCTCCAACAATTAACATACTATGAGACAATGATCACAGATCACCAAGTCAAATTGTGATATTAAATTAATCCTTCAATTTTTAATAACAATGCAGACTAGAAAATGAAAAAATTTAAAGTAATTTGTATATTTTTTATACTTACCAATGGCACAGACTAGCTGGTGCTAACTCAAAAATATCTAGGGCCAAACACAGATTTTGCCCCCCAATCCCCCAAATTTGCATGCAAAACCAAAAATTAGAAGTCCTATCTGGCCCTCCATACATTTATCCTCTGTGTATGAGCAGACGCCAGGAAGTCAACGAAATTGACGCCAACATCATTCTTTGTAAAAAGATTATAATATAGTAATTCAGCGGGGAGGTATGAGTGCCCAGTACTGCCCACTCATGGGAGGGCCATTCCCGTCTGGGCCATTGGTAAGTATAAAAAATATATAAATTACTATTTTTTCATATTTTTATACTGCATACCAATGGCCCAGACTACCTGAATTGTAAAAAGGTGGAGGGCCTAGAACTTCCAAAATAGTAGATCAACATAGATCAAATCCTTTAATCCATGATGAAGAAAATTAGAATAATTAGAATTACATGTATGTCTCTTAATACCATAATAGAAGAGACATATCCTAATATGGATCCCAATTATGTAAAGCTTAAATCCGAGCATGAAATCATGCTAAATAGGATGTAACAAACAAACAATTTTTAAGGCTAGTCTGGACTAAGCCTTAAAAATTAGAATGGCATATTGAGAATGAGAAAATTGCCCATAAACCTACGCCAAACAATAATACTACAGTTGATCGCCAAATATAGTATGGACAAAACAGCTTCCTTCATAGTTACAAACCCAATAAGCAAGAGAAGTGGACAAAATGACCCCTCCCCCTTTTTTGAACATATCTTCAAAACAAAGAGGGGAGAGCTCTGGAATCTATAAGCGGTACTCGGAAACAATATAAATAAATATCGATCAGGCCCTCAAAAATTACTTCATGAATAATAAATGATGCTTAACGCCACTTCACAAGCCAAGGCTATAGCGATGATTTTGGTAAATAACATTATCCGCTACAAAATATGCACTGCAGATGGCATATACAGGTACGATGAAATCAGTGAAATAATAATATAACATACACATACAAAAGCAATATACGATGAACAATCTCTGCAGAGAAAACACGTTTCAAGATCATTCACAGGAGGCCTCTGTACAATTAAATCTGGTAAGAACACTCTCCAATGTGTACTATTTGGTTTCTACAACTATAAACACGTGAGAATATGAGATTTGTGAACCGACAAAATAGAGACCAGGATCTAGAAATGGAGGTAGGTATGATTAACTGGCTCCAACACAGACCGCCCCCGAAATATATAATAATTTCAAGGTCCACCAAAGCGATAGCGTAATAACATATTGCACGAGTGCATTAAAATCCAGCTTGTAATCATCTAAAAACCACTGAATGGTTATGCAGTCACCTATGAACTCAAATAGCAGCAATTATGATGATTAAATGAGTGCTTGTATATCAGAAATCAGAAAATAAACACTAATGCAACAGAACTGCATATATGCTTATGAGGGCGCCATGCAACACGACCCAAACACATAGTATGTATGTATTAAGATATATATACGCAACAGTGTGTGAGTGGGGAATTTGAATTCATGTCGAAACCTCCTCACCCACATTACTTAATCATTGCTGCTCCAAACAGGAATAATATAGTAACCACAAAGCTCCCTCACGTCTGACATACTCCGTTATGGCACTGAGAGCGGAGAATGACATGAAGAACAAAACTTCCCTTGAAGAAGAAAACCCTCTTGTGGGGGAATGTTCAATAACAGACACCATGATCTCAATGTAATCAATAGAAACAAATGAATTGAAGGATACACATATCCTATCATTCATTCCCATGAAAAAGGCTGAGCGTCAAATATATGCGCTCAAATGCCTAATACTGGCGACACAAATACTGGAAACTATTCCCGTGCACCGCAAACTTAACTATCCTGAAGTGATCCTACATAAGATCATGTAATAGCCATACAGTTAGAATAAGCCCAAGATGCTGCCAGAGCTTTACTTCATGCGCTGAAATCTTAAGCACTAACTGCTGATTGGAAGATAAATTTTCCTAAGCAGTACGAATAGCTAACTGACTCCATCTAACAACAGAATGAACCTAAATGTCCCTTCTATTGGAAATTAATGACAAAAAGAAGCGTTTCTTCTTTCCTGATAAACTCTGATCTGCATCTATAAATACATGATCGCTAATAATATAAATTCAATGATGCAGCGTAAACAATAAGACATCATTTCTGAATATGTGGTTTCCAAGAACCGAGGGTCCCAAGATCCATGTATAGAGAGACCATCGCACTCAGGACTTATGTTAAAAGATTCTCTAAAACAAAACAGGTCTAGAGCGAAAAACGTCTACCACTCCAGTTAAGAATAACTGGAGGGTACGTGTGCGTAAGCAACCAATCGAAATAACATTCATAGCCGCTCTGCACAACCCCATCCGGCGCATAAAATTTTCCGCTGTTAATGTGTCAGATAAAAGATAAAAGCGAGCCAAACAATTGGCTAATTCACACTGTGAAACAACAGACGAACCAGCCTGTTGAAAATGATTTGTAGGATACGTGTATCCTATCATTCATCCCATGAGACATTTTCTAGTTCATAATTCAAGTGATCTAAAGAACTATACTCGCTGCATCGCCGAACGCTTTTCGACTGAAAGATTATCATAAATAACCTAATTATCCAGTTCCAGTCAAAATCGGTCGGACCGAGCTCTATAAGAGCCTAGAGCCACCGGCTCAGGGGTGTCTGATCAGTAACTCAAACGGACCTAAACCCCCTATCCAAGTGGCTGTATAGAAAATCCCAAAAGTAATATATAGGAGGGATACCTATACCTTCTCTATGAGTCCCTATAGACCATCTGAGTCTAGGACAACCTCTCCTACTCTTTCTGCTGATGTGGTCGATTAGACCCCAACTTAAAGAGTCGAGTATTGATGCTTTCTTGTAGCTTAATCCTACAATAATGAAAGCTTACCATCAAAGACTTAGGGATACCTATATCTTCGCTATGAGTCCTTATAGACAATCTGAGTCTAGGACAACCTCTCCTACTCTTTCTGCTGGTGTTGGTCGATTAGACCCCAATTTAAAGAGTAGAGTATTGATGCTTTATTGTAGCTTAATCCTACATTAATGAAAGCTTACCATCAAAGACTAGTGTCTGGAAAACTAAAGCGACCTGTAGCAAGTTTTCCACCTAGTCAAATGCTAAAGATGACGACGCAAGGCTTCGTCACATCAGAATAGCTCCCACTTAACATTTGTTAAGACAGAGATATATATTATAATAGGTCTGGAAAGAATTTTTTAAAAGGTACCAATGACCACAAAATTCCTCTCCATATAGACGTTGCTTCACAGTACTTAAAATTGAAGTACATAAGACCATGAGTCTAAATTCGCTCTGAATAAGAAATTATCTTCTCAATTGTGTCCGAGCGAACAGCTAAATGATGAAGGTAAGGCTACAACTAAGATCTTAGCCTGCTCATTCAACGCAGAGAAACTCTCAACACATCTTCCCCGGCCGTTTTTTTTTAAAATGAGTGTGAACAAAAAAAAAAACGGTTAAAAATACAGAAGAAGATGATAAGAAACCGTATTACTTCTTCCCGCAGGAAGTTAAATATGGCGTCGTCTACACAATCGAAGACCTGTAACACCCGTGTAGACTTAACCGGAAAAGAGATCTTATTATTAGGGCTGCACGGTATTACGGTATACCGGCTGGTACCTGTATTGAAATTGTCACCGGTTAAAAACCGTCTATCAAAAATGAATACCGGTATACCGTGAGTAACGGTATACAATTTTGGGGTCCGGTATTATGATTTGAAATTCGCGTTTTCTTAAAATAAAAATATAAATAATGCGCGAAAATAGGGCAAACACATATTAAATGCAAGGGATATCATGAATAAAAAAAATACTTTTGGAGCAATAGATAGAAGTATTCCTTACTGCTCTGGGAAAATGAGTGATTTGAATGGAAGAACGACAATAATCCACGTCTAAAAAGTTATTGAACCTATTGTTTAATACGAAAATAAGTCATAAAATTATCATTGGGTTTACTGGCTTTCATCTGAGTCTCGGATACAAGTAAATTTTTCTTTGTCAATTTAATTCCTGTAAAAACATGGTCAACCTCTCTTGACTGATAAGCGTTTAATTACTGAGCCAGTCATTGTGCTAATTGTGTATATGTGGCTTCATGAAAAACAGTGGCAAACAAAACTTTTTTATCAAAACGGGTGTCCAGTTGATGGAATTCCAATGGCCAAGTTACACAAACAACCAGTAGTAGCTCCTCCCCTTCTATCTTCCTGCAGTAAACTTCCTCAGATGACAATGTTAAATGTCAGCTGTCATATGTCAGGCCAGTCGGTCTATTGATATTAAGCACGCCTCCAAGACGTGATCACCCTTCAGTTTCACGACAGTCTGCAGGTGTCAATCACAGCCGACAATGTTTTCTCCCAATGATGGCGTCACACGTCTGTCATATTTGACAAAAATTGTTGCACATTTGGCAGTGGTGAATATGTGTGATTTGAAACATTTTTTTTTGTCAGATTGCTGACAAACAACGAATTAATGAACTCCAAAATTCTGTTACATTCAGAGTAAACTCAGAACTTAGAACGTACAGAATTACATGAGTTGTTTTTCACCTGGGACCTTATAGTTGTACATCAAGCACTTTTATAAAAGTTAGGTACATGTATTTCAGTTTTATTTTGTTTTCAATCTGAACTGTTTTACAGTATACCGGTATACCGCGGTATTGTTTTCAATACCGTCACCGGTACCAAAATCCGAATACCGTGCAGCCCTACTTATTATCCTGCTCTTTGTCCGGATGAAGTCCGGTTTCTCACAATTACTCGCAGCATTGTGATTCACTGGAACAAGTTCAAGGAAACGATAATGTATAGTATCCATATCATCCATGAGTTGTTCCGAAAGGGAAAGATATCCTCCTCCGTATCCCTTTTATCATTCGTCTAAATCAGTTAGAATCACGGTCACTGGCATCTGAACAGACAGATGACTGGACCAATCAAGCACCATTCAACAGCTCAAGTTTTGAGACTGACGTTGAGTGCTTCTGCCTTATCAGGAATACTGCCATGAGCTGCGGAATTTGTGACAGCAAGTCCGTTACAGAGGCCTGAGGAGCAGCGGTCATGAATTGCTTGTAGGCCAGATGCTCCTGGAACAGAGAGTCCGAGATGGCTCTTACTGCGGACGTCCCGATGAATGAAGCCTCATCTCCTTGGCTACTAGATGGTGTGACTTTCTTCACAAAAGATGAACCTTTTGACGATGCAGACTATATATCCTAAGTCACTTAGCCAAGGTGTGGTCAGTAGTGCTTGGTAGATGCTGAAGAAGCCAAACTGTAGCTGTCCCTGGCTAAGAATTGAACTAAGTGTACCGGACAATAGCTATGTACGTAAGCTCTGACTGACGCAAGTTCCTACAAACAACACCCGGCTCCAGATGTTCTTAAAAGAGAGAGAGGGGTCTCCCTCTTGCTCGCGCTCTGGGAAGACTTAACCGAGCATACCTCAGAACTTGCCGGCTTCTTCCTTTCATGAACGCAGGGTGAGCATGATTGGATTTTAATGGTGCTCGCTACACCCTTATTCTCTCTAGACCACTACAGACATACCCAGCGTCACACTACCATATTCTGAGTAATGATCCGCCGGTCGAGCTAGCTGGAGACAAGGTCATAAACCCTATATTCTAAGGTCTAGAAACTTGTCTTATATCATTGAGCACTTATGCCGTTAGCTCTGAATACAATGCACATGCGACACATTCGGTGTCACGGTCCTCATATTCAATCTTAACCGCTTCACCAGAGTCAGGGAACTGAAACCACTCATCGCGGTTTATAGCCCTATGCAATATAAAGACACTTTATCCGTTATGTAGAGGAAGCCGTAAGACTAGCCGGCCCCAACTGCCTATTTGACGGGATGTCCCGGACAGGAGGCATGGACGTAAACTCCGACTGTCGGAAGTTCCTACCAACAACATCTGTCCCCAGATGATGCTGTAAAAGAGAGAGGTCTCTCTCTTGCTCGCGGCCCTGGCTGACCTGGACGAGCGTACCTCAGAACTTGCCAGCTTCCTCCTTCCATCGTCGCTGGGTGAGCATGGATGTATATTATAGTGCTTGCTCCACCTTATATCATCTCCTAGCTCGGAGCGGACACACCCGGCATCACAGTTCTCAGAGGCCTGAGTAACCACTTCACCGGTCGAGCTAGCTGGCGACAACAGACTTTGTGCAGTCATGTGTGCTTTTCGAACGTAGAGAAGCTGTAAGACTAGGCAACCCCAGCAGCCTATTAGAAGGAGCGTCCCGGACAGGAAGGCATGGACATAAGCTCCAACTGACACGAGTTCCTACCAACAACCAACAACCTCTGACCCCAGATGTTGTTATAAGAGAGAGGGGCCTCTCTCTTGCTCGCGATCATGGTAGACCTGGACGAGTATACCTCAGAATTTGTCTGCTTTCTCCTTTCCATCGTCACAGGGTGAGCATGTTCGGATTTTATAGTGCTCGCTACACCTTTGTTCCTCTTCCGCTATGGATATACCCGGCGTCACACCACCCATATTCTGTGTGACAGATCTGCCGGTTGAGCTAGCTGGAGACAAAGGACGTAAACCCTATATTCTAAGGCCTAGCCCTTGTCTTATATCATTGAGCACTTTTCAGCTAGCTCTAATAGTATAATGCGACGACGGAAGCACACTCTCTGACGGCATCATGAACCACACCATGTTCTTGTTCCTCTGCAAATAGAAACTAAAAAACTATAGTGACATTTTGGCGAGAGGACCAGCAGTGTCCCCTCGCCACGAGAGGACCGATAGTGTCCACTCGCCTAACACAAAACATGACACCAGTCATTCAAATTGTCAAAATCTGACACATGGAACAAGAATTAGTGGAAGTACATCGACTAAAAGCAAGACAACGACCATGTAAACAGAGGAATGGCTAGCCTGGACGAGCGTACCTCAGAACTTGCCGGCTTCCTCCTTCCGTCGTTGCTGGGTGAGCATGGATGTATATTATAGTGCTCGCTCCACCCTATATCATCTCCTAGCCCGGAGTGGACACACCTGGCATCACTGTTCTCAGAAGCCTGAGTAACCACTTCACCGGTCGAGCTAGCTGGCGACAACGGACTTTGTGCAGTCGCGTGTGCTTTTCGAACGTAGAGGAAGCTGTAAGACTAGGCAACCCTGGCAGCCTATTAGAAGGAGCGTCCCGGACAGGAAGGCATGGACGTAAGCTCCAATTGACACACGTTCCTACCAACAACCTCTGACCCCAGATGGTGTTATAAGAGAGAGGGGCCTCTCTCTTGCTCGCGATCATAGTAGACCTGGACGAGCATACCTCAGAACTTGTCTGCTTCCTCCTTTCCGTTGTCACAGGGTGAGCATGTTCGGATTTTATAGTGCTTGCTACAACGGTGTCACCGTTGTTGTTCCTCTTCTCGACCGCTACGGATATACCCGGCGTCACACCACCCATATTCTGCGTGACAGATCTGCCGGTTGAGCTAGCTGGAGACAAAGCACGTAAACCCTATATTCTAAGGCCTAGCCCTTGTCTTATATCATTGAGCACTTTTCACCTAGCTCTAATAGCATAATGCGACGATGGAAGCACACTCTCTGACGGCGTCATGAACCACACCATGTTCTTGTTCCTCAATAAAAAGAAACTAAACAAGAGGTCCCAGGGGGCCTGTGGGCACTCACCTGACATGGTAGCCTAAATATCAACCCAGAGAATTGATTTCAACAAGTTGCGTCTGCACCGCTTAAGAAAAGCTGATACCAAATATCCAAAGATTCTGACCAGTGGATCTAAAAAAAAAAAGATTTTTAAAGAATATTCCTCATATTGAATCCCACAGGGAGCCCATATATGAACCCAGGGACTTGACTTTAATAAACTTGAATATCACCCCCCTAAGGATGCTGCACACCAAATATCAAAACATTCCGACTGCTTGATCTGAAGAAGAAGATTTTTAAAGAAAATTCCTCATTTTGAACTAAGATACAATTCGGGCTCCCACAGTGAGTCCAAATATGGACCTAGGGGCATGGCTTGAACAAACTTGAATCTCACCCCCCCCCCTAAGGATGCTGTATACCAAATATCAAAACATTCCGACTGCTGGATCTGAAGAAGAAGATTTTTAAAGAAAATTCCTCATTCTGAACTAAGTTATCATTCAGGCTCCCACAGTGAGCCCAAATATGGACCTAGGGACATGGCTTGAACAAACTTGAATCTCTCTCCCCCCCCCCCCCCCCCCCCGCCCCCCCCCCAAGGATGCTGCATACCAAATATCAAAGCATTCCGACTGCTGGATCTGAAGAAGATTTTTAAAGAAAATTCCTCATTTTGAACTAAGTTATAATTCGGGCTACCACAGTGAGCCCAAATATGAACCCAGGGACTTGGCTTGAACAAATTTGAATCTCACCCCCCTTAGCATGGAGCATACCCAATATCAAAAGATTCTGCCTTCTGGATCTTGAGAAGATTATTTTCAAAGAAATTTGCCTGAAATGCACTAAGTTCAAATTTGGGCTCCTATACCGAGTCCAAATATAAACCCAGGGAGCCGATTTGACTGGAGACGAAGATTTTTTTTTAAGAAATTTGCCTGACATGCACTAAGTTCGAATTCGAGCTTCTATAGTGAGCCCAAATATGAATCTAGGGAGCCGATTTGAACAAATTTGAATCAGATCCACCCCACAATGTTGCATACCTAATATCAAAAGATTCTGCCTACTGGATCTGGAGAAGAAGATTTTTTAAGAAATTTGCCAGAAATGCACAAAGTTCGAAATTGGGCTCCTATACTGAGCTCAAATATAAACCCAGGGGGCCGATTTGAACAAACTTGAATCAGATCCACCCCACAATGTTGCATACCAAATATCAAAAAATTCAGCCTGCTGGATCTGGAGAAGAAGATTTTTGAAGAAATTTGCCTGAAATGCACTAAGTTTGAATTCAAGCTTTTCTATAGTGAGCCCAAATATGAATCTAGGGAGCCGATTTGAACAAACTTGAATCAGATCCACCCCACAATGTTGCATACCAAATATCAAAAGATTCTGCCTGCTGGATCTGGAGAAGATTTTATAAGAAATTTGCCTGAAATGCATTAAGTTCGAAATCGGGCTCCTATACTGAGCCCAAATATGAACCCAGGGGGCCGACTTGAACAAACTTGAATCAGATCCACCCTACAATGTTGCATACTAAATATCAAACGATTCTGCCTGCTGGATCTGGAGAGGATTTTTTAAGGTTTTTCCCATTGCCTACAGTGTTAAAAAGTGCTGACTCAGACACTTTTTCAAAGTCCTGAAAAAAGTACCTTGTGATCAAAGCGATAGGGATTTTTTTTAACCATTCTATTCTACTGGATAAAAGTAAGCTTTATACAAAATAAGAATTCTCTGTGCCCTGTAGTTTTGGAGATATGGCAGTTTTAAGGTTTTTCCTATTTTTAGAACCCGAGGTTCCCACAGGGCAATGAGAAAAAATTTTTTGGCAGCAATCAACTACTTATGATCCATTATCATCTCATATCAAATTTGGTTCAAATCGACCTCACGGTTCTGAAAATAGAAATTTTTGGTGTGGCCAAAATTTTTGCCCATCCCATAACAAAGGCAAGTAATGCCCGACAAACTTCTCTTGAACAAACTTGATTCTAAACCCCAAAAGGACTCTGTATACCACATATCAAGTCTCTGCTACTGGTGGTTCATTAGAAGAAGATTTTCAAAAAAATTGGCCATTTTTTCCCCACCCCTCTGCTCAATGTGAGCCGAAACCTAATTTGCATAAAAATCAAAATGCCCCTATATAACCACTACTTACATGAAATTTAATTAAAATGTGGCCAGTGGTTTAGGAGAAAGAGGCTCAAACACCACCTTCACGCAGGACGATGGACGACAGACGATGGACGAAGAGTGATAAGAAAAGCTCACCCTGACTTTCAGTCAGGTGAGCTAAAAACTATAGTGACATTTTGGCGAGAGGACCAGCAGTGTCCCCTCACCACGAGAGGACCGATAGTGTCCACTCGCCTAACACAAAACATGACACCAGTCATCCAAATTGTCAAAATCTGACACATGGAACAAGAATTAGTGGAAGTACATCAACTAAAAGCAAGACAACGACCATGTAAATAGAGGAAAGGCTTCCTCTTATTTGCCCTACTATTAGATAAATATTATTACCTAAAATCCAATATATGTCAATTGTACTACCACCAAATCTACATAAATATAAGCTAACATTAAAATACAATCGATGAAATAAATACATCCAAAAGAAAAATTCCTTCAAAAAATAAAATATTTTTGGAAATTTTTTTTCTTAAATAAGTGCCCAAGTTCCGAAAGGAAACGATAAGCCCCAAAAAGCGTACGTGTGGACAAAATTATAAAAATATGCTATAAAATAATGTACCACACTAACAAAGTATTTAATGTCACTTACAACCGTCGTTCCTAAAAATAATAGGAAACTACCTAGAGCATTGTCAATGTAAACAAAAAACCGAAAACAAGACTCCAGGCAACATGGCTCGAAGTCAGTAACAGAAACAAGACTATCCGATGTAAAGCAAGATCTTCATCAGAAGAAAAAACGATACATCGGATGAATGATGCATGACCAAAATGCCCAAACACCCCAAGGGTGAGGACGTAACCCTGAGGATGTACAGAATAATCTTTTGTAATATACGTTAAACTCCCAAGAAATTTTATAAAAAAAATTTCAATAAAAGAAGCCAAAAAGCTTGGAAGCTTAACTGGGGGATCAAGAGAAGGTAGGGAAGGAATACTAAACAAACAGTGGACTGATCATTATCAATCAATGAGGACGTCAGGCCCATGTCCCGAAATTGGGGAACATGAACTAATTTTTATAAATATTATAAAATTACAGCCCTGAATGTTTTAAACCACCATTTCTTCCTTCCTTCATCCAGTTGTGTCCTTGGATGCACCAAAACAACCATTGATTTGTGTCTGGCATCATTAAAACTGAGATTTAAAAGCACAGAAGTCAGTCTGTTGTTATCTGACTGAAGGGCCAAACAAAGAATGATGTTGGCGCCAGTTTTGGTGACTTCCTGGCGTCTGCGCATGTGTGGAGGATAAATGGATGGAGGGCCAGATAGGACTTCTAATTTTCGGTTTGGCATGCAAATTTGGGCGATTGGGGGGCAAAATTTGTGTTTGGCCCTAGATATTTTTGAGTTAGCACCAGCTAGTCTGGGCCATTGGTATACAGTATAAAAATATCGATGGGGGTCTTAACTTGTAACTTTTTTGTTCAGATGTTAATTTTTTACCAAATTCTAATTTATATTACAAGCAAGCCTGAATATAAGCAGCCTGTCATTTGCAATCTGAGGTCCCCATAGGGTGAATTTGCTGATGTTATCCCATACAGTGGGCCAATTTATCCTCTAGGTACATCTTTCTGTTTTGGCTTGAGACCTTGATTCACAGAGGGTAAATTTGCTGATGCTACTCTGCTGTGCAGGGTAGCATCACCAAATTCACCCTCTGGGGACCTCATTTTGCAGATGACAGTCAGCTTATTTTCAAGTTTCATTCCAAGTCCTATAACCATTAATCCAAAGGCTGCAGGTTCCAAAACCAATACGGTTCCACTTTTTCCACATGCAAATATGTTCTGCAAGATTCGTTCACCTGTAAACTAGTTTTCTACAAGTATGATTCAGCTTTGATAAATACAACTTATGTTATCACCCAGAAACAAAAAAACCCTTTACCTTTGTGAAACAAACCTGAAAATCGATAGATTCTCCTGCTATGAGAGTACTAACCCTATAAATTTGGTGGACCTGAACTGAGGAGGACCAATGTTACTTCCTGGAAGCCAATTTTTAACAGGTTCTATTTATAGCTGCCGTCCCATAACCTTGGACATTATAGTTGGTGACTCAAAATTTGATATGGTTCTTTCCCTTTCATGGGGGTACTTAATCTGTAAATTTGGTGACATATTTCAAACCAGAGGCTCAAGTGAGCCTAAAACGCTCACCTGGCTCAAATTGTCAAAAGAAATAAGTGTTTCAGTAAGTGATCAGCAGCAAGAGCAATTTTTTGATTTGCTATGACACAACTTAAGGCAACTTTTTTGACCATTCAGTTCTGCTGGTCCTAGGAAAGTTTCCTAGCAAGCTCTGTTCTGTGAGGTATTAAAATGAAAGTGTCAATGACACTGTAGCTCAACTTGTCAAGACAAAGACATGTACATGTATAGTATGTGACACAGCAATGACAAACATCTAGGTAATGACCTGATAACAAAGGTACATATAAAGTATTGTAACGGTCTGTACATAAATACTGACCGTTGCCTGTAACAAATGTATAGGTAAAGTATTGTAAAGGTGGGTGACAGTCAGATGCAGAACTAGAAAAAAATCTTTGAGTCCCAGAGAGGGTCTGACTGAACCCCAAAATATTTGTTCTCATAGCACAGTGATAACAAAGGCACCCCAAAACACACTCATTCCTGTCCCAAGGTGAAAACAAAAGTACCCAAGAAGTTTTGTGAAGATAAACAAAAGTACCCAAGAAGTTTTGTGAAGATCAGTTCATAAATACGAGCTGTATAGAACTTGTGACAAAAAACTGATTGGACCTAATTTCGGTACAAAATGGCCACTGGCAGCCATCTTGAATTTTGTACCGTACCCAGAAACACTCATTCTCGTCCCAAGGTGATAACAAAGGTACCCAAGAAGTTTTGTGAAGATCAGTTCATAAATACAGCCTCTACCCTGAGCCATATTGACATGTGTGCTTACATTGTGTAAGTAGCACTGAATAAATCAAAGTTCATCTAATTTGCATAATTTCTGCACGAAAAAAAAAAACCCTTATGTATTCCATGTTACTAAACATTCATACAAAAATTTATTCAAATCAGAACTTTCATACAGAAGTTCTGTACAAAAGACTGTTTGCACTAATTTTGGTACAAAATGGCTGCTGGTGGCCATCTTGAATTTCAGACCACACCCAAAAGGTACCCAAGAAGTTTCGTAAAGATTGGTTCATAAATATGGCCTCTAGTCTGAGCTGTATAGAAGTTGTGTACAAAAAACTGATTAGACCTAATTTCGGTACAAAATGGCCACTGGCAGCCATCTTGAATTTTAGACCACACCCAGAAACACTCGTTCTCGTCCCAAGGTGATAACAAAGGTACCCAAGACATTTCGTGAAGATCAGTTCATAAATACAGACTCTAGTCTGAGCCGTATTGACATGTGTACTTACTGTGTGTAAGTCGCACTGAAAAAATCAAAGTTCATCTAATTTGCATAAATTCTGTACGAGAAAAAAACCCGTATTATATGTGATGTATCCCATGGTACTAAACATTCACACAAAAAATTATTCAAATCAGCGCTTTCATATGGAAGTTCTGTGCAAAAATCTGATTGCACCTAATTTTGTACAAAATGGCTGCCATTGGCCATCTTAAATTTCGGACCGGACCCAAAAACACTCGTTCTCGTCCCACGGTGATATCAAAGGTACCCAAGAAGTTTCGTAAAGATCGGTTCATAAATACGGCCTCTAGCCCGAGCCGTATTGGCATTTGCACTTGCAGTGCTGAAAGTAACCCCCAAAAACATCAAAATTAGTCTAATTTGCACAATTTACGCACGAGAAAAAAACCCGTATTATATGTGATGTATCCCATGGTACTAAACATTCATACAAAAAATTATTCAAATCAGAGCTTTCATATGGAAGTTCTGTACAAAAAACAGATTTCTGCATCGTCGGTACAAAATGGTGGCTGGCAGCCATCTTGAATTTCGGACCGCACCCAAAAACACTCGTTCTCGTCCCACGGTCATAACAAAGGTACCCAAGAAGTTTCGTAAAGATCGGTTCATAAATACGGCCTCTAGCCCAAGCCGTATCCAATTGTTGATGTACGGACAGACAGACGGACAGACGGACGATGGGCCATGACAAAAGCTCAAATTTGGCTTCACCAAAGTTGAGCTAAAAAACAAAAACAAATTTTGTTTTGTTTTCAACTACTATGGTTCTCTCTAGTCACCACCCCTACAACAAAACAAGAGGCCCCAGGGGGCCTGAGGGCGCTCACCTGACAAGGTAGACTAAATATCAACCCAGGGAATTGATTTCAGCAAGTTGCATCTGCTCCTCCTAAGAAAAGCTTATACCAAATATCCAAAGATTTTGACCAGTGGATCTAGAAAACTAGAAGGGGTATCAGCACCTCGTGACTCACCAACAGGTGGCCAAGGTAAAGGGGTGGCTGGAGTAAAAAAAAAGAAAGTCCAAAACCTGCACACAAAAGTCCAAAATTAAAGTAAATAAGCAGTTAAAGGGTTGAATAATATAATAATAGCCCCAAGACGCATACTAACATAAAATAGGAACCATGGCAATATGCTACAAGGTAAGTCTCCACTTTGAAGAAAAGAAAGACAAACCTCAAAACATGCACATAAAAGAAAAAAAAAGTATCACATTTGTTTCAATGGGTTAAAATTGAGAAAAATACCCTGATAATGTCACAGTAACCACCATGGCAATATGCCAGTAAGGTGAAACTCTACCTGAAAAATATCCACTTGGAAGAAAAGAAAGAAAAACCTCCAAACCAACACATAAAAGTGAAAAAACTATCGCATTTGTTTCAAAGGGTTGAAATTTAGAAAAATACCCTGAAAATGTTACAGTAACCACCATGGCAATATGCCAGTGAGGTAAAACTGCACTTAAACAAGAGGCCCCACGGGGCCTGAAGCGCTCATCTTGTACAGAACACAATTTAAACAGAGTCCAAGAATGAGTCTACATTAAGCAAGCCATCTCCATAGGCTACACTGTCAATCCTTGAGTCCCTCAGGAGTGACAAAATAATCTGAGCATCATGCCTTTTCTTCAGTTGATCATAAGTAAAATGCAGAGCTCCCCTATGAAGCCCCTTGATACAACCTATGTGGATTAATCTTAGTACCTCTAGAGGGTACTGAATACAAAATTTTTAATTCTTCAGCAAAATGGCCAATTCCAGCTCCCATAGAGAGCCCAAATATTAACCCAGGCTCTTGATTTGAACACAGTTAAATCTGACTTCCCTAGAGATGTTGTGTACCGAATATGAAAGCATTCTGACTGTTGGATCTGAAGAAGAGAAACTGTAAAGAAATTTCTTTGAATTGAACTAAGTTCAAATTTGGGGTACCATAGCGAGCCCCAATATTGACCTATGGATCCGATTTGAACAAACTTGAATCTGACCCCCCCAGAGATGTTGTATACCAAATGTGAAAGCATTCTGACAAGTGAATCTGAAGAAGATTTTTGAAGAAATTCCCTCATATTGTACTAAGTTAAATTTCATGTTCCCATATGGAGCCCAAATATTAACCTAGGCACTCGAATTGAACAACCTGGAATCTGACCCCCCCCCCCCCCCCCCCCCTCCCCTAGAGATGTTGTATACCAAATATAAAAGCATTCCGACTGGTGGATCTGAAGAAGAAGATTTTTAAAGAAATTTTCTCATATTGCAAGTAAAAATTTGGGCTACCATAGTGAGCCCAAATATATACCTAGGGATTTGATTTGAACAAACTTGAATCTGACCCCCATAGAGATGTTGCATACCAAATATCAAAGCATTCTGACTGATGGATCTGAAGAAGAAGATTTTTTTAAATTACCCTCCATATTGAACAAAGATAAAAATTTGGGCTTCCGTAGGAAGCCCAAATATTAACCTAGGGACTTGGTTTGAACAATCTAGAATCTGACCCTCATAACAATGATGTATACCAAATATTAAAAGATTCTGACTGGTGGTTCTGAAGAAGAAGATTTTTAAAGAATATTCCCCATATTACCTTATGTTAAAACTTCGGGCTCCTGTAGAGAGCCCAAATATGAACCAATGAGCTTTATTTGAACAAACTTTTATCTGACCCCCCTATGAATGCTGTATACCAAATATCAAAAGATTCTGATGATTGGTTCTGGAGAAAAGATTTTTTTAAATTTTTGCAAATATGCTGACTCAGCATTTTTTCGATGCCCATTACAGAACACCCTAACACAACCGATGGCAATTTTTTTTTACCATTCAATTCTACTGGTCATAAGGATACTTCATACCAAATAAAAGCTCTCTGTTCCGTGGGGTTTGGGAAATATGGGCGTTTGAAAATATTTCTATTTTTAGCTCCCAGGGTTCCCATGGGGATGCGGGAATTTTTTTTTTTGCATGGGTCAAGTACTTATGACCCAATACTACCACAAACCAAATTTGGTTCATACTGGACCATCGGTTCAGAAAATAGAAATTTTGGGCGGGGCTAAAAATCTTACCCCTCCTATTACAAAGCCAAATATTACTTTACGAACTTCGTTTGAACAAACTTGATTCTACACCTCATATGGAAGCTCCATAGCAAATATCAAGTCATTGCACACACTGGTTCTTGAGAAGAAGATTTTTAAAATATTTTGGAGCATTTTCCCCCACTCCCTCCCTATGGGGCCGGGCATACTGAGTTGAACAAAAATGAAATGCCCCTTTGGGACCATCACTCACACAAACTTTCACTTGAATTGGCCCAGTGGCTTTGGAGGAGAAGACCAAAACATGGTGTTGACGGACGACGGACGGGAAGCAATTAGATTAGCTTAGCTTGACTTTGTCAAGATGAGCTAAAAAAAATATATCAAAACCTGTACACAAAAGTCAAAAACCTGCACACAAAAGTCCAAAATTAAAGTAAAAAAAAACATCAAAACCTGAACGCAAACGTCAAAATAAGTCTAAAATTTGATTCAAAGGGTTAAAATTAAGACAAATTACCATGGAAAAGAGTTAAATGTTATCGTGAAGCACGATAGCAATATGCAAAAAAGGAGAAAAATTAAAAAAAACACAAAAATCGAAACCTTTACACAAAAGTCCAAAATTGAAATAATTAAGCAGGAAAAGGGTTAAATAATACAAACCTAGCCCTAAGATGCATGTTTACATACAATAGAAGGCATGGTCATATGCTGCAAGGTACATCTCCACTTGAAAGAAAGGAAAAAAAACCCATCAAAACCTGCACACAAACGTCAAAATAAGTCCAAAATTTGATTCAAAGGGTTAAAATTAAGACGAAATACCCTGGAAAAGAGTTAAATGTTATCGTGAACCCCCATAGCAATATGCAAAGAAGAAAAATCTTTATTAAAAAGCACAAAAATCCAAACCTGTAAACAAAAGAAGTCCAAAAATGAAGTAATTAAGCAGGAAAAGGATTAAAGAATACAACGTAGCCCTAAGATGCATGTTTACATACAATAGAAAGCATGGGCATATGCTACAAGGTAAATCTACACTTGGAAGAAAGGCAAAAAAAACCCCATGAAAACCTGCTCGCAAACGTCAAAATAAGTCTAATGAAAGTGTCAATGACACTGTAGATCAACTTGTCAAGACAAAGACATGTACATGTATAGTATGTGACACAGCAATGACAAACATCTAGGTAATGACCTGATAACAAAGGTACATATAAACTATTGTAACGGTCTGTACATAAATACTGACCGTTGCCTGTAACAAATGTATAGGTAAAGTATTGTAAAGGTGGGTGACAGTCAGATGCTAAACTAGAAAAGAAATCTTAGTCCCAGAGTGGGTCTGACTGAACCCCAAAATATTTGTTCTCATAGCACAGTGATAACAAAGGCACCCCAAAACACACTCGTTCCTGTCCCAAGGTGAAAACAAAGGTACGCAAGAAGTTTTGTGAAGATCAGTTCATAAATACAAGCTGTATAGAACTTGTGACAAAAAACTGATTGGACCTAATTTTGGTACAAAATGGCCAATGGCAGCCATCTTGAATTTTGGACCGTACCCAGAAACACTCATTCTCATCCCAAGGTGATAACAAAGGTACCCAAGAAGTTTTGTGAAGATTGGTTCATAAATACAGCCTCTGCCCTGAGCCATATTGACATGTGTGCTTACATTATGTAAGTAGCACTGAATAAATCAAAGTTCATCTAATTTGCATAATTTCTGCATGAAAAAAAACCCCTTACAATATGTGATGTATTCCATGTTACTAAACATTCATACAAAAATTTATTCAAATCCGAACTTTCATACAGAAGTTCTGTACAAAAGACTGATTGCACTAATTTTGGTACAAAATGGCTGCTGGTGGCCATCTTGAATTTCGGACCAAACCCAAAAACACTCGCTCTCATCCCACGGTGATAACAAAGGTACCCAAGAAGTTTTGTAAAGACTGGTTCATAAATAAGCCCTCTAGCCTGAGCCGTGTAGAAGTTGTGTACAAAAAACTGATTAGACCTAATTTCGGTACAAAATGGCCACTGGCAGCCATCTTGAATTTGAGACCGCACCCAGAAACACTCGTTCTCATCCCAAGGTGATAACAAAGGTACCCAAGACATTTCGTGAAGATCAGTTCAGAAATACAGACTCTAGTTTGAGCCGTATTGACATGTGTACTTACTGTGTGTTAGTCGCACTGAAAAAATCAAAGTTCATCTAATTTGCATAATTTTTGCACGAGAAAAATACCCATATTATATGTGATGTATCCCATGGTAATAAACATTCACACAAAAAATTATTCAAATCAGCGCTTTCATATGGAAGTTCTGTGCAAAAATCTGATTGCACCTAATTTTGTACAAAATGGCTGCCAACGGCCATCTTGAATTTCAGACCGGATCCCAAAACACTCGTTCTCGTCCCACGGTGATACCAAAGGTACCCAAGAAGTTTCGTAAAGATCGGTTCATAAATACGGCCTCTAGCCCGAGCCGTATTGGCATTTGCACTTACAGTGCTGAAAGTAAAATCAAAAAACATCAAAATTAGTCTAATTTGCACAATTTACGCACGAGAAAAAAACCCATATTATATGTGATGTATCCCATGGTACTAAACATTCATACAAAAAATTATTCAAATCAGAGCTTTCATATGGAAGTTGTGTACAAAAATCAGATTTCTGCATCGTCGGTACAAAATGGCGGCTGGCAGCCATCTTGAATTTCGGACCGCACCCAATAACACTCGTTCTCGTCCCACGGTCATAACAAAGGTACCCAAGAAGTTTCGTAAAGATCGGTTCATAAATACGGCCTCTAGCCCGAGCCGTATCCAATTGTTGACGTACAGACAGATGGACAGACGGACGACGGGCCATGACAAAAGCTCAAATTTGGCTTTGCCAAAGTTGAGCTAAAAATGTATTCAAAGGGTTAAAAAATTTTTAAAAATGCACTGGAAAGATATCAATGTTATAATAACCACCATTGAAATGCAGTGAGGTCAACCTCACTTGAAATGGGTTTTTTTTATCACAACCTGTACATAAAAGTAAGAAGCTGTAAGCCTAAGTCCAAAAGCTGTACATAAAAGTCCAAAATTGAAGTAATTCAGCAGAAAAAGGGTTAAATAATACAAACATAGCCCTAAGATGCATGTTTACATACAACAGAAAGCATGGACATATGCTACAAGGTAAATCTCCACTTGGAAGAAAGGAAAAGAAAAAGCATCAAAACCTGCACGCAAACGTCAAAATATGTCTAATAAAAATCGATTGAAAGGGTTAAAATTTAAAAAAACATGCACTGGAAAGATATCAATGTTATAGTAACCACCACTGCAATATGCAGTGATGTCAACCTCAATTTAAATATTTTTTTTTATCACAACCTGTTCATAAAAGTAAAAAGCTGTCAGCCTAAGTCCAAAACCTGTACATAAAAGTCCAAAATTGAAGTAATTCAGCGGGAAAAGGGTTAAATAATACAAACTTAGCCCTAAGATGCATGTTTACATACAATAGAAAGCATGGCCATATGCTGCAAGGTAAATCTCCACTTGGAACAAAAGAAAAAAAAAACATCAAAACCTGCACGCAAACATCAAAATAAGTCTAAAATTTGGTTCAAAGGGTTAAAATTAAGACAAAATACCCTGGAAAAGAGTTAAATGTTATAGTGAACCACCATAGCAATATGCAGAAACTAAACAAAATTTTAAAAAGCCAAAAAATCAAAACCTGTACACAAAAGTTCAAAATATTTGAGAGCGGACGCCGACGCTGATGCCGACATGACGAACGTTGGTGAGCCAAAAAAAGATTTTTAAAGAATATTCCTCATATTGAACTAAGTTATAATTCGGGCTTCCACAGGGAGCCCAAATATGAAGACAGGGAGTTGGCTTTAACAAACTTGAATCTCACCCCCCTAAGGATACTGCACACCAAATATCAAAACATTCCGACTGCTGGATCAGAAGAAGATTTTTTAAGAAAATTCCTCATTTTGAACTAAGTTACAATTCGAGCTCCCACAGTGAGCCCAAATATGGACCTAGGGACATGGCTCGAACAAACTTGAATCTTACCCCCCTAAGGATGCTGCATACCAAATATCAAAAGCATTCTGACTGTTGGATGTGAAGATTTTTAAAGAAAATTCCTCGTTTTGAACTAAGTTATCATTCAGGCTTCCACAGTGAGCCCAAATATGAATCCAGGGACTTGGCTTGAACAAACTTGAATCTCACCCCCCTAAGGATGCTGCATGCCAAATATAAAAACATTCCGACTGCTGAATCGGAAGGGGAAGATTTTTAAAGAAAAATTCCTCTTATTGAATCTAAGTTATAATTTGGGTTCCCACATGGAGGCCAAATATGAACCCAGGGACTTGGCTTTAACAAATTTGAATCTCACACCCCTAAGGATGCTGCGTACCAAATATCAAAACATTCTGACTGCTGGATCTGGAGAAGAAGATTTTTGAAGAAAATTCCTCATTTTGAACTAAGTTATAATTCGGGCTGCCACAATGAGCCCAAATATGAATCAGGGATTTGGATAGTGAACAAACCTGAATCTCACCCCCCTAAGCATGCTGCATACCCAATATCAAAAGATTCTGCCTGCTGAATCTTGAGAAGAAGATTTTAAAGAAATTTGCCTGAAATGCACTAAGTTCAAATTTGGGCTCCTATACTGAGCCCATATATAAACCCAAGGGGCCGATTTGAACAAACTTGAATCAGATCCACTCCACAATGTTACATACCAAATATCAAAAGATTCTGCCCGCTGGATCTGGAGAAGATTTTTTAAGAAATTTGCTTGAAATGCACCAAGTTCGAATTCGGGCTTGTATAGCGAGCCCAAATATGAATCCAGGGAGCCGATATGAACAAACTTGAATCAGATCCACCCCATAATGCTGTATACCAAATATCAAATGATTCTGCCCATTTCTCTAATATACATAGGGTGCTATCTGAGTTATGCCCCCTATAGAGCCCCAAGTGGGCATGTCCATTTCATTTGAACAAAGTTGAATAGACATATGGTAATGAACATCCATAGGAAGTTCCGTGCAAATCAGCCCAGCGGTTTCAGAGGAGAATTCGTTTGAAAAATGTTCACGATGCCGGACAAACGAGAGACGACAGTGAGCTAAAAACATAAATAATAAAAAAAACAAGTGACTCGATTTGAACAAAACTTGAATTTGACACCCCTAAAGACGTTACATACCAAATATGAAAGGATTATCACTGGTGGACCTGAAGAAGAAGAATTTTCAAGAAATTTTCTCATATTGCACTAAGTTAAACTTTGGGCTTCAATAAAAAGCCCAAATATTAACCCAGGGGCCTAATTTGAACAAACTTGAATCTAACCCTCCTAGAGGTGTTGTACACCAAATATGAATAGAATCTGACTGCTGGATCTGAAGGAGATGATTTTAAACGATAATTCCCCATATTGCACTAAGTAAATATTTGGGCTCCCTTGGGGAACCCAAATACTAACCCAGGAACTCGATTTGAACAAATTTGAACCTTACACCTCCAGAGATGTCAAATACTAAATATGAAAGAATTCTCACTAGTGGGTCTTAAAAAGAAGATTTTTAAAGAAATTTTCTAATATTGCACCAAGTTAAAATTTGGGCTCCAATAAAGAGCCCAAATATTCATCTAGGGATCCCATTTGAACAAACTTGAATCTAACCCTCCTAGAGATGTTGCATACCAAATATCAAAAGAATCTGACTGGTGGATCTGAAGAAGATTTTTAAAGAATATCCCCCATATTGTACCAAGTTAATAATCAGGCACCCATAGGAAGCCCAAATATAAACCCAGGGACTCCATTTGAACAAATTCAAATCTTACACCTCTAGAAACGTCATATAACAAATATCAAAGGATTCTCACTAGTGGGTCTGAAAGAGAAGATTTTTTAAGAAATGTTCTCATATTGCACTAAGATGAAATTTGGGCTCCAATAAAGAGCCCAAATATTCATCCAGGGATCCCATTTGAACAAACTTGAATCTAACCCCCCTAGAGATGCTGCATACCAAATATCAAAAGAATCTGACTGGTGGATTTGAAGAAGAAGATTTTTAAAGATTATTCCCCATACTGCACCAAGTTAATATTTGTGCTCTCATAGAGATATTGTATACCAAGTATCAAAAGAATCTGACTGTTTGATCTGAAGAAGATTTTTAAAGCTTATTCCTCATAGAGCCCAAAGTTAATTATTTAGGCTCCTGTGTTGAGCCCAAATATGAACCGAAGGGCTCGCTTTTGAACACACTTGTATTTGACTGTCCTATGGATGCTGTATACCAAATATCAAAAAGATTCTGATCAGCGGTTGTGAAGAAATTTTTTTCTTCAATTTTTGCAAATATGCTGACTCAGCATTTTTTCAAACGCCCTACAGAACACCCTGACACAACCGATGGCCTTTTTTTAAATCCATTCTACTGATCAAAAGGATGTATCATACCAAATAACAGTTCTCTGTTTCGTGTAGTTTGGAAAATATGGGCATTTGAATTTTTTTCTATTTTTAGCCCCTGGGGTACCCATGGGGCTACGAAAAAAATTTTTCGGGCAGCAATCAAGTACAGAGGACCCACCTATACTATATGCCAAATTTGGTTCAAATCGACCCATCAGTTCTTGAAAGAGAAGTTTTGGGCAGAGCCCAAAATGGGTATGTGCCCACAGAGAGCCCAAATATTGATCTACCAACTTCCCTTGAACAAACTTTAATCTTCAACACCAAAGAGTGTTTCCATACCATACATCAAGGCAATCTCTCTGGTGGTTCATGAGAAGATTTTTAAAGATTTTTAGGCTTTGGCATCATTGACCAGAGCCCGAAGAAGGCAGCCGCTTCATTTGAACAAAATAGAAAGGGTATACTCCAGGGATGGTTTGTGCAATATATGTTTGAATTTGGCTGAATGGCTGTGAAGAAGAAGCCAAGTCTGCAAAAGTTAATGGACAACGGACGCCAAGTGATGGCAATAGCTCACACCGACTTGCAGTCAGGTGAGCAAACAAAATGTTAAGTTATTACCTGGAAACCAATTTTTGACCAAGTGCTATTTGTAGTTACAGTCCTATGACCTTTAACCTTGCAAATATCCACCCCAAAATGAAGAGGGTTCTTGTCTTTCTATTTCCCAGCAAGCCTGTAAGTTATTCATCAAACTATAAGTCCATTTTGAAGTCGTGACAACTCAGACTGAAAACACTGGACAACAAGATGCACTGAGAGGCTTGAGGAGCCCAAATGACTTCCCTTTCATAAATTCCATACCATCTTTGCACTTGTAAACTGCACAGTGTTGATCAAATTTTCTGAAGACCTCTCACTGGTGCAAAGTGGCATAAGAAAACTTCTGTAAGATCCTATAATCCTATAATTCTGGCCCATGATTCATGAGACAAAGATTCCTTTTTGATTCAAAACAATTTCTTTGTTTTGACTCATTCTACAGCTACAGGAGTTAGACAGTTGGACTAGTCATTTTGACATATCTAGTTGTGCTGGGGTGACTTTCCTTTGTTGATTACATTATAAAAATTCTCATAGGAACAACAAAAGATATTAGAGTTGCCAAAGAAACCAAAATATCAGAACCCCAAGTGCATTCGCAGTTATACCTGAACCTCCAATCCCTGTTTGGACCCCTGAGAATCATCTAAGTAAAACAACATGAACAAACTTTCTTTTAAAGCCCTTTTCAGTATCATTAAAAACAAGAGCGCACATATCGCTGAAGCAATATAATGTCCCCTACCGGACTAATGAGCATTAATAATTATACAAATGTTATAACCTAGATGTGATCAGCATGAATTCCGTTGAAGCATTTCCAAAAAAAGTCCAGAAAACTGAAATTTTGGAGCTTTTCCATATTTCCAAGGGGCATAGCTCACACAAGAATAATGCAGTCTGCAAGAAACTCAAACTTGATCTGTAAGTCATCGTTCTATAGTAGGTTACCAAGAATGAAATCATTCCGTTGAAGCATTTCCAAAAAAAGTCTGGAAAACTAAAGTATGACTGACAGACTGACTGACAGACTGACGGATGGACAGAGTACAAATGATACTTGATCTGTAAGTCATCGTTCTATAGTAGGTTACCAAAAATGAAATCATTCCGTTGAAGCGTTTCCAAAAAAAGTCCGGAAAACTAAAGTATGATGGACAGACTGACTGACAGACTGATGGATGGATGGACAGAGTGTAAATGAAACTTGATCTGTAAGTCATCATTCTATAGTAGGTTACCAAAAATTAAATCATTCCGTTGAAGCATTTCCAAAAAAAGTCTGGAAAACTAAAGTATGACCGGCAGACTGACTGACGGATGGATGGACAGAGTGTAAATGAAACGTGATCTGTAAGTCATCGTTCTATAGTAGGTTACCAAAAATGAAATCATTCCGTTGAAGCGTTTCCAGAAAAAGTCCGAAAAACTGATATTTTGGCATTTTTCCATATTTCCAAGGGCAATAACTCACACAAGAATAAGGCAATCAGCACAAACTCAAACTTGATCTGTAAGTCATCATTCTATAGTAGGTTACCAAAAATGAAATAATTCCGTTGAAGCGTTTCCAAAAAAAGTCCGGAAAGTCAAAAAATTTATAGTAATTTATATATTTTTTATACTTACCAATGACCCAGACATAGCTGGTGGTAACTCTAAAAAATCCAGGGCCAAACACAAATTTTGCCCCCCAATCCCCAAAATTTGCATCTAAAACCAAAAGAAATCATGTCCTAAAGGGCCTCCATACTTTGCCCTTACTGCGCATGCGCAGTGTCAAGGATGTTCCGAAATTGGCGCCAATTATCATTCTTACTGGCAGTGCCTGGTCAGCGCTATGTACTCAGCGGGGAGGTAAGAGTTCCCAACTCCTGGGAGGGCCATCCCCGTCTGGGTCATTGGTAAGTATAAAAAATATATAAATTACTATAAATTTTTTAACATTTTTATACTGTACCAATGACCCAGACTTAGCTGAATAGTAAAAAGGCTGGAGGGCCTAGGATATAGAGGAAAATCCAATAAGCTCAACTATATAATATAGAGTCAACCCCTCAAGGAAAAAAGGAGTATTAGGCTTTACATGTATCTTTCTTATTTTATGTTAAATTAGAAAGATACAATACCCTCATAATTGAGAACAATAACATTCATGTTCTCTATTAACATCCAGTATAACCCTTATACTAATTATTTTTAAAGTAAGCCAATAAATAAAGTTAGTCCAGAGAATTGAGACTCATTATATTCTTTAAAAGTGTCCGAGGATTGTATATTAACGCCCGTTTGACACTTGACATATACAAATGCTTCACACCGAGCTACACTTTAAAAATATGACATGAATAAATTTTTAACATTAATATTACACTTTAAAACCATCCCGGAAACGACTCAGAAATACTGACTTCAGAGGAGGCATTCCCTTGCTTTTCACTATAAAGCAGGTGACCTAAGGGAACACCATCCCCCCCCCCCCTTCCCCTTGCCCTGGGTCAAATAGCCCAGAGCGAAGAGGGCAGCCGGACGGAGTCACTGCCGGAACAGAAAGCCTGCATAACTATAGTTGCAACTGTTTAGTGGACGACATTCTGAGCAACAGATAACGGACCTAAACAATGCAGGTCTCCAGAAATGGACTCAATATTTCTGAGATAAAAATTTGTGAATGTGGATGGCTGAGACCAATAAGCAGCCTTCATTAAATCTGTAATAGCAATACTATTAGCATAAGCCCAGGAAGTAGAAAGAGCTCTTACTTCATGAGCAGAAATCTTAAGCACAGACTGCTGAGAAGAAGATAAATCTTCATAAGCAGTACGGATAGTTAACTGAATCCATCTAGCAATAGAATGGACTGAAATGTCCTTTCTATTAGGCATCAAAGACAGAAAGAAACGTTTCCGTCCCTTTCTGATAAACTGAGATCTCTGTTTATAGATACGTAATGCTCTAACAGGACAGAGTAAAGGCCTACGCCCGTCTGAAGACGGAAGAGCCTTAATAACAATAGGTTCCGGATATTTATTAGGAGCCTGATTCTTAACTAAAAATCCCACATTAGTAGTGAAGGTGATAGTGTTTCCGACACTACGATAGTGAGAATCATCCACCGACAGTGCATGAAGCTCACTGACTCTTCTAGCAGAAGAGAAAGCTAAGAGAAAAGCTGTCTTATAAGACAAGAATTTGAAATCTACTGTCCCAAGAGGTTCAAATGGCTTTTCCTTCAGTTTAAGAAGAACCCAAGCTAAATTCTACTTAGGAATTAACCTAAGAGTTCTGGGTCTATTTATCGAGAAGTTTCTAACTAACTTAGATAAAGAGACATTAGATCCAATTTGTAAACTATCATGATGTGCATAGGTATCAGATAACATAGACCTATAACCCTTAATAGTAACAGGTTGCAGTTTGATTTCGTCAAACAAGTATACTAGAAAGTTTGCAATGTCTGGTATGGAGGGATCAAAAATATCAACAGAATGATCCCTACACCAACGACGAAAAACCTTCCACTTAGCCGCATAGTTTAGCAAAGAGGAGGTCCTCCTACAGTTAGAAATTGCGTCCACTGCTCGTCCTGTAAAGTGCTTGCCAAGCAAGAAGGACCGCACAACGGAAAAACGTGAAGGTTGAGACCTTGCGGGTTGTGATGGAGGTGACGCAATTTCCCCTGCGAAAGAAGATCCTCCCGTGGAGGAAGCTTTCGCGGTAGGTCCCACAACAGACACCTGAGTAGATTTATCCACGGTCTCTGTGGAGACAGAGATGCTATCAACAGAATCTTGCATTGAGATTGTTTTATCTTTAACAATACTTGCTGAATTAACGGCGCTGGAGGATACGCATATCCTATCATTCCGTCCCAAGGGATCGACAGAGCGTCTACTGCAAATGCTCTTGGATCCGGACACGGAGACACATACGTCTGCAACTGATTGTTGAGATGTGTCGCAAATAAGTCTATCATTGGCCGTTCCCATTGGTAGCAAATCTGATTGAATACTTGTTTGTTGAGAGTCGACTCCGACGGCAACAAGCGACCCTTTCGTGAAAGGGAGTCTGCTAGTACGTTCAGACGACCCGGTATATGACGGACCGAAAGAAGAACCTGATGTTCTAGAGCAAACAGAAGGATTCTTTCCGTTAGATTGAACAACGGAAATGAATGAGTGCCTCCCTGATTCCGTATATACGCCACTACTGTCGTATTGTCGGATCGATTTGGACATGAGCATTGTGAATAATGTCCATCCAATGACGTAACGCAAGCCAAATTGACATCATTTCCTTGATGTTTATGTGCTTGCCCAGGAATAGCGGATCCCAAAGACCCTGGCATCTCGAATCCGTTGGGATCAATGATGCAACCCAACCTGTTTGACTGGCATCCGTCATAATGGTAAAACTCGGATCCGGCAACTGTAGCGGAACTCCCTGAGTTAACCACTGAATGTTTGCCCAAGTCTGAATCTCTCGTTTCACTTGATCTGACAAGAGAACGTCTATGTCGAGCGAATGAATTTTCACACTCCAATTCTGAGACAAGAAAATTTGGAGAGGATGCGTGCGTAACCGCCCCATCGGAATGAGATCCGCAGCGGTTCCGCACAGACCTATCAGTCTCATGAACTCCCTCGCTGTGACTTTGTCTGCGTGCAGACAATAGCGAGCGTAACAACTGACTAATTTCGCTCTGGTTAACGGCAGACGAACGAGGTTGTTGTGCGTCTCGAAGCTCATTCCCAGATGTGTGAATGACTTGGACGGCACCAGATCCGACTTCTCGTTTATTATAAAACCGAGACGTCGGAGCAATAGAAGCAGATTCTGCACATCGTTCTGAAGCGTTAACTCGTTGCCGCACCTCTGAAGAATGTCGTCCAGGTAGGCCGATGTTACCGCAGACGAATGAGCTCGGAAATACATCATTACCGAGTTCATTACCCGAGTGAAAGCCCAGGGTGCTCGATTCAATCCGAAGCACATCGCCCGGAATTGATACACCACCCCTAGGACTGCGAAGCGTAGATACTTTCTGAATGTCGGATGTACCATGACGTGAAAGTACGCATCTTTGAGATCTATGCTTGTTGCATAATCGTTCACCCGAATACTCGCTCTGACCGACCGAATCGTCTCCATATAAAACTTCGGAGCGACGATCAGCTTGTTTATCCAGCTCAAATCTATGACTGGACGGAACGAGCCGTCTGGTTTTGGAACCAGAAACAGATGGCTGTAGAATCCCGGTGTCTCCTGGTTTTCTACGACCTCTACCGCGTTCTTCATTAAAAGAGACTGCACCTCTGATAACAGAGCGTCTCTTTTCTGCGGATTTGACGGAAGTTGAGTCCATTTTGGACTTCGAGTTAATGGAGGCTTTCGTTTGAAGGATATCTTTAGACCTTCCGAAATCACCCCTCTCACCCAAGGGTCATCCGTAATCGACGCCCACTCTTGTGAAAAACTCGACAACCTTCCGCCAACCGGCACGCGATAGAGGTTGAAGCCATCACCTCCTGGACCTGCGAGGCCTGCGGTAGGAGAAACCACGTCCTCCACGACCCGCACCTCGTCCCGTCGACCTCGGGGTGTCCGACCGGTTGTCCCGGCCCGAAGGACGTCCCGAACGTGAGTCGCTGCCTTGACGGTCTCTTGAATAAGACCAAGAGGACGCACCGGAACCTCTACAGGAACCTCTCTTGGGCGCATTAGACCCAGAAGTGCCTGTCTTACTCTTATCTGCCGTGTCCGACTTCTTAGAAGCCGATTTGAACAGCAGAGAATCCGAAGCTTTCTTAGTAATTTTATCGTAAATTGCAGAAAGCTTGCCGTCGAAGAGTAGTTCTCCAGAGACCGAAGCGACTCTGAGAGAGTTCTTCACCTTACTATCCACGAGTGTGGATGTAGCTAGGGCTGCGTCACGTCTAACCAACTCCAGGTTTGCCACTGAAAGGGCGGAGTTACACGTGGAATAAGCTACTGCCCTTGAAAGAAGTCTTAAAGAGGATTGTATATCCTGGAATTCTTTCCCTTGAAGACGCAGTGATAACGCCTTAGTAAGGTGGTCTGCGTAAGATAAAGCATCTAAACTGGCTCTGTTAGACGAAATAGTCGTCTCCAACACCGCGGTTGGAATAGACGCAGACGACGGTAATGATAATTCTAAGTCTTCCGCCTCGTCGTCCATACGTAGAGGAACTCTCAGGATACCCTGTCCTGCCGTATCGAATTTATACCTTGCATTAATGAAAGGCAGGTTGAGAGTATTGGCGGACAAGAAACCCGCTTTTCCTGTTTTGGAAGCAAGTTTGAATATAGCGTCGTTCAATAATTCAAATGTTCTTGCAACATTATTGGACTGAGACGGAAACTCGGGAGCGATGTCCCTGAACTGCTCAAAGAAATCAGAGTCCAATGACGCTATAATTCTCTTGTCCGGAACCGCAGCAGTCTGGCCCGACGGAACAACTTGAGGAAGAAAGTGCCGGATGAAGTCCACGGCAGCTTTATGTTGTTCCGAAAGGGATAGCTCCAAGTCATCCGCATCCCTTTCACCATCCGGTCGGACCTCACGATGTTCCCGGTCGTCCGCCCCCGATGCTTCGGCGGAGCGTACCGACCCAGCGCCGTCGGATAATTCCCGATCCGACACCGTTTCTGTCGGTTGCTGGGATGCTGCGATAAGTTGTGCTATTTGAACAAGCACGTCCGACATCGAGGCCTGCGGAGGCGCAGTCTTTCGCTGCTTCGCCGAGGGCAGCTCCGCATCTGGTGACTCCTGCATACTCTTCCTATGCGAACGTCCGGAGTCCACCGGCCTCGTGTCCCTGGCTACCGGATGGCGTGACCTGGTCGCCGAAGAATCCCTGATCGGCGAAGCTGGTAAAATATCGGCGGTCACGTAGCCAAGGTGCGGTCGAGTGCGCTGATGAGAGGAAGAAGCCTGAGCAGTCTCCGCGGACTGCCTATACAACGGAGCGTCCCGAGCGACGGACGTATGCTCCGCTAAAGACACATTTTGTACCACAACATCTGGTCCCAGATGTTGTTGTACGAGAGAGGGGCCTCTCTTGCTCGCGGCCCGGCTGGACCTGGACGAGCTAGGAACCGGACTCGAAGGCTTCCTCCGATCTCTCCTACTATCCACCGTCACTGGGTGTGCACGCTGAATGTTTATAGTGCTCGCATCACCCAACATTTCCTCCTGGACCGCATCGGACGAACCCGGCTGCCGAACCATTCGGTGAATGGATGCTACACCGGGCGAGCTAGCGGACGACATTTGTCTTATCTCCATGAGCACTTTTGCCGCTAGCTCTGTATTCATTTGTGATGACGGAAGTGCACTTGCGGAAGATAACATGGAAACGTCACCCTGTTCTTGTTCCTCTGAAATAGAAACTGATAGAGTAGAGTGACCTGCGGAGAAAGAGCCGGCATAGCCCTTTCTCCACTAACAACATATCGTGACACACGTTTCCAATGTTTGTCATCCCAATATTGACATATAGAACAGGGATTAGTGTGAGAACACTGACTACAATTAATACAATGATCATGAAAGTCAGAGGAAGATTTCTTCCTATTACAATTTGAACAATATCCTTTCATTGTGAAAAGTCAACAACAAGTCCTAGTACTCACACAAACCCCTAACACAAAGATACATAATAACATGATCCATTAATAATGAAAAAACAATTGAAAATCAAAATAATTTTTGAAAAATATTTTTTCAGCGAAGCCCAAGTTTCTGAAAAGTAACGTTGAGCCCCAATGGATCCCAAGGCTAAGTGTGGTCAAAAATTTTAAAATTATATTAAATAATTAATGCAACACTTACGGATAATAATAATGTATCTTATAGTGAGATAAACTACTCCAAAGGCAAACAGCCCCCCTCAAAAGAGACTGTTGCCAATGTAAACAAACAGTGTAAAAACACCAGAAAACATGACTCCAGGCACTGACAATACTGGCCCGAAATCAGTCATCAAAATTACACTCTATCTGATGCAAGACAGAGACTCCCAGGGGAGAATCTGCAGAACATCAGATGAAAGATGCAGAACACAACGTTTATACACCCATGGGTGAAAACGTAACTATGGGGAAAATAACAGAATTCATTCTGTAACCAAGCTAACTCTCCCAAGAGAATTTAGAAATGATCTTTCTCAAAAATATGCCAAAAGCATGGGAGAATAGCAAGGGGGGACTTAGAAGACCAGGGGAGAGGAAACACTGAATAAGCAGTGCAACTTTATAGCAAGAATGACAACAAGAGGCCCATGCCTCGAAAATAGGCAACTTAACATAATTTCATAAAAAAATTTTAAGTACAGTCCTGATTATTTTTTGTCACTCCTTTTTCCTCTCCTCTCCTTCTATATCCTCCTTAGAATCACCATTTCTCCAATAATTACGTGTCTGGCATCCTTTAAACTGAGATTTACAAGCACAAAGATCAGTGAGATGTTGACTGATGAAGGGCCAAACAGAGAATGATAATTGGCGCCAATTTCGGAACATCCTTGACACTGCGCATGCGCAGTAAGGGCAAAGTATGGAGGTCCTTTAGGACATGATTTCTTTTGGTTTTAGATGCAAATTTTGGGGATTGGGGGGCAAAATTTGTGTTTGGCCCTGGATTTTTTAGAGTTAGCACCAGCTATGTCTGGGTCATTGGTACAGTATAAAAATACTGATATTTTGGCGCTTTTCCATATTTCCAAGGGTCATAACTCACACAAGAATAATGCAATCAGCATGAAACTGAAACTTGATCTGTAAGTCATCGTTCTATAGCAGTTTACCAAAAATGAAATCATTCCGTTGAAGCGTTTCCAAAAAAACTCCGGAAAGTTAAAAAAATTTATAGTAATTTATATATTTTTTATACTTACCAATGACCCAGACATAGCTGGTGCTAACTCTTAAAATTCTAGGGCCAAACACAAATTTTGCCCCCCAATCCCCAAAATTTGCATCTAAAACCAAAAGAAATCATGTCCTGAAGGTCCTCCATACTTTGCCCTCACTGCGCATGCGCAGTGTCAAGGACGTCCCGAAACTGGCGCTAATTATCATTCTTACAAGCAGTGCCTGGTCAGCACAATGTACTCAGCGGGGAGGTATGAGTTCCCAACCCCTGGGAGGGCCATCCCCGTCTGGGTCATTGGTAAGTATAAAAAATATATAAATTACTATAAATTTTTTAACATTTTTATACTGTACCAATGACCCAGACATAGCTGAATAGTAAAAAGGCTGGAGGGCCTAGGACATAGAGGAAAATCCAATAAGCTCAACTATATCAATAGAGTCAACCCCTCAAGGAGAAAAGGAGTATTAGGCTTTACATGTATCTTTCTTATTTTATGATGAATTAGAAAGATACAATACCCTTCATAATTGATCACAATAACATTCATGTTCTCTATTAACATCCAGTATAACCCGTTATACTAATTATTTTTACAGTAAGCCAATAAATAAAGTTAGTCCAGAGAATTGAGACTCTTTATATTCTTTTAAAAGTGTCCGAGGATTGTATATTAACGCCCGTTTGACACTTGACATGTACAAATGCTTCACACCGAGCTACACTTTAAAAATATGACATGAATGAATTTTTAATATTAATATTACACTTTAAAACCATCCCGGTAACGACTCAGAATTACTGACTCCGGAGGAGGAATCCCCTTGCTTTTCACTATAAAGCAGGTGACCTAAGGGAACACCCTCCCCCCCCCCCCCTTCCCCTTGGTCAAATAGCCCAGAGCGAAGAGGGCAGCAGGACAGAGTCACTGCCGGAACAAAAAGCCTGCATAACTATAGTTGCAACTGTTTAGTGGACGACATTCTGAGCAACAGATAACGGACCTAAACAATGCAGGTCTCCAGAAATGGACTCAATATTTCTGAGATAAAAATTTGTGAATGTGGATGGCTGAGACCAATAAGCAGCCTTCATTAAATCTGTAATAGCAACACTATTTGCGTAAGGCCAAGATGTAGAAAGAGCTCTTACTTCAAGAGCCGAGATCTTAAGCACAGACTGCTGAGTAGAAGATAGATTATCATAAGCAGTACGGATAGTTAATTGAATCCATCTAGCAATAGAATGGACCGAAATGTCCTTTCTATTAGGCATCAGAGACAGAAAGAAGCAGTTTCGTCCCTTTCTGATAAACTGAGATCTTTGTTTATAAATACGTAAAGCTCTAACGGGACACAGAGTAAAGGCCTACGCCCGTCTGAAGACGGAAGAGCCTTAATAACAATAGGTTCCGGATATTTATTAGGAGCCTGATTCTTAGCTAAAAATCCAACATTAGTAGTGAAGGTGATAGTGTTCCCGACACTACGATAGTGAGAATCGTCCACCGATAGTGCATGAAGCTCACTGACTCTTCTAGCAGAAGAGAAAGCTAAGAGAAAAGCTGTCTTATAAGACAAGAATTTGAAATCTACTGTCCCAAGAGGCTCAAATGGCTTTTCCTTCAGTTTAAGACGAACCCAAGCTAAATTCCACTTAGGAATTAATCTAAGAGTTCTGAGTCTATTTATCGAGAAGTTTCTAACTAACTTAGATAAAGAGACATTAGATCCAATTTGTAAACTATCATGGTGTGCATAGGTATCAGATAACATAGACCTATAACCCTTAATAGTAACAGGCTGCAGTTTGATCTCGTCAAACAAGTATACTAGAAAGTTTGCAATATCTGGTATGGAGGGATCAAAAATATCAACAGAATGAACCCATTCACCAATGACAAAAAACCTTCCACTTAGCCGCAAAGTTTAGCGAAGAGGAGGTCCTCCTACAGTTAGAAATCGCGTCGACTGCTCGTCCTGTAAAGTGCTTGCCATGCAAGAAGGACCGCACAACGGAAATACGTGAAGGTTGAGACCTTGCAGGTTGTGATGAAGTTGACGCGATTTCCCCTGCGAAAGAAGATCCGCCCGTGGAGGAAGCTTTCGCGGTAAGTCCCACAGCAGACACCTGAGTAGATTTATCCACGGTCTCTGTGGAGACAGAGATGCTACCAACAGAATCTTGCATTGAGATTGTTTTATCTTTAGCAACACTTGCTGAATTAACGGCGCTGGAGGATACGCATATCCTATCATTCCGTCACATGAGATCGACAGAGCGTCTACTGCATATGCTCGTGGATCCGGACATGGTGACACATACGTCTGCAACTGATTGTTGAGATGTGTCGCAAATAAGTCTATCATTGGCCGTTCCCATTGGTAGCAAATCTGATTGAATACCTGTTTGTTGAGAGTCCACTCTGACGGCAACAAGCAACCCTTCCGTGAAAGGGAGTCTGCTAGTACATTCAGACGACCCGGTATATGACGGACCGAAAGTAGAACTTGGTGGTCTAGAGCAAACAGAAGGATTCTTTCCGTTAAATTGAATAACGGAACGGAATGAGTGCCTCCCTGGATCCGGATATACGCCACTACTGTCGTATTGTCGGACAGGATTTGGACATGAGCATTGTGAATAATGTCCATCCAATGGCATAACGCAAGCCAAATTGACATCATTTCCTTGATGTTTATGTGCTTGCTTAGAAACTGTGGATCCCAAGGACCCTGGTACCTCGAATCCGTTGAGATCAATGTTGCACCCCAACCTGTTTGACTGGCATCCGTCATAATCGTAAAACTTGGATCCGGCAACTGCAGCGGAACTCCCTGAGTCAACCACTGAATGTTTGCCCAAGTCTGAATCTCTTGTTTCACTTGATCTGACAAGAGAACGTCTATATCGAGCAAATGAATCTTCACACTCCAATTCTGAGTCAAGAAAATTTGGAGAGGACGAGTGCGCAACCGCCCCATCGGAATGAGATCCGCAGCGGCTCCGCACAGACCTATCAGTCTCATGAACTCCCTCGCTGTGACTTTGTCTGCATGAAGACAATAGCGAGCGTAACAACTGATTAACTTCGCTCTGGTTAACGGCAGGCAAACGAGATTGTTGTGCGTCTCGAAGCTCATTCCCAGATGAGTGAATGACTTGGACGGCACCAGATCCGACTTCTCCTCGTTTATAACAAAACCGAGACGTCGGAGCAATAGAAGCAGATTCTGCACATCGTTCTGAAGCGTTAACTCGTTGCCGTACCTCTGAAGAAAGTCATCCAGGTAGGCCGACGTTACCGCAGATGAATGAGCTCGGAAATACATCATTACCGAGTTCATTACTCGAGTGAAAGCCCAGGGCGCTAGGTTCAATCCGAAGCACATCGCCCGGAATTGATATACAACTCCTAGGACTGCGAAGTGTAGATACTTTCTGAATGTCGGATGTATCATGACGTGAAAGTATGCATCTTTGAGATCTATGCTTGTAGCATAATCGTTCACCCGAATACTCGCTCTGACCGATCGAATCGTCTCCATATAGAACTTTGGAGCGACGATCAGCTTGTTTATCCAGCTCAAATCTATGACTGGACGGAACAAGCCGTCTGGTTTCAGAACCACAAATAGATGGCTGTAGAACCCCGGTGATTCCTGGTCTGCTACGACCTCTACCGCGTTCTTCATCAAAAGAGACTGTACCTCCGATAAAAGAGCGTCTCTTTTCTGCGGATTTGACGGAAGTTGAGTCCATTTTGGACTTCGAGTTAATGGAGGCTTTCGTTTGAAGGATATTCTTAGACCTTCCGAAATCACCCCTCTCACCCAAGGGTCGTCCGTAATCGACGCCCACTCTTCTGTAAAACTCGACAACCTTCCGCCAACCGGAACACGATAGAGGTTCAAACCATCACCTCCTGGACCCAGACATGTTAACCTCCCAAAATTTTTTTCAGGGAGATTGAAGAAAATTTTCAGGGAGATGACATGATTTTCAGGGAGATTTTTTTTTGGCGCGTAGAAACCATGTGTGGATCAATTTTAAATACAAATATCCCCCCTCTCCCCCCCCCCCCCCCCCCCCAACACACACACAGGCATAAGTATTTTATGCGCGTAGAAACCATGTGTGGATCAATTTTAAATACAAATTAATACCAAATATCCCCCTCCCCCTCCCCCCCCCCCCCCCCCCCCACACACACACACACACACACAGGCATAAGTATTTCAGAAGAATGAATCACTGGAGTCTTTGGTTAGAGTAATTACTTACGTTTACAAGTGAGTGGGGTGGACTGGGTAGTAAGGTGGTATTGATTTGACCAGGCTGACCTATACCTGTATTTCCATCTCTGGACATTGATATAAACTTGTGTAGACATAACTGAAATATGGGTGTGATCAGACTTGATTAACTAAAAACTTCAAAAGTAGAACATAAAAATAAAGTTTAGAACATAAAATGATCAAATCACAGCTTGGCAAATTGGCAACCCGGGTTCTTTGTTATATGTTATGCAATCTGCAAAAAAGCGAATTGATCTACTTCGTCAATACGATTTGGTATAAATTTTACTTGCTCCCGGGGAACCGTTTTCAGTCTGAACGCCAAACAGACCATTGATTACTATCTGGAACAAGGCTAATGAGAGATGAAGAAAGTTCAGTTCACATCTGAAAAAAATAGTGCATCCTCAAATGTGTTCTGTTTCATAAGGGGAAAGGATTTTATTCAGAATATAAGTTTTCAGGGTTCACCGGGAAATGATGTTTATTTTATTGAGAGAATGAGTTATATATTCAATGTTGGATTGCTTTATTACAGTAAAGAACCCCGACGATCATTAGATTTGAGTGTGTTTTCTTTCAGCAGGAAGAAAAGTTAAAAAATTTATAGTAATTTATATAATTTTTATACTTACCAATGACCCAGACTTAGCTGTTGCTAACTCTAACAAAACCAGGGCCAAACACAAATTTTGCCCCCCAATCCCCAAAATTTGCATCCAAAACAAAAAGAAATCATGTCCTAAAGGACCTCCATACTACGCCTCTACTGCGCATGCGCAGTGACGCAGACGTCCCGAAATTGGCGCCAATTATCATTCTTACTGGCAGTGCCTGGTCAGTGCTATGTACTCAGCGGGGAGGCAAGAGTTCCCAACTCCAGGGAGGGCCATCCCCGTCTGGGTCATTGGTAAGTATAAAAAATATATAAATTACTATAAATTTTTTAACATTTTTATACTGTACCAATGACCCAGACTTAGCTGAATAGTAAACAGGCTGGAGGGCCTAGGACATAGAGGAAAATCCAATAAGCTCAACTATATAGTAAAGAGGTAACCCCTTAAGGAGAAAAGGAGTATTAGGCTTTACATGTATCTTTCTTATTTAATATTAAATTAGAAAGATACACTACCCTTAATAATTGAGCACAATAACATTCATGTTCTCTATTAACATCCAGTATAACCCTTATACTAATTATTTTTAAAGCAAGCCAATAAATAAAGTAGTCCAGAGAATTGAGACTCTTTATAGTCATTTAAAAGTGTCCGAGTATTGTATATTAAAGCCCGTTTGACACTTGACATATACAAATGCTTCACACCGAGCTACACTTTAAAAATAAGACATGAATGAAATTTAACATTAATATTACACTTTAAAACCATCCCGGAAGCGACTCAGAAATACTGACTTGGAGGAGGCATTCCCTTGCTTTTCACTATAAAGCAGGTGACCTAAGGGAACACCCGCCCCCCCCCCCCCCCCCCTTCCCCTTGCCCTGGGTCAAATAGCCCAGAGCAAAGAGGGCAGCCGGACGGAGTCACTGTCGGAACAGAAAGCCTGCATAACTATAGTTGCAACTGTTTAGTGGACGACATTCTGAGCAACAGATAACGGACCTAAACAATGCAGGTCTCCAGAAATGGACTCAATATTTCTGAGATAAAAATTCGTAAATGTGGATGGCTGAGACCAATAAGCAGCCTTCATTAAATCTGTAATAGCAACACTATTAGCATAAGCCCAGGAAGTAGAAAGAGCTCTTACTTCATGAGCAGAAATCTTAAGCACAGACTGCTGAGAAGAAGATAAATCTTCATAAGCAGTACGGATAGTTAACTGAATCCATCTAGCAATAGAATGGACTGAAATGTCCTTTCTATTAGGCATCAAAGACAGAAAGAAACGTTTCCGTCCCTTTCTGATAAACTGAGATCTCTGTTTATAGATACGTAATGCTCTAACAGGACAGAGTAAAGGCCTACGCCCGTCTGAAGACGGAAGAGCCTTAATAACAATAGGTTCCGGATATTTATTAGGAGCCTGATTCTTAGCTAAAAAACCCACATTAGTAGTGAAGGTGATAGTGTTCCCAACACTACGATAATGAGAATCATCCACCGATAGTGCATGAAGCTCACTGACTCTTCTAGCAGAAGAGAAAGCTAAGAGAAAAGCTGTCTTATAAGATAAGAATTTGAAATCTACTGTCCCAAGAGGTTCAAATGGCTTTTCCTTCTATTTAAGAAGAACCCAAGCTAAATTCCACTTAGGAATTAATCTAAGAGTTCTGGGTCTATTTATCGAAAAGTTTCTAACCAACTTCGATAAAGAGACATTAGATCCAATTTGTAAACTATCATGATGTGCATAGGTATCAGATAACATAGATCTATAACCCTTTATAGTAACAGGCTGCAGTTTGATTTCGTCAAACAAGTATACTAGAAAGTTTGCAATGTCTGGTATAGCGGGATCGAATATATCTACAGAATGATCCCTACACCAACGACGAAAAACCTTCCACTTAGCCGCATAGTTTAGCGAAGAGGAGGTCCTCCTACAGTTAGAAATCGCATCCACTGCTCATCCTGTAAAGTGCTTGCCATGCAAGAAGGACCGCACAACGGAAAAACGTGAAGGTTGAGACCTTGCGGGTTGTGATGGAGTTGGCGCGATTTCACCTGCGAAAGAAGATCCTCCCGTGGAGGAAGCTTCCGCGGTAGGTCCCACAACAGACACCTGAGTAGATTTATCCACGGTCTCTGTGGCGACAGAGATGCTACCAACAGAATCTTGCATTGAGATTGTTTTATCTTTAGCAATACTTGTTGAATTAACGGCGCTGGAGGATACGCATATCCTATCATTCCGTCCCAAGGGATCGACAGAGCGTCTACTGCAAATGCTCTTGGATCCGGACACGGAGACACATACGTCTGCAACTGATTGTTGAGATGTGTCGCAAATAAGTCTATCATTGGCCGTTCCCATTGGTAGCAAATCTGATTGAATACTTGTTTGTTGAGAGTCCACTCCGACGGCAACAAGCGACCCTTTCGTGAAAGGGAGTCTGCTAGCACATTCAGACGACCCGGTATGTGACGGACCGAAAGAAGAACGTGATGTTCTAGCGCACACAGAAGGATTCTTTCCGTTAGATTGAACAACGGAACTGAATGAGTGCCTCCCTGATTCCGTATATACGCCACTACTGTCGTATTGTCGGATAGGATTTGGACATGAGCATCGTGAATAATGTCCATCCAGTGACGTAACGCAAGCCAAATTGACATCATTTCCTTGATGTTTATGTGCTTGCACAGGAATTGCGGATCCCAAAGACCCTGGCATCTCGAATCCGTTGGGATTAATGATGCACCCCAACCTGTTTGACTGGCATCCGTCATAACGGTAAAACTCGGATCCGGCAACTGCAGCGGAACTCCTTGAGTTAACCACTGAATGTTTGCCCAAGTCTGAATCTCTTGTTTCACTTGATCTGACAAGAGAACGTCTACATCGAGCGAATGAATTTTCACACTCCAATTCTGAGTCAGGAAAATTTGAAGAGGATGTGTGCGTAACCGCCCCATCGGAATGAGATCCGCGGCAGCTCCGCACAGACCTATCAGTCTCATAAATTCTCCTGCCGTGACTTTGTCTGCGTGCAGACAATAGCGAGCGTAACAACTGACTAATTTCGCTCTGGTTAATGGCAGACGAACGAGATTGTTGTGCGTCTCGAAGCTCATTCCCAGATGAGTGAATGACTTGGACGGCACCAGATCCGACTTCTCCTCGTTTACTATAAAACCGAGACGTCGGAGCAATAGAAGAAGATTCTGAACATCGTTCTGAAGCGTTAACTCGTTGCCGTACCTCTGAAGAATGTCGTCCAGGTAGGCCGACGTTACTGCAGACGAATGAGCTCGGAAGTGGATCATTACCGAGTTCATTACTCGAGTGAAAGCCCAGGGTGCTAGATTCAATCCGAAGCACATCGCCCAGAATTGATACACCACTCCTAGGACTGCGAAGCGTAGATACTTTCTGAATGTCGGATGTACCATGACGTGAAAGTACGCATCTTTGAGATCTATGCTTGTTGCATAATCGTTCACCGAATACTCGCTCTGACCGATCGAATCGTCTCCATATAAAACTTCGGAGCGACGATCAGCTTGTTTATCCAGCTCAAATCTATGACTGGACGGAACGAGCCGTCTGGTTTCGGAACCAGAAACAGATGGCTGTAGAATCCCGGAGATTCCTGGTTTTCTACGACCTCTACCGCGTTCTTCATTAAAAGAGACTGCACCTCTGATAACAGGGCGTCTCTTTTCTGCGGATTTGACGGAAGATGAGTCCACTTTGGACTTCGAGTTAATGGAGGCTTTCGTTTGAAGGATATCTTTAGACCTTCCGAAGTCACTCCTCTCACCCAAGGGTCGTCCGTAATCGACGCCCATTCTTGTGAAAAGCTCGACAACCTTCCGTCAACCGGAGCGCGATAGAGGTTTAAGCCATCACCTCCTGGACCTGCGAGGCCTGCGGTAGGAGAAACCACGTCTTCCACGACCCGCACCTCGCCCCGTCGACCTCGGGGCGTCCGACCGATTGTCCCGGCCTGAAGGACGTCCCGAACGAGAGTCGCTATCCTGACGGTCTCTCGAATAAGACCAAGAGGACGCACCGGAACCTCTATAGGAACCTCTCTTGGGCGCATTAGACCCAGAAGTGCCTGTCTTATTCGTGTCTGCTGTATCCGACTTCTTAGGAGCAGATTTGAACAACAGATAATCCTTAGCTTTCTTTGTAATTTATCATAAATAGCGGAAAGCTTGCCGTCAAAGAGAAGTTCTCCTGAGACCGAAGCGACTCTAAGAGAGTTCTTCACCTTAGAATCCACTAGTGTGGATGTAGCTAGGGCTGCGTCACGTCTAACCAACTCCAGATTTGCCACTGAAAGGGCGGAGTTACACGTGGAATAAGCTACTGCCCTTGAAAGAAGTCTTAAAGAGGATTGTATATCTTGAAACTCTTTCCCCTGAAGGCGCAGTGATAACGCCTTAGTAAGGTGATCTGCGTAAGATAAGGCATCTAAATTGGCTCTGTTAGACGCAATAGCTGTTTCCAACACCGCGGTTGGAATAGAAGCTGACAACGGTAATGATAGCTCTAAGTCTTCCGCCTCGTCGTCCATACGCAGAGGAACTCTCGGTATACCCTGTCCTGCCGTATCGAATTTATTCCTTGCATTAATGAAAGGCATGTTGAGAGTATTAGCGGACAAGAAACCTGCTTTCCCCGTCCTGGAAGCAAGCAGTCTGGCCCGACGGAACAACTTGAGGAAGAAAGTGCCGGATGAAGTCCACGGCAGCTTTATGTTGTTCCGAAAGGGATAGCTCCAAGTCATCCGTATCCCTTTCACCATCCGGTCGGACCTCATGATGTTCCCGGTCGTCCGCCCCCGATGCTTCGGCGGAGCATACCGACCCAGCGCCGTCGGATAATTCTCGATCCGACACCGTTTCTGTCGGCTGCTGGGATGCTGCGATAAGCTGTGCTATCTGCACAAGAATGTCCGGCGTCGAGACCTGCGGAGGCGCAGTCTTTCGCTGCTTCGCCGAGGGCAGCTCCGCATCAGATGGCTCCCGCATACTTTTCCTATGCGAACGTCCGGAGTCCATCGGTCTCGAATCCCTGGCTGCCGGATGGTGTGACCTGGTCGCCGAAGAATCCTTGATCGGCGAAGCTGGTAATATATCGGCGGTCACGCAGCCAAGGTGCGCTGACGAGAAGAGGAAGCCTTAACAGTCTCTGCGGACTGCTTATACAACGGAGCGTCCCGAGCGACGGATGTATGCTCCGCTAAAGACACATTTTGTACCACAACATCTGGTCCCAGATGTTGTTGTACGAGAGAGGGGCCTCTCTCACTCGCGGCCCGGCTGGACCTGGACGAGCTAGGAACCGGACTCGAAGGCTTCCTCCGATCTCGCTTACTATCCGTCGTCACTGGGTGTGCATCTATTATGTTTATAGTGCTCGCATCACCCAAAATTTCCTCTTGGACCGCATCGGACGAACCCAGCTGCCGAACCATTCGGTGAATGGACGCTACACCGGGCGAGCTAGCGGACGACATTTGTCTAATCTCCATGAGCACTTTTGCCGCTAGCTCTGAATTCATTTGTGACGACGGACGCACACTTGAAGAAGATAACATGGAAACATCACCCTGTTCTGGTTCCTCCGAAATAGAAACTGAGAGAGTAGAGTGACCTTGCGGAGAAAGAGCCGGCATCGCTCTTTCTCCAGAAACAACATATCGTGACACACGTTTCCAATGTTTCTCATCCCAATGTTCACATATAGGACAGGGATTAATGCGAGAACACTGACTACAATTAATACAATGATCATGAAAGTCAGAGGAAGATTTCTTCCTATTACAATTTGAACAACGTCCCTTCATTGTGAAAGAACAACAATAAGTCCTAGTTACTCGCAAAAACCCCTGACACAAAGATACATAACAACATGATCCATTAATAAACGAAAAAACAATTGCAAAACAAAATAATTTTGAAAAAATATTTTTTCAGCGAAGCCCAAGTTGCTGAAAAGTAACGTTGAGCCCCGATGGATCCGATGGCAAAGTGTGGTCAAAAATTTTAAATTTATATAAAATAATTAATGAGACACTTACGGATAATATAAATGTATCTTATAGTGAGATAAACTACAGCAAAGGCAAACAGCCCCCCTCAAAAAAGGCTGTTGCCAATGAAAACAAACAGTGTAAAAACACCAGAAAACATGACTCCAGGGACTGAAAAAACTGGCCCGGAATCAGTCATCAATTACACTCTATCTGATGCAAAACAGAGACTCCCAGGGGAGAATCTGCAGAACATCAGATGGAAGATGCAGAACACAAACGTTATACACCCCTGGGTGAAAACGTAACTATGGGGAAAATAACAGAAAACATTCTGTAACCAAGCAACTCTCCCAGGAAATTTTAGAAATGAAATTTCTCAAAAATATGCCAAAAGCATGGGAGAATTGCAAGGGGGGACGTTAGAAGGCTAGGGGAGAGGAAACACTGAATAAGCAGTGCAACAATTAGCAAGAATGACAACAAGAGGCCCATGCCTCGAAAATAGGCAACTTAACATAATTTCATAACAAAATTTTAAGTACAGCCCTGATTATTTTTTGTCACTTCTTTTTCCTCTCCTCCTTCTATCCTCCTTAGAATCACATTTTCTCCAAAAATTACGTGTCTGGCATCCTTTAAACTGAGATTTACAAGCACAAAGATCAGTGAGATGTTGACTGATGAAGGGCCAAACAGAGAATGATAATTGGCGCCAATTTCGGGACGTCTGCGTCACTGCGCATGTGCAGTAGAGGCGTAGTATGGAGGTCCTTTAGGACATGATTTCTTTTTGTTTTGGATGCAAATTTTGGGGATTGGGGGGCAAAATTTGTGTTTGGCCCTGGTTTTGTTAGAGTTAGCACCAGCTAAGTCTGGGTCATTGGTACAGTATAAAAATATTAGAAATACATCAATATCTCTCCTGTTAAAAGAGTAGTCTCCCTTACGCAAGTCTGTTCAAATCTGAGAGTTCAGAAGCTTTTCACATGCCATGAACATCGTGAATGCTGTGTCATGCAATCAGGCATGTAGCCGGGAATTCATTCAATTCATACTTCATAGTCATGAGGTGGATGGGCACCGGGCAATACCCGTGGGTGGGGATGGGGAATACACAGCACACTCACTCGATTTGTGTTTTGTGCAGTTCATCGGAAATCGTAGACATTTCACGGTAGGCCTGTCAAGTGGACTGTTTGTTTTGGTGCTGTTTTTCTCTTCGATTTGAGATTTGGATAACAAATACAGTGAATAAATAATCTCGGTCAAAAGATATGTTTCATTTTATTCCCAGAACATATATGTTTCATGCAATCAAACGCTGCTTATATCAGCGTGCAGTTGAATTACAGTGCGCGTAAGTTGCCCATTTTCGTTTCAAATTACCACCAATTTTTCTCAAATCTGACATGATTTTGTCTGGTATGTCGACTTTCCGGGAGATTTTGACCCAAATTGACTCCCGTGCGGGAGGGCGGGAGGGTATAGCTAATTCCGGGAGACTCCCGGGCATTCCGGGAGAGTTAACATGTCTGCCTGGACCTGCGAGGCCTGCGGGAGGAGAAACCACGTCCTCCACGACCCGCACCTCGTCCCGTCGACCTCGGGACGTCAGACCGGTTGTCTCGGCCCGAAGAACGGCCCGCACGTGAGTCGCTGCCTTGACGGTCTCTAGAATAAGACCAAGAGGATGCAAAGGAACCTCTATAGGAACCTCTCTTGGGCGTATTTGTCCCGGAAGTGCCTGTCTTACTCTTATCTGCTGAATCCGACTTTTTTTTTGGAAGCAGATTTAAAAAGCAGAGAATCCGAAGCTTTCTTAGTTATTTTATCATAGATTGCTGAAAGCTTGCCATCGAAGAGAAGCTCTCCGGAGACCGAAGCGACTCTGAGAGAGTTCTTCACCTTACTATCCATGCGTCCAGTTCTTCACCTGGATGTAGCTAGGGCTGCGTCACGTCTAACCAACTCCAGGTTTGCCACTGAAAGGGCGGAGTTATACGTGGAATAAGCCACTGCCCTTGAAAGAAGTCTTAATGAGGATTGTATATCCTGGAATTCTTTCCCTTGAAGACGCAGTGATAACGCCTTTGTAAGGTGGTCTGCGTATGATAAAGCGTCTAAGCTGGCTCTGTTAGACGTAATTGTCATTTCCAACGCCGCGGTTGGAATGGACATAGACGACGGTAATGACAATTCCAAGTCTTCCGCCTCGTCGTCTAGACGCAGAGAAACTCTCGGTATGCCCTGTCCTGCCGTATCGAATTTATTCCTTGAATTGATGAAAGGCAGGTTAAGAGCATTGGGGGACAAGAAACCAGCTTTGCCTGTTTTGGAAGCAAGCTTAAAGATAGCGTCGTTCAATAATTCGAATGTTCTTGTGACATTATTGGACTGTGACGGAAACTCAGGGACGATGTCTCTGAACCGCTCAAAAAATTCAGTGTCCAATGACGCTATCAGTCTCTTATCCGGCATCGCAGCAGTCTGGCCCGACGGAACAACTTGAGGAAGGTAGTGCCGGATGAAATCTACGGCAGCTTTATGTTGTTCCGAAAGGGATAGCTCCAAGTCCTCAGTATCCCTTTCGCCATCCGGTGGGACCTCATGATGCTCCCTGTCGTCCGCACCCGATGTTTCGGCGGAGCGTACCAACCCAGCGCCGTCGGATAATTCCTGATCCGACGATTCTGTCGTTTGCTGGGATGCTGCGATAATTTGTGCTATCTGAGCTAGCACGTCCATCATCGAGGCCTGCGGAGTAGCGGTCTTTCGCTGCTTAGCCGCCGGAAGCTCCGCATCAACTGACTCCCGCATACTTCTCTTATGCGAACATCCGGAGTCTACCGGCCTCTTGTCCCTGGCTACCGGATGGTGTGACCTGGTTGCCGTTGAATCCCTGATCGGCGAAGCTGGCTGAATATCCGCGGTCACGTAGCCAAGGTGCGGTCATGTGCGCTGCTGAGAGGATGAGGAAGCCTGTACAGTCTCTCCGGACTGCCTATATAATGGAGCGTCCCGAGCGGCGGACGTATGCTCCGCTTGCGAAACATTTTGTACCACAACATCTGGTCCCAGATGTTGTTGTACGAGAGAGGGGCCTCTCTCGCTCGCGGCCCGGCTGGACCTGGACGAGCTAGGAACCGGACTACAAGGCTTCCTCCGATCTCTCCTCTTATCTGCCGTCACTGGGTGTGCACCTTGTATGTTTATAGTGCTCGCATCACCCAAAACTCCTTCCTGGACCGCAATGGATGAACCCGGCTGCCGAACCATTCGGTGAATGGACGCTACACCGGGCGAGCTAGCGGACGACAGTGCCGTCGATCCTACTAGGGACCTCTTAGGCAACTGGCGTATCTCCATGAGCACTTTTGCCGCTAGCTCTTCATTTGATTGTGACGACGGAAGCGCACCTTTGGAAGATAACATGGAGACATCACCCTGTTCTTGTTCCTCTGAAATAGAAACTGATAAACTAGAGTGACCCTGCGGAGAAAGGACCGGCATAGCCCTTTCCCCGCTATCAACATACCGTGACACACGTTTCCAATGTTTGTCATCCCAATATTCACATACTGAACAGGAGTTAGTGCGAGTACACTGACTACAATTAATACAATGATCATGAAAGTCAGAGGAAGATTTCCTCTCATTACAATTTGAACAATGTCCTTTCATTGTGAAAAGACAACAATAAGTCCTAGTACTCGCACGAACCCCTGAAAACAAAGATACATAATAACATGATCCATTAACATTGAAAAAACAATTGAAATCAAAAATAAATTTTGAAAAAATATTTTTTCAGCAAAGCCCAAGTTTCTGAAAAGTAACGTTGAGCCCCAATGGATCCCAAGCCTAAGTGTGGACAAAAATTTTAAAATTATTTTAAATAATTAATGCATCACTTAGGAATAATAATAATGTATCTTGTAATAAGATAAACTAGTACAAAGGCAAAAAGCCCCCCTCAAAAGAGACTTTTGCCAATGTAAACAAGAAGTGTATAAACACCAGAAAACATGATTCCAGGCACTGACAATCCTGGCCCGAAATCAGTTACCAAAATATACACTATCTGATGCAAAACAGAGACTTTCAGGGAAGAATCTGCAGAACATCAGATGGTAGATGCAGAACACTACGTCTAAACACCCATGGGTGAGAACGTAAACATAGGGAAAATAACAGAATTCATTCTGTTACCAAGCTAAATCTCCCAAGAAATTTTAGTAGTAATCTTACTCAAAAATATGCCAAAAGCATGGGAGTATAGCAAGGGGGGACTTAAAGGACAAGGGGAGAGGAAACACTGAATAAGCAGTGCAACTTCATAGCAAGAATGACAACAACAGGCCCATGCCTCGAAAATAAGCAACTTAACATAATTTCATTACAAAATTTTAAGTTACAGCCCTGAATATTTTCTGTCACTCCTTTTTCCTCTCCTCCTTCTATATCCTCCTTAGAATCACCATTTCTCCAATATTTATGTGTCTGGCATCATTTAAACTGAGATTTACAAGCACAAAGATCAGTGAGATGTTAACTGATGAAGGGCCAAACAAAGAATGATAATTGGCGCCAATTTCGAGACGTCCTTGACACTGCACATACGCAGTGAGGGCAAAGTATGAAGGTCCTATAGGACATGATTTCTTTTGGTTTTAGATGCAAATTTTGGGGATTGGGGGGCAAAATTTGTGTTTGGCCCTAGAATTTTAAGAGTTAGCACCAGCTCTGTCTGGGTCATTGGTACAGTATAAAAATACTGATATTTTGGTGCTTTTCCATATTTCCAAGGGCCATAACTCACACAAGAATAATGCAATCAGCACGAAACTCAAACTTGATCTGTAAGCCATCGTTCTATAGTAGTTTACCAAAAATAAAATCATTCCTTTGAAGCGTTTCCAAAAAAACTCCGGAAAGTTAAAAAATTTATAGTAATTTATATATTTTTTTATACTTACCAATGACCCAGACTTAGCTGGTGCTAACTCTTAAAAATCTAGGGCCAAACACAAATTTTGCCCCCCAATCCCCAAAATTTGCATCTAAAACCAAAAGAAATCATGTCCTAAAGGACCTCCATACTTTGCCCCCACTGCGCATGCGCAGTGTCAAGGACGTTCCAAAATTGGCGCCAATCATCATTCTTACTGGCAGTGCCTGGTCAGCGCTATGTACTCAGCGGGGAGGTATGAGTTCCCAACTCCAGGGAGGGCCATCCCCGTCTGGGTCATTGGTAAGTATAAAAAATATATAAATTACTATAAATTTTTTAACATTTTTATACTGTACCAATGACCCAGACTTAGCTGAATAGTAAAAAGGCTGGAGGGCCTAGGACATGGAGGAAAATCCAATAAGCTCAACTATATAATATAGAGTGAACCCCTCAAGGAGAAAAGGAGTATTAGGCTTTACATGTATCTTTCTTATTTTATGATAAATTAGAAAGATACAATACCCTTCATAATTGAGCACAATAACATTCATGTTCTCTATTAACATCCAGTATAACCCATTATACTAATTATTTTTAAAGTAAGCCAATAAATAAAGTTAGTCCAGAGAATTGAGACTCTTTATATTCATTAAAAGTGTCCGAGGATTGTATATTAACGCCCGTTTGACACTTGACATATCCAAATGCTTCACACTGAGCTACACTTTAAAAATATGACATGAATGAATTTTTAACATTAATATTACACTTTAAAACCATCCCGGAAACGACTCAGAATTACTGACTCCGGAGGAGGAATTCCCTTGCTTTTCACTATAAAGCAGGTGACCTAAGGAAACACCCTCCCCCCCCCCTTCCCCTTGCCCTGGGTCAAATAGCCCAGAGCGAAGAGGGCAGCAGGACAGAGTCACTGCCGGAACAGAAAGCCTGCATAACTATAGTTGCAACTGTTTAGTGGAAGACATTCTGAGCAACAGATAACGGACCTAAACAATGCAGGTCTCCAGAAATGGACTCAATATTGCTGAGATAAAAATTCGTGAATGTGGATGGCTGAGACCAATAAGCAGACTTCATTAAATCTGTAATAGCCACACTATTTGTGTAAGCCCAAGATGTAGAAAGAGCTCTTACTTCATGAGCCGAAATCTTAAGCACAGACTGCTGAGAAGAAGATAAATTTTCATAAGCAGTACGGATAGTTAATTGAATCCATCTAGCAATAGAATGGACCGAAATGTCCTTTCCATTAGGCATCAGAGACAGAAAGAAACGTTTTCGTTCCTTTCTGATAAACTGAGATCTCTGTTTATAAATGCGTAAAGCTCTAACAGGACAGAGTAAAGGCCTACGCCCGTCTGAAGATGGAAGAGCCTTAATAACAATAGGTTCCGGATATTTATTAGGAGCCTGATTCTTAGCTAAAAATCCAACATTAGTAGTGAAGGTGATAGTGTTCCCGACACTACGATAGTGAGAATAGTCCACCGATAGTGCATGAAGCTCACTGACTCTTCTAGCAGAAGAGAAAGCTAAGAGAAAAGCTGTCTTATAAGACAAGAATTTGAAATCTACTGTCCCAAGGGGCTCAAATGGCTTTTCCTTTAGTTTAAGAAGAACCCAAGCTAAATTCCACTTAGGAATTAACCTAAGAGTTCTGGGTCTATTTATCGAAAAGTTTCTAACTAACTTAGATAAAGAGACATTAGATCCAATTTGTAAACTATCGTGATGTGCATAGGTATCAGATAACATAGACCTATAACCCTTAATAGTAACAGGCTGCAGTTTGATTTCGTCAAACAAGTAGACTAGAAAGTTTGCAATGTCTGGTATGGAGGGATCAAAAATATCAACAGAATGATCCCTACACCAACGACGAAAAACCTTCCACTTAGCCGCATAATTTAGCGAAGAGGAGGTCCTCCTACAGTTAGAAATCGCGTCCACTGCTCGTCCTGTAAAGTGCTTGCCATGCAAGAAGGACCGCACAACGGAAAAACATGAAGGTTGAGACCTTGCAGGTTGTGATGAAGTCAACGCGGTTTCCCCTGCAAAAGAAGATCCTCCCGAGGAGGAAGCTTTCGTGGTAGGTCCCAAAACAGACACCTGAGTAGATTTATCCACGGTCTCTGTGGAGACAGAGATGCTACCAACAGAATCTTGCACTGAGATTGTTTTATCTTTAGCAATATTTGCTGAATCAACGGCGCTGGAGGATACGCATATCCTATCATTCCGTCCCATGAGATCGATAGAGCGTCTACTGCATATGCTCTTGGATCCGGGCACGGTGACACATACGTCTGCAACTGATTGTTGAGATGTGTCGCAAATAAGTCTACCATTGGCCGTTCCGACTGGTAGCAAATCTGATTGAATACTTGTTTGTTGAGAGTCCACTCCAACGGCAACAAGCGACCCTTCCGTGAAAGGGAGTCTGCTAGTACATTCAGACGACCCGGTATATGACGGACCGAAAGTAGAACTTGATGTTCTAGAGCAAACAGAAGGATTCTCTCCGTTAGATTGAATAACGGAACGGAATGAGTGCCTCCCTGGTTCCATATATACAACACTACTGTCGTATTGTCGGACAGAATTTGGACATGAGCTTTGCGAATAATGTCCATCCAATGACGTAACGCAAGCCAAATTGACATCATTTCCTTGATGTTTATGTGCTTGCTTAGGAACTGTGGATCACAAAGACCCTGGCATCTCGAATCCGTTGGGATCAATGTTGCACCCCAACCTGTTTGACTGGCATCCGTCATAATGGTAAAACTCGGATCCGGCAACTGCAGCGGAACTCCCTGAGTTAACCACTGAATGTTTGCCCAAGTCTGAATCTCTTGTTTCACTTGATCTGACAAGAGAACGTCTATGTCGAGCGAATGAATCTTCACACTCCAATTCTGAGTTAAGAAAATTTGGAGAGGACGAGTGCGTAACCGCCCCATCGGAATGAGATCCGCGGCGGCTCCATACAGACCTATCAGTCTCATAAACTCCCTCGCTGTGACTTTGTCTGCATGAAGACAATAGCGAGCGTAACAACTGACTAATTTCGCTCTGGTTAACGGCAGACGAACGAGATTGTTGTGCGTCTCGAAGCTCATTCCCAGATGAGTGAATGACTTGGACGGCACCAGATCCGACGTCTCCTCGTTTATAACAAAACCGAGACGTCGGAGCAAAAGAAGCAGATTCTGCACATCGTTCTGAAGCGTTAACTCGTTGCCGTACCTCTGAAGAATGTCGTCCAGGTAGGCCGACGTTACCGCAGACGAATGAGCTCGGAAATACATCATTACCGAGTTCATTACCCAAGTGAAAGCCCAGGGTGCTAGGTTCAATCCGAAGCACATCGCCCGGAATTGATACACAACTCCTAGGACTGCGAAGCGTAGATACTTTCTGAATGTCGGATGTACCATGACATGAAAGTACGCATCCTTGAGATCTATGCTTGTAGCATAATCGTTCACCCGAATACTCGCTCTGACCGACCGAATCGTCTCCATATAAAATTTCGGAGCGACGATCAGCTTGTTTATCCAGCTCAAATCTATGACTGGACGGAACGAGCCGTCTGGTTTCGGAACCAGAAACAGATGGCTGTAGAATCCCGGTGTTTCCTGGTCTTCTATGACCTCTACCGTGTTCTTCATTAAAAGAGACTGCACCTCCGATAACAGAGCATCTCTTTTCTGCGGATTTGACGGAAGTTGAGTCCCTTTTGGACTTCGAGTTAAAGGAGGCTTTCGTTAGAAGGATATTCTAAGACCTTCCGAAATCACCCCTCTCACCCAAGGGTCGTCCGTAATTGACGCCCACTCTTCTGAAAAACTTGACAACCTTCCGCCAACCGGAACACGATAGAGGTTGAAGCCATCACCTCCTGGACCTGCGAGGCCTGCGGGAGGAGAAACCACGTCCTCCACGACCCACACCTCGTCCCGTCGACCTCGGGGCGTCCGACCGATTGTCCCGGCCCGAAGGACGTCCCACACGTGAGTCGCTGCCTTGACGGTCTCTTGAATAAGACCAAGAGGACGCACTGGAACCTCTATAGGAACCTTTCTTGGGTGCATTAGACCCAGAAGTGCCTGTCTTATTCTTCTCTGCCGTATCCGACTTTTTGGAAGCAGATTTAAACAGCAGAGAATCCGAAGCTTTCTTAGTAATTTTATCGTAGATTGCAGAAAGCTTGCCGTCGAATAGAAGTTCTCCGGAGACCGAAGCGACTCTGAGAGAGTTCTTCACCTTACTATCCACGCGTGTTGATGTAGCTAAGGCTGCGTCACGTCTAACCAACTCCAAGTTTGCCACTGAGAGGGCGGAGTTATACGTGGAATAAGCCACTGCCCTTGAAAGAAGTCTTAAAGAGGATTGTATATCCTGGAATTCTTTCCCTTGAAGACGCAGTGATAACGCCTTTGTAAGGTGGTCTGCGTAAGATAAAGCGTCTAAACTGGCCCTGTTAGACGTGATTGTCGTATCCAACACCGCGGTTGGAACGGACATAGACGACGGTAACGACAAATCTAAGTCTTCCGCCTCGTCGTCAAGACGCAGAGGAACTCTCGGAATACCCTGTCCTGCCGTATCGAATTTATTCCTTGCATTAATGAAAGGCAGGTTAAGAGCATTGGAGGACAAGAAACCAGCTTTGCCTGTTTTGGAAGCAAGCTTGAATATAGCGTCGTTCAATAATTAAAATGTTCTTGTGACATTATTGGACTGAGACGGAAACTCAGGGACGATGTCTCTGAACCGCTCAAAAAATTCAGTGTCCAATGACGCTATTATTCTCTTGTCGCATACCGCAGCAGTCTGGCCCGACGGAACAACGTGAGGAAGGAAGTGCCGGATGAAATCCACGGCAGCTTTATGTTGTTCCGAAAGGGATAGCTCCAAGTCATCCGTATCCCTTTCACCATCCGGTCGGACCTCATGATGCTCCCGGTCGTCCGCACCCTATGCTTCGGCGGAGCGTACCGACCCAGCGCCGTCGGATAATTCCCGATCCGACACGATTCTGTCGGTTGCTGGGATGCTGCGATAATTTGTACTATCTGAGCAAGCACGTCCGTCATCGAGGCCTGCGGAGTGGCGGTCTTTCGCTGCTTCGCCGCAGGAAGCTCCGCATCAACTGACTCCCGCATACCTTTCTTATGCGAACGTCCGGAGTCTACCGGCCTCGTGTCCCTGGCTACCGGATGGCGTGACCTGGTCGCCGAAGAATCTCTTATCAGCGAAGCTGGTAGAATATCCGCGGTCACGTAGCCAAGGTGCAGTCGTGTGCGCTGGTGAGAGGATGAGGAAGCCTGAGCAGTCTCTGCAGGCTGCCTAAACAACGGAGCGTCCCGAGCGACGGACGTGTGCTCCACTTGCGACACATTTTGTACCACAACATCAGGTCCCTGATGTTGTTGTACGAGAGAGGGGCCTTTCTCGCTTGCGGCCCGGCTGGACCTGGACGAGCTAGGAACCGGACTAGAAGGCTTCCTCCGATCTCTCCTAACATCCGCCGTCACTGGGTGTGCACCTAGTATATTTATAGTGCTCGCATCACCCAACATTTCCTCCTGGACCGCAACGTACGAACCCGGCTGCCGAACCATTTGGTGAATGGACGCTACACCGGGCGAGCTAGCGGACGACAGCGCCGTCGATCCTACTAGGGACCTCTTAGGCAACTGGCGTATCTCCATGAGCACTTTTGCCGCTAACTCTTCATTCAATTGTGACGATGGAAGCGCACTCTTGGAAGATAACATGGAAAAATCACCCTGTTCTTGTTCCTCTGAAATAGAAACTGATAGACTAGAGTGACCCTGCGGAGAAAGGACCAGCATAGCCCTTTCTCCACTAACAACATACCGTGACACACGTTTCCAATGTTTGTCATCCCAATATTGACATATAGAACAGGAGTTAGTGCGAGTACACTGACTAATGATTAATACAATGATCATGAAAGTCAGAGGAAGATTTCTTCCTATTACAATTTGAACAATGTCCTTTCATTGTGAAAAGACAACAACAAGTCCTAGTACTTGCACAAACCCCTAAACACAAAGATATATAATAACATGATCCATTAACATTGAAAAAAGCAAATGAAATTCAAAATAATTTTTGAAAAATATTTTTTCAGCGAAGCCCAAGTTTCTGAAAAGTAACGTTGAGCCCCAATGGATCCCAAGGGTAAGTGTGGTCAAAAATTTTAAAATTATTTTAAATAATTATTGCAACACTTACGGATAATAATAATGTATCTTATAATGAGATAAACTACTCCAAAGGCAAAAAGCCCCCCTCAAAAGAGACTTTTGCCAATGTAAACAAGAAGTGTATAAACACCAGAAAACATGACTCCAGGCACTGACAATACTGGCCCGAAATCAGTTATCAATATTACAAACTATCTGATGCAAAACAGAGACTTCCAAAGAAGAATCTGCAGAACATCAGATGGTAGATGCAGAACACAACGTCTAAACACCCATGGGTGAAAACGTAAACATGGGGAAAATAACAGAATTCATTCTGTAACCAAGCTAATTCTCCCAAGAAATTTTAGTAGTAATCTTACTCAAAAATATGCCAAAAGCATGGGAGAATAGCAAGGGGGGACTTACAGGATAAGGAGAGAGGAAACACTGAATAAGCAGTGCAACTTCAAAGCAAGAATGACAACAACAGGCCCATGCCTCGAAAATAAGCAACTTAACATAATTTCATAACAAAATTTTTAAGTTACAGCCCTGAATATTTTCTGTCACTCCTTTTTCCTCTCCTCCATCTCTATCCTCCTTAGAATCACCATTTCTCCAATATTTATGTGTCTGGCATCATTTAAACTGAGATTTACAAGCACAAAGATCAGTGAGATGTTAACTGATGAAGGGCCAAACAAAGAATGATGATTGGCGCCAATTTTGGAACGTCCTTGACACTGCGCATGCGCAGTGGGGGCAAAGTATGGAGGTCCTTTAGGACATGATTTCTTTTGGTTTTAGATGCAAATTTTGGGGATTGGGGGGCAAAATTTGTGTTTGGCCCTAGATTTTTAAGAGTTAGCACCAGCTAAGTCTGGGTCATTGGTACAGTATAAAAATACTGATATTTTGATGCTTTTTCCCATATTTCCAAGGTCCGTAATTCACACATGAATAATGCAATCACCATGAAACTCAAACTTGATCTGTAAGTCATCGTTCTATAGTAGTTTACCAAAAATGAAATCATTCCGTTGAAGCGTTTCCAAAAAAACTCCGGAAAACTAAAGTGAGACTGACAGACAGACAGATTGACAGACTGACAGACTGACGGATGGATGGAGTGCAAACCTATAGTCCCCTCTGGCGATGCCGGTAGGGGACTTCAAATATCAAAGATTTTGTTCAGCCGTTCCAGAGAAGAGGATTTGTTAAAAGTTATTTTTTCACTTTGCTGCTCAAGAACAACTAAGTTGATTTCACCCATGTATTTTTGAGTGTGTAAGAATCAAGTTTGTTAAATAGTGCAGGTCAGACTCTGCCCCACCCCACCCCACTTCTCAAGTTGTATTTTCTTAATGGATATGGAATGGGTTTGGCTCAATGGATAAACTGAGTCTAAAACGGGGCAAGAAATGAAGAAAGAAAAATATTCACAAGAAGTGTAATTGTATTTATCAACAACCATAAGTGGGACCCACTGTAATAATTATAAAAAGGCTAGTCAGATATCGAAGTATGATAATTGCAGCTCAGAACATTATCTAATGTACATACCATTGATCACAGGCTGAAAAACAGCTATACCATTGTACCTGGCAACAGTAAAATCTAATATCAAACCACCAACACTGAAAAATACAAATGGTCAAATTGTTTTTTCTTTACCTTTTTCACCATATTCATTTATTATTTATTTATCCGTGTTTAAGGTCACTTTAAGGATACATGACTATAAGCATGATGGCAACACAAGAATAAATTCAAGTAGAAACTAAAGCAGAGTCAAGGGTGGCATATGCCCCCACCTGCAATTTGATGGATAGCATTACATAAATGAAACCTTTATTAATGGGTGATGCTGAAGGATGACAGACCTGTGACAGATTACAGACCATCGGGACATTATAATAAGAAATATTTAAGTATCACCATATGGTGACACAAAAAGATACCTCCGCCCCTTTAACAAATGTGAGAGCGACTTTGATAATTCTGTGAAAAAAAATATTTTCCTTTAAACTTTATATATGTTGCACATCTGCAAGACATGTGTAACCATATATATCCTAAAGTTTCAACTCTCTACATTAGAAAATGTGGGAGGAATTGATTACACCATGAAGGTACCCTTAATTAAACAAGTTATTCATGACTGAATTTTGGGGAGGACAAAATCAAAGTCCATAAAATGCAATAACTCCTACAATAATACAGAACATAACATCTGCCTTGTATTGTAGATAGACATAAATAGGATAGATTTGCACACCAAATATGAAGTCATTCAATTGAGTTATTCATGAATTAATTTCAAGGTGGACAAATTCTAAGTCCATAAAGGGCAATGACTCTGGCAATAAAATCTTGCATGACACCTGCATTTCACTATGGGTATACAGCAACCATGCACTTCACAAGTTATTCATGATTGAATATCAGGATGAATGGATGGATGTTCTTACACGTTCTTACTTGTGGGGTTTTTCCCCATGTTAAACCCTAACCCCACAAGGTCAAACAAAATATTAACCCCACAGTCCAAAAAATAACCCCACGGGGTGGCCACTGTACTAACCCAACCCCAAAACTACCACTGACCCTAAATTGTAAACCCCACAATGTACCTCTGCTAAGCCTGGATGGATAGACAGATGGACAGACAGGCTGATGGATGGACAGACCAGTAGAATCCTATCTACCCCCACTGCATTGGGTTATAATAACAATCATTTATACCAGTGCTACCAACTTTATAGGGCTTCCTCCCCAACTGCTGGTAACCAGGTCCTATTTTGTCATTGAACAGAACTTGTTTACTATACTACACAAGCACTGCTAAACTTTCCAGAGCTCACACCTTACCAAAAATAAATTGTTTTTCTCTCAGGTCATGAAAGGCAAAAAAATACCCAAACGTTAAAAAAAACTTCAGTCTTGGATTAATATAAGCTCTATCTGTTTAGTATAACTTAAAGCAGTGTTTCATTGGCATGTTGCATGCTTTGAATAAAGAGCTCTTTCTAGCAAAGCAATTGTGCAGGAAGAAATTGAAAAACTGTTTCAAATTTGCTTTTGTATTTTTCTTAACCCTTCGCCTAACACATGCTGAAGATACCTATATTAGTATTTTTCTAAATGACTGACAACTTGTAAACTTGATTTTATACTTGTGCTGCTATCATGAAACAGAGGCAGATGCTGAAAGTGGTCTTAACTCGCTATTAATTTAAAATATTTTTCATCAAATCTAGTCATGGCTGCTGTGAAGCAGCCATGACTACATTTGATAAAAAATTCATGAACCTTTGATACAAGAAATCATTGGTTAAAAAGTCTACACAACCTACAGAGGACAATTTGGTTAAATATCTTCAAATTGGACTTATTTTAATACCAAGAGATTTCCTGTCCTGGGTGGGAATATCCGATAGCAGCATGCTAGGAGTTAAACACCAATACACATAAAAAAAAAATCGCGACATCGACGCCATAACTGTGACGGGTGGTGCAATTTCACAAAATTCTAAGTTCATCAAGAGCCATAACTCCAAGAAAAAAATATTTGGAACAACACATGCATTGAACAGTGGCTAGACATCAATAAGATACACTTACATGCCAAATAAAAGTCATTTCATCAAGTATTTCAAAAGTTATTTAGTTTTGAAACTCGTTGGTCACAGACAGACCGACCGACATTCCAAGTTCATCAAGGGCCATAACTCCAAGAAAAATATTTGGAACAACACATGCATTGAACAGTGGCTAGACATCAATTCAATAAGATACACTTACATGCCAAATATAAAGTCATTCCATCAAGTATTTCAAAAGTTATTGAGTTTTGAAACTCGTTGGTCACAGACCGACCGACCGACCGACAGACAGACCGACATTGCCACTTATAGAGCTGCTAGTCGCAGCTAAAAATTTCTCCTTCTAATCTTGAGGTTATGCTCCCTCATAGGGGTTGTAAATTCTAGTTTGAAAAATATTTGTAATAGATGATTTGAGCTTGATTGGTCTATTTATTGGGTAAACAAGGACGATACTTTTCAACTGATGTCTCATCTAAATAAGAATATATATCTTTCTATTAATTCAATGAATATATTCTTTTCAACCATTTTCACATGAGTTTATAGGAGAATGAAAGGTAATTCTTCATTTTATGAAAATTCACTTTGGCCCAAAATCAAAAGTGTTTGTTTATTTCTGAATGACTGGCTCAAAACAGTTAATTGGAAGAAGACTGAAATATAAAAGCTAACGGATGATGAACGCAAAGTGATGGCAATACTTAGTTCACTCCAACTTGCAGACAAGTAAGCTATAAACAGAGGTATTTGACAATTCAATCATATTTCAAGGAGAATCACTTGATATATCTCGTAAGAAATTAGAGATAATTGATTCAAGGAGTCCTATTTCCCTATGGTCCAAATCATTTGGCAAAAACCTTTTTGGCAGACAAAACTAGCAATTTTTGATATAAGGAAGCTTTGTGACAACTATCAAATTGTGAAGCTTCCTTGTATTGGAAATAACCAGTCTAAACGGATAAAAAGTATTGACTCATGTTCGACAAAAATGGATGTCTTGGTGTGGACCTCGACTAGACACCACAGATGTGATTATTATCAAACATCCCATCTCTTCATCAGCTTCATAACTAGGAGAGGATATATGTGAAGTATTCAAACTGATTACATTATCAACAGTTTGTCTATCAATTGGCAGCAACCAACGTCCTGCATAAAAATTGAGAAGTTGGAAAAAATAATAATTAAAATAATAAAATTTGATATCTTGTGCACTGGGTAAAGGGTTAATAGTTTTGTATTCCCAAATACAAATCATATTTGTATCACATTCTGATGCATCTTGAAGTTTTATTCCTGGACTGAATCAAACTTGTTCTTATACAGCACTGGATGACTGTTTTAATGGAAGTAATGAGCACACATGGTAGTATGTCTGTTCTATTTGTTACTCAAAATAAGTCAGTCAAGAAGTAAGATTCAAACTCTCCAATTTGAAATTGAATGGAATCAGACACTTGATTCGTGAAATTGAATCAAATTATGAAGGTTCATAAGCTATTTCAACTAGAGGTACTGTGAGCAAACTCACAAAGTGATACCCCCCGCGCATGAAATGTATAAGTTAGATTATCTCCCCTTGGAAATGTCAGAACGGAATTATATTGCTTCATACATATCTTCATATGGAGTTCTTCCATTGTGTAAAGTTTCATGAAAATTCTTTAAACGGTTTAGGAGGAGTTGCGCTTACAAGGATGGACAGACGGTATAAGTTAGATTACCTCCCCTTGGAAATGTCAGAACAGAATTATATTGCTTCATCAATATCTTCATATGGAGTTCTTTCAATGTGTAAAGCTTCATGAAAATTCTTCAAACGGTTTAGGAGGAGTTGCGCTTACAAGGATGGACAGACAGTATAAGTCAGATTATCTCCCCTTGGAAATGTCAGAACGGAATTATATTTCTTCATGCACATCTTCATATGGAGTTCTTCCATTGTGTAAAGTTTCATGAAAATTCTTCAAATGGTTTAGGAGGAGTTGCGCTTACAAGGATGGTCAGACGGACAGATTATCTCCCCTTGGAAATGTCAGAATGGAATTATATTGCTTCATGCACATCTCCATATAAAGTTCTTCCATTGTGTAAAGTTTCATGAAAATTGTTCAAACGGTTTAGGAGGAGTTGCGCTTACAAGGATGGACAGACGGACAGATGGACAGACAGGGTGATTCCTATATACCCCCCCCGCCCCCCCAACTTTGTTTGCAGGGGGTATAAAAACCTATGAAAGTGTGAATGACACTGCAGCTCAACTTGTCCAAGAAGGGACTAAACTAAATAGAAAGATCCAGAAATGCCAAGTCATTCACTCAAGTTTGTACAGAAAAGACATCACACCAAGGCTACATATGAAATTTGAAAGAGATTTGGTGAGAGGAGTGGCCTGTTGGGTCTGCTAAAGGAATTGCTGAAAATTTACATGCCAAATCCAAAATGGACACTGATGGCCATGTTTTTCAATGAAATTCAGAAAAATCTGATAGTTCCCATCTTGACATCACATCAAAGGTACATATGAAATTTTGAAAAAGTTGGGGTGAGGGATGCGGCCAGTAGGGTGTGCTAATGGGATTGTTGATAATTTAGATGCCAAATCCAAGATGGCTGCTGGCAGCCATGTTTTTCAACAAAATTCAGAAAAATCTGATTGCTCCCATCTAGACATCATACCAAAACTACATATGAAATTTGAAAAAGATGTGGTGAGAGATGTGACCTGTAGGGTTTGCTAATGGAATTGTTGACAATTTATATGTCAAATCTAAAATGGCCACTTCAACAAAATTCGGAAAAATTTGATAGCTTCCATCTTGACACTGCCCCAAAGCTAAATATAAAATTTGGAACTGATCGGGTGAGAGCTGCGGCCTCTAGGGTGTGCTAAAGGAATTATTGGACAATTTATATCCAAATCCAAGATGGCCAGTGGTGCCCATGTTTTTCAAGGAAATTCGAAAAAAATTGATAGTTTCCTTCTAGACAGTGTCCTAAAGCTGCATATGAAATTTGGAACTGATCGGGTGAGAGCTGCAGCCTGTAGGGTGTGCTAAAGGAATTTTGGACGGAAAGACGTATGGACATCAAGTACGAGCTATTGTGATAGGCTGCCATCAGTCCTTCCCAGGAAGAAAATCCCACGGGAGCAATAAAATGCCCTCGTAAAAATGGAGATGGGGGCATTATGCACTCGTGAATCAATAACAGCATGTTACAATTTTCCAGTGAAAATTTTAACATGCAGGTAGAAAAAAAAAATGTTTGTTCCCACCCAAATTAAAAGTAAGGCGATTCGTCGGATTCGGAGCTGAGTGGTACAGTCTTTCGATTTTGAAAACCGTAGGTACGTTATAGCCTACATCGCTTGCTACTATTTGAAGTGATGCGCACTATCGTGCATCCCACACCGTCGATTAGAAAAAAGATTTGTCGGCGGCAATTCTTTGGCGAGAATGCTTGGGAGTGATGCCTGATTGTCGTGTTGTTGGCAAGAACAATTAACATGCAATGAAGAATGCAGCCACCAAATGACAGCACTGTGCATTCAGTACGGTATTTGGGCATATCCGTATCGAACGGTAACATGAAAGCTGGACGATTTGGCCCGGGTGCGTTCATGGTTTTCATTAAAGGATCCGAATCCCAACTTTTGGGTCATGACAATGTGTTAGGCACCACGTAACAAAAAAGCGCACATTGCAGCTATAATTTATGCGGAGCTGATAAATTTGCTCCATTGGTGAATACTGAATGGTGATTGGACCAGGAAGCACGAACCTCTCAGAGAACATCAGGTTTTTCCAAACAGAAGAAGTGAATAGAATTTGTGCTGAATACATTCACGCTGTTACTAAAAGCCCACTGCCAGATATCCGTCCCTTGTTACTTAATAAAAAATAATTGACTGTTCACACAGAAATGATTTCTCAACTGGAATGAATTACCAGATTTTGATAGCTCTCATAGCAGAGCCGAGGCTCACTGTTGTTGACTCGCATTTCCGCCGAATCGTCTTGTATCCCAATGAGTTTATAGGTGCCCAATCAAAATGAGTATTACACTAAGTGACAGCAATACATGGTATGTTTGACTATCATGATTCTGGGCCATGAATGCCGGTCTTTCGCTAAATTTCCGGTAATTTTACAGTAAATAATTAAAATATAGAAATCGCGTCGCTTGAAACCTTTCTCCTTACTTGATAATAATATGTGCCTGGTCAAAACACGGGCGCGGTTTTTTGCACTCTGGAAACGGGAATGACGGGCGCGAGCGCTATAGCACCCGTCTCATGGGAAGGACTGCTGCCATCCGCCGTCTGTCCATACATTCGTATGTACATACGGACATACAGATGGACAGACAACATATTGCAACCCATCCCAATAGCTCATATTTGTCGTTGTCAAGTTGAGCTAAAAATAAGTTACACCAACTCACCTACTTATGAACATTGCACTGATAACTGGAATCCAGCCAGAATACATAACATCTTTTGTGTATTTATTGTTTATAGAGAGAAAGATCCACAAAGGTGTAATAACAAAAAATACAGCTACAACAACTGGAGCAATCCAAGAATGATTTTCTGAAAAGATATTAAAAAGGAAAAACAAAATACAATAAATCATAAAAATCTTACAAATTTTATTTATCATGTTTTTATATCTGAAGAGAGAGTGAATTTTCCAGAAATTCACTCTCTATATATAACATGTTAGTTTAGTAGCATGAGAGTGATTTCCAGAAAAGTATTGTCAGCCAGTATGGCAGGCTAGGATGTGACTAGGAACCACTGTCATAGTAAGTTTGTTCTGGTTTGGATGTCTTCCCCAATGATTGGCTAATAGGGCACCTGCTGTGAGGCCTCCGTGAGAAGTCTGTCAATTCAGGAAGGGTGAATATGCTTTCCAATTCAGGGGTCATTTATTCAGAAATGTAATTATCTGATAGAGTGGGGCCCACGTAATTGGATATCTCTTAAATGAATATCCCTGTTAATTGAATATAATTTCCCAACACAAAACCATTTACCATACCTCCAGTACAAATTTGACCTGTTAATTGAACATAGCTTATAGAGTAAACTCCTGTTAATTGAATAAAACATCTTGTAACCTGTCGAGAAATTACCCTGGCTATCCCCAGTTTTCCTTTGTTTATAGATGCCTTTGGCTTCAGTACATCCAATACAGGCATTTAATCTATTATGTCTTGTTTGACAGAGCTCATGGAGCTCTGTCAAACAAGATATAATAGAATAAATGCTAAGTTTATCTCTAGAATACAGGAAAGTGACACAATCCCAGTTAATTGAATACTCCTGTTAATTGAATAATCTTCATTGGCAAAGTGGCTATTCAATTAACAGGGTTCCACAGTAATGACATTACGCGAAACAAAATTAAACAAGTGTTTGACCACCGAGGTGGTATTAGTCCCCTACGGAACTTTTGTGAGATAAGGTGTTTTTGTCACATAAGACACTAGGTGTAGCTTAAAGCATGTTGGAGGGAGGGGTGGTAACATAAAAAGACGGACGGATGGATGCGGACGGATGCACAGACGGACAGATGGACGGACCTTAGATTTTGAAAAAAAAAAATATTCAGCGTGCATAATCCCCTCACAACCCTTTATCCATGTACCATTTATGAAAGGTGTAGCTTAAACCATGTTGGAGGGAGGGGTGGTAACATAAAATAGAGAAAAAAGCTTAAAAACACAACAAAAATGGCTGCCATGGTGCCATCTTGAATTTTGAAAAAAAAATATTGAATGTGCATCATCCCATCACAACCCTCTATCCATGTGCCAAATATGAAAAGTGTAGCTTGAACCATGTTGGAGTGAGGGGTGGTAACATAAAATAGAGAAAAAAGCTTAAAAAACACAACAAAAATAGCCGCCATGCCATTATCTTGGACTTTGAAAAAAAAATATTGAACGTGCATCATCCCCTCCCAACCCTCTATCCATGTGCCAAATATGCAAAGTGTAGCTTGAACCATGTTGGAGGGAGGGGTGGTAACATGAAAATAGAGAAAAAAAGCTTTAAAAACACAACAAAAAAGACCGCCATTCCACCATCTTGGATTTTGAAGAAAAAATTTTTGAGCATGTAGCATCCCCTCAGAACCATTTATCCATGTACCGAATATGAAAGGTGTAGCTAAAGCATGTTGGAGGGAGAGGTGGTAACATAAAAACAGACAGACGGACAGATGGACGGAGTGCAATCCGATAGTACCTTCACGGTTCCCAGAGGGGACTAATAATTGATTCTCAGGCAATTTCTTTTTAAAACGAATGAGAGAGGGCGGTTTTTATTTTTATTTTTTATTCCTGTTGGAATGGTTGCTGATGTCTAAAATGCAGTTGAGAGAAGTTATTTAATTATTTATTTGTAACTTAGCTGTCCAGGCCAGATGATTTTTTTCTAGTATTGGGATGCTACCACAGAAATAATGCCCAGATTTTCAGTAATGGAAAAGTAGAGAGTCCAAATATCAACCTTGGGACTTGACTTGAACAAACTTGAAGGATGTTCTATACCAAATATCAAAAGATTCTGACAGGTGGTTCTTGAGAAAAAGATTTTGAAAAAATTACCAATTTTGCACTATATTAAAATTTGCCACACCCGCTAGGGAACACAAATATCAAACCAGGGACTTCATTTGAACAAACTGAAACTGAACCCTCAAGGGATGCTGTATACTAAATATTGAAAGATTTTGATTGTATCTCAAGAAGCAGATTTTTAAAGATTATTCCTTATATTATATTCTGTATACCATATATTAAAAAAAAATTTGTCAAGTGGTTCTGGAGAAGAGTTTTAAAGATTCTTCCTCATATTGAACTCAGTTAAAATTTGGGTTCCAATAGGGAGCCCAAATATTAACCCAGGGGTTTGATTTGAACAAATTTAGATCTGATCTCCCGAAGAATGCTGTATACCAAATATCAAAAGATTCTGACTGGTGGATCTGAAAAAGATTTTTAAAGATTATTTCTCATATTGCACTGAGTAAAAATTTGGGCTCCCTTAGAGCTAGGGCTGAACAGTATTCAAATTTCAATACCAGTATCGGTACTGAAAAAAATACTGCGATATACCGGTATATCGTAGACTAGTTCATAATCTGAACGAAGTTATCAGTGCCTGTGACTGATAGTCACTGATACTGATGATATCATTCAAATTGCTGAACTAACAAATTAACAGAGGCAGAATTGTGATGCAAATCTGTGAATCGATTTGCCCAAATCTCCAAGTACGCAAATCTTAGAAGATTCTTGCCAAAATTTACAGTTTTTGATTGCGGAACATTTGTTATTTTCTGTGTTATGGCTATTTCATGACTGAAATACATGTATAAAGTCAAGTTTATCCAGCCGGTGTACAAGTCACACTTTCTCTAAAAAAAATCATCCCCAAATTAAGGGTGCATCTTATACATGAGTAGGATAGACTCTCCAATTTTGGGGTGAAAAGCTCAGGTGCTGTTCTGGGCAGCTGAGTTCGTAAACAGTTGACAACACAGTTATATTTTGGATGATTAACAATTGAATACAAGAGACCCCAGGGGGCCTGAAGGCACTCACCTGACAAGGTAGACTAAATATCACCCCAGGGAACTGATTTCAACAAGTTGCATCTGCCCCTCCTAAGAAAAGCTTATACCAAATATTCAAAGATTCTGACCAGTGGATCTAAAAAAAAAAAGAATTTTAAAGAATATTCCTCATATTGAACTAAGTTATAATTCAGGCTCCAACGAGAAGCCCAAATATGGACCCAGGGACTTGGCAACCAACTTGAATCTCCAACCCCCCCCCCCCCCCCCCTCCCCAAGGATGCTGCACACCAAATATCAAAGCATTCCGACTGCTGGATCTGAAGAAGATTTTTTAAGAAAATTCCCCATTTTGTTTGAACTAAGTTACAATTCGAGCCACCACAGTGAGCCCAAATATGGACCTAGGGACATATCTTGAACAAACTTGAATCTTACCCCACTAAGGATGCTGCATACCAAATATCAAAAGCATTCTAACTGCTGGATCTGAAAAAGATGTTTAAAGAAAATTCCTCATTTTGAACTAAGTTATCATTCAGGCTTCAACAGTGAGCCCAAATATGAACCCAGGGACTTGGCTTGAACAAACTTGAATCTCACCCCCTTAAGGATGCTGCAAGCCAAATATTAAAACATTCCGACTGCTGAATCTGAAGAAGATTTTTAAAGGAAAATTCTTCATATTGAACTAAGTTATAATTCGGGCTCCCACAGGGAGCCCAAATAGGAACACAGGGACTTGGCTTCAACAAACTTGAATCACAACCCCCTAAGGATGCTGCACACCAAATATCAAAACATTCCGACTGCTGGATCTGAAGAAGATTTTTTAAGAAAATTACCCCCCCCCCCCCCCCCCCCCCCCCCAAGGATGCTGCATACCAAATAACAAAACATTCTGACTGCTGGATCTGAAGAAGAAGATTTTTAAAGAAAATTCCTCGTTTTGAACTAAATTATAATTTGGGCTCCCACAGTGAGCCCAAATATGAACCCAGGGACTTGGCTTGAGAACAAACCCGAATCTCACCCCCCTAAGCATGCTGCATACCCAATATCAAAAGATTCTGCCTGCTGAATCTTGAGAAGAAGATTTTTAAAGAAATTTGCCTGAAATGCACTAAGTTCAAATTTGGGCTTCTATAGTGAACCCAAATATGAATCCAGGGGGCCGATTTGAACAAACTTGAATCAGATCCACCCCATAATGCTGTATACCAAATATCAAATTATTCTGCCCACTTGTGCTGGAGAAGATTTTTTAGTAATTTCTCTAATATACATAGGGTGCTATCAGAGTTATGCTCGCTATGGAGCCCCAAGTGGGCATGTCCATTTCATTTGAACAAACTTGAAATGACATATGGTAATGAACGTCCATAGAAAGTTTCGAGCAAATCGACAGAGGGGTTTCAGAGGAGAAGTCGTTTGAAAAATGTTCACAACGCCGGGTGGACAACGGACGGCAAGTGATAAGTTTAGCTCCCTTCGGTGAGCTAAAAATTTAGTGTACTCGCTACCTTATGTTCAGCTGAAAACAATATCTTTATTAAAGCATTTTTTGCAAAAATGCATAGCATTATTTTATTTTGATTTAAAATCACATCACAGAGACAGCTCAGACATGATGGAAAACAATTAAGTGCCATGACTTTTTTGTTTGAAAAAGAATATCCTCCAATTTGTCATTGTTGTGTTTATTTTTTCCTTTGTTCAGTAATATTAATTAATACAGCTGCTTGCACTCTGCATTTTCCGTTGTTTGGGTCTTATGACCTATTGAATTTTAAGTGTTGACAGATACAGTCAGTGGTATGTTTGTGTTGTTAATTAATGTTCACATAAGCGGCCATTATTAATGTCTGAACAGATTACATGTATTATTATATTAAAAAATAGTTAAGTTTTTTATTGCTGGTTGTCACTGTTTTAAAACTGGAACGAAAAGTGACCGGGACGTCCAACCCACAGCTTCAGTGCCATTGAACAGCTTATTAATATTCATAGTTCACAATGACAGTGTTGATGGGAATGTTGATCAACTTGGTTTCAGGCTTTATCTGTTTTGGGAGGGATAGGATTAATAAAACAAACACTCCCTATAAGGATTTTGAGAGTAATTTTATTATCCAAATGTGAAAATGTGAGATTACATACACAAATGTGTCAAAGTATTCATTCCCTGAATTCAACGCACTCCCAAAATATTCAACTTTCAGTTTCAGTTTCAAATTGCTAGTACCAGTATACTTATTTCTAACTTACGCAGCTCAAATACAATGCAAACTGTGTTTACATTGGCCGAATGAAGATTGATTGATATGGATTACATAACAAGAGTTGTCAGTCTGGGAGGAGTTTCAAGTCAAGTGGTATTCATTTGTTTTCTGTGATTTACATTTGGGGAATGACAGACATGATAGAATACAGTGACTGTTTTTACCCCAATAATATATCAACGACACCTTCGATAATTTGATAGAGTACCGCTTCTTATGATATACCTGTACTTTTAAAACAATACAGGTATTCATTAATTTATTTAAAAAAAAAACTGTGTTAGGTATTGAGTTAACAAAGGTACAATACGACTGTTGTGTACTGGTCACTTTCCACGGGTGGGCAGTATTTATACGGATGCAATAATATTAGATTCCAAACACTAATTATAGGAATAATGATCAAAAATTTAATTAATGAAGCACAAGGTACAACCCAGTGCTTCATTAATTAAAATTTTGCTGATGATGATTTTATTATCTGGTAAATGTAAACATTATCATCTGTGCCCACACATGAATTACAACCAAACCATGGTGGCTGTACTGTGTGTCTCTGGTTCAGTTAAGAAAATAATACCCATGTAAACAAGAGTAGTACACTTGACTACAATTATGTTATGTTAGACTTCATCAAATTTGTTACTGAATAACGTTACGACTGCTTTACAACAGCCATGACTTGATTTTATGAGAAATTCAAGGAAATAACCAACAGGTTAAGGGATATTTGCAAATAATTACAAATCACAATTCCCTGATCCATGTTAACTTGTACACTGCGTCTTGAACATGTTTCAAAGTCCTGAAATTCTATGTGAGATGGAACTATCCAAATTGAGTATCAATTAAAATTATTCTTTGCCACAATAAAATAAAGATGCTTGAAAGAAAATTATAAATTTAAAGTAATTTGTATATTTTTTATACTTACAATGGCCCAGACTTAGCTGGTGCAACCTCAACATTAATATGGGCCAAACACAAATTCTGAATCCCCCAATCCCCAAAATTTGCATAAAACGAAAATTAAAAGTCCTATTTGGCCCTCCATACTTTTAGTACTTGCGCATGCGAAGTACCCAGGAAGAGACTGGAATTGGCGCCAACACCATTCTTTGTAGACGAGCCTTCTAAAGTGATAACTCAGCGGGGAGGTATGAGTGCCCACTCATGGCAGGGCCATCCCCGTCTGGGCCATTGGTAAGTATAAAAAATATACAAATGACTAATTTATACTATTTTTATACTACAACCAATGGCCAAGACTTAGTTGAATCGTAAAAAGACGGAGGGCCTAGGACGTAAAGAATTAGAAGACCAAATACAGCTCCTTAGCCTGCATTCCAAGATGAAAGGAGATTTAATTTTTAAAGGAATTACATGTATGTCTCTCTATACAATAATAGACAAGACATATCATCAAAATAAGGAGCCATATCCAAGTAATTCCGTATTCTTAGCATGAATGATTATGCTAATTGGGTGTAGTGAGCCCCTAATTTTAAGGCTAGTCCGAACTAAGCCACTTAAATCAGGATGGCGCGTTCGAGAGTGAGAGATTAACCGCCACAAACACATGCCATATATATAATAAACAAGCTGTATCTAAGATCAGTAATAATCTACAGACAAAAACAGCTTCACTCATAGTTACACACTTATTATCAGATCGGTTCATAAATACAGCCCCTAGCCTGAGCCGTATTGACATGTGTACTTACTGTGTATATAAGTAGCACTGAATAAATCAAAGTCCATCTATTTGATGCATAATGTCTGGACGAGAAAAAAACCTGTTTTATATGTGATGTATTTGATGTTACTAAACATTCATACAAAATATATTCAAATCAGAACTTTCATACAGAAGTTCTGTACAAAAAACTGATTGCACTAACTAAAGTACAAAATGGCTGCTGGTGGCCATCTTGAATTTCGGACCACACCCCAAAACACTCATTCTTGTCCCACAATGATAACAAAGGTACTCAAGAAGTTTCATAAAGATCGGTTCATAAATGCGGCCTCTAGACCAAGCCGTATTGAATTGTTGATGGACAGATGGATGGACGAACAGATGGACAGGCGGACAACGGGCCATGGCATAACCTCAAATTTGAGTTACGTCAAAGTTGAGCTAAAAATTGAGAATGTATGCATAGACGGCCTATTCCATAACTGATCCAACTAGCCCTAAAATTCTCATAAGATCTATAAAGCGGAGCAAGAATTTTATAGAATCTATTCAATAATGCATCTGCCTAATAAATATACATATTATGCACGTGAGCAACAGAATCCCACATGTACTCGTCTGAATACAGCCTGTATCCACGATATGACCAAGTGATACAAATGTAACCAGGAAACAGAATGAATAATACAACTTCAATGCAGTTAATCTGAGTCATAAACTGATACGTCGTAAGAAAAGGGCAGACAGCTCTGAACGGAACTTCTCCGAGTGGACTAATTGCCACATCTGGAGAATGTCGCCCAGATAACCGACATGTCAGCCACACAGGTACACGAAGGCTAGCAATATCAAACAAATGTGTTCATGAAAGGAATTCGGAATAAAAAAAAACAGTTATTGTTCAGGAATCGTATGCTCGTATATGACTTATAAATGAACAACCACAGGAAAAAACCAACTAAAGAGTGGATGTGCCCATGAGGTTGCCGTTAGAACACAATCCAGCCACCAATCGAGGAGCCATGAAAGGCATGCATATACTTGAATGCATACAAGGCTTACGGGAAAAAAACTACGTCCTGCCCCGTAATCGCCTCTTAACATATAGGTGGGGGTTCGACGAATAAATTCTATTGAACCCCCCACACCCGCATTACTTGAATCGCTAGATAAGTAAGGCCGACGCAGAAGAATTAAGGCTATACTGCTGCTACTATTCTCAATAAGAGTAATACAGCTAAAAGCTTATAGTAAAACCAATCATAATAACAGTAACCCGGCGCGACTCGTAAAATTATTGTGTTAGTTATCAAATAGTATAGGAACTGCAAGGCTTCCTCACATCTGACCGACTCTATAATGCCACTAAGGATGGAGGGGGATGTGATGACCAAATAATTCACCATATAGACATAATATCCAGTCCCCCGAGTGGAAATATAATCCACGACAATAGATTGGATAGAAATGAATAGGGAGACAAAAACAATGTTCCGACACCCAATCATAAAAACCTAGATGAACTCCTTAAGTTCGATCTGACATCAGAAAATATATTCCTGAGGAGTTTAGTATAAGCGTTTGAAGAAACGCTCATTAATCACACTAGGTTAATATGGCATCATCAATAGGGCTAACCGCCTCACATAACTAACACCAAACAATCCAGGTAGGAAGAGAATAACCTCCTCTAACATAACGGTATCATGTCCGATAGAACAAGCTAAAGGTCTTCCTATTCATGAAGACAATTAAAAGGTTGATAACTGCAGCCTTAGATGCTCACAGAGGAGACTTACAATGCTAGCTGTAGCTTAGAAGTCTTGATCTCTGTGAAGACAGATATTTTGGTGTAAGCTGTGACCCTGAAAGCTCACTGAACGGAGACTTACATCTATCGTCGCGCAAGGTAGGGAATGAAAAGCCGCCATTTTTAACAGCTGTAATTCCAAAAGAGACAGTAGTCTCAAGAAGATAAGTTATCTCAGTTATGTTTATTGCATAATTACTGAAAAACACCGCTCATGATCCTAGCTAGCCTACTATGATGTCAAAAATAAGACTCAAGTCTGTGACACCTAGGAAAACAAACCGAAAAGCACTCTTTCCTTTAGCTGTTTTATTCCCAAAAGACAGCGGTCTGAGCCTACCTAACGCTGCTTAGAAGTTTTCATCTCCGTGAAGACAGATATCTTTAAAGCTCACTGAAAGAAGACTAACAACAACCATCGCGCAAGGTAGGGAATGAAGAGCCGCTATTCTAACGGTCGAGGAGCTAAAAATTCATAGTCTCAAGGAGCCTTTCTGTGAGGGATGGAGACTTACCCTCCGCAGCCCTCTCACCATCCAAATGTTCCATCTGAAAATATGGTCAACACCATCCGACTGAACGGATGACTGGACCAATGCAGCACCGTCCGACAGCTCCCACCGGAGCCCGTTGATGGTAGTACCAGCGACTACTGGGGTGCTGCAATATGCAGAGTAATCTGCTGCAGCTGATCCGTGAACGAGGCTAGCAGAGCAGCGATAATATGCTTGTTACTATAGCTGCTCATGGGACAGAGATCTGGCCCTAGATCATCACATGTACCGTATAAAAATGCCTCGAATGACTAGCTATCAACCTGAACATGCGAAGTCGGATAGCTAGTCTGCAGTCAGTGTGCTTCATCAATGAAGCAGGGGAAGAAGCCATAGCTGCAACCGGACCTGGCTGCAGTGTTGAAGGAGTGTCCCGAACCGCAAGCGTGAATGGGCGTTCCAACTCACTAAAGTTTCTCGATGTCAAAAACAGTCTACCCAGACTGTTGACAGAAAGGAGAGGGTTCTCCAGCTTGCGGTCTGCTCCATATCTCGCCGAGCGTTGGCTCGTTAGAAAGTTGTAGGCATCTACCCCTTAGCGTGCATATCCATGGAAGAAGAGGAAGCCATAACCACAGCCGACCCGGCTGAAGTGCGGAAGAAGCATCCAAACTCGTCACACTCATTGAAGTTTCTTAAAAACACAAAACAGTCGTCCCTGACGGGAAGAAAAATGCTCTGCACTCGCGATTTGTCCCCAGATCTCGTGGAGTATCCCGCTTAGAAACTTCTAGGCTAATCCCTTTTCGTGCGCTTCCATGTAAGTAGAATAAGCCATAACTGCCACCGACCCTGGCTCCAGTGTGGAAGGAATATTCCGATGCATGTTCCGACTCATTATAGTTTCTCACAACAGACACAGTCGACCTCAACTGTTAACGGGACAGAGAGGGTTATCCAATCAGCGATCTGACCCCAGATCTGGCCGAGCGTCCTGTAGAGAAACTTCTGACTTCTTCGTGCACAGATGACCGGACCGGTCCAGTACCGTCCGACGGCTCACTACTGGAGTCTGCGGACGGGTGCCCCTTGCTGGGAAGCTGCGCAAATTGCGACAGTAAGTCTGTTACAGAGGCTTGTAGAGCAGCAGCTTCTATTCTCCGCCGCATGTTGCTCCCGGGATGGAGATCTGACCGCTGATCTCTTCGCCGAACGCCCTGATGAATCAAGTCTCGAATCACTAACTACTGGATGGATCGACTTCGAGGGCAAGGATTGGAGTGTCTTCGCTCGGCTGCATGAACATCCGAAGTCGGGTAGCTAGTGTGCAGTCACATGTGCTTCGCCGAAGTGGAGGAAAAAGCCATAACTGCAGCCGGCCCGGCTGCAGTGTAGAAGGAGCATCCCGAGCGGCCAGGGATGACGTTAGCTCCGACTCAGTGCAAGTTTCTCAAAGCAATAGTTGACCTCGACTGTTACTGGGTTAGAGAAATCTCTCCCACTCGCGGTCTGATCCCAGACCTCGCCGAGCTTCCCAGAGAAACTTGCAGGCTTCTTCCCCTTTCTGCCATTGTCGCTGGGTGAGCTTTTGTTTATAAGGTGCTCGCTCTACCCAAATCTACACTCTCCACAACTGCAATGGACATACCTGGTATTACGGTTCCCACTATCGGGAAACCACCTGACCGGTCGAGCTTGCTGCTGGAATAAGAGGCCTTATTCCCTTTATATTCAAGAGCACCTTTGCAGCTAGCTCTGTTTGCTCCTCAGAGCGTGACAACGGCAGAACATTCTGGACGGGTGTCGCAATACCATCACCATGCTCTTGTTCCTCTGGAAAAGAAACTGAAAACTCAAATTATCTTGCGACGACAGCTTCGGCATTGGACACCCACTTCCAACGTTAGTGTCCTAACGAGTCGATCCTGACCACACAAGTAGGACCTGAATCAGTAGGAGTGCAGAGACTACAGGCAAGACAACAAGCATGTAAATCTGATGTACACTACTTCGCCCTACACCGAGAGCAGTAATTTCATAAATAATTACAATCCAAACAAAGTTCACTGCACTCCTAACATCTAACATATAATCATACAATATAAGGATGCATGATGAAGACAATCAAAAATAATTTCGAAATAAATCAAAACAAATTTTTTCAAAAATGTTTTTTTTTTGAAAACGCCGAAGTTCCCCAAGGGCAACCCAATAGAGCCTAAGTGTGGACAAACACCAAAATATTAAAGCTACACTACCGGAATATTAATAAATGTATCCTACTATAATTGTGATGAAATAAAACACTGAATATTACCTGTTAAGGGTGTTGTTAAAAGTAATCAACGTCAGGATTAGAAAAACAGGACACTAGACAATAGGCACACAAAAGGTCCCAGTCAGTAAACAAGGACGCTCACCTGACATGGTAGTCTAAATATCAAACCAGGGACTTGACTTGAATAAGCTGCATACGCCCATCCTAAGAAAAGCATATACCAACCCGATGAAGCGATTGTGCCCACAAAATACACAGGATTTTCCTTCTATTTTCCGTTCCTGCACTTTTACATCCCAAAACTGAGATAAATGCATAAAAAACAGATTTTTTTTTTTTTGTTTGGACATTTTCGAAGTCCCAAACAAAATATTTTCAGAGGAAAATTTTGTTTTCTTCTTAAAATTGATCAAAACGAATAAAAACCAAAAAAGTAATTTCCAGATTTTGGTCAAAAATTTCCAAGTCCCACCCGGCCCCCAAATTTTCAATGAAAAAAAAAAAAAAAATTTTTTGTCTTAAAATTTACCAAAATGCATAAAAACCAAAAAAAAACTCATTTCCGGATTTTGGTCCAAAATTTCCCAGTCCGGACCCAGACCCCAAATTTTCAGTGTAAAAAAAAAAATTTTTTTGTCTTAAAATTGACTGAAATGCATAAAAAAACCAAAAAACTCATTTCTGGATTTTGGTCCAAAATTTCTAAGTCCGGACCGGGACCCCAAATTTTCAGCCTAAATATGAACCCAGGGAGTTGGCTTGAACAAACTTGATTCTCACCCTCTAAGCATGCTGCATACCAGATATCAAAAGATTCTTATTGGTAGATCTGAAGAAGAAGATTTTTAAAGAATATTCCTCATACTGCACTGGACTGAACATTTGGGCTCCCATAGGGAAACCAAATATGGACCGAGGGATTTGATTTCAACAAATATGTGAATCAATGTTCCAAAGATGTTTTTTGTAAAATATGAAAGCTTTTGGAGCAGTGGTTTGGAAGCAAACAATTCTTTAATTTTTTCCCATTGCCCACAGTGTTAAAAAATGATGACTCAGCATTTTTTCAAAAGTACCTTATGATAAAACCGATGGCAATTTGTTTTTACCATTCCTTTCTGTTGGTCCCAAGGAAGCCTCACACCAAATAAAAATTCTCAGTGCTGTGCAGTTTCGGAGATATGGACATTTTCGTTTTTTTTTCTATTTTTGGCTCCTGAGGTTCCCACGGGGCTGCAGGAAATTTTTTTTTTTGCATAAATCAAGTACTTATAACCCAATAATATCTCATATTAAATTTGGTTCAAATTGGCCTCTCGGTTCAGAAAGTTAAAAAATTTATAGTAATTTATATATTTTTTATACTTACCAATGACCCAGACATAGCTGGTGCTAACTCTTAAAATATAGGGCCAAACACAAATTTTGCCCCCCAATCCCCAAAATTTGCATCTAAAACCAAAGAAAACATGTCCTGAATGGCCCTCCACACTTCACCTCTACTGCGCATGCGCAGTGTCAAGGACGTTCCGAAATTGGCGCCATTAATCATTCTAATAACCAGTGCCTGGTAAGCGCTATGCACTCAGCGGGGAGGTAAGAGTTCCCAACTCCTGGGAGGGCCATCCCCGTCTGGGTCATTGGTAAGTATAAAAAATATATAAATTACAATAAATTTTTTAACATTTTTATACTGTACCAATGACCCAGACATAGCTGAATAGTAAAAAGGCTGGAGGGCCAAGGACATAGAGCAAGATGGAATATGCTCAATAATATAAAATAGAGTCATCCCCTCTAGGGAAAAAGAAGTATTAGGCCTTACATGTATCTTTCTTATTTATGATAAATTAGAAAGATACAACACCTTCCAAAATTGAGCATCATACATCCATGTACTCTATTAATATCTAGTATAATCCTTATACTAATAATTTTTAAAGTAAGCCAATAAATAAAGTAAGTCTAGAGAATAGAGACTCTTTATACTCCTTAAAAGTGTCTGAGGATTGCATAATCATGTCCGTTGACACGTGCTATATTCAAAAGCTATACTTTAAAAACTAAGACTTGAATGAATTTTTAAAACATAAACTTCTCACTAAACAACCATCCCAATAACAGCTCAGAATTACTAACTCCGGAGGAGGTATCCCCTTGTTTTCATAGTAAAACAGGTGACCCAAGGGAACACCCTCCCCCCCCTTTTTTTTCATTATAAAGCAGGTGACCTAAGGGAACACCCTCCCCCCCCCCCCTTCCCCTTGCCCTGGGTCAAATAGCCCAGAGCGAAGAGGGCAGCAGAATGGAGTCACTGCCGAAACAGACAGCCTACCTAGCTATAGTAGCAACTGTTAAGTGAATGACATTCTGAGCAGTAGAAAATAGACCTAACAATAGAGGCCTCCAGAAATGGACTCAATATTTCTGAGATAAATAATTCATGAATGTGGATGGCTGAGCGCAATGAGCAGCCTTCAAAAATCTATAATAGCGACACTATTAATGTAAGCCCAAGATGTAGAAGAACTCCTACTTCATGAGCCGAAATCTCAAACACAACTGCTGAGTCAAAGATATACCATAAGCAGTATCGATAGTTAATTGAATCCATTAGCAATAGAATGGAGCGTAACGTCCTTCTAATAGGCATCAAAGACAGAAGAAGTTTACGCCCGTAGTAATAAACAGATATCTGTTTATAAATACATAAACTCTAACCGGACAGAGTAAAGGCCTATGCCCGTACGAAGACGGAAGAACCTTAATAACAATAGGTTCCGGATATTAGGAGCCTAACTCTTATGCAAAAATCCAACCTAAATAGTAAAGGAAGTAATGATTCCGAAACTACGAAAGTGAAAATCATCCACCGATAGTGCATGAAACTCACTGACTCTTCAGTAAAAGAGAAGCCAACAGAAATACTGTCTAAAAGGCCAGAATTTGAAAACTACTGTTTCCAGAGGCTCAAATGATTACTTAGCTAAATAAGAACCGAAGTTAAATTCCATATAGGAATTTAATCTAATGATTCTAAGTCTATTTATCAAAAAGTTACCAACTGACTTAGATAAATAGACATAAGACTCAATTGTAAACTATCATAGAGTGCATAGGTATGAGGTAACATAAACCTATAACCTTAATAATAACAGGCTGCAGTAGATCTTGTCAAACAAGTATACTAAAAAGTTGCAATGAGTAGTATGGAGAGATCAACAATATGAACATAGTGATCCCTACACCAACGACGGAAGAGCCTCCACTTTAGCCGCATAGAATAGCGAAGAAGAGCATCTCCTATAGTAAGAAATCACGTCCAAAGCTCGTCCAGTACAATGCTTACAATGCAATACGGTCCACACAACGGAATACGTGAAGGTTGCGACCTTGCAGGTTGTGATAAAGATGACACGATTTTACCCAGCGAAAAAAGATCCTCTCATTGAGGAAGATTTCGCGTTAAGTCCCACAGTAGACATCAGAGTAAATTTACCCACGGTCTCTGTGAAGACAGAGATGCTATCAACAGAAATGTATTGTGGTTGTTTATCTTAGCAATACCTGCTGAAACAAGAGCGCCGGAGGATACGCATATCCTATCATTCCGTCCTATTAGATCAATAGAGCGTTAACAACATTAGCTCAGAGATCCGGACAAGCAAACACATACGTCTGCAATTGATTAGAAAGCTGTGTCGTAAATAAATTATCATTGGGCGCTCCCATTGATAGCAAATCTGATTGAATACTTGTTTGTTGAGAGTCCATTCTGACGGCAACAAGCGACCCATAAGTGAACCGGAGTCCGGTAAAACAATCAGACGACCCGGAATATGACGGACCGAAACAGAACTTGGTGTACTATAACAAACAGAAGGATTCTTTCCATTAAATTGAATAACGGAAACGAATGAGTGCCTCCCTGGTACCGGAGATACGCCACTACTGTCGAATTAACGGACAGGATTTGGACTTGCGTTTCTGAATAATGTTCATCCAATGACATAAAGCAAGCCTAAAAAACATTATTCCGCGGAAGATAAGTGCTTGCTTAGAGACTGCGGAACCCAAAGACCCTGGCACTTCGAATCCGTTGGGATCAATATTATATCCCAACCTGTTTGACTGGCAACCATCATAATTATAACACTCGGATCCGGCAACTGCAGTGGCACTCTCTGAGTCAACCACCGAATGTTTGCCCCAGTCTGAATCTCTTGCAACACTAGATAGACAAGAGAACGTGTAAATCGAGCAATTCATGGATTGCTGAAAAGTTGCCGTCGAAGAGAAGCTTTTCCGAGAACGAAGCGACTCTGAGAGAGTTCTTCACCTTACTATCCACGCGCGTGGATGTAGCTAGGGCTGCGTCACGTCTAACCAACTCCAATCAGCCACTGAAGGGCGGAGTTATACGTGAACAAACTACTGCCCTCAAAAGAAATCACACTGAGGATAATAGCCCGTAATTCTTTTCTTGAAGACGTAATGATAACGCCTCAGTAAGGTGGATTACGTATGATAAAGCGTCTAAGTTAAGTCTACAAGACATCATTGTCGTTTCCAACATTGTGGTTGGAAAAGACATAGACGGCGAAAAAGAATATTTCCAGTCTTTAACCACGCCGTCTGGACGCATAAGAACTCTCGGTATGCCCTGCGCTGCCAAAATAAATTATTCGTATAAATGATAAAAAGGCAGAAATGAGCATTGCGGACAAGAAACTAAACTATCATGCTTGGTAGCAGGCTTATATGCATATATAGTGTCGATAAATAATACGCATGTTCTAATGACATTATTGGACTGTGTCGGTAAGTCAGGGACAATGTCCCTGAACCGATCCAAAATTCCGTGTCCAATGACGCTATAAGTCTCTTATCCAACATCGCAGCAATGTAGTCCGAAATAACAATCACTGGAAGATAATGCCAGAAGATATGAATGGCAGCTTCCGATGCTACGAAAGGGAAAACTCGAAATCTTTCGAATCCCATTCGCCATCCTGTCAGACCCTATAAAGCGTTCGGTCGTCCGTACCTGATGCAACCGCGGACCGCACCGACCCAGCGCCGTCAGATAATTCCTGATTCGACTAAGAAACTGTCGATTGCTGGGATGCTGCGAAAAAACTGTGCTAACTCGGATAGCACGTCCGTCACTGAGGCCTGTGGAGAAGCGGTCCTACAATGCATTGCCGCTGGAAGCTCCGTGATCGTTACCCCGTGCATACTACTAATATGCGAGCGAACGGAGTGTATAGGCCTCGTGTCCCTTGGCTACCGGATGGCGTGACCTATTCGCTGTGGAATCACTGAATAACGAAACTGATCGGATACTCGAGGTCACGTAGCCAATGTGCGGTCGTGTGCCCTGCTGTGAGGATGAGGAAGCATTATCGACAGTTTCTCGGACTGTCAATATAACGGAGCGTCCCGACCGACAGACATATGCTCCGAATGTAAAATATCTGAACCACAACATGCGGTCCCCTATGTTGTTGGACGAGAGAGGGACCTCTCTCGCTCACAGCCCGGACAGACCTGGACAAGCCAGGAACCGGACTAACAGGCTTCCTCCGATCAGTCCTCAATCCGCCGTCACTGGGTGAGTACTAAAGTAATTATAGTGCTCGCATCACCCAAATCTCCTTCCTAGACCGCAACGGACAAACCCGGCAGCCGAACCATTCGATGAATGTACGCTACACCGGGTGAGCTAGCGAATGTCACTCCGTCGATCCTACAAGGGACCTCTTAGGCGATAGACATATTCCATGAGCACTTATTGCCGCTAGCTCTTCATTAACTATGACGACAGAGGCACACTTTTGAAAGACATCTCCGTAACTTTGCGAACAAGAAACCAGAAATGCTTGGTAATAGCAAGCATATAATAATAATATATATAGCGTCGTTCAATAATTCGAAAGTTTGTGTGACATTATTGGACTATGTCGGAACTGAGGGACGATGTCCCTGAACCGAACCAAAAATTTCTAAGTCCACCGACGCTTCAGTTTCTTATCCGGCATCGCGGCATTCTGGTCAGACGAAAGAAGCTGTAGAAGATCAAGTCAGATGACATACACAACAGCATATGTTGTTCCGAAAGGGAAAGCTTGAAATCCTCCGAATCCCTTTCGGTATCCCGTCGGACAGGATGAAATTTTCGGACGTCCGTACCCGCTTCCGCGGAGCGTCCCGACCCAACATCGTCGGATAAAAAATATGCGACAGATTCAGTTGATGCTGGGATGCTGCGATAAGCTGTGCTATTTAGGAAAGCACGTCCGTTCCCGAGGCCTGTGCAGTAGCAGTCTTACGATGCATCGCCACCGGAAGCTCCGTGTACGTTGACTCCCGCACACTTTCCTATGCGAACGTCCGGAGTCTGCAGGCCTCGTGTCCCTGGCTACCGGATGGTGTGACCTGGTCGCCGATGATTCTCTGACTGGCGAAGCTGACTGGATATCCGAGGTCACGTAGCCAAGAGCGGTCGTGTGCGCTACCATGAGAATGAGGAAGCCTTATTGACAGTCTACTCCGGACTGCCTATATGTCGGAGCGTCCCGAGCGACGGACGTATGCTCCGAATGCGAAACATTTTGTACCACAACATCTGGGGCCAGATGTTGTTGTACGAGAGAGGGGCCTCTCTCGCTCGCCGTCCGGATGGACCAGAACGAGCTATGAACCGGACTGAAAGGCTTCCTCCGTTCTCCCTCTAATCCGCCGTCACTGGGTGTGCATTTGGTTGATTTATAGTGCTCGCATCACCCCAAAACTCCTTCTAGACCGCAAGGGACGAACCCGGCTGCCGAATCATTCGATGAATGGACGCTACACCGGGCGAGCTAGCGGACGGCAAAGGCCGTCGAACCTACTAGGGTCCTCTTAGGCAATTGGCGTATTACATGAGCACTTTTCCGCTAGCCCTTCATTAATTGTGACGACGGAGGCACACTGTTGGAAGACATCACAGATACATCACCCTAATCTTGATCGTCTGAAATAGAAATTGATAAAGTAGAGTGACCCTGCGGGGAAAGGACCGGAGTGTCCAATTCCCCACTAACATACCGTGACATACGCTTCCCATGTTGTCATCGAAATCATACGATACAGAACAGGAGTTAATGCGAGTACACTGACCACATATAGAATGATTATAAAAGTCAGAGGAAGACTTCCTCTTATTACAATTGATCAAAATCCTTTCAATGTGAAAAGAAAACAAAGTCCTGGTACTCGCACCAACCCCTGGCAAACAAAATACATAATAATAATATGATCCATTAATATAGAAAAAATAATTGAAATCAAAATATTTTGAAAAAATATTTTTTCAGAACAGCCCAAGTTTCTGAAAAGTAACGTTCAGCCCCAATGGATCCCAAGCCTAAGTGTGGACAAAAATTTTAAAAATATTTTAAACAATTTATTCAACACTTACAAACAATAATAATGTATCTAGTTATGATTAAAATAACATCAAGATATTATTTTCAAGAAATCCCCCCCTCACACAGAGGGCTGTTGTAAATGTAAACAATGAGTGTAAAAACACTAAAATAAGACTCCAGGCACCCAGGCCCGAAATCAGTTACCAAAAATACACTATCTGATGCAAAACAGAGACTTCCAGGGAAGAAACTGCAGAACATCAGATGGTAGATGCAGAACACAACGCCTAACCACCCGTAGGTGAAGACGTAAACATGGGGAAAAGAACAGAATTCATTCTGTTATTCAGCTAAAACTCCCAAGAAATTTTAGTAATAATAATTACAGAAACTATGCCAAAAGCATGGGAGAATAGCAAGAGGGGACTTAAAGGAAAGGGAGAGAGGAAAACACTGAAAAATCAGTGTAACTAAATAACCAGAATGACAACATGAAAGTGTCAATGACACTGTAGCTCAACTTGACAAACTTGAACTTGGTAATTAGTTATAAATGAAATGGCAAAATTGAAGATCATTGGTACCAATGTCATTTTTTTTGCCAGTGGCAACATTTTTTGACAGAAATGGAAGAAAATCGATAGCTCCCATCTAGAGGTCACCCCAAACAAGCATACCAGGTTTCAAAGCAATCAAATCATAAATATGCCCTGTAGGGTGTGCCAAAGGGAAATATTGAGTCTTCTGACTAAACTAAGTTCTAAGAATGTTGGCCGCGGCAACATTTTTTGACAGAAATTGAAGAAAATCGATAGCTCCCATCTAGAGGTCTCCTCAAACAAGCATACCAGGTTTCAAAGCAATCTGATCATAAATGTGCCCTGTAGGGTGTGCCAAAGGGAAATATTGAGGTCTGACTAAACTAAGTTCTACGAACGTTGGCCGTGGCAACATTTTTTGCCAGAAATTGAAGAAAACCGATAGCTCCCATCTAGAGGTCACCCTAAATAAGCATACCAGGTTTCAAAGCAATCAAATCATAAATGTACCCTGTAGGATGTGCCAAAGGGAAATATTGTGGTTTGACTAAACTAAGTTCTAAGAATGTTGGCCGCGGCAACATTTTTTGACGGAAATTGAAGAAAATCGATAGCTCCCATCTAGAGGTCACTCCAAACAAGCATACCAAGTTTCAAAGTAATCTGATCATAAATGCGACCTGTGAGGAGTGCCAAAGGAAATTGTGGACGTACGTACTAACGTACTAACATACTAACGTACGTACGTACGCCGACGGACGAGAAGTGATGGCAATAGCTCAGCTTGACTTTGTCAAGTTGAGCTAAAAATGGCTGCTGCCTCGAAAATAGGTAACTTAACATAATTTCATTAAAAAAATTTTAAGTTACAGCCCTGATAATATTCTGTCACACATTTTTCCTCTCCTCCTTCTCTATCCTCCTTAGAATCACCATTTCACTAATATTTATGTGTCTGGCATCATTTAAACTGAGATTTACAAGCACAAACATCAGTCAGATGTTAACTGATGAAGGGCCAAACTTAGAATGATTAATGGTGCCAATTTTAGAACGTCCTTGACACTGCACATGCGCAGTAGAGGTGAAGTGTGGAGGGCCATTCAGGACATGTTTTCTTTGGTTTTAGTTGCAAATTTTGGGGATTGGGGGGCAAAATTTGTGTTTGGCCCTATATTTTAAGAGTTAGCACCAGCTATGTCTGGGTCATTGGTACAGTATAAAAATATAGAAATTCTGGGCGGGGCAAAAATTCTTGCCCCTCTCAGAACAAAGGCAAATATTGCCTGTCAAACTTCTCTTGAACAAACTTGAGTCTACACCTCAAATGGAAGCTGCATACTAAATATCAAGTCTCTGCTACGGTTGGTTCATGAGAAGAAGATTTTTTAAAATTTTGTCCATTTTTGCCCCACCCTCTCCACAATGTGAGCAGAAACCCAATTTTAAGAAAAATCCCAATGCTATACAACCGCTACACATGTGAATTTTCATTGAACTGCAGCCAGTGGCTTGGGAGAAAATGACCCAAACACAACCTTCACGATGTACTATGACGAACGACAGACCACGGACGATGGACAAAAAGTGATCAGAATAGTTCACCATAACTTTCAGTCAGGTGAGCTAATAATTAACTGATACCTGATGCAAAGCTAGGTCTTCATGTGAAGAAAAAAGAATGCATCCAGTAGAAGATGCAAAACAATAATGACCCAACACCCCTAGAGTAAGGACGTAACAGTGGGAATAAACAGAATAAACCTTCTGTACAACACGTTAAACTCCCAAGAAATTAAAAAAAAAATTTCAATAAAAAACAGACAGAAAGCAAAGGAGTTTAACCAGAGGATTCATGGAAGGATAGGGAAGGAACACATAACCAACAGTAGGTAAATCATTAGCAAAACTAATGATGTCAAGGCATAGATCCCGAAATTGGGTAACATGAAATAATTTTCATATTATTTAAAAGTTACAGTCCTGAATGTCTCAAACCACCTTTGTTCACTTCCATCATCCATTTACTGCCTTGAATCCACCATATACTTCATTCATTTGTGTCTGGCATCCACCAAAAGAGAGATTTAAATCACAGATATCAGTTGAGGTGTTTACTGACTTAAGGCCAAACAAAGAATGGTGTTGCACCAATTCCGGTCGCTTCCTGGGTACTGGGCATGCGCAAGTACTAAAAGTATGGAGGGCCAGATAGGACTTTTAATTTTCATTGTTTTATGCAAATTTTGGGGACTGGGAGGTTCAGAATTTGTGTTTGGCCCTTAATAATGTTGAGGTTGCACCAGCAAAGTCTGGGCCATTGGTTGTAGTATAAAAATATTCTGTTTCATGACACAAGCAGTGGTAAGAGATTTAAGAGCTCATCCCAGCAGTGACCCACATAACAGCATGCCATCAGTTAAACAAAGTCATAGTCACCTCTTTAGGCTGTCAACAATTGATAAGAAACTGTGACAAGTTAACAGAGGTTTTTCTGAAAGACTGCATGTTGAAACACTTATTTTCAACTGTTGACTTTGTAGAGCCTTTAAAGGATAACAGAAACTCAAAAAATCGGCTGCAGTATTCCAGGCTAATGAGCTCATCTCAATCACTATAACAGCTAAACCCAAAAGCCTGGAAAATAGTCTGAATAAAAGACAACTTGGCCACATGTTCCCCCCCCCCCTCCCCCCCCCCCCCCCCCCCAAAAAAAAAAGAAGAAAAAATTGTATTTTTTGCAGGGACATAACTGGCAAAAAAAGTCGGACCAAACCCCGATTTGAACTGGACCTGTATTTTATGCTGATACTCCTATACAACAAATTTTATTTGATTTGGTCATTTACAGCTTATGTTATTGGTTAGAAACTAAAAAAATAAGAGTTTTCAAAGTCGAAAAAGGAGCACATCTCTGGCAAAAATTGTTGGACCACACCCAAATTCAAACTGAACCTTTATTTTATGTTGATACACCTACATACCTATCTGTTTTGATTTGGTCAACTAAAACTAAAGTTATCATCGGGAAACCAAATTGGGACAGATGCACAGATGGACAGAAAGATGGACACCACCTATTTTAATATTCCTCAAAAAAATTGGGGTGGGGGGCAAAAAGTCAATGATATTTGAGGTTTCCAGAACCTGCATGAATTCTGAACTACTAGATCCAATTTTACCAACTTGACCAATCACAGCAAATATCCTGTTGCAGTACCTCAGATCCATGTTGGCAACAAAATCTCACCACCATTTCATCAATAATACTTGATTCACTTACGTGATAATCCATTAGGAACATTTTGACAATATTCAGCACAATTTGTCAGATTGGTCTGACCATCAGAATGCAGATGTGTAGTACCTATAATGTAAAAGCAAAAACAAACTTAATATTCTGCACTGAATAAATCATCGGTACACCTAAGTGGAAAGTGTGTAAATAAACAAAGGTTCCAATTTCTTCAAAACAAGTAAAATGGTCTATACAGAAATAGGTACTGATCTAGCTGCGTGAGCATCTTAACCCTTTACATGTGTCAAGCCAAAATAAATTCTCGAAAAACAAAAACAAAAATTTTCAATATTTTCACCAAAAACATTACTTAAACCTTAAAGGCCTAATTATAACTTTGATAACTTTTTACTGTGACAAAACATGTGCCTCAATGTTCAGTCTTTAGGTACATTTGCAACCTATATTCCAGATACCTTGGAAGTTATGTCTTGGCAAGTCTTGGCTGCCTGCCAAGACTTGCCTAGAAACTGCAAACCCACAGGATGTAGACTGTCAAAGTGTAGTAATAAAGACAAAAATCTCCAGGATTGTACACATTAAAACTCCCTACTGGCATGAGCTCAATCAGCTGTGTTTGAGAGAAGCAAAAATTGAAAAAATGATAAATCCAATTTTTGTGGAGAGTACAGACCAGATATGTGGTGTTACATTAGTTAAGGGTTAAGGTACAGATTACACATGAAAAAAAAAATTCTCAGGTTGAATTCAAGGCTGTGGGCAAGCAGTGAATTGAATAAAGTAGTCAAAACTATAAAATATCAGAAAAAGGATGGATATCTGGAACATGCTGATTTAACTGATACGTCAGTGTTTCCATTCAAACTTCAAATGGTAGTCATTTGCAATAATTCAGTATTTTGTGAAAATTCTCACTAAAATGATTTTTTAACCTTTCACAAATGAATTGGCCAAAACCATCTAGTGCTAGAGACAAAAACGGCTATTCATACTTTTTCACTTTTACCATTTTTGCCTCAAAAACATAGCTTATGTCACCTCAATGAAACTAGCTCAGTGAAAGGGTTCTAAGTTGTTGTAAAGGTGAAAATGATAAATTTAAAGTAATTTGTATATTTTTTATACTTACAAATGGCCCAGACTAGCTGGTGCAAACTCAAAGTTATCAAGGACAAAATACAAATTTTGAACCCCTCCCCCCCCCCCCCCCCCCCAATCCCCAAAATTTGCTTGCAAAACCGAAAAGTCCTATCTGGTCCTCCATAATTTTACTCTCTGCAGGTGCGCATCCATCAGGAAGTGACCGAAATTGGCGCCAACATCATTCTTTGTAGGAAAGAGTACTTTTTAATAACTCAGTGGGGAGGTATGAGTGCCCACTCATGGAGGGCCATACCCATTTGGGCCATTGGTAAGTATAAAAAATATACAAATTACTTTTAATTTATAATATTTTTATACTATAAACCAATGGCCCAGACTAGCTGAATCATAAAAAGGCGGAGGGTCTAGGACTTCAGCATTAGTAGACCAACATAGTTCCAAGCCTGTAATCCAAGGTGAAAGGAAATTAAATTTAAAAGGAATTACATGTATGTCTCTCAATACAGTAATAGAGAAGACATATCAAAAATAAGGAGCCAAATTCAAGTAATTCTGAATTCTTAGCATGAAGACTATGCTAATTGGATGTAACAAGTTCCCAATTTTTAAGGCTAGTCCAGACTAAGCCCCAAAAATTAGGATGGCGTATTTGAGAATGAGATCCCCCCACAAACATACGCCATATACAATAAAACACAAGCTGTATCCAGGATATAATCTACAGACAAAACAGCTTCACTCATAGTTACATACTTATCAAGCCAGAGGAGAGTTAAAAAAATCCCCTCCCCCCCTTTTTGAAGGAATCTTTTTCAAAAACAAAGAGGGGAGAGCTTTGGAATCAGTAAAAACGGTACCAAATAACAATACATATTCGTCGAACAGGCACCCAGGTATTAATTATTATTAATAAATTAGTGCTTAACGCCACTTCTATTGTGGCGATCCTGGTAATTAATATCGCCCGCTTGTAACGTATACTGGAGTCGGCATACGTAGATAGGTCGAAAACCGGTGACATAATATATAACATACGCATGTCCAATAGAATCACAATGGACGATCTCTGGAGAGTGAACACACTTCCGAGGTAACCAACAGGCGACCCCATTCAGGTGTACAATAAATTCGAATAAATACACCCCCCCAGACATGCTCTATCCGATATCTATGCTCCCAGAACCCAGAAACGAGCGAATATATGAGTGTAAAGACAAGCTGTACTCGATTAGTACCAAAATTAATAGAAACCTGGATTCAGAAATGGAACAAGCTATGATTAAGAGACTTGTCACAGACCGCCCCCGAAATAATTGTTTCTAAGGTCCATAACATACAATAATGCGTCTGCCTAATAATGCATTTATTATGCGCGTGAGCATTGAAATCCCACGTTATCATCTGAATACCAGTTAACTGACTAGACAGCCTTACAGGTACCCAAAGGATAGCAATTTATTGATGATGAATCATATGCTCGTATATGACATATTGACGAACAACCACAGGAAACCAACCAACTAAAAAGTGGATGTGCCCATGAGGTCCCCATAGAACACGACCCAGCTGCCAATCGAGAAGTCATGAAATGCATGTATATATTTAAATGCATACTGGGCTTACAGGAAGAAAACTACATCTTGCCCGGTAATCGCCTCTTAACACATTGGTGGTGAGGAGGGGGGGAATTTGAAATCATATATGTTAGTCATCAAATAGTATAGGAAATGCAAGGTTCCCTCATGTCTGACCGACTCCATAATGCCACTAAGGGCGGAGAAGGACGTGATGAACAAATATACTGTATTTACATAACTCACACCAAACCATACTGGTTTGAAGAGAATAACCTCCTCTAACAAACGGTATCATGTCCAATAGGACAACTAACTCAGCCTAGATGAAGCAGATAAAGGTCTTCCTGTACGTGAAGACCATTAAAAGCTGATAATGGAGACTTACAGTTATCGTCACGCAAGGTAGGGAATGAAGAGCCACTATATAAACAGCCCTGAATTCCCAAAGAGACCGCAGTCCCAAGAGATAATAAATTCAGTTATACCACTGCATAATACTGAAAAAATCTCACTCAAGATTTTAGCTAGGCTACTATGGTGTAACAATAAAACTCAAGTCTATGACACCTAGGAAAAACCTATCAATGCACTATCCATCCAGATTCAGGATGAGAAACAGGTGATAATAAAAAACTGGAGAATAATTTCGAGGACATCTGATGCTTTTCTTCAACAGGAAAACTTATACCTCGAGAAGGAAAGCCTCTCTTGGAAGATTTGTCTAACAAGTATTCTTGTAAGTGGAGCTTACTCGGGCTGATAGCCGCAGGCCTGCCGAGACTACATTCTCATCCACTAATCTTCCGCAAATTTATCCACTTTTGCAAGGTTTGTAACCTACCGCCAAGTGGCAAGCAACCAAAATCTATTCTCGACGACCTCAATTGATCCCTTTAATAAGAGAGCCTTTACCTCCACTAGGAGCGACTCTCTTTGAAAGGAACTTCTGTGTTTAACGTCCAGTTTCTCATGAAGTTGATAATTCTCCATCAATTGGCAAGCAATGGAGGTCATGTCCATCACCTGTATGACTAACGATGCTTATGGGGGGTGAAACTACGTCCTCCCTTAGAAGAAGCTTGTCTCGTTGACCTCAATTGTTCCCTTCAATAAGAGAGCCTTTACCTCCACTAGAAGCAACTCTCTTTGAAAGGAACTTCCTTGATTAAAGTCCAGTTTCTCGTGGACTTGATAATCCTCTGTAAACTGGCAAGCAATAGAGGTCATGTCCATCACCTGTACAACTTACGATGCTTACAGGAGGAGAAACTACGTCCTCCCCACAAAGAAGCTCGTCTCGTCGACCTCAATTGTTCCCTTCAATAAGAGAGCCTTTACCTCAACTAGAAGCGACTCTCTTTGAAAGGAACTTCCGTGATTAACGCCCAGTTTCTTGTGAAGATGATAACCTTCCGTTAATCATCAGCCTAGGGGTGCCTGATCCATAGCCTCGATCAGACCTATACCCCTTTCCCAAGTCGCTATAATATTCCAGTGTAAATATAAGAGGGTTATTGTACCCTCGCGAGACATTCTCATGATGCTTTCTTAGAAGCAGAACGGCCTCGCTTACCCCGGTCTGCTGAAGTGCATTGTTGAGACAGCAACTTCAATAGCAGAGCACTGAAGCTTCTTGTAGCCTGCACATATATCAACGCAAGTTTGTCGTCAAATAGTATATTTCCGGTAACCGGTGCGACTCAGAGAGCTTTTCACCTTGTCATCTATAAGTGATGACGACCCAAGGGCAGTATCACGTCTTACCAACTCCGAATTCACTGTCCGTGCAGATTGCACGTGGCATACATGACTGCCCTGGAAAGAACTCTTAACGAGGAACCATGTCCTCATATTTCTTTCCATTGAGATGTTGCGCCATAGTTCTGGTAAGGTGATCTGCTTAGGACATTGCGCCCAGATTTGCTCTTTTCAATGAAATTGCACATTCTATTATTTCCGAGCATATTTTAAATGTTGCAGGTAGGGACATATTTTCATCCCCGGCCTGCTCATCTAAACGCAGACTTATTCAGATGGAACAATATTCTTAAGAGCTTAAGACTTTTCATAGTCTTAAAGTGCCCTTCTGTGAGAGATGGAGACTCACACAATCTGTATCCCTCTTACCATCCAAATGTTCCATCCACAAATATAGTCAACTCTATCCGACTAAACGGATGACTGGACCAACGCAGCAATGACTGACAGCTCACCATCAGAGTCTGTTAAACGGTAGTACTAGTTTCAAACGACTACCTATCAACCCGAACTTGCGAAGTCAGATAGCTAGTCTGTGGTCAACATGCTTCATTAATGAAGCAAGGGAAGATGCCATAGCTACAACCGAATCTGGCTATAGTGTGGAAGAAGCGTTCCGAACCGCAAGTGTGAACGGGCGTCCCAACTCACTAAAGTTTCTTGCACCAAAAACAGTCGACCCTGACTGCTGACGGAAAGTAGAAGGTTCTCCAGACCGCAGTCTGCTCCAGACCTCGCTGAGCATTCCGATAGAAACTTTTAGGCATCTATCCCTTATCGTACATATCCATGGAAGAAAAGGAAGCCTTTACCACAGCCAAACCCGGCCGAAGTGTGGGAGAGGCATCCCAACTCGTCACATAGGACGGATGCTCCTCCTCATTGAAGTTTCTTACAACACAAAATAGTCGTCCCCAACTGTTAACGGGACGAAAAACGCTGTGCACTCTCGATCTGTCCCCAGATCTTGTAGAGTATCCCACTTAGAAACTTCTGGGCTTAATTCTCTTTAGTGCGCTTCCATGTAAGTAGAAGAAGCCATAACTGCCACCGGCCCCGGCTGCAGTGTGGAAGAAACGTTTCGATGCGTGTTCTGACTCAATAAGGTTCCTCACAACAGACACAGTCAGCCCCGACTGTTAACAGGATGGAGAGGGTTCTCCAATCGGTGATCTGACCCCAGATCTCGCCGAGCAGCCCATAGAGAAACTTCAGGCTTCTACTACACGGACAATTGACCGGGCCGAACCCAGCACTGTCCGACAGTTCAACACTGGAATCTGTGGGAGGCTGCTCTTGCATTAGCTGGGATGCTGCTAATATCTGAGCAACTGCGACAGCGAGTCCATTCCCAAGGCTTGAGGAGCAGCGGTCTTCTGTTTTTCCCACCGCTTGCTGCTCCTGGGACGAAGATCGATCTCTTCTCCGAGCATCCTGTTGATCGATGCCTCGGATCGCTAGCTATCGGATGGTCCGACTTCAAGGGCGAAGAAAGGCTCCATCTTCGTGCAGCTGACTGGTTATCTGAAGTTGGGTAGCTAGCCTGCGGTCGAGTGTGCTTTAATAATGTAGCGGAGGAAGCCGTGACTGAAGCCAACCCCAGCTGCAGACTAGAAGGAGCATCCTGAGTGATGGGTGGACGTATGCTCCGTCTTGTGCAAGTTTCCAACCAGTGGCTTGTGAAACGTAGCGGAGAAAGCCGTGACTGAAGCCGATCCCGGCTGCAGACTAGACAGAGCGTCCCGAGTGGTGGGCGAACGTATGCTCCAGCTCGTGCAAGTTTCTCATAACAACATTTGGCCCCAAATGTTGTTAGGTTAGAGAGGGGCCTCTCACGGTCTATTAGACCTCGCCGAGTACAAGAAACTTGCTGACTTGCTCCCTATTTCCATCGTCGCTGGGTGAGCTTATTTATATTTAAGTGCTCGCTCTACCCACATCTACACTTCCTTCGACTGCAACAGACTTACCCGGTATCACGGCTCCCAAGAATCGAATCTCAAATTGAATCAAGCAAAAGGTTCAAAACCAAATCGAATCCACTTTTCAATCTTTACAATACTGTGGCCTACTAGTGCTGTCTATCTCCGTCATGAACCCAATACCAATAGGCGTACTAGACTATTAGAAAATTGACAGGTATAACTCAGGTGGTAACTATCAAATATACATTAATCAACTCCCTCGTCATGACTATCAGTGACAGCAAATTGAGACCAGAGATGGCTTACAAAAGCAATAATGTTTACTGCCGAATCCCAACTTGTGTCTAGTCTGTATGTCATTATTGTTCATGTTACTCATTGCACCATTGTTTTTGTATTCATACTTCTTTTCGCAGATAAATATTGTGTTTAAACTAAGGTGGTACAAGAAAAAGCCATTTATCATCCTTTGAGAGCAACAAGGCACCATCTGCAATGATTTCGAAACTGAATCGAATCTCACTTGTTCGATAGGCCCTAGAGGGATGTTCCTGGAAACTGCTCTCCAACTTCTTTTCAGTAAAGTGTAGCACAACAAACTTAATGTTCTCACATAAGTATCAATGAAGTTGAAAAAGGGCATATCATTTGCGTATTTTCTTTTGACAAATGCTAAACTATTGACAACAATGTTAACTACATCTGTTGATCAGGATTATTTTTTTTTACATTATAAACATCGTAGGGTTACCAACTCCCAACCCCCACCCCCTTCCCCACCCACCCACCCACCCCCACACACATTTGGAAAATAAATTCCAAGAACATTCAAGGCCCATTTTTCTCAGATTGGGTGAGTTGCACTGAGGGATTTTCAATAACCTGATTTGAAAAACATTTAAGGACCTTAAACCAAACCAAAAAATCCCCAAATCAACAATGTCTTCAGTTTTAATACTCTTTTGTTTAAAGCATATGACAGATCAGATTTAATTATTAATCCTAACTACCATTCACCTGAAGGTCCCAGTCAGGACTAATTCAACAAGTGTTTGACCACCGTGGTGGTATTAGTCCCCTACGGCACTTTTGTGACATAAGGTGTTTGGGTGACATAAGACACTAGAGTATATAAGCATCTCTGCGCTTCAGGTTAGTAGTTTAAGAAGTACAAAGACCGCCAGTAATGGTCCGGTTCAGTGAAAAGAAGGTCGAGTCCAGCTCTCGGTGGTGCAGTATTTTTGCCTGGACTGGTCCAATCATTATAATAACCTTAAATGAAGGGAAAGGTGAGGAAATCTTTACTTTTGGTAATACCAAAAACGGAAGATATTAAAACATTTTCCTTCATTTAAGGTATTTTATAATGATTGAATTGGTATACGCATTTGTGTTACAGAAAGCATCAAGTTACTGACATCTGCTGGGGAAGCTTGGTAACTCGGGGCATGTTATATAATACATTGTATGCACATTGTGGAAATGTTTCTATCCATGTGCCAAATATGAAAAGTGTAGCTTGAACCATGTTCGAGTGAGGGGTGGTAACATAAAATAGAGAAAAAAGCTTAAAAAACACAACAATGAAAGTGTCAATGACACTGTATCTCAACTTGTCAAGACATGTACATGTATAGTATGTGACACAGCAATGACAAACATCTAGGTAATGACCTGATAACAAAGGTACATATAAAGTATTGTAACGGTCTGTACATAAATACTGACCGTAGCCTGTAACAAATGTGTAGGTAAAGTATTATAAAGGTGGGTGACAGTCAGATGCTAAACTAGAAAAGAAATCTTTGAGTCCCAGTGTGGGTCTGACTGAACCCCAAAATATTTGTTCTCATAGCACAGAGATAACAAAGGCACCCCAAAACACACTCATTCATGTCCCAAGGTGAAAACAAAGGTACCCAAGAAGTTTCATGAAGATCAGTTCATAAATACGAGCTGTATAGAAGTTGTGACAAAAAACTGATTGGACCTAATTTTGGTACAAAATGGCCAATGGCAGCCATCTTGAATTTTGGACCGCACTCGGAAACACTCGTTCTCGTCCCAAGGTGATAACAAAGGTACCCAAGAAGTTTCGTGTAGATCGGCTGATAAATACAGCCTCTAGCCCGAGCCGTATTGACATGTGCACTTACAGTGTATAAGTAGTACTAAATAAATCAAAATTCATCTAATTTGCATAATTTCTGCACGAGAAAAAAACCCGTACTGTATGTGATGTATTCCATTTTACTAAACATTCATACAAAAATTTATTCAAATCAGAACTTTCATACAGAAGTTCTGTACAAAAGACAGATTGCACTAATTTTGGTACAAAATGGCTGCTGGTGGCCATCTTGAATTTTGGACCACACCCAAAAACACCCATTCTCATCCCACGGTGATAACAGAGGTACCCAAGAAGTTTCGTAAAGATCGGTTCATAAATAAGCCCTCTAGCCTGAGCCGTGTAGAAGTTGTGTACAAAAAACTGATTAGACCTAATTTCGGTACAAATTGGCCACTGGCAGCCATCTTGAATTTTGGACCGCACTTAGAAACACTCGTTCTCGTCCCATGGTGATAACAGAGGTACCCAAGAAGTTTCGTGAAGATCGGTTGATAAATACAGCCTCTAGCCCGAGCCGTATTGACATGTGTACTTACTGTGTGTAAGTAGCACTGAAAAAATCAAATTTCATCTAATTTGCATAATTTCTACATGAGAAAAAAAAAACATATTATATGTGATGTATCCCATGGTACTAAACATTCACACAAAAATTTTTTCAAATCAGCGCTTTCATATGGAAGTTCTGTGCAAAAATCTGATTGCCCCTAATTTTGTACAAAATGGCTACCATCGGCCATCTTGAATTTCGGACTGCACACAAAAACACTCGTTCTCATCCCACGGTGATACCAAAGGTACCCAAGAAGTTTCGTAAAGATCGGTTTATAAATACGGCCTCTAGCCCGAGACGTAATGGCATTTGCACTTACAGTGCTGAAAGTAACGCTAAATACATCAAAGTTAGTCTAATTTGCATAATTTACGTACGAGAAAAAAACCCGCATTATATGTGATGTATCCCATGGTGCTCAACATTCATACAAAAAATTATTCAAATCAGTGCTTTCATATGGAAGTTCTGTGCAAAAATCTGATTTCACCTAAGTCTGTACAAAATGGCCGCCAAGGTCATAACAAAGGTACCCAAGAAGTTTCGTAAAGATTGGTTCATAAATACGGCCTCTAGCCCGAGCCGTATTGAATTGTTGAGGACAGACGGACGACGGACGACTGGCCATGGCATAAGCTCAAATTTGGCTTCGCCAAAGTTGAGTTAAAAATGGCCGCCATGCCACCATCTTGGATTTTGAAAAAAAAATATTGAACGTGCATCTTCCCCTCCCAGCCTTCTATCCATGTGCCAAATATGCAAAGTGTAGCTTGAACCATGTTGGATGGAGGGGTGGTAACATAAAAATAGAAAAAAAACCTTAAAAAACACAGCAAAAATGGCTGCCATCTCGCCATCTTGGATTTTGAAGAAAAAAAAAATTGAGCATGCATCATCCCCTCAGAACCATTTATCCACGTACCAAATATGAAAGGTGTAGCTTAAAGCATGTTGGAGGGAGAGGAGGTAACATAAAAACTGACAGGCGGACAGACCGACAGATCTTAGATTTTGAAAAAAAAATATTGAGCTTGCATAATCCCCTCACACCCCTTTATCCATGTACCATATATAAAAGGTGTAGCTTGAACCATGTTGGAGGGAGGGGTGGTAACATAAAATAGAGAAAAATGCTTAAAAACACAACAAAAATGGATGCCATCTTGAATTTTGAAAAACAAAATATTGAACGTGCATCATCCCATCACAACCCTCTATCCATGTGACAAATATGAAAAGTGTACCTTGAACCATGTTGGATTGAGGGGTGGTAACATAAAATAGAGAAAAAAGCTTAAAAAACACAACAAAAATGGCCGACATGCCACCATCTAGGATTTTGAAAAATAAATATTGAACGTGCATCATCCCCTCCCAACCCTCTATCCATGTGCCAAATATGCAAAGCGTAGCTTGAGCCATGTTGGTAACATGAAAATAGAGAAAAAAAGCTTAAAAAACACAACAAAAAAGGTCGCCATTCCGCCATCTTGGATTTTGAAAAAAAAAAATTTGAGCATGCATCATCCCCTCAGAACCATTTATCCATGTACCAAATATGAAAGGTGTAGCTTAAAATATGTTGGAGGGAGAGGTGGTAACATAAAACAGACAGACAGACAGACAGACAGATGGACAGATGGATGGATGGACGGATGGACGGAGTGCAATCCTATAGACCCCTTACAGTTCCCATAGGGGACTAATAATCATTTTAAGGGTAGTTCCTCGCCAGAAGTTCCTTGAGGATCTGCAGTGTTCTTCCAATAATGCAACCAGTGTTACACAAACATGCACAACAACAGTACATGCAAATCACAACTTTGCTTTCAAAAACTTCAAAGGACTTTTGAAGTTGAGAAGTGGTTTTTCCTTTCAAGGCTTTGAAAATTTATATTTGACTTACAAAATTTTCAAGGATTTCATGAACCTGTGACAATTCTGTATCTGCGAGACTAGTTCCCCGACCACCCCTCCCCCCCCCCCTCTCCCCCGCCAAACAAAAATGTTTTTGGGGGTATCTAAACAATTATGGAGTACATGGGGAAGGGCCAGGTTGTCTTGGGGCAAGAGGTGTGTGGGGGAAGGAGATATTGTGCAACATTATATTCAATTAGCTGCATTATTCAATCAAAAGATACACAATTAAGTGGGCTCCACTGTACCATCATATCATAAGCTTATCTGTTTTGAATACCATGACTAAACTGAGTTGTTAATTAGAAAACCATTCTCTGACAGCACTCAAAAGTGTCCTATGACAGCACTCAAGAGAACTCTATGACAGCACTCAAGAGAGCCTAGTTTAGTTATTTTTTTTATTGCAAATCTTTTTACTCATGTGCTTAATACTTTTTCACCAGCCCTAGCCATGCAGACATCCTTTTCCTAGTTTCTCAAAATTGTAACTACCAGTACCAAGCATTGTGGCAAAAAAGCCATTTCTATTCAAGCTCTGATTGCTTATATCAGAAACATGGTTACTAAAAGGCATACTGAAGACCTGTTACAAAGTCCTAAAATCAATCTCAGATGAAATTAGCACAATAGGGTTTCAATTTAAAAGTATTGTGCAGATTAAAAAATTAAATTTTTCTTATAAAAATATATTTCTTTTTCATACATACAAAACTAAAACAATTGCTTTATCATAAACCTATATCTAATTTTGGAAATTGACCAACTTTGGAGTCTACCAGGGTATGGGTCTTGGAAGGACTCTCAAATGTCAGAAGATGAAAAAATAATAAAAACTAAGTTTGTAAAATGACAAAAGTGCATAAAATTTTGATGACCCCAGAAAAAGTTAGCATTCTACCAGTTAACAGTTCAACATAAAGGCCTGGAAAATTATGTGAAAAAAAAAGATACTTGTGGTTTTCTTGAACAAGCAAGACTTCTTAACAACTAACCAAATTTTACAAACTAGGCCTATCACAGCAGATAAACTGTACCTAGAGTCCATTAAGATAATAAGGAATCTTTCCCATTTCATTAATAATACTTAATCCACTTACCTGATATTCCATTTGTAACATTTCCACAGTATTCAATACAATCTGTTGGGATGGAAGATAATGATTTATGTCCTGGACTACCTGTAATGTAAACATAAAAAAACATAATATTCTTCACAGGATAAACAATCTATACACACAAATGTATGAATAAAAAAAGATTCCAATTATTTCAGTAGAACTCAACAAAATTAAAGTGTCAATGACAATGCAGCTCAACTTGACCATGAAGGGACTGAACTAAATAGAACGTTCCAGTAATGCTAAGTCACTTGCTAAAGTTTTTACAGAAATGGCATCACACCAAAGCTACATATGAAATCAAAAAAAGATTGGGTGATGGGTGTGGCCTGTAGAGTGTGATAATGGAATTGTTGACAATTTATATGCAAAATCCCAAGATGGCCACTGACAGCCATGTTTTTCAACCAAAATTCAGAAAAATTTGATAGCTCCCATCAAAATATCATACCAAAGTTACATATAAAATTTTAAAAGATCGGGTGAGTGGTGCAGCCTGTAGGGTGTGATAATGGAATTGTTGACAATTTATATGCCAAATCAAAAGATGGCCACCAGTGGTCAAATGCCATGTTTTTCAATAAAATTCAATAGCTCCCACCTGGACATCACAACAAAGCTACATATGAAATTTGAAAAAGATTAGGTGAGAGATGTGGCTTGTAAGGTGTGCTACTGGAATTGTAGATAATTTATGTGCCAAATCAAAGATGGCCACAAGCGGCCATATTTTTCAACGAAATTCAAAAAAATTCTATAGCTCCTTTCAAGACATCACACCAAAGAAACATGTGAAATTTGAAAAAGATCGGATGACAGATGCTGCCTGAAGGGTGAGCTAATACAATTGTTGACAATTCATATGCCAAATCCAAGATAGTCACTGGCAGCCATGTTTTTCAATGAAATTCAGAAAAATCTGATAGCTCCCATATAAACATCACACCAAAGCTATATATGAAATTAAAAAAACATCGGGTGAGCAAAGTGGCCTGTAGGGTGTGCTGAATGCAATTGTGGACAATTTAGATCCAAATCCAAGAAGGCTGCTGGCGGCCATGTTATTCAAAAAAACTCCGAAAAATTTCATAGCTCCCATATAAACATCACACCAAAGCTAAATATGAAATTTGAAAAAGACTGTGCGAGAGATGCAGCCTGTAGGGTGTGCCAATGGAATTGTTGACAATTTATATGCTAAATCTAAGATGGACACTGGCAGTCATGTTTTTCAATGAAATTCAGAAAAATTCAATAGCTCCCATCCAGACACTGCCCCAAAGCCACGTGTGAATTTTTGAACAGATTGGGTGAGAGCTGTGACCTGCAGGGTGTGCTAAAGGAACTGTGGATGGACAAAGGAACGTATGGATGTATGGACATACAAACAGACATACAGATGGATGACGGATTGCAACCCATCCCAATAGCTCATATTTGATGTCATGTTCAGCTGATTATTAACTGATCTAGCTCATTGATCTCAAAATAACTGGATTGCTGGAGCATCAGCAAAAAAGCAGAAACTCCGTCTTGGAAATCAGTGCTTGTAACTCTTTCCATCAATGATGTCTGATGATGTGAAAGCTGTTATGCTGTGACTAAAGCCAGAATGTAACAGCCTTAACATCATCAAGCATCATTGTATTTACTGATAAGCTAGTTTGAAAACTAGTCAACACAGTAACTCTTTCCATCAGTGATGTTTGATGATGTGAAAGCTGTTATGCTGTGACTAAAGCCAGAGTGTAACAGCCTTAACATCATCAAGCATCATTGTATTTACTGATAACCTTGTTTGAAAACTAGTTAACACATCAGCTTACCAAAATCAGCACTTGTTTTAGCCAATAACTGAATCAAAGGCTCCACAGGGACTGAGACGCTTACCTGATGATGAAATTCCAAACTCAAGATGCCAAATAATGAACCCAAACTAACCAACAGACAAAAAACCCACATTAAGAAACAATACATAAACCAGAGGCTCAAGTGAACCTAAAACACTCACCTGACTCAAGTTGTCAAAAGAGATTAGGGTTTCAGTAAGTAACAGGTAGTAAGAGTCAATTTCTGATTTCCTATGACACAACCAAAGGCAATTTTTTGGGTCATTCATTTCTACTGATCCTAGGAAAGCTTCCTTGACAAAAACAAAGCTCTGTTTTGTGAAGTCCCAAAAAAGAGTGCTAACAAATTTTTGTTTTATTTAAAAAAAAAAAAAAATGAGCATAAATGTACTTATGACCCAGTTATATACTACATGACAAATTTGGTTCAAATCTCTCCAATGGTTGTGGAAATAGAAATTCTGAGTGGAGCCCAAATTTGGGAGCACAAATGTAGACCGACTGAGTTCCTTTGAAAAAAGTGAATCTGCATCACTAAAGTAAGTTCCATACCAGAAATCTAAGCATTATTGAGAGTGGCTTATGAGAAGAAGATTTTCAAGCATTGTAGGCTTATGGAGCATTAATCCTACTCCAAGGGGCACAGCAACTTTTTGGGAAAAAATCAGAAGAGTAAACTCCACCAGCCCAAAGATAGCAGCAGTTTCATTTGAACAAAGTAGAAAGGGTATACTCTGGTCTGTGCCATAAATAAATTAATTTGGCCCAGTGGTTTTAAAGAAGACAAGTTTCAAATTAGTTAGAGTACAAGAAAGATGACTCAGCATTTTTCCATTGCCAACAGAGTTAAAAATGGGCATCCCCATATGACACCCCATGAAAAAATTGATAGCAATTTTTTTGATCCATCTGATTCCACTGGACATAAGGAAGCTGCATACCAAAAAAAACAATATTCTCGTCTGTGCAGTTTTTGAAATAATAATAATACACTAAGTTAAACCTTGGGCTCCCATAGAAAGCCTCACATAGTAAGCCATGGACTCTATTTGAAAATACTTGAATCTGATACCCCTAGATTTGTCACACACCAAATATGAAAGGATTCTGACTGGTGGATCCGACAAAGAAGATTTTTAAAGACATTTTCTCATATTGCACTAAATTACACTTTGGGCTCCAATAAAGAACACAAATATGAACCCAGGGACCCAATTTGAACAAATTTGAATCTGAACCCCTAGAGATGTTGTATACCAAATATGAAAGGATTCTGACTGGTGGATCTGAAGAAAAAGATTTTTAAAGAAATTTCCTCATATTGCATTAAATTAAAATTTGGGCTCCCATAGGGAGTCCAAATATTAACCCAGGGACTCGATTTGAACAAATTTGAATCTGAACCCCTAGAGATGTTGTATACCAAATATCAAAGGAATCTGACAGGTGGATCTGAACACAGTTACTGGAAGTTGTGGCTGCAACCACTTTTTTCACTGATAACAATGAAAGCACCACGTCAGTCCTGACCCTGTGTTATACATACAGTAGTCTATATAATAATAGACAAGTAATGAAACACTATTTTGCCCTGACCGATACCCCCTTCCCAGTTCATTTGTGAATTCGTTAATTGAACATAGATTCATCAACACAGTTTTCTTCTACAGCTATTCACAAGGTATTTAACTTCATGTTTATCATAAATTAATAATCAAATCATCATACTACGGCTTCTTTATTTGATAAAAAAAACTCTCCGTTCGACTTTTTTGCCCGCGACTCGACGCCATTGGAACAACAATGATGGCGTGACATTTCGTTGCTAGGCTGTACAAAAGTTAACCCGGAAAGCGAAACTATGCACTGCATTGTTCTTGTGCTGCAGACGACAGAACAGAAGAATAATGGATGTGGGCTATAATGAAAGAATCTTCCCTGCAAAACAATTGTTGCACCCCTGTCCTCGAGTTCTATTTATTGTCAAGGCACAACCAACTTGTCCGAACTTTAAAAAAAAAACTGGTGGTTAATTTAAGACAGTGTGGGCGGAAAGGGTATTAGATCTAGGCTATGGGCCTATATGACAGACAGGGAGGGGTGAGAGTGATCTCATGGCCTGCATAAAAAAGGAAATTCTATTGCATCTCTTTTTTACAATGCCAGCGAGGAATCGTGACATTGACAACATTTAAATTTAATGCTGAACAACATGAATGGGTTGGGAGCGGCGAGGCTTGGGGTGAATGGGTTGGGAGCGGTGAGGCTTGTTGTAGGCACATATTATTCAGACGAAGCACTTGGCCGATTAAGATATCTTGGGATCTCGACAAAAAATCTTTCCCGGAGACATTTTTTTTGAAAAAAAGAAAAACCTTTCTAGAAAACCCACTGTGAGCATTTGTGCGTGCAATTGGGAGTCGGTGGGGAGGCAAGGGCAGTGATGCTTTTGAGGGAACGCCGTTCCCCTTGACCCCTTCTACTTGCTGCTGCAAATGTTCTTCCTCCTCAATTGCCAAACTTGAACTGGCTACATCAAAAATTACCTGTTACTTGCATGATGAGCAAAACATCAAATTAGAAGCTGGTGAATGGGAGGGGGCGAGGGAGCTTGTAAGCGCATACTTTCAGATGCGGCACTTAGTGGATGAAGATCAACAGCCCTCTGCCTTATTAACGGCCCTCGACTCTGGGGCCGGTAATAAACCCTCGGGCTTTTATTCATTCCTCTCGGACCGGCAAGGCCCTCCAAACTCATGGTATTGTTATATTATTGGTAGATATCTTTAGAATCTGTAGTTTATGTTAACTTGACTGCTCGCAGTTACTGGCTTTCTTGCCTCTAGATACATGGATAAGCCTATTGTGACTTTTTCCCAATTAAAACAAAAATTATACACATCTAGAGAAACCATGGTCGGCCCGGGGATTTCCAGACCCCTGCCTGCGGAAACCCCGGGAAGTAAAGCAGTGCCTATTCACTGCGGTAAACAGGCTCTGTTTTACTGGTAAAATAGGACCAATCACCAATTCTTGGGAGGTGTAAACCCTCTCTAAAATGGGCAACATGGCTTATTAACGCTCACCCCTGGTGTTGAGTTGATACTCATGTTGTGGGCATGATTAGCCATTGTGCAAAAATATGTGAGCTTAAACACCAATAAATAAATAAATTGTCTAGACCCCCCCCCCCTCCCCCCAGGTGGGGGGGTCATACGCCTACATCGGGGGAATGTTGGACACCATCCCTAGATTGCGGTGCATTTCCAACGTCAAATAACCTGAGAGAACGAAATAAGCAACCCTAATCAGGTGTATAAATGGGGGTAGGCCTAGACTTTATTTATTTATTTAGTTTTTTCCTTTGAACTGACCGTAACATTAGCTGCACATTTTCCGCACACGGAGATACTGCTGCAGACATGTCCAACTTCAAAGTACTTCCTTTTTCTTAACATAAATAGCATAAAAAATACGACTGCAGTCTAAAAACGCACCGACTATCACTGCAAAGCAGATGACAAGAACTTGATCAGTTTCAGTATTCCGCAATCATTTTTAGACGGTATTTTTAGACACTAGAAACATCACGTCATCATTGTTGTTCCAATGGCGTCAAGTCGCGGGCAAAAAAGTCGAACGGAGAGTTTTTATCAAAGAAAGAAGCCGTAGTATGATGATTTGATTATTAATTAATGATAAACATGAAGTTAAATACCCTGTGGATAGCTGTACAAGAAAACTGTGTTGATGAATCTTTGTTCAATCATCGAATTCACAAATGAACTGGGAAGGGGGTATCGATCAGGGCAAAATAGGCTTTCATTACTTGTCTATTAATATTATTATATAGACTACTGTATGTATAACATGGGGTCAGGACTGACGTGGTGCTTTCATTGTTATCAGTGAAAAGAGTGGTTGCAGCCACAACTTCCAGTAACTGTGATCTGAAGAACATTTTTAAAGATTATTCACCATATTGCACTAAGTTAAAATGCAGGCTCCCATAGGGAGCCCAAATATTAACGCAGGGACTCAATTTGAAGAGACTTGAATCTGGTATCTCTAGAGATGTCACATACCAAATATGAAAGGATTCTGACAGGTGAATCTGATGGAAGATTTTTTAAGAAAGTTTCCCATATTGCACTAAGTTAAACATTGGGTTCCAAAAAAGAGCCCAAATTTTAACCCAGGGATCCGATTTGAACAAACCTGAACTGACCCCCCTAGAGATGTTGCATACCAAAGATGAAAGGATTCTGGCCGGTGGATCTGAAGAAGAAAATTTTTAAAGCTTATTCCCCATATTGCCCCAGGATTTTTTTTTTTTAAATTTAAACAATATTTTTATTTCATTCATTTGAAACCAGGACTGGCGAACAGGCTAGGCCCATCTTAACACCTTACCTTTACATTATATGGTGCTTGTGCAGTTGTGCAAAAATGACCGAATATTAAAAAATTTATAGCAATTTATATATTTTTTATACTTACCAATGACCCAGACTTAGCTGGTGCTAACTCTAAAAAATCTAGGGCCAAACACAAATTTTGCCCCCCAATCCCCCAAATTTGCATCTAAAACCAAAAGAAATCATGTCCTAAAGGACCTCCATACTTTGCCCCCACTGCGCATGCGCAGTGTCAAGGACGTTCCGAAATTGGCGCCAATCATCATTCTTACTGGCAGTGCCTGGTCAGCGCTATGTACTCAGCGGGGAGGTAAGAGTTCCCAACTCCTGGGAGGGCCATCCCCGTCTGGGTCATTGGTAAGTATAAAAAATATATAAATCACTATAAATTTTTTAACATTTTTATACTGTACCAATGACCCTGACTTAGCTGAATAGTAAAAAGGCTGGAGGGTCTAGGACATAGAGGAAAATCCAATAAGCTCAACTATATAATATAGAGTGAACCCCTCAAGGAGAAAAGGAGTATTAGGCTTTACATGTATCTTTCTTATTTTATGATAAATTAGAAAGATACAATACCCTTCATAACTGAGCACAATAACATTCATGTTCTCTATTAACATCCAGTATAACCCATTATATTAATTATTTTTAAAGTAAGCCAATAAATAAAGTTAGTCCAGAGAATTGAGACTCTTTATATTCATTAAAAGTGTCCAAGGATTGTATATTAACGCCCGTTTGACACTTGACATATACAAATGCTTCACACCGAGCTACACTTTAAAAATATGACTTGAATGAATTTTTAACATTAATATTACACTTTAAAACCATCCCGGAAACGACTCAGAATTACTGACTCCAGAGGAGGAATTCCCTTGCTTTTCACTATAAAGCAGATGACCTAAGGGAACACCCTCCCCCCCCCCCCCTTCCCCTTGCCCTGGGTCAAATAGCCCAGAGCGAAGAGGGCAGCAGGACGGAGTCACTGCCGGAACAGAAAGCCTGCATAACTATAGTTGCAACTGTTTAGTGGACGACATTCTGAGCAACAGATAATGGACCTAAACAATGCAGGTCTCCAGAAATGGACTCAATATTTCTGAGATAAAAATTCGTGAATGTGGATGGCCGAGACCAATAAGCAGCCTTCATTAAATCTGTAATAGCCACACTATTAGCGTAAGCCCAAGATGTAGAAAGAGCTCTTACTTCATGAGCCGAAATCTTAAGCACAGACTGCTGGGAAGAAGATAAACTTTCATAAGCAGTACGGATAGTTAATTGAATCCATCTAGCAATAGAATGGACCGAAATGTCCTTTCTATTAGGCATCAGAGACAGAAAGAAACGTTTTCATCCCTTTCTGATAAACTGAGATCTCTGTTTATAAATGCGTAAAGCTCTAACAGGACAGAGTAAAGGCCTACGCCCGTCTGAAGACAGAAGAGCCTTAATAACAATAGGTTCCGGATATTTATTAGGAGCCTGATTCTTAGCTAAAAATCCAACATTAGTAGTGAAGGTGATAGTGTTCCCGACACTACGATAGTGAGAATCGTCCACCGATAGTGCATGAACCTCACTGACTCTTCTAGCAGAAGAGAAAGCTAAGAGAAAAGCTGTCTTATAAGACAAGAATTTGAAATCTACTGTCCCAAGAAGAACCCAAGCTCAATTCCACTTAGGAATTAACCTAAGAGTTCTGGGTCTATTTATTGAGAAGTTTCTAACTAACTTAGATAAAGAGACATCAGATCCAATTTGTAAACTATCGTGATGTGCATAGGTATCAGATAACATAGACCTATAACCCTTAATAGTAACAGGCTGCAGTTTGATTTTGTCAAATAAGTATACTAGAAAGTTTGCAATGTCTGGTATGGAGGGATCAAAAATATCAACAGAATGATCCCTACACCAACGACGAAAAACCTTCCACTTAGCCGCATAATTTAGCGAAGAGGAGGTCCTCCTACAGTTAGAAATCACATCCACTGCTCGTCCTGTAAAGTGCTTGCCATGCAAGAAGGACCACACAACGGAAAAACGTGAAGGTTGAGACCTTGAGGGTTGTGATGAAGTCGACGCGGTTTCCCCTGCGAAAGAAGATCCTCCCGTGGAGGAAGCTTTCGCGGTAGGTCCCACAACAGACACCTGAGTAGATTTATCCACGGTCTCTGTGGAGACAGAGATGCTACCAACAGAATCTTGCACTGAGATTGTTTTATCTTTAGCAATATTTGCTGAATCAACGGCGCTGGAGGATACGCATATCCTATCATTCCGTCCCATGAGATCGATATAGCGTCTACTGCAAATGCTCTTGGATCCGGGCATGGTGACACATACGTCTGCAACTGATTGTTGAGATGTGTCGCAAATAAGTCTATCATTGTCCGTTCCCACTGGTAGCAAATCTGATTGAATACTTGTTTGTTGAGAGTCCATTCCGACGGCAACAAGCGACCCTTCCGTGAAAGGGAGTCTGCTAGTACATTCAGACGACACGGTATATGACGGACCGAAAGTAGAACTTGATGTTCTAGAGCAAACAGAAGGATTCTCTCCGTTAGACTGAATAACGGAATGGAATGAGTGCCTCCCTGGTTCCGTATATACGCCACTACTGTCGTATTGTCGGACAGAATTTGGACATGAGCTTTGTGAATAATGTCCATCCAATGACGTAACGCAAGCCAAATTGACATCATTTCCTTGATGTTTATGTGCTTGCTTAGAAACTGTGGATCCCAAAGACCGTGGCATCTCGAATCCGTTGGGATCAATGTTGCACCCCAACCTGTTTGACTGGCATCCGTCATAATGGTAAAACTCGGATCCGGCAACTGCAGCGGAACTCCCTGAGTTAACCACTGAATGTTTGCCCAAGTCTGAATCTCTTGTTTCACTTGATCTGACAAGAGAACGTCTATGTCGAGCGAATGAATCTTCACACTCCAATTCTGAGTTAAGAAAATTTGGAGAGGACGAGTGCGCAACCGCCCCATCGGAATGACATCCACGGCGGCTCCGCAAAAACCTACCAGTCTCATAAACTCCCTCGCTGTGACTTTGTCTGCATGAAGACAATAGCGAGCGTAACAACTGACTAATTTCGCTCTGGTTAACGGCAGACGAACAAGATTGTTGTGCGTCTCGAAGCTCATTCCCAGATGAGTGAATGACTTGGACGGCACCAGATCCGACTTCTCCTCGTTTATAACAAAACCGACACGTCGGAGCAATAGAAGCAGATTCTGCACATCGTTCTGAAGCGTTAACTCATTGCCGTACCTCTGAAGAATGTCGTCCAGGTAGGCCGACGTTACCGCAGATGGATGAGCTCGGAAATACATCATTACCGAGTTCATTACCCGAGTGAAAGCCCAGGGTGCTAGGTTCAATCCGAAGCACATCGCCCGGAATTGATACACAACTCCTAGGACCGCGAAGCGTAGATACTTTCTGAATGTCGGATGTACCATGACATGAAAGTACGCATCCTTGAGATCTATGCTTGTAGCATAATCGTTCACCCAAATACTCGCTCTGACCGACCAAATCGTCTCCATATAAAATTTCGGAGCGACGATCAGCTTGTTTATCCAGCTCAAATCTATGACTGGACGGAACGAGCCGTCTGGTTTCGGAACCAGAAACAGATGGCTGTAGAATCCCGGTGTTTCCTGGTCTTCTACGACCGCGTTCTTCATTAAAAGAGACTGCACCTCCGATAACAGAGCGTCTCTTTTCTGCGGATTTGACGGAAGTTGAGTCCATTTTGGACTTCGAGTTAACGGAGGCTTTCGTTTGAAGGATATTCTTAGACCTTCCGAAATCACCCCTCTCACCCAAGGGTCGTCCGTAATCGACGCCCACTCTTCTGAAAAACTCGACAACCTTCCGCCAACCGGAACATGATAGAGGTTGAAGCCATCACCTCCTGGACCTGCGAGGCCTGCGGGAGGAGAAACCACGTCCTCCACGACCCGCACCTCGTCCCGTCGACCTCGGGGCATCTGACCGATTGTCCCGGCCCGAAGGACGTCCCGCACGAGAGTCGCTGCCTTGATGGTCTCTTGAATAAGACCAAGAGGACGCACCGGAACCTCTATAGGAACCTTTCTTGGGCGCATTAGACCCAGAAGTACCTGTCTTATTCTTCTCTGCCGTATCCGACGTTTTGGAAGCGGATTTAAACAACAGAGAATCCGAAGCTTTCTTCGTAATTTTATCGTAGATTGCAAAAAGCTTGCCGTCGAATAGAAGTTCTCCGGAGACCGAAGCGACTCTGAGAGGGTTCTTCACCTTACTATCCACGCGTGTGGATGTAGCTAAGGCTGCGTCACGTCTAACCAACTCCAGGTTTACCACTGAAAGGGCGGAGTTATACGTGGAATAAGCCACTGCCCTTGAAAGAAGTCTTAAAGAGGATTGTATATCCTGGAATTCTTTCCCTTGAAGACGCAGTGATAACGCCTTTGTAAGGTGGTCTGCGTAAGATAAAGCGTCTAAACTGGCCCTGTTAGACGTGATTGTCGTATCCAACACCGCGGTTGGAACGGACAGAGACGATGGTAACGACAATTCTAAGTCTTCCGCCTCGTCATCAAGACGCAGAGGAACTCTCGGAATACCCTGTCCTGCCGTATCGAATTTATTCCTTGCATTAATGAAAGGCAGGTTAAGAGCATTGGAGGACAAGAAACCAGCTTTGCCTGTTTTGGAAGCAAGCTTGAATATAGCGTCGTTCAATAATTCAACTGTTCTTGTGACATTATTGGACTGAGACGGAAACTCAGGGACGATGTCTCTGAACCGCTCCAAGAATTCAGTGTCCAATGACGCTATTATTCTCTTGTCCGGAACCGCAGCAGTCTGGCCCAACGGAACAACGTGAGGAAGGAAGTGCCAGATAAAATCCACGGCAGCTTTATGTTGTTCCGAAAGGGATAGCTTCAAGTCATCCGTATCCCTTTCACCATCCGGTCGGACCTCACGATGCTCCCGGTCGTCCGCACCCGATGCTTCGGCGGAGCGTACCGACCCAGCGCCGTCGGATAATTCCCGATCCGACACCGATTCTGTCGGCTGCTGGGATGCTGCGATAATTTGTGCTATCTGAGCAAGCACGTCCGTCATCGAGGCCTGTGGAGTGGCGGTCTTTTGCTGCTTCGCCGCGGGAAGCTCCGCATCAACTGACTCCCGCATACTTTTCCTATGCGAACGTCCGGAGTCTACCGGCCTCGTGTCCCTGGCTACCGGATGGCGTGACCTGGTCGCCGAAGAATCCGTTATCGGCGAAGCTGGTAGAATATCCGCAGTCACGTAGCAAAGGTGCGGTCGTGTGCGCTGGTAAGAGGATGAGGAAGCCTGTGCAGTCTCCGCAGACTGCCTAAACAACGGAGCGTCCCGAGCGACGGACGTTTGCTCCGCTTGCGACACATTTTGTACCACAACATCAGGTCCCTGATGTTGTTGTACGAGAGAGGGACCTCTCTCGCTCGCGGCCCGGCTGGACCTGGACGAGCTAGGAACCGGACTAGAAGGCTTCCTCCGATCTCTCCTAACATCCGCCGTCACTGGGTGTGCACCTAGCATATTTATAGTGCTCGCATCACCCAACATTTCCTCCTGGACCGCAATGGACGAACCTGGCTGCCGAACCATTCGGTGAATGGACGCTACACCGGGCGAGCTACCGAACGACAGCGCCGTCGATCCTTCTAGGGACCTCTTAGGCAACTGTCGTATCTCCATGAGCACTTTTGCCGCTAACTCTTCAATCAATTGTGACGACGGAAGCGCACTCTTGGAAGATAACATGGAAACATCACCCTGTTCTTGTTCCTCTGAAATAGAAACTGATAGACTAGAGTGACCCTGCGGAGAAAGGACCGGCATAGCCCTTTCTCCACTAACAACATACCGTGACACACGTTTCCAATGTTTGTCATCCCAATATTGACATATTGAACAGGAGTTAGTGCAAGTACACTGACTACAATTAATACAATGATCATGAAAGTCAGAGGAAGATTTCTTCCTATTACAATTTGAACAATGTCCTTTCATTGTGAAAAGACAACAACAAGTCCTAGTACTCGCACAAACCCCTAAACACAAAGATACATAATAACATGATCCATTAACATTGAAAAAAGCAAATGAAATTCAAAATAATTTTTGAAAAATATTTTTTCAGCGAAGCCCAAGTTTCTGAAAAGTAACGTTGAGCCCCAATGGATCCCAAGGGTAAGTGTGGTCAAAAATTTTAAAATTATTTTAAATAATTATTGCAACACTTACGGATAATAATAATGTATCTTATAATGAGATAAACTACTCCAAAGGCAAAAAGCCCCCCTCAAAAGAGACTTTTGCCAATGTAAACAAGAAGTGTATAAACACCAGAAAACATGACTCCAGGCACTGACAATACTGGCCCGAAATCAGTTATCAATATTACAAACTATCTGATGCAAAACAGAGACTTCCAAAGAAGAATCTGCAGAACATCAGATGGTAGATGCAGAACACAACGTCTAAACACCCATGGGTGAAAACGTAAACATGGGGAAAATAACAGAATTCATTCTGTAACCAAGCTAATTCTCCCAAGAAATTTTAGTAGTAATCTTACTCAAAAATATGCCAAAAGCATGGGAGAATAGCAAGGGGGGACTTACAGGATAAGGAGAGAGGAAACTCTGAATAAGCATTGCAACTTCAAAGCATGAATGACAACAACAGGCCCATGCCTCGAAAATAGGCAACTTAACATAATTTTATAACAAAATTTTAAGTTACAGCCCTGAATATTTTCTGTCACTCCTTTTTCCTCTCCTCCTTCTCTATCCTCCTTAGAATCACCATTTCTCCAATATTTATGTGTCTGGCATCATTTAAACTGAGATTTACAAGCACAAAGATCAATGAGATGTTAACTGATGAAGGGCCAAACAAAGAATGATGATTGGCGCCAATTTCGGAACGTCCTTGACACTGCGCATGCGCAGTGGGGGCAAAGTATGGAGGTCCTTTAGGACATGATTTCTTTTGGTTTTAGATGCAAATTTTGGGGATTGGGGGGCAAAATTTGTGTTTGGCCCTAGATTTTTTAGAGTTAGCACCAGCTAAGTCTGGGTCATTGGTACAGTATAAAAATATCAGGTGTCAAAATATACTTCCAAATTAATAGAAAACCTATTTCCAGTACAAATAAGGCATAGTGCATTACAAAGCATTTCTCAAGACACCCATCATCCAGTCATGACGCGCACATTGCCGACATTATGAATGCTCCAAATAATCTATATTGCAGCGCAAAAAATGTACTTAGCCATGTGACTGCATTACCTTCTTAATCATAATTATTTAAAAGGCTCTTGAGAAGCTGCATATCATTACTCTGGTCCGCCATACACTAGTAGAAAGAGTAGTAGCTAGGCTGCTCTGCAACATACCACCGGAAAGTGATTACTGAACAGTTTCCAGTTGTGAGTCCCACAACAGCCTAGTGTAACAAAAACCACTCTCAGAATAAAATGTTTTCTTGTTGGCCTCACAGATTGTTTAGTTTAATAAACCGATAAATCTGTAAAGCTATCATGAGTTGGTGCATAATGGTTATCTAATCTATTTTGATGTTTGGAGTATCATCAGACAAATTAAGATGGGCGTGTAAACGTCATGATGGCAAAGACTCCGCTATAAATGTAGTATTTAAAATGGGGATCCCTTTGAGTCGACACCAGGGCATCACAACTGCCAAGAAAATACCACTTTCTTATAAGTTTTCAAACATGATAAATTTAAAGTAATTTGTGCATTTTAATACTTACCAATGGCCCAGACTTAGCTGGTGCAAACTCGATATTATCAAGGGCCAAACACAAAGTTTGAACCTCCCAATCCCAAAAACTTGCATATAAAAACAAAAATTAAAGGTCCTATCTGGCCCTCCATACTTTTACCATCTGCGCATGCGCAGCAGTCAGGGAAGAGACAGGAACTGGAGCCAACCTCATTCTTTGTAGATGAGCGTACTAAATAATAACAGCGGGGAGGTATGAGTGCCCACTTATGGGAGGGCCATCCCCGTCTGGGCCATTGGTAAGTATAAGAAATATACAAATTACTTTAAATTTATACTATTTTTATACTAATAACCAATGGCCCAGACTTAGCTGAATCGTAAAAAGGCGGAGGGCCTAGGACTTAAGAATTAGCAGATCAAATATAGCTCCTAAGCCTGCATTCCAAGGTGACAAGGAGATTAAAATTAAAAGAATTACATGTATGTCTTTCTATACAATAATAGAGATGACATATCCAAGCCAGAATATAAGCAGACTGACATCTGCAAAATGAGGTCCCCAGATGGTAAATTTGGTGATGCTACCCTGCACAGCAGGGTAGCATCAGCAAATTTACCCTCTGTGAACCTCAATCTGAATCAAGGTCTTGAACCTAAACTGAAAGAGGTACCCAAAGGATAAATTGGCTCACTGTATCGGACAGCATCAGCAAATTCACCCTCTGGAGACCTCATTCTGAAAATGTCAGACAGCTTATTTTCAGGCCTGGACATATCAATAAGGAGCCATATCTAAGTAATTCTGTAATCTTAGCATGAATGATTATGATTAATGATTATGCTAATTGGGTGTAACAGGCCCCCAATTTAAGGCTATACTGGACTAAGCCACTTAAATCAGGATGGCGTATTCAAGAGTGAGAGACAAATCTTCATAAACACATGCCATATATATATATATATATACAAGCTGTATCTTAGATCAGTAAAAATCTACATACAAAAAAAGCTTTACTCATAGTTAAACACTTATTTTCAAGCTGGGCAAGATGAAGAAAAATCACCCCCTCTCCCTTTTTTTGAAGGAATATTCTTCAAAACAAAGAGGGGAGCGCTCTGGAATCAGTGAAAAGCGGTACCAAATAATCAATATATATTAGCCCAACAGGCCCCCAGTTATTAATTATTATTAATTATTGGTGCTTAATGCCATTTCAGAAGCTAAGGCTATCGTGGCGATCCCAGTTAATAACAGTGCACGCTTCTAACGTATACATGAGTCGGAATACGTAGATAGGTCGAAAACTGGTGATATAACGTGTACAACCATACACTTGTCCAACTGACTTCCAATGGAAAGTATCTGTTAGAGCAAACACGCTGCTAAGGCAACCAACAGGTGACCCCGTTCAGGTGTACAATTAATTCCAATAATAAAATTACAATTGAACCGTACGAATATACAAGAATGTGAATTCTCCAGTGTACCGTCTGTGTGCTGTGTAAGAAACCTGGACTTAGAACATGGAACGAGCTATGATTAACAGACTTGTCACGGACAGTCCCCAAAATAATTAATTGTTGCTAGGTCCGTAACAACCAATGACTGTTCAGAGAAAGAAAATACTACTCCGAATAATGATGCCAAAAAGTTGAATGCATTCGAGGCTTACATGAAGAAAAATAAGTCCTGCCCTGTAATAGTCAACGAATAATTCCTCTCAAACCCCCCTCACCCGCATTACTTGAATTGCTCTTGTGTTAGTTATCAAATAGTATAGGAACCGCAGGGCTCCCTCACATCTGACCGACTCTATAATGCCACTAAAGATGGAGAGGGATGTGATGAACAAATAATACACCATATAGACATAATATCCAGTCTCTAAGGTGGAAATATAATCCACAGCAATAGATTGGATAGAAATGAAAAGGGAGACGAAAACAATGTTCCGACACCCGATCATAAAAACCTAGATCAATTCTTACGTTCAATCTGATATCAGGAAATATATTCCAGAGAATGAGATTAGTATAGGCATTTGAAGAAACACTCATTAATCACACTAGGTTAATATAGCGTCATCAATAGGGCATATTGCCTCAGATAACTAACACCAAACCATACCAGTAGGAACAGAATAATCTCCTCTAACATAATGGTATCATGTCCGATAGAACAATGAACTCAGTCTAGCTGAAGCAGCTGAAGGTCTTCCTATCCGTGAAGACAATAAAAGGGCTGATAACTGCGGCCTTGGAAGCTCACTAAGGAGACTTACAACACCAGCAGTAGCTTATAAGTTTTCATCTCCGTGAAGACAGATATATTGGTGTAAGTTGCGATCTTGAACGCTCACTGAACAGAGACTTACAACTATCGTCGTGCAAGATAGGGATATTAACAGCCCTAAATTCCCAGAGACAGTAGTCTCAAGAGATAATTATTTCAGTTATGTCATTGCATAAATACTGAAAAAACATCGCTCATGTTCTAGCTAGGCGACTAAGGTGTAAACACAAAGACTCAAGTCTATAACATCTAGGAAAACAAACCTAAAAGCACTCTTCCTTTAGCAGTTTTATTCCCAAAAGAGAGCGGTCAGAGCCTAGCTAATGTAGCTTAGAAGTCTTCATCTCCGTGAAGACAGATATCTCAGTGCAACTTGTGACATTGAAAGCTCACTAAATGGAGACTTACAACCATCGTCGGGCAAGGTAGGGAATGACAAGCCGCTATACTAACAGCCGTAATTCCCAAAGAGACAGTAGTTTCAAGGTAACTATGCAGTGATGAATCTTCGTCTGCGTGAAGACATATCTGCGTCACTTGTGGCCTTTGAAAGCTCACTAAATGGCGACTTACAACACTAGCCGCTATGGTATAAGTAAAGACTGCTGTAACAATACATAAGGCTTCTAAGGCATCCACAATGGTATTAAATGTCCTGACGCCAAGGAATACAACACCGAGAAGGAAAAGACATACCTATTCCCTCTAATGACTCTATTCTAAACAAGACAGCTGTCTCAGCCTAACTATGCACTATGGAACCTCTATTCGTAAAGAATAGGGCATAGCATTTCTTATACTATTGCTAAGGCAAGGAAGCGTCATTAATTGGCAAAAAAGCCCTCAACACCTGAGCCAAAAGATCCGGAGATGAAAGATCTTTGTCTTTCCATCGCCCGGTATGATAATCTGTTTTTACCTAGCAAATGCAGACTTATGTTCAATTGGAACAATATTCTAAGAGCTTAAGACTAAAAATTTCATAGTCTTAAAGTGCCCTTCTGTGAGGGATGGAGACTCACACCCCGTAGCCCTCTCACCATCCAAATGTTCCATCTGAAAATATTGTCAACCCCATCCGACTGAATGGATGACTAGACCAACACAGCACTGTCCAACTACTGGAATGCTGCAAAACGCAGAGCAATCTGCGGCAGCTGGTCCGTGACTGAGGCTAGGAGAACAATGATAATACACTTGTTACCATAAGCTGCTCACGGGACGGAGATGTGGCCCCAGATGATTGACACATGTCTCGTATAAAAATGCCTCGAATGACTAACTATCGACCTGAACATTATAAATTTAAAGTAGTTTGTATATTTTTTATACTTACCAATGGCCCAGACTAGCTGGAGCAAACTCAAAGTTATCAAGGGCCAAACACAAATTTTGAACCCCCCAATCCCCAAAATTTGCTGGCAAAACCGAAAATTAAAAGTCCTATCTGATCCTCCATACTTTTACTCTCTGCGGAATTGGCGCCAACATCATTCTTTGTAGAAAAGAGTACTACATAATAACTCAGTGGGGAGGTATGAGTGCACACTCATGGGAGGGCCATACCCGTCTGGGCCATTGGTAAGTATAAAAAATATACAAATTACTTTAAATTTATATTTTTATAAAATAAACCAAAGGCCCACACTAGCTGAATCGTAAAAAGGCGGAGGGCCTAGGACTTCAGAATTAATAGACCAACATAGTTCCAAGCCTGTAATCCAAAGTGAAAGGAAATTAAATTTAAAAGGAATTACATGTATGTCTCTCTATACAGTAATAGAGAAGACATATCATAAACGAGGAGCCAAATTCAAGTAATTCCGTATTCTTAGCATGAAGACTATGCTAAATGGATGTAACAAGTTCCCAATTTTAAGGCTAGTCTGGACTAAGCCCCCAAAATTAGGATGGCGTATATGAGAATGAGAGGAAATCTCTCACAAACATACGCCATATACAATAAAACACAAGCTGTATCCAGGATATAATCTACAGACAAAACAGTTTCACTCATAGCAACACACTTATCAAGCCAGAAGAAAGGAAAAAAATCCCCCCACCACTTTTTGAAGGAAACTTCTTCAAAAAGAAAGAGGGGAGCTGTCTGGAATCAGTAAAAGCGGTACCAAATAACAATATAAATATTCGTCAAACAAGCACCCAGGTATTAATTATTATTAATAAATTGGTGCTTAATGCCACTTCAGAAGCCAAGGCTATAGCAGTGATCCCGGTAATTAATATTGCTCACTTATAACGTATACCAGAGTCGACATATGTAGACAGGTCGAAAACCGGTGATATGATATATAACATACACATGTCCAATAGAATCACAATGGACGATCTCTGGAGAGTAAACACACTTCAGAGGTAACCCACAGGAGACCACATTCACGTGTACAATAAATTCGAATAAATAACACTCCCAGACGTGTTCTATCCGATATCTATGTTCCTAGAAATGTGCGAATATACAAGAGTGTAAAGACAAGTTGTATTCGATTGGGTACCGAAATTTAATAGAAACCTGGATCTAGAAATGGAACGAGCTATGATTAAGAGACTTGTCACGGACCGCCCCCGAATTAATTCATTGTTTCTAAGTTTCGTAACATACAAAAATGTGTCTGCCTAATAATGCATTTATTATGCGCATGAGCATTGAAATCCCGCATGTAATCATCTGAATACCAGTTAACTGACTAGACAGCCTCCCAGGTATCCAAAGCCTAGCAATTTATTGATGATGAATCGTATGCCCGTATATGACATATAGACGAACAACCACAGGAAACCAACCAACTAAAAAGTGGCCATGATGTCGCCATAGAACACGACCCAGCTGCCAATCGAGAAGTCACGAAATGCATGTATATACTTAAATGCATATGAGGCTTACGGGAAGAAAACTATGTCTTGCCCGGTAATCGCCTATTGACACATTGGCGGTGGGGGGATTTGAAATCACATCGAACCCCCCTCACTCACATTACTTGAATCCTTCTTGTGTTAGTCATCAAATAGTATAGGAACCGCAAAGCTGCCTCACGTCTGACCGACTCCATAATGCCACTAATGGCGGAGAAGGACGTGATGAACAAATACACCGTATTTACATAATAACTCACACCAAACCATACCAGATTGAAGAGAATAACCTCCTCTAACAAATGGTATCATGTCCGATAGGACAACTAACTCAGCCTAGATGAAGCAGCTAAAGGTCTTCCTGTACGTGAAAACCATTAAAAGCTGATAACTGAGGTCCTAAAAGCTCACTAGGGAGACTTACAATACTAGCCATAGCTTATAAGTCTTCATCTACGTGAAGACAGATATATCGGTGTAAGTTGTGACCCTGAAAGCTCACTTAATGGAGACTTACAGTTACTGTTGCGAAAAGTTGGGAATGAAGAGCCACTATATAAACAGCCCTGAATTCCCAAAGAGTCCGCAGTCCCAAGAGATTCAGTTATGCCACTGCATAATACTGAAAAAATCTCACTCAAGATTTTAGCTAGGCTACTATGGTGTAACAATAAGACCAGGTCTATGACACCTAGGAAAAACAAACCGAAAAGCACAGTATCTTTTTTGGTTGTAATCCCAAAGACAGAGGAAGAGACCACTGTAACCTTACAGAAGGCTAGTATGGCGTCCACAATGACATAATTGTCATAATGCCAAGACATATCTCAGCCTATCTATGCACTATCCATCCGGATTCAGGACGAGATACAGGTGATAATAAAAAACTGGAGAATAATTTTGACGACGTCTAATGCTTTTTTCAATAGGAAAGCTTATACCTCCAGAAGGAAAGCCTCTCTTGCAAGATTTGTCTAACAAGTATTCTTGTAAGTGGAGCTTGCTCGGGCTGATAGCCGCAGGCCTGCTGAGATTACATTCTCATCCACTAATCTTCTGCAATTTATCCACTTTTGCGAGGTTGTAACCTACGACCAAGTGGCAAGCAACCAAAATCTATTCTCGATGACCTCAAATGATCCCTTCATTAAGAGAGCCTTTACCTCAACTAGAAGCGACTCTCTTTGAAAGGAACTTCCGTGATTAACATCCAGTTTCTCGTGAAGTTGATAATCCTCCGTCAACTGGCAAGCAATAGACGTTATATCCATCACCTGTACGAGTTATGATGCTTACGGGAGGAGAAACCACATCCTCCCCGCAAACAAGCTCGTCTCGTCGACCTCAATTGTTCCCTTCAATAAGAGAGCCTTTACCTCCACTAGAAGCAATTCTCTTTGAAAGGAACTTCCGTGATTAATGCCTAGTTTCTCATGAAGATGATAACCTTCCGTTAAACTCACTCTAGGGGTGTCTGATCCATTATAAAGTTACAGCCCTGAACGTCTAAAACCACCGTTGAACACTTCCATCATCCAATAACAGCCTTGGATCTACCAATTCTTGCATTGATTTGTGTCTGATATCCTCAAATGAAAGTGTCAATGACACTGTAGCTTAACTTGTGAGTTGTGTTTGATGAAAAGGATAATGTTCAATGTTTATGAAAGGATTATGAAATAAGACAAGAATTGTGATAATTGGGAATATGTTCATTTCTGTTCCCTGCATGCTATGTTTTTGATAAAATTAATATGAGGTGTACACTGTACTAAAGAGCTGAGGGGTGGGTTAATATGACCTCACAGTTAATGTATGTGGCCCTCACAGTTAACGTATATCAATGAAAGTTACCAAGTTACAGTGAAATTATTCCAAAACAAGTCATCCTATCAAGGTACATTGAAAACCCTTCATAAATATGGCCTGTAGACAGTGCTAAAGATTTTCGGGCTTCTGGCCCCTGTAGCTGTCAGTTTCCCAATTGCATCCAAAGGGGATGTTCTCATCTAGACATTATATGAAGTCAACCTACCAAGTTACAATGAAATCCCTTCATAAATATGACCTGTAGACAGTGCTCAAGGTTTTCGGGCTTCGGGCCCCTGAAGCCTTCACAGTTGACCAATCACGACCAAAAGGGGATGTCATCATCTAGGCATTATATGGAGTCAAACTAACAGGTTACAATGAAATCCTTCCATAAATGTGACCTATAGACTATGCGAAAGGTTTTGGGCTCAGGCAGTCATCAAGGCTGAATGATCACGACCAAAAGGGGACGTTCTCATCTAGACATTATTTGGAGTCATCCTACCAAGGTACAATGAGATCCCTTCATAAATATCACCTGTAGACTGTGCTAAAGGTTTTCGGGCTTCAGGCCCCTGTAGCCGTCACAGTTGCCTAATGGTGTCCAAAAGGGGCTGTTCTCATCTAGACATTATATGAAGTCAACCTGCCAAGTTACAATGAAATCCCTTCAAAAATATGAACTGAAGACTGTGCTAAAGGTTTTCTGGCTTTGGGCTCAGGCAGCCATCATGGTAGAATGATCGCAACCAAAAGGGGACAATCTCATCTGGGCATCATCTGGACTGATCCTACGAAGTTACAATGAAATCCCTTCATAAATATGACCAAAAGGGGATGTCATCATCTAGGCATCATATGGAGTCAACCTAACAAGTTACAATGAAATCCTTCCATAAATACGACCTATAGACTATGCTAAAGGTTTTTGGGCTCGGGCAGCCATCAAGGCTGAATGATCGCAACCAAAAGGGGACGTTCTCATCTAGACATTATTTGGAGTCATCCTACCAAGCAACAATGAAATCCCTTCATAATTATGACCTGTAGACTGTTCTAAAGGTTTTCAGGCTTCGGGCCCCTGTTGGTGTCATAGTTGCCCAATCGTGTCCAAAAGGGAATGTTCTCATCCAGACATTATATGAATTCAAACCTACCAAGTTACAATGAAATCCCTTCATAAATATGACCTGTAGATTGTGCTAAAGGTATTCGGGCTTTGGGCTCAGGCAGCCATCATGGTTGAATGATCGCAACTAAAGGGGACAATCTCATCTGGGCATCATCTGGAGGGATCCTACGAAGTTACAATGAAATCCCTTCATAAATATGACCTGTAGACTGTGCTCACGGTTTTTGGGCTTCGGGCACTTGTAGCCATCACAGGTGACCAATCACGACCAAAAGGGGATGTCATCATCTAGGCATTATATGGAGTCAATCTAATAGGTTACAATGAAATCCTTCCATAAATATGACCTTTTACCTATGCTAAAGGTTTTTGGGCTCGGGCACCCATCAAGGCTGAAGGATCACGATCAAAATGGGACGTTCTCATCTAGACATTATTTGGAGTCATCCTACCAAGTTACAATGAAATCCCCTCATAAATATGACTTGTAGACTGTGCTAAAGGTTTTCGGGCTTTGGGCACCTTTAGCGGTCACAATTGCCCAATCATGTCCAAAAGGGGACGTTCTCATCTAGACATTGTATAAAGTTAACCTACCAAGTTACAATGAAATCCCTTCATAAATATGACCTGTAGACTGTGCTAAAGGTTTTTCGGGGTTTGGTCTCGGGCAGCCATCATGGCTGAATTATCGCAGCCATAGGGGACAATCTCATCTGGGCATCATCTGGAGTGATCCTAAGAAGTTACAATGAAATCCCTTCATAAATATGACCTGTAGACTGTGCTCAAGGATTTCGGGCTTCGGGCACTTGTAGCCATCACAACTGACCAATCATGACCAAAAGGGGATGTCATCATCTAGGCATTATATGGAGTCAACCTAACAGGTTACAATGAAATCCTTCTATACATATGACCTTTTGCCTATGCTAAAGGTTTTTGGGTTCAGGCACCCATCAAGGCTGCATGATCGCGATCAAAATGGGATGTTCTCGTCTAGACATTATTTGGAGTCATCCTACCAAGTTACAATGAAATCCCTTCATAAATATGACCTCCAGACTGTGTTAAAGGTTTTCGGGCTTCGAGCCCCTGTAGCCGTCACAGTTGCCCAATCGCGTCCAAAAGAGGACTTTCTCATCTAGACATTGTATGAAGTCAACCCACCAGGTTTCAATGAAATTCCTCACTAAATATGACCTGTAGACTGTGCTAAAGGTTTTCGGGTTTTGGGCTCGGGCAGTCGTCACGGTTGCAGATCATGCCCAAATGGGGAAATTCTCATCTAGACATCATAAGGAGTCATCCTACCAAGTTACAATGAAATCCCTCCACTTTAAACATGACCTGCAGACTGTGCTAAAAATTTTTGGGTTTCAGGCTTGGGCAGCCATCACGGTTGATAGATCATGCCCAAAAGGGGACGTTCTCATCTAGGCATTATACAGAGGTATCCTACCAAGTTACATTGAAATCCCTTCATAAATATGACCTGTAGACTGTGCTAATGGTTTTCGGGTTTTGGGCTCGGGCAGCCATACCGGTTGCTCGATCACGACCAAAAGGGGACGTTCTCATCTAGACATGACCCCAAACCTGCATATGAAATTTTGTGACAATCAGACAAGAACTGCAGGGTGTAGCCCGTGCTAAAGAAAAATGTGAACAGACGTCACAGACTCACAGACTTCAGCACGCGTGATGGCAATAGCTTATCTTGACTATGTCAAGTTAAGCTAAAAATAGGGTTCTTCCTCTCACTGATGCCAACCTAACTATGAAGTTTCATGAACATGGGTCGAACCATTATCAAGTTATCATCTGGAAACCAATTGTTTTGATTTACTATGTTCAGGGTCACTGTGACCTTGAACTTTGACCTCGTGAGTCCAAAATAAATAGGGTTCTTCCTCTCATGAAGGCCAGCCTACAGATGAAGTTTCATGAACGTAGGTTGAACTGTAGTCAAGTTATCATCCGGAAACCAATTGTTTACAATTTACTATGTTCAAGGTCACTGTGACCTTGACCTTTGACCAAGCATGTCCAAAATTAATAGGGTTCTTCCTCTCACTGATACCAGCTTACTTATGAAGTTTCATGAACATGGGTTGAACCATTATCAAGTTATCATCCGGAAACCAATTGTTTGGCATCGAACGCTCGCCCACACGCCCGCCATTCATCAAACTATAAGTCGAGTTTGACTTCGTCACAACTCGACTAATAACTTGCTCATAGAGGATATCTAGTGTTTTTGAGTGGATACCAAAAATGATCTCATGAGTGACCAAGACAAATGTTTATTTTTCGCGAGCACTTGCACGAGCAAAAATAACCATTTGCCTCATTCACTAGATTTTCATTTTATTATACGCTTTTTTAGAATGTGATCATTCCTATCGATAATTCCACTTGTTTAAACCTTGAAATTGATGCATGAAAGTAAACAGCGCATTAATACGCGGAAGTGATTTGATCAATACTCGGAACACGTAGCGTCTTGAGGTCTGATTCAGCTGATGGGTTTCAGGCATCAATTCAAGGTGAATACGTGTTGAATTATTGCTGGATATGATACTGGTATCCACTCAATAACACTAGATTTTCTTTTCATTATACGTTTTTAGAACAAACTGATCATTTTCAGTGATAATTTGACTCGTATTCACCTTCAAGTGATGCTTTGAAAGCTGCCATTTTGATTGATACAGTGAAAGTGAAAATTTCTATATCTTCACAGTGGGGGGATACTATTTCTATCTTTCTGCAATTTTTTCGATAATCTACCGTTTAGCGTATAACAAATGACATTACAAGATTTTAATGAACCAGAGACATCTGACAATCACAGAATAATATAGGAGAGATTTCTTACCTATAGCTGAATAAAACATATAGCTTATCACAGCTAACAGAGAAAGTGTTGTTAAGTCTCCTAAGCTTGCAGCTATAGGTGTGGCAACATTATCTGGATTTACATTAACTTTCCTTGATAACAGCACAACCCCAATCATGAGTGATCCTGAAAAAGAGAACAGAAATCTTATGACATCTTTCAATGCACTCGTTTATGTTAGAATATAAAATGCCATTTATAACAGCATATTTGTGACATCATGTTGACCAAGGGACAGTGGAACCCACTTAATTTGTTATCTCTTTCCTGAATAACTCCATTAATTGAATATAATTTCCAAACACGATTGGATAAAAAACATTATAACATGTCGAGAAATTAACCTGACAATCACCAAATTCCCTTGTTTACATACCTATTGGACCTCGCTACATCCAATACACGCACTTATTCTATTATATCTTGTTTATTTTATTTCACTATTTGAAATTACAGACCACTTTTGTTGTCAGTAACAAAACAAAAAGTCCCAGTGGGCCTGGAGCACTCATCTGACAAAACGCCAATGATTCTTCAGAAACAGAATTTTGAATCAATGTAACTCCCATAAATGGGAATTCAGGAAATCTAATTTGAGCAGACTTGTATATCATTCATTGTTCCAAGAATCACTGAAATAATGCCTGGACACCCAGTACTTCCATTAAACGTTAAAACAAGGATATTCTTAAGAAGAGTTTGAAAAGGTTTTTCCACATATTGGACTAAGTTAAAATTTGGGTTTTCATAGGGAATTCAAATATAAATACAGCGACTTAATTTGGATAAACTTGATTCTGACCCCCCTAAGAATGTTGCATAACAAACATCTGATGGTGGATCTGAAGAAGATTTTCAAAGATTGTTCCTCATATTTCCCCAAGGTAAAATTTGGCCAGCCAGTGGAAGCCCAAATATGACTCCAATAGGGAACCCAAATATGAAGAGGGATTTAATTTGAACAAACCTGATTCTGACCCCCTAAGAATATTGTGGATAAGTGGATTTTTAAAGATTGTTCCTCATAATTCCCTAAGATTAAATTTGGCTGGCCAGGAGCCAAATATGAACCAAAGGATGTGATTTGAACAAACTAGAATCTGCCCACCTTAATTTTAACAAACCTGAATCTGAGCATGGCTGGGGTGCTGTATATCAAGTATCAAAACATTTTGAATGGTAGTTCTCAAGAAGAGTTCAAAGAATATTGCTCTTTTGCACCAAGTTAAAATTAGGGCTCCTGACTGGAAGTTCAGGAGAAGAAGATTTTGATATTACCAATTTAGCACTATGTTGAAATCCCCCACCCCACCATAAGGAACACAAATATCGAACCTGGGACTTTATTTGAACAAACTGAATCTTAACTATCTGAGGTTGCTGTATACCAAATATCAAAGATTCTAACTGAGGATTCATAAAAAGAAGATTTGAAGAAACTTGAATAGTAATCAAAGGAGCAAATAGTAATTAAAGGACTTAATTTGAACAAACTTGAATCGGACCCCCATAAGGGTGCTGTATACCATACCATATATCAAAAAGATTCTGACTAGTGGTTCTGGAGAAGATTTTCAAAGATTATTCCCCATATTGGGTTAAGTTAACATTTGGGTTCCAATAGGGAGTCCAAATATTAACCCAGGGACTTGATTTTTCCAAACTTAAATCTGACTACCCTAAGGAAGGCCTGTATCATGTATCAAAAGATTCTGATTGGGAGTTTGTGAGAAGAATTTTTTTTTTAAATATTCCTTTTATTGCACCAAGTAAAAATTTCGGCTCCAATAGAAAGCCCAATTATTAACCAATGAACTTGAAGAACCTTGAATCTGTGCTCTGTACGGGTGATGTATACCATATATCAACAGATACTGTCTAGTGGTTCTGGAGAAGAGGATTTTTAAACATTATTCCTCATATTGTACTAAGTTAACATTTGGGCTCCAATAGGAAGCCCAAATATTGACTTAGGCACTTGATTTTAACAAACTTGAATCGAACTCCCCTAAGGATGGTGTATAACATGAATCAGAAGATTCTAACTGGAGATTTGCCCAATTATTAACCGATGGACTTGATTTGAAGAAACTGGAATGTGACCCATGTAAGAATTCTGTATACCATATATCAAAAGATTGTGTCTAGTGGTTCTGGAGAAGAGTTTTAAAGATTCTTCCTCATATTGAACGCAGTTAAAATTTGGACTCCAATAGGGAGCCCAAAAATTAACCCAGAGACTTGATTTGAACAAACTTAGATCTGACCTCCCTAAGGATGCTGTATACCATATACAAAAAGATTCTGACTGGTGCATCTGAAAAAGAAGAGTTTTAAAGATTATTCCCAGTATTGCACTAAGTTAAAATTTCGGGCTGCCATAGGGAGCCCAAATATTAACTGAGGGCCTTGATTTGAACATCTTCAATCTCACCTTTGCAACAATGATGTATATGAAACATTAAAAGATTCTGACTGGTGGTTCTGAAGAAGATTTTTAAAGATTATTCCTCCTATTGACCTGAGTTAAAATTTGGGTGCCTGTGTTGAACCTAAGTGTGAACCAAGGGGCTTAATTTTAACAAACTTGTATCTGAACCCCCATGGATGCTGTATACCAAATAACAAAAAATTTAAATTTTTGCAAATATGCTGACTTAGCATTTTTCAATCCCCTACAGAACACCTTGACACAACTGATGGCAATTTTTTCTTACCATTCCAGTCTACTGGTCCTGAGGATGCTTCATACAAAATGACAGTTCTCTGTTCCATGCAGTTTGGGAAATTTGGGCATTTGATAATAGTTTTATTTTTTGCTCCTGTGGTTTCCACAGGGACACAGGAATTTTTCTCCACAAACTTTGTTTGAACAAACTTGATTCTACACCTCAAAAGGAAGCTCCATACCAAATATCAAGACATTGTACCCACTGGTTCATGAGAAGATGATTTTTTTTTTAATTTGGAGCATTTTTCCCTACCTCCTCCCTATGGGGATGGACACGCTGATTTGAACAAAGCAAATGTGATGTCAGAAAAGGCAATTACCTCAGATTTAACTGAAATCGGGTCAACGGTTTTGGAAGAGAAATTGCAAACACCATGTTCACAGATAACGGATGGTGAGTGAACACAATAGCTCATCCTGACTTTCAGTCAAGTGAGTTAAAAAGGTAGATAAAAGGAATTATTTGGTTTATATACCTATAATACATACCAAGTATGAAACTTGCAATAGATGCTGTTAAAATACTGCTGGCACATAACAAAAATCCATGATTCATATCAAACTTCCCTTCTGGTATCCATCCCATAACCATTGCAACTAATGAAGCTAAAAAGCCAACTACTATAGCCTGAGCCTGGATAAATAGGAAAAAATGTAAATTTGAAAGTTCTGTGTTTATCATACCCACTATTGGCCCAGACATTCATGCAGGCTACTCTATTCGTAAGAATTTATGCTACACACTTAATCTGAGGAGTCCTGTATGATACTTCATATCTGGTGTCTGCGCATGCGCAGAGCACAAAAAGTGCCGTCCATTCCTCAGGGACGTGGCTAGAGGTTTCCAATTGGAGGGGAGTAGGGTAGTGAATTTCCAACTAGAGGGAGGGACCAGGAGGGGGAACCCCATCCCAGTCCTTCCTCATAGTTGGAAATTCACTTCCGAGAAACATTTTGAAAATGAAGCCATGAAAGGGGGCATAAAATTGATTCTAGTAACTGAAATGCCAACACATTCATGATAGAATTATCAGGTTATTATTATTTGGTATTATTCTGTGAATTGAGTATGTGCTAAACAAATGCTCAAGCTTAGAACTTTGAGCAATTCACACTATCCTAACATTAAATCAGATCTTATGCAGGAATGATCAATTTTCGATGTTTCATCATTTTGTAACTGTGAATGATGGAATTAACTCAGGATAACGATTTTACATGATGAGATTTTCTTGAAGTGCATTTCAAGGATTTTTTTTATTACGATAAGTAAACGTACTGTAGAAATCTCATACCGATTGACATCATGCATACTTATGAAGCTCGATATTGCATACACTGTAGTTGTAAACAAATACACTTGAAATTTTTGCCAATTTGAAACAGAGTTGGAATTTTGGGAAGTAAAGGAATTTTGGGAAGTAAAGGAGACATCAGCATCACCAAAGAAGCTCTAAAATTGAGATAGATGGAATTTCCAACTACTCATGTTTTGCCCTCCGAATTTCCAACTATAGGAAATTTTGGCCAGGTGTGTGGGGGGTGGGGTGGGGGTGGGGGTGGGGGGGGGGGGGGGTGGGGGTTTGAGACCAGAGAATTGATTTCAACAAGTTGCATCTGCTCCTCCTAAGAAAAGCTTATACCAAATATCCAAAGATTCTGACCAGTGGATCTAAAAAAAAAAAGATTTTTAAAGAATATTCCTCATATTGAACTAAGTTATAATTCAGGCTCCCACAGGGAGCCCATATATGAACCCAGGGAGTTGGCTTTAACAAACTTGAATCTCACCCCCCTAAGGATGCTGCACACCAAATATCAAAACATTCCGACTGCTGGATCTGAAGAAGAAGATTTTTAAAGAAAAGTCCTCATTTTGAACTAAGTTACAATTCGAGCTCCCACAGTGAGTCCAAATATGGACCTAGGGACATGGCTGAAGAAGAAGATTTTTAAAGAAAAGTCCTCATTTTGAACTAAGATACAATTCGAGCTCCCACAGTGAATCCAAATATGGACCTAGGGACATGGCTTGAACAAACTTGAATCTCACCCCCTAAGGATGCTGCATACCAAATATCAAAACATTCCGACTGCTGGATCTGAAGAAGAAGATTTTTAAAGAAAATTCCTCATTTTGAACTAAGTTATAATTCGGGCTACCACAGTGAGCCCAAATATGAGCCCAGGGACTTGGCTTGAACAAACTTGAATCTCACCCCCCTAAGCATGGTGCATACCCAATATCAGAAGATTCTGCCTGCTGGATCTTGAGAAGAAGATTTTCAAAGAAATTTGCCTGAAATGCACTAAGTTCGAATTCGGGCTTCTATTGTAAGCCCAAACATGAATCCAGGGGGCCGATTTGAACAAACTTGAATCAGATCTACCCCGCAACGTTGCATACCAAATATCAAAAGATTCTGCCTGCTGGATCTGGAGAAGAAGATTTTTGAAGAAATTTGCCTGAAATGCACTAAGTTCGAATTCGAGCTCCTATAGTGAGCCCAAATATGAATGTAGGGAGCCGATTTGAACAAACTTGAATCAGATCCACCCTACAATGTTGCATACTCAATATCAAAAGATTCTGCCTGCTGGATCTGGAGAAGAAGATTTTCAAAGAAATTTGCCTGAAATGCAGTAAGTTCAAATTTGGGCTCCTATACTGAGCCCAAATATAAACCCAGGGGGCCGATTTGAACAAACTTGAATCAGATCCACCCCACAATGTTGCATACCAAATATCAAAAAATTCTGCCTGCTGGATCTGGAGAAAAAGATTTTTTAAGAAATTTGCCTGAAATGCACTAAGTTCGAAATCGGGCTCCTATACTGAGCCCAAATATGAACCCAGGGGGCCGATTTGAACAAACTTGAATCAGATCCACCCTACAATGTTGCATACCAAATATCAAAAGATTCTGCCTGCTGGATCTGGAGAAGAAGATTTTTTAATGTTTTTCCCATTGCCTACAGTGTTAAAAAGTGCTGACTCAGCACTTTTTCAAAGTCCCGAAACTGTACCCTATGATAAAACCGATGGCAATTTTTTTTTACCAATCCTTTCTGTTGGTCCTAAGGAAGCTGCACACCAAATAAAAATTCTCAGTGCCATGCAGTTTTGGAGATATGGGCGTTTTAAATTTTTTCTATTTTTAGCTCCTGCGGTTCCCACGGGGCTGCAGGAAATTTTTTTTTTGCATAAATCAAGTACTCATGACCCAATAAGCCCTCACATAAAATTTGGTTCAAATCAGCCTCTCGGTTTGGAAAATAGAAATTTTGGGCGGGGCAAAAAATTTTGCCCCTCCCATAACGACGCCAAGTATAGCCCCACAAACTTCTCTTGAACAAATCTGAGTCTACACCTCAAAAGGAAGCTGCACACCAAATATCAAGTCTCTGCTACTGCTGGTTCATGAGAAGAAGATTTACAAAGATTTTGGTGCCCCTTGGGGGCGTGGCACCACCCAGGAGGAGGGGCAACTTCATTTGAACAAATCTGAATTGGCATTAGGTAATAAACATTTAGCCAACATTTGAATAAAATTGGGCTAGTGGTTTAGGAGGAGAAGTCGATAATGTAAAGTTAACGACAGACGGACGACGACGGACGACGACGGACAGAAAGTGATTAGTAAAGCTCCCCTTGAGCTTCGCTCAGGTGAGCTAAAAATATACAAATTACTTTAAATTTATCATATTTTTATACTACAACCAATGGACCAGACTAGCTGAATTGTAAAAAGGCTGGAGGGCCTAGGACTTAAAGGAAAATGCAATCTCTCAATTACTTCGATAAAGAATAGCTCCTACAGGAGAATAGGAGAAGACAGAGGAATTACATATGTCCTTCTCTTATAAGAATGACGAAACAGATTGTTGTGAGTCTCGAAGCTCATTCCCAAGTGAGTGAACGACTTGGACGGAGCTAGATCCAACTTTCTCTCGTTTACGATGAAACCGAGACGTCTGAACAAAAGAAGCAGACTCTGAACATCGTTCTGAAGAATAATTCTGTTGCCGTAACTCTGAAGAATGTCATACAAGTAAGCCGATGTTACAGCAGACGAATGAGCTTGTAAGTATGACATTACCGAGTTCATTATATGAAAGCCCAGGGAGCCAGGTTCAGACAAAGCACATTACTCGGAACTGATACGCCTTCCCTTGTACTGTGAACCGCAGGTACTTTCTGAATGCCGGTTGTACCAAGACATGAAAGTATGCATCCTTTAGATCTATGCTTGCCGCATAGTCATTCACTTGAATGCTCGCTCTTACAGACCGAATGGTCCCCGTATAGAATTTTGGAGCCACGATAAGCTTGTTTATCCAGCTCAAGTCTGTTACTGGTCGGAACGAGCCGTATGGCTTCGGTACAAAGAACAGATGACTGTAAAAACCCTGAGAATCCTGATTCTCGGCAACCTCTACTGCTTCCTTTAATATAGAGCCTGTATCTCCGCTAGGACCGACTCTCTTTTGAAAGGATCCAATGAAAGATCTGACCAATGCAGACATCTTGTTAGTGGGGGTGCCGCTCTGGATGATAGCCGTAGGCTGTCCGAGACTACACTTCTCACCCACTGATCTTCCGTGACTACTGTCCAGTTTCTCGTGAAGATGATACCCTTCCACCAACTGGGAAGCAATAGAGGTCTTGAACATCACCTGTATGACCTGCGAGGCTTATGGGAGGAAAAACTACATTCTCCCCGTGAAGAACCTCATCCCGTCGGCCTAGGGGGACCTGACTGCTAGTCCTGATCAGACCTACGTCCCTTTCCCGAGTCCCTATATTGACGATCTCCAGAGTAATTGTAAGAGGGCCTCTTGTACCCTCATGAGGAGTTCCCTTTTGATGTTTAGATCTGGAACGTCCTCCTTTACTCTTGTCTGCTGAAGCGAGTTGATGAAACGCCGACTTCAATAGCAGATCACTTTACACTTTCTAAATAGCCTGATCTCAGGCTGACAAAAGCTTGTCGTCCAAAATAGTATGTCCGGTGACCAGAACGACTCGGAGAGAGCTTTTCACCTTGTCATCTATAAGTGATGACGACACAAGTGCAGCATCACGTCTGATTAACTCCAGATTAGCCACTGTAAGGACAGAGTTATACATGGTATACAAATTGCCCTGGAAAGAACTCTAAGAGAGGTACAAACATCCTCAAATTCCTTCCAGTTGAGACGTTGCGTCATAGCTCTGGTAGGTGATCTGCACAAGACATTGCTTCCAAATTCGCTCTACTTGATGAAATTGTCGTTGTAATTGTGTCTGAGCGAATAGTGAATGATGCAGGTAAGGATATATGTAGATCCCCAGGCTGCTCATTCAAACACAGAGGAGCTCTCTGAACATCTTCTCCAACCATTTTTAAATGAACGCAGCCCATGAAACGGTATGTTTATGGAAGATGTAGCAAAGAAACCGACTTTCCTTGTCGCACTCGAGAGGTTAAATGAGGCGTTGTCTATATGGCGGAAGGCCTGCGACACCTGCCTAGACTGGACCGGAAATGAAAGGACTTCCTCCTTTGTCCGGATAAAGTCTGCGTCCAATGACGCCAGCGGTTTCTTCCTTGTCGTTGTAGCATTCTGATTCGTTGGAACAAATTCAGGGTAGTATTGATGGATGAAATCCATCACAACCCTGTGCTGTTCCGAAAGGGAAGGGTAATCCTCTTCCTTATCCCTTTCACCATCCGAGAGAATCAATTGTGAATCGCGGTCCATTGCATCTGCGTGAACAGACGACTGGACCGACCCAGCACCATCTGACAGCTCAGGTTCTGAGTCTGAGGGAGGCTGCATCTGTACTTGCTGGGATGCTGTGATCAGCTGCGCCAGCAAGTCCGTGATCGAGACCTGATGAGCAGCGGTCTTCTGTTTCCTAGCTGCTCCTTGGATGGTGTGTCAGAGATGGATCTCTTCTCCGAAAGTCCCAATGATCGAGGCCTCGTCTCCCTAGCTACCGGATGATCCGACTTCACGGGCAAAGAGTAGTTCCTTCTTTGTGCAGCAGGCTAGATATCTGAAGTCGGGTAGCTAGGATGCAGTCATGTGTGCTTTAATAACGTAGAGGAGGAAGCTGAGACTGAAGCCGATCCCGGCTGCAGACTAGACGGAGCGTCCTGAGCGGTGGGCGGACGTATCCAACCAGAAAACTTCATTTCAGCTTGCGAAACGTAGTGGAGGAAGCCGTGACTGAAGCCGACCCCTGCTGCAGTGCAGACTAGATATCTGAAGTCGGGTAGCTAGGATGCAGTCGTGTGTGCTTTAATAACGTAGAGGAGGAAGCTGAGACTGAAGCCGATCCCAGCTGCAGACTAGACGGAGCGCCCCGAGCGGTGGGCGGACATAACCAACCAGAAAACTTCATTTGGGCTTGTGAAACGTAGTGGAGGAAGCCGTGACTGAAGCCGACCCCTGCTGCAGACTAAACAGAGCGTCCAGAGTGGAGGGTGGACATATGCTCCGGCTCATGCAAGTTTCTCATAACAACATTTGGCCCCAAATGTCTGTTAGGTTAGAGAGGGGCCTCTCTCGTTTGCGGTCTAAAGACTTCACAGAGTACAAGAAACTTGTTGACTTCCTCCCTATTTCCGTCATCGTTGGGTGAGCTATTTATATTAAAGTGCTCGCTCTACCCAATCCACTTCTTAAGACCACAACAGACTTACCCGGCGTCACGGCACCCACGGACAGAGTACTGCTTCACCAGTCGAGCTAGCAGGTTGCAAGAGATTAAAACCCTTAACAAAAGGTCCTAACTCTTGCAATCATGAGCACTGCAGCTAGCTCTAAATGCTCAACAGAGCGCGACAATGGTAGCACACTTGGATGGGTGTCAGAATATCATCACCATGTTCATGTTCCTCTGAAATAGAAACTGACAAAATAAATTATAATGCGGTGAGAGGCCTGCCCTCAGAACCTCAATGCCAACAACGTACCATGACATCCGTCTCCAACATTAGTCATTCCAGTGAACACAAGAATGGCAAGAGTCTGCAGGAGTGCATCAACTAAAGTCGATATTAGACCACCAAACTCCACAACAAAATATATATAATTAAGATACATGAATAATAGCAATCAAAATTAAATTCAAAATATTTTTTGGAAAATTTGTTTTTGAAAAAACACGCCTAAGTTCCCAAAGGGAACATAAGAGCCCAAAGGCATCCCGAAAGAGCCTAAGTGTGGACAAAATTCAAATTTTTTGAGCTACACTACCGGAATAATAATCCATGTATCCAACAGTAATTCTACAGTAATAGAATATACAACAAGAAGGACGCCAACGCCCTATAGCTCACCAACATTCCTCTTTGATAGTGACTTTGGCAAACACAAGAACTGTATCAAACAGGCTCATAACATGCGACAAAGCTTACCTAAACACAACCAACCTCTTAAAAGTAAAACACAGAAACTGACATAAACACTAAGTTAAGCATGAAATAATGAGCTAAACAGAAAACTAAACGCAAATAAAAATGTCAAGAAAAATGTTTAAAATGCAGGGTATGAGGGGTTAATCATGGAACAATGATACTGAGGAACATGTATGATGAATATAAGTGCCATGGGAAGAGAAGGAGCACAGCAGCTGACCTAAACACTAAGTTAAACATGAAATTCCAAGCTAAACAGAAAACTAAACACAACTAAAATTGTCAACAAAAATGTTTAAAATGCAGGGTATGAGGGGTTAATCATGGAACAATGATACTGAGGAACATGTATGATGAATATAAGTGCCATGGGAAGAGAAGGAGCACAGCAGCTGACCTAAACACTTAGTTAAACACTAAATTCTGAGCTAAACAGAAAACTAAATGCAACTAAAAATGTCAAGAAAAATTTCTAAAATGTGGGGTATGAGGGGTTAAATCATGGTAAAATGATAATAATCATCATATAGCAGCATTATAAAAGCCATGATATGGAAATAGGGTGAGTAAGTGACCTAAACAGAAGCTTTAACATTACTGGACACGAACGCTGACGCCGACACTGAGGCCGACCGATCGAGCCATACCCTAAGCTCACACAACTAAAATTGGTGAGCTAAAAACTACCTATATACGAGGACAGTGTCAATGTAAACAACGTCAATGTAAACAAGACATCAGGCACACAAAAAGGCCCAAAGTCAGAAAACAATTTAATGCTACCAGATGCAAAGCTAGATCTTCATACGAAGAAGAAAAGATACATCGGATAGAAGATGCAAGACTAACCGATCTAACACTCCTAGGGTGAGGGTGTAACAGTGGGGAAAAAAACAGAATAATATTCTGTAATAAATGTTAAACTCCCAAGAAATTTAATTAAAAATTTCAATAAAAATTAACCAAAGAGCTTAAGAGTTTAACAGGAAGGGTTCATCGAAGGATAGGGAAGGAATACTTAACAAACGGTGGAATAATCATTAACAAAAATGATGACGTCAGGTGCATGTCCCGAAATTGGGAAACATGAAATAATTTTATAATTATTATAAAGTTACAGCCCTGAACGTCAAAAACTACCATTGAACACTTCCAACATCCAATAACAGCTTTGGATCCACCAATTCTTGCATTAATTTGTGCCTGGCATCCTCAAAAAAGGAGATTTTAAAGCATAGATGTAATTTCATTGTTGATGACTTTAGGGCCAAACAAAGAATGATGTCGGCACTAATTTCGGTCACTTCCTGGCACATGCGTGGAGAGTAAAAGTATGGAGGACCATATAGGACTTTTAATTTTCGGTTTTGCAAGCAAATTTTGGGGATTGGGGGGGGGGGGGCAGGGGGGGTTCAAAATTTGTGTTTGGCCCTTGATAACTTTGAGTTAGCACCAGCTAAGTCTGGGCCATTGGGCTATAGTATAAAAATATTCCTCAGAACGAAGAAGGCAGCTGAACAGCGTCAGTGCTCGAGCAGACTGCCTAAACATCTTCTAGATGTTATATTAATGGATGACATTCTGAGCAACAGAAAGAGGACCCAAAGATCTAAGGTCACCAGAGATGGATTCTAAATTTCTAACGTAAAACTTGGTAAATGAAGAGGGCTGTGTCCAGTATGCAGACTTCATAAGATCAGTAATGGCTATACTGTTAGAATAAGCCCAAGAAGTGGACAGTGCTCTAACCTCATGTGCTGAAATCTTGTTGACAGAACATTGATCCGAAGATAGAGACTTTCATAGGCAATATGTATTGCCAACTGAATCCATCTAGCGATAGAATGAACAGATATATCCTTTCTGTTAGGAATCGACGAAAGAAAGAATCTTTTAATAAAACCCGATTGATGTGCATTGCTCGAACTGGACACAGCAAAGGTCTACAGTTGTCCGAGGATGGTAAAGCCTGAATGATAATAGGCCGCTTATCTGGAATCTGATTCTTAGCCAAAAATCCCATTTCTGTGGTAAGGGTAACCTTATTACCCACACTACGGTAATGGGAATCAGAGACAGATAATGCATGAAGTTCACTAACTCTTCTGGTAGAAGCAAAGGCTAAGAGAAAGGCCGTTTTGTAGGTCAAGAATTTGAACTCTACATTGTCTAACGGCTCAAAAAGAGCTTCTTGAAGCTTCAACAGAACCCAAACCAAATTCCATTTAGGAATTAATCTGAGCGTTCTAGGTCTATTAATCGAGAAATTTCTAACTAGAGTGGATAAAGAAGAATCTGATCCAATAGCCAAGTTATCATGATGAGCATAAGTGTCTGATAACATAGACCTACAGCCCTTAATAGTGATGGGAAGCAAGTTTAATACGTCAAACAAGTAGACCAAGAAATTGGCAATCTGTGGAATGGATGGATTATAGATGTCTACAGACTGGTCCGTACACCAACGGAAGAAAACCCTCCACTTCGCTGCATAATTCAACGAAGAGGAGGTCCTCCTACAGTTAGAAATTGCGTCCACCGCTTGTCCTGTAAAATGTTTTCCGTGCAGGAAGGACCGCATAATGGAAATACGTGAAGGTTGAGACCTTCCGGGTTGTGATGCAGTGTGCGGGAATTCCATTGATATAGAAGGTCCTTTCGAGGAGGAAGCTTCCAGGGAATGTCCCATAACAGACACCTGAGAAGATTGATCCAGGGTTTCTGTGACGACAGAGGTGCTACTAGCAGGATTTTGCAGTGAGACTGTTTGATTTTTAACAGAGCAGGAGCAGGAGGATATGACAGGGTAGAGCTGTGCGGTATTGAAATTTCAGGTTCGGTATACTGACCCAATTTCCCAACATTCAACCATATAGTAACTTAACAGGTTCAGCGCTTACATCTCATTAACTTGACAAGTTACTAGCAAGTTATTTAATGAATAACTTGATTCATTGTGAATCATCACACTGTATCGAGTGATTCATTAAATAACTTGCCAAGCTAATCAGTTGGCCTCTCTGTCCTTCATACATGTACCATGGTCTTCCCCCATTGAATAGGGCAGAAGAAACATATATGCTCTTCAACATCAGGACTTGTCATTAAATTTTTTCACTGGTAGTAACACTCTTAGTCAGCCCCCCCCCCCCCCCTCCCAACAAGATTAATGTCCACTGTCCAGTGAATCCAGTGACCAATATCAACACAAATATGCAAGAAAATGGAAGTAATTCAACTGTAAATAATCTCTCTATGATAATCCCAGTTGTGAAAACATTGTGCACTCGTGCAGTGCATCAATGACAGGGTTGTCATCCACCTTTCATTATTTGGGTTCATCCATGAAAAACATAAAAAACAAGAGCTCACGTATCGCTGAAGCAATACAATGTCCCCTACCGGACTAATAATTAATAATTATACAAATGTTATAACCTAGATGTGATCAGCATGAATTCCGTTGAAGCGTTTCCAAAAAAAAGTCCAGAAAACTGATATTTTGGCGATTTTCCATATTTCCAAGGGCCATAACTCACACAAGAATAATGCAATCAGCATGAAACTCAACCTTGTTCTGTAAGTCATTGTTCTACAAGTAGGTTACCAAGAATGAAATCATTTGGTTGAAGCATTTCCAAATACATATATTTATTGGTGTTTAAGGTCACACATTTCTGCACAATGGCTAACCATGACCGTGATTGTTTTACGGGTGGAGGAAGCCGGAGTACCCAGAGAGAACCACCGAGCAATGGTGAGCAACTGTCAGCTCCCCAACATACCAACTCCACACGAGCAGGGTTAGCATTGGTTGAAGACAGGTGCACCATCGATGTGCAGTAAGCCTTAGTACACAACGTCACCGTGCCCCCACGTGGGCAATGGGGGTGAAGTGTCTTGCCTAAGGACACAATGCGGTTGCCGCAGGTGGAATTCGAACCGAGGACCTCTTGGCTTGCAGCCTGCACCTCTACCAACTGAGCCACCGTGCCCCCAAAGCATTTCAAAAAAAAAAAAAAAAAAAAAATCCAGAAAACTAAAGTGTGACTGACAGACTGACGGATGGACAGAGTGCAAATGAAACTTGATCAGTAAGTTACCAAAAATGAAATCATTCCGTTGATGCGTTTCCAAAAAAAGTCCAGAAAACTGATATTTTGGCGCTTTACCATATTTCCAAGGGCCATAATTCATACAAGAATAATGCAATCAGCATGAAACTCAAACTTGATCTGTAAGTCATCGTTCTATAGTAGGTTACCAAAAATGAAAGTGTCAATCAGGGGTCAGCCAAGTGGGCGACTAGGGCGAAGATGTCGCCTTGGCTTACATTGGGGGCGAAATTCAAGTCGCCCTCCAAAACTTCCTTGGGAGACATGGCAGTTTACTGTATTTTCTTACGTTTTATTTTCCAAAAAAAAAAACAATGCTTCCGCATTCACAAAAAAAGTAAACACGACGGCTGCTGTTAAAATCCATCATATGGCTCTGAAAATAGCCTAAACTAGCCCGATTTTATATTTCTGAAAAGAGTTGTAATGGCGTAGTTGTTCGAACAATACGCCCAAACTGATAGCAACCAGCACAAAATGCTATTTAAAACCAAAAGTGTCAGCAAAAACAACGAATCACACAAGACACGCATCAAGTTTATTAGAATTTATTAAAGTTAGGTAACCACCGTTTCAAAACCATAAAAAATGTGCAGGGGACAATTCATCCATAAAAACATTGAAATTGCTAACAGTTACGCTCTGTTCCATTGAAAAATTGGTTGCATTGAAATTCGCCCCGCAGTTTTTGCATTGAAACTGAAAGATTTTCTTTGAAAACTTGTGTTGGAAGGGGGTTAAATGTAATAAGGCTACGCTAGAAATTACACATATTAGGATGGATAAAAATGGCAGGCCTTATATAGCACCAATCGCACGTCAATGTAAGATGGATTGCAGAAATTGTCATTTTTCTGAACCGAGTATTATCACCCAGCGCAGCAGGTAAGGGAGACAACTGAAATATTTTGTCATTTAACTTAGAAATAAATTAGCTCAAATTGTTAATGACGCTTAATTTACCAAGGATGTTGAAAACTTTTTTCACTACGCTTTTTAATTCAATTAGGACATTCAGAAAACATGAATGACCCAGCTTCTTATGTGAACTTGAAATTTATTTTAAATACTTTAAATATTTTTTTTAAAAGAATATACCTTCTATTACAGAGAACACTCTCACCATGGGTAATGCTAAATTTCAAATCCACTGCATTGAGGCAAATACAAAATCAACTGCAGGGTAACCCTAGTCATCACTAATAGGGAAAGAGTTAGGGTATTCAGAAACCATGGACGACACAATTTTTTGTAGGGGAGGGGGGAGGATTTTAACCTACATAACTTAGTTTTGTGTGTGTAAGTATAACTTTTATTTATTTTTTTTCTCCACAATTGTGTCCTCTATGTACATTTATTTTGTCACGATGTCATATAAGTTTTGTTTTTTTCTGACTTCTCCCTCATGTCCACTGACTTCTCCCTCCTGGTCCCTGACTTCTCCCTAAAGTCTCTAAAATCAGCTGCCAGGCTGACCCCGGTGTTAATGACACTGTAGCTCAACTTGACAAACTTGAACTTGGTAAGTTATAAATGAAATGGCAAAATTGAAGATCATTGGTACCAATGTTATTTGATGAAATTTCAACATAACTGCATTGTGTGTGCACAACGTCAGAGTAATCCATGCATTTTTAAATGTAAACTGTAAGACTGGCTAAAGGAAGAATGTTGATACACAAATCCAGTATGTTCAGTGGTTATTGTAAATGGCAACTTTTTTCACAGAAATGAATGCTAATCAATAGCTCTTATCTAAAGTTCTTGCCTAATGAGCCCACCAAGTTCAAAAACAATCCTATGATAAATGTGGCCTGTTGGCCATGTCAAAGAATGTTAATGCACAAATGCAATAAATTCAAAGATTGTTGCTAACAGCAACAGTTTTTAATGGAAATGAAAAGAAAATCAATACCTCCTATCTTTGTCACCCTGCATTAGCATACAAAGTTTCAAAACAACCTGATAATGAATGTGCCCTCTGAGGCATGCCAAAGGAAGATGTTAATGCACAAATGCACTAAGTAGAAGGTCATTGCTTGTGGCAATGAGTTTTTATGGAAATTCATAAATATACCCTGCAGAGAGTGCAAAAGGGATAAGTTGATGCACAAATGCAGTAAGTTCAAAGGCTGGTGATAATGACAATAAATTTTTATGGAAATGATAAAAATCAATAGCTCACATCTTGAGGTCACCACAACACACATACCAAGTTTCAAAGTGATCCGATCATAAATGTGCCCTGAAGGGTGTTTTAAAGGGAAATATTGAGGTCTGACTAAACTGAGTTAAAAGGTCAGCAGCAACATTTTTTGACAGAAATGGAAGAAAATCGACAGCTCCCATATAGATGTCTCCCCACACAAGCTCACCAAGTTTGCAAGCGATCCAATCATAAATGTGCCCTGCAGGGTGTGTCAAAGGAAAATATTGATGCTTAACTGCACTAAGTTTTTACTAAGTTCATCGAAGGTCATTGCCAGTCGAACATTTTTTGACGGAAATCGAAGAAAATCGATAGCTCCCATCTAGAGGTCACCCCAAACAAGCATACCAGGTTTCAAAGCAATCCAATCATAAATGGGCCCTGTAGGGTGTGCCAAATGGAAATATTGTGGTCTGACCAAACTAAGTTCTAAGAACGTTGTCCGTGGCAACATTTTTTGATGGATATTGAAGAAAATCGATAGCTCCCATCTAGAGGTCACCCTAAACAAGCATACCAGGTTTCAAAGCAATCCAATCATAAATGTGCCCCGTAGGGTGTGCCAAAGGGAAATATTGTGGTCTGACTAAACTAAGTTCTAAGAACATTGGCCGCGGCAACATTTTTTGACGGAAATTGAAGAAAATCAATAGCTACCATCTTGAGGTCACCCCAACACACATACCAAGTTTCAAAGTGATCCGATCATAAATGTGCCCTGAAGGGTGTGTTAAAGGGAAATATTGAGGTCTGACTAAACTGAGTTCAAAGGTCAGCGGCAACATTTTTTGACAGAAATGGAAGAAAATCGACAGCTCCCATATATATGTCTCCACACACAAGCTCACCAAGTTTGCAAGCGATCCAATCATAAATGTGCCCTGCAGGGTGTGTCAAAGGGAAATATTGATGCTTAACTGCACTAAGTTTTTACTATGTTCATCGAAGGTCATTGCCAGTCGAACATTTTTTGACGGAAAGCGAAGAAAATCGATAACTCCCATCTAGAGGTCACCCCAAACAAGCATACTACGTTAGTTTAATAGTTTAAACATATTTTATTGTCATTAGATTGAAAACTGACAAAAGGATTGGAACACAAGTTATTAAACTTATATAAGTTCCTCTCCTAAAACATTTAATGGCAGCTAACAAAAATATGCGAAAACAAACCAAACAAAAAAACAAAAAAAACAAAACATGTTATATCTACAATACAATAAACATGCTTCAAACCAATTCATAGTAGCTGGAGAGAAGAGAAAGACACGAAATGCAGGTATGGGATAAGATGGTATAAAGCAAGAGAGCAGAGGATAGTTGAGTGTTGTGTCCTTATCGTACGGATGCGGCCATCGCAAGTCATCATTGAGCCTTAACTTGATGTTGGAGAGAAGGCACACCAAAAAGGGGTAAGGTTGAGAGTTAACTAAACGATTGCTACCTGAAATAAAGGACTGTACTAACTTAAAAATCAGATTGTTTTCATTTTGTGATAAATTAGGTTTTCCGAAAAGAACATCGTCTGTGGAGGTAATGTTAAATTGAGAAAGTCGTCTAAAGAGGATTTCACGCTGGACTACGTAGTGAGGACATTCGAAGAAGTAATGAAAACTGTTTTCAAGTACGTGTCCACAACTACACCTGGATGTATCAGATATATAATTTGCATATTTATCACCGTTCAGTTCGCTACAGCCATTCCTTAACCTACAATGTAGAATGTTCAGTTTCCTTGTTCCGGAGGAGAAATAAAGTGGAGATTTCACGACAGGATTGAATTTTAATAGCTTAATTTTAGTTTTAAACTCATTCACAGTTTCAGCTGATGACACATATTGAGGTAAATTGTTCCAAGCCACTACCATGGATGGCAAGAAGGATCTTTTAAAATGTTCGGTTCGGGATTGATACATGGTAAAATGATCTGCATTACGTAGGCTGTAGGTTCCTCGGTCCCCAACACGCGGAGGTAATAAGTTAACTAAATAATCAGGGACTTTTTGATTTACTATTTTATACATTGTGCAGTGTTTGTGTATGTCACAACGCTGTGCTAGACTACACCAGCCTAACTCCAAAAGAATATACCAGGTTTCAAAGCAATCCAATCATAAATGTGCCCTGTAGGGTGTGCCAAAGGGAAATATTGTGGTCTGACTAAACTAAGTTCTAAGAACGTTGGCCGTGGCAACATTTTTTGATGGAAATTGAAGAAAATCTATAACTCCCATCTAGAGGTCACCCTAAACAAGCATACCAGGTTTCAAAGCAATCCAATCATAAATGTGCCCTGTAGGGCGTGCCAAAGGGAAATATTGAGGTCTTCTGACTAAACTAAGCTCTAAGAACGTTGGCCGCGACAACATTTTTTGATGGAAAGTGAAGAAAATCTATAGCTCCCATCTAGAGGTCATCCCAAACAAGCATACCAAGTTTCAAAGTGATCTGATCATAAATGCGACCTGTGATGTGTGCCAAAGGAAATTGTGGACGTACGTACTTACGTACGTACGCCGATGGACGAGAAGTGATGGCAATAGCTCAGCTTGACTTTGTCAAGTTGAGCTAATGAAATCATTCCACTGAAGCGTATCCAAAAAAAATCCGGAAAACTGATATTTTGGTGCTTTTCCATATTTCCAAGTGCCATAACTCACACAAGAATAATGCAATCAGCATGAAACTCAAACTTGATCTGTAAGTCATTGTTCTATAGAAGTTTACCAAAAATGAAATCATTCCGTTGAAGCGTTTCCAAAAAAAGTCCAGAAAACTGATGTTTGGCGCTTTTTCATATTTCCAAGGGCCATAACTCACAGAAGAATAACGCAATCAGCATGAAACTCAAACTTGATCTTAAGTCATCGTTCTATAGTAGGTTACCAAAAATGAAATCATTCAGTTGAAGCATTTCCAAAAAAAGTCTGGAAAACTAAAGTGGAACTGACGGACTGACAGACCAACAGACTGACGGATGGACAGAGTGCAAACCTATAGCCCCCTCTGGCGATGCCGGTAGGGGACTAATAACATGTTTTTTGACATTCAACTAGTTGCAATTATAGGAGATTTTGAGTGGAATCACTCTACCAGTGTTCACTAACTTCACTTCTGGTTCTTGGCCTCATACACGTTCCTGAAAATTCCAGAGAATCCACGATTTTCCATCACAAATTATGGAAGAAAAAATGTACAAAACGATTTTTGTTACCGATAACAGTAAATCATTTTCAAAGCATTTGCTGTGCCTCGATTGACCAAATGAACTTCGATAATGCTAAATCTGATATCGCCTCTTGGCTTCCGTACATTGTTTTTAATATGTCTTAAAATTAAGGTCAATCACGTCTTTCCAATGTGCGCTGGTGTGCAGTATCAATTATTTTTATTCGAAAGATTATAAAGCAGATGATCAGGTGTTAAAGTTTGGGGGGCCTGTATTTTAATAAAATGATCAGTTGTTAAAAGTATCTGCAACTTAAAATATTAACGCTGAATTGAAAGAATGCTATAAAAAAAATTGCCGAGATGTGATAACCACTGGCAGCATTAACATTTGTATGGCAAGTTGTCAACATTTTGAATTTTCAAAACCAGTGTATTATTTCAACCAAATGTCAACCAGTCAACCACCCACCGTGAATAAATCGTACAGTAATTTCCAGAAAATATATTGAATAAGCCAGAATGTGCGAAACTGGGCCGTATTTCTTCAGAAACTGAAATACCAAGTTAACAACTTGCCATTTTTCATTTTTCTGCCGTCACTTTTTTATTTATTTCTCTGACGTATTCGCAGCGTCTGCTGCTTACCTGTTGCTTACAAAGTTCACATTTGAGCATTTTCTTATCAATTCGATCAAAATATGTGGCCCACTTGATGAGCTGACTTTCTGTCAATTTTGCAGAAAAATATAAATACCGAAACATAAGCCAATGAAATCATCAGATGTGTACCCATACGCGCAACTAGTAGAAAGCTGTATGATGGAGGGCCACCACGGATGCCGACATTATCTACACCATACATGATATGGGTACATATAGAAATGGATTGGAGGAGTGTCTAATTTGATGGATAAAGGGTTAATATCTCCAGATCAAATTATCAGATTTACATAAAAAAACTATACAGCACAGCACATCAGTAACCTAAATAAATATATAAAGTAACATGACAATCGGATTGATATTTTTTGAGTTATCGAATGCCAAAGGGACTGGAGGAATTTTCAATTTGAAGGATAAAGGGTTAATATCTCAGGATCAAAATAACAGATTTACACCAAAAACTATACAGCTCGGCACATCAGTAACCTGAACACAAATATAAAGTAACTTGACAATCCAAGCAATATTTTTCAAGTTATCGAATGCCAAAGGGATTGGAGGAATTTTCAATTTGAAGGATAAAGGGTTAATATCTCGGTAACAAATCATCAGATTTACACCAAAAACTATACAGCTCAGCAAATCAGTAACCTGAACACAAATATAAAGTAACTAGACAATCCAAGCAATATTTTTCAAGTTATCGAATGCCAAAGGGATTGGTGGAATTTTCAATTTGAAGGATAAAGGGTTAATATCTCAGGATCAAACTAGAGGTACTGTGAGCAAACTCACAAAGTGATACTCCCCCCCCCCCCCCACCCCTGAAATGTATAAGTTAGATTATCTCCCCTTGGAAATGTCAGAACGGAATTATATTGCTTCATGCACATCTTCATATGGAGTTCTTCCATTGTGTAAAGTTTCATGAAAATTCTTCAAACGTTTTAGGAGGAGTTGCGCTTACAAGGATGGACAGACGGTATAAGTTAGATTATCTCCCCTTGGAAATGTCAACGGAATTATATTGCTTCATGCACATCTTCATATTGAGTTCTTCCATTGTGTAAAGTTTCATGAAAATTCTTCAAACGGTTTAGGAGGAGTTGCACTTACAAGGATGGACAGACGGAGATGGACAGACGGATGGACAGGGTGATTCCTATATACCACCCCCCCCCCCCCCCCCAACTTTGTTTGTGGGGGATATAATTATCAGATTTACACCAAAAACTATACAGCTTGGCACATCAGTAACCTGAACACAAATATAAAGTAACTTGACAATCCAAGCAATATTTTTCAAGTTATCGAATGACAAAGAAATTGATATGGACGCCGGATGGACAGACGGACAGATGGACGGACAAAGGATGGACGAACGATGGATGGCCACCCCAGATGCCGGCATCATGTGTACCATACATAGTATGGGTACACATAAAAAAGCGGTATGTTGATTTGGTTTCAGTATGGTTTTCAGTATCCCTATAATACCGAAAACCGTACCAACAAAAATTTGGTATACCGCATAACACTATCCTATCATTCCGTCCCATGAGATCAATAGAGCATCTATTGAGTATGCTCGATGATCTGGGCATGGTGACACTAACGTCGGTAATTGATTGTTCAGGTGTGTCGCAAAAAGATCTATCTTGGGAAAATCCCACTGGTAGAAGATCTGATTGAATACTCACTTGTTGAGAGTCCACTCCGATGGTAACAGGCGACATTTTGATGAGAGCGAATCTACTAGTACGTTCAGACGACCCAGTATATGACGGACTGAGAGATGAATGTGATGACTCAGAGCGAATAGGAGAATCTTCTCCATTAATTCGCACTTGTCCGTCAGAATCTGAACATGGACTAGGGCTGTCACAATTTTTTAATTTAGGAATTGATTAATCGTCGCGAATAATCGATAATAATCGATTAATCGTACCTAGATGACCCCCCCCCCCCCCCCCCCCCTCTCTTTGAAGTCGATAAAAATGAAGTTCAAGTCAGTTGACCTACCTCAAGTAAACAACGAAGACGATCCTCTTTTAGGTACATTCAAAGCTTGGATGTTCTGAACTTTTGAACCGTCAGCGTAATAATGAAGACCGGTCGGCAGTTGCGAACTTCGCAACTACCGACCGGTCTTGATTATTACACTGACGGTTCAAAAGTTCAGAACATCAAAGCTTTGATGAATGTACCTGAAAGACAAATGCTTCCAATGGCTTTTGGGGGTTTAACATCGATGTTCCTAACTCCTTACCTTCAGAAACAATAGTTTTTTCAGCAAATTTTCTTTTAATTATTAAACATCTAAAACGGGATACAATTTACCGATTATTCGACAACGAAAAATACTAAGCGATTTCGCCGTGACCGATCAACAATCGATTAATCGATTAATCGCGACAGCCCTAATATGGACGTTCGCTATTTGAAAAATCCAATGTTGTAGTGCTAGCCAGATAGACATCATCTCCTTGATGTTTATGTGCTTCTCCATGAACTGAGGGTCCCAAAGACCCTGACACTTCAAGTCTGCAGGACTTAGGGATGCACCCCAGTCCGTTAGACTTGCATCCATCATAATCGTGAAGTAGGTGAAGCTGAACTCCCTGAAACAACCACTGGATATCTGCCCAAATCCGAAACTTTTGTTTTACTAGGTCCATTAAAACAATCTTGGTTTCAAGCAAATGCATCTTCACACTCCAGTTCTGAGTGAAGAATGGAGGGGAGGGGACGCGTGCACAGGTGGTCCATCAGAATAAGATCTGCAGCTGCTCCGCACAGCCCCATCAGTCTCAAAAACTCCCTTGCAGTCACTGCGGGAGAGTTTAGACAAAAGCGAGCATAACAGCTGACTAATTTCACTCTGGGTAACGGCAGATGAACCAGATTGTTGGGAGTCTCGAAGATCATTCCCAGATGAAAGAAGGACTTTGACAGAGCTAGGTCCGACTTTTTCTCGTTTACTATGAAGCCGAGGCATCAGAACAACTGAAACAGACTCTGAACATCGTTCTGATGAATTATTCTGTCTCCGTATCTCTGAAGAATGTTGTCCAAGTAAGCCGACGTTACCACTAATGAATGAGCTCAGAAATATGACATTACCGAGTTCATTATTTGAGTGAAAGCCAAAGGAGCTAGGTTCAGACCGAAGCACATTGCACTGAACTGATCCCCTTCACGGCAAAACGCAGGTACTTTCTGAATGCCGGATGTATCAGGACATGAAAGTAGGAGTCCTTCAGATCTATGCTTGTCGCCCACTCGAATGCTCGCTCTTACCGACCGAATGGTTTCCATATAGAACTTTGGAGCTATGATCAATTTGTTTATCCAGCTCAAGTCTATTACCAGTCGGAACGAGCTGTCTGGCTTCAGTATGAGGAACAGGTGACGGTAAAAACCTGGAGAATTTTGATTCTCGACAACCTCTATTGCTTTCTTTGATAAGAGAGCCTGTACCTCCGCAAGGAGAAATTCTCTTTTGGAAGGATTCGCCAGAAGATTTGTCCAATGGACATCTTGTAAGTGGGGGCTTTGCTTGGAATGATAGCCGCAGGTCTGCCAAGACTACATTTCTCACCCACTGATCTTCCGTGTCTTCCATCCAGTTTTTCGTAAAGTTTGATAACCTTCTGCCAACTGGAAAGCAACAGAGGTCTAGACCCAGGGATCAGCCGTGAAGGCGACTAGGGCGATTATGCCGCCCTTCTAAGCCCAGAGTCGCCTAGAAAAATTGTCGGAGCGATTACAAGCCGCCCTCTAAAAATTGGCCAAAATGACGAAAGGATGAACTGAGTGATCCGAGCCGAGGTTTACACAAAAACGATTATTTTCAAGAATCGAATGTGCTTGAGTGTGATAAATGGGCATTTTCGTTCGTCAAATAAACAACCATTTATTTGAAATCAATTGTTCACTGTCACTTTTGACGAATTTTTTATTTCTATTTCGTTCCGTTTCAGTCGGAGCTTCAAGTGTCGAATCGAAAATAGGTGACTTACGCGACTCGATAAAATAACCCAATTTGAAAGTAGGTTACGTCGCTTAGGATGCCAAAAATTCTCTGCTGAAAATGTATACACAACAGACGTGTTTTCTAACACTGTATTTTTATTTTGTTTTGCTGATGACTGTTAAATGTTGGCCGTCTATTCCCAGAAAAACACGAATGGAATTGGAGAACATGAAAAAAAGGTTTAGTGATGACAAGAAAAGCTTTGTTCAGGACGCAAGTGTGCTTGTGAAGATCTTGAAAAAGGGTCCTCCTAAACACCAGAATGACACGAAATGACGCGGAAAGACACCAGAATGCTATAAAAATGATGCGGAATGACATTTATTTTACAAAATGCTTGACCCCAGAATGTATTTTATTTATTAACTAACAAAGTACCTTCCAAGCAACCTTCTTACATCTGGTCCTGTTCACACTTTCAGACTTAGGAAATTATTAGCTTTGTTGGACTTTGGTGAAAGGCAACCAGAGGAGGGTGCTGGGGGATTGGCATGAAGAAGAGGGGAGGGGTCATGAAGGAGAGGGTAGCAGTGAGGGATTTTCAGTCAATAATTACTTTATGATTTTTTAACCTGGCATACATGCATCATAGACAACTGGACCTGGATTAATCAGATGTGAATGGAGGACAACAAGCTGAAAATATGAAGGGTCTGGCAGGAGGTGGTACATAAATATTCTTAATTTTCCCCACTTGCCTATGAAGTCTCCCTACTTGACTCTGCAGTCTCCCTATTTTTTCTGGAGGGAGACATGAAGTCTCCCTAAAATTCCCCCCTAGGCTGGTCCCTGTCTAGACCATCATCGAATGATTGTGAAGTGGAACAGCCTCGCCTACTCCGGCCTGCTGAAGCATGTTGTTGAGGCGCAGATTTCAATAGCAGTGCACTGGAAGCTTTTTTGGTACCTTGTTCATAAACTAACGGAAGCTTGTCATCAAATAGTGTGTGTCGGGAGACCGGAGCGACTCGGAGAGAGCTTTTCACCCTGTCATCGATAATTGATGACGATGCAAGGGCTGCATCATGTCTCACCAACTCTAAATTTGCCACTGTCAGGGCAGAGTGGTACTTGGCATACATGACTGCCCTGGAAAGAACTCTTAGCGAGAAACAAACATCCTCAAATTCCTTTCCATTTAGACATTGCGACATAGCCCTGCGAAGGATATAGCATCCAGAATCGCTCTATTAGATGAAATAGAAGATTCCATCATGTCCGAGCGAAAATTGAATGATGTAGGCAAGGACATATCTAAATCCCCAGCCTGCTCATCCAAATGCAGAGGAGCTCTCTGGGCATCTTCTCCAACCATTTTAAAATAACATTGTCCAGGAAACGGTATACTGATTGAAGATGCAGATAAGAAACCGAGTTTCTTCTTGGCACTTGCTAGGTTGAATATGGTATCGTTAACATGGCCAAAGACCTGCCAAGATTGTTCCGGGAAGGAAAGAACATCATCTTTCCTTCGCACGAAATCTCTGTCTAGAGACAACAGAGTTTTCTGCCTTGCAGTCGCTGATCAGGCAGAACAATGTCAGGATAGTATTGACGAATGAAATTCATCGCTACCATATGTTGTTCCGAAAGGGCAGGGTAATCCTCTTCCTTGTCCCTTTCACCATCCGACTGATTCAGCTGACAATTTCGGTCAACCACATCTGTATGTACAGATGGCCGGACCGACCCAGCACTGTCTGACAGCTCACCACCGGAGTCTGTGGAAGGGTGCTCTTGCACTTGCTGGGAAGCTGCGATGAGCTGCCCAATCTGCAACAGCAGTCCGTTACAGAGGCTTGAGGAGCTGTTTTTTTGCTGTTTGCTGCTCCTAGGATGGAGATCCCGACGTAGATCTCTTCTCTGCACATCCTAATGAATGAAGCCTCAGATCGCTAGCTACTGGATGGCCCGACTTCACGGTCGAAGACTGGGTCCGTCTTTGGACAGCTGCCTGGATATCCTAAGTCGGGTAGCTAGCATGCAGTCGTGTGTGCTTTTCTGAAGTTGAGGAAGAAGCCAGGACTGTAGCCGACCCCGGATGCAGTCAGGACGGAGCGTACCGAGCGACAGGTGTGGACGTTAGCTCCGACTCAGGCAAGTTTCTCAAAACAACATTTGGCCCCAAATGTTGCTGGGTTTGAGAAGGCTCTCTCGCTCGAGGTCTATCAGACCTCGCTGAGTTTCCTGAAGAGAAACTTGCAGGCTTCCTTCCTTTTGCCGTCATCGCTGGGTGAGCTTTAGTTTTTGAGGTGCTAGCACTACCCAATTCTACACTTCCTTCAACTGCAATGGACTTACCCAGTGTTACGGCTCCCACTATCGAGTTGGCCACTGCACCGATCGAACTGGCTGCAGGAATAAGAGGTCTTATTCCCTTTTTAATGTTAAGGAGCACCTTAGCAGCCAGTTCTGTTTGCTCATCAGAGCATGACGACGGCAGCACACTTCGGATGGGTGTCGCAATAACATCACCATGCTCTTGCTCCTCTGAAAAAGAAACTGAAAAACTCAAATTATCCTGCGGTGACAGCTCCGGCATAGGAACTTCACCGCCGACGTATCGCGACACCCGACTCCAACGTCTGTCATCCCAATGTACACAAGTAGGACAAGAATCCGCAGGAGTGCATCGACTACAGGCAAGGCAACAAGCATGTAAATCCGAGGAAGTCTTCCTCGCCTTGCATTTAGAGCAGTAAGCTTTCATAATTACAATCAAAAGACCGAGTCGATAGCACTCCTACAAATTCCACAACAAAAATACATGATAAGGATACATGAATAATAGCAATCAAATTAATTTCGAAACAATTATAAAAAAAAATTTTGAAATTTTTTTTTTTAAAATACCTGAGCTACCAAAGGGAACATCATGAGTCCAAGAGCATCCCGATAAGCCTAAGTGTGGACAAAATCCAAATGCTACCAGATGCAAAGCAAGATCTTCATACAAAGAAAAAACGATACATCGGATAGAAGATGCAAGACCAAAACGACCCAACACCCCTAGGGTGAGGACATAACCATGGGGATAAACAGAATAAACATTCTGTAATACACGTTAAACTCCCAAGAAATTTAATAAAAAATTTCAATACAAAACAGCCAAAAAGCTTAGGAGTTTAACAGGAGTTCATGAAAGAATGGGGAAGGAACACTTAACAAACAGTAGGTAAATCATTAGCAAGAATGATGATGGCAGGCGCATGCCCCGAAAATGGGAAACATGAAATAATTTTTATAATTATTATAAAGTTACAGCCCTGAACGTTTGAAACCACTGTTGTTCACTTCCATCATCCATTTATAGCCTTGAATCCACCAATTCTTTCATTGATTTGTGTCTGGCATCCTCAAAAACGGAGATTTAAAGTGTAAGAAAGAAAATTACCATGCATATGATGTGTGCACACATACCTATTAGTATATATGTATATACTTACATATATATGTGTATGGGTGTGTGCACATCTCTGATGTGTGGAGGCGAATTAGTCGCTTTGTTATGGAAAATATTCAATTTCTATGTGGTGGCCTTAAGATCTTGCACACATTACTGAGAGTTATAAAAGTGGGTCAAAATTTGTGTTGTATAGTTGATTTGAACTAGCTCGTGCCGCAAACGATATGATCCTGCACGAATTTTTGGTGAGCTGAGAGATGATATAACCTGGTTTGAATTTTGATTCTGATGAGAACATTTTGGATCTTCTTCGGGGTAAGTTGTTTTATTTTTGCTCTCCTTCGGATTAACTCCCCGCCGGGGCCGGTCATTTTAACATGGACTTTTGATCCTCGTCCTGTGCCTGGATATTTACGATTAGTCCCGATGTCTCGGTCTAATCGATGAATTTCGGTATGCGACGGGTTTCGGTGGGTCGTTAAATTTGGAACCCCCCCCCCCCCCCCTCCATTTCCATCTGATAACTTTATGGAATTTTACAATTATAGTAAATCGTATATTCTACCCTTCAATAAGTTATTTAAGGGGGTAGAATAGGAAATATGATAGTCAGGCTGTTCGATACAACAACCTAATTGATGCGTTATGAGCGTGAGGGATTTAGAATGAATATCTATTGATTCGGAAATATGTGTTATACGATTGTTAACGTAACCCTTCCGCCGGTAGTTTCGGGTGGTAGGACTTTTGGTACCGACTTATGAAGAGCTCCCCTTCTTTAGCCAAGGGTAGTAGCCTTGCGAAGAATTGTAAGTATTGTTGTTGAGCAATTCTTCTGGATTTTTGAAGGATCGGAACCTGGATTCCGACTTAGGAGAGCTTCCCCCCCTCTTTAGATAGGGCGCGGTAGCAACCGATTTATATCTATATAATAAGACTAAATGTTGGTATATAAGTCCTTTGCCGGGGAAAAAGGGATTTGATGAGCGAATTGGTGGTTATGGCTTGTAGAGCTAATATTATCAAAGTGATATGTTGTTTTCACTTGTAAAGTGAAACAGTTGATGTAAAAGAGAAATATCAATTATGTATAAGTAGAATTCCATATACATCATCCAATGTAGAATGTAAAGAAGGGGAAGAAAACTTTTGTAAAATAAAATCATTAATACATTCAATTAATTCGTTCAACATTTGTGATGATTCCTTTTGTAGCTTCTAACCCTTACAACGAGCCTTTTTGAATATTCATGAATCCTGCCCTTTTAAAATTTACCGATGTTTAGGACTTGCCTATGGATAACTTTTGCGGCGTGGCTGTTGGCCCGAACTCATTTCTTGTAATTGGGTCCGGTCCGGGAGCAACGGCGCAAAGGGAGGTGTCAGGGCCGTGTTGGCATTTGTGAAAGATTTTAGGTGATTAATTTAATCAATTTCTCTTTAAACGAACCTGTAGAAACCCCTCAACAACAAGTTTGTATACGGCTGGATCTTGTTTCACTTCTGCGGTGAGGCTCTGTCGACTGGAACTCATTTTTAGTGAGTTCGCGCCGAGAGTGCCTGCGCAGCAAGATCTAGGCGGGGTTAGATCAGTGTCGTTACAAAAGCACAGATGTCAGATCATTGTTTACTGACTTAGGGCCAAACAAAGAATAATGCTTTGCGCCAATTTTGGTACTTTCTTGGATACCGCGCATGCGCAGTTAACAAAAGTATGGAGGACCAGAGGGGACTTAAATTTTTCGGTTTTGTATGCAAATTTTGGGGATTGGGGGGGGGGGGGGGTTCAAAATTTGTGTTTGGCCCTGTATTATATCGAGTTTGCACCAGCTAGTCTGGGCCATTGGTTGTAGTATGAAAATTTAGACGGTTGTACATCATAGCAAAGCACAGTTATCACCTGGAAACCATTTGTTTCCGACGTACGGATGGGCAGATGGACAAAGCGGCAACTATATGCTCCCACAAAATTTTTTCGGGGGAGCATAAAAATTATTTCAGCTGTACAGATTTAATCTATAAGAATGATTACAAGGTTTGCTTAATATGATAACTCAACATCATACCAATGAGCCTATGAGTAAAGAAAATATGCAAAAACCTCACAAGGATGCACACATCCAAGTATTCAAAGATAATGCATTAAATGAAGTAAACTAAAACAAACCAATCAGTAAAATCATTTGTGCACCTAGGTTTGAATGAAAAATTGCAGGATGTAATTTATTCATATCCTATTTAGTGTTATCTGTGTCAACAGTTTTCTTCCCTGTTGCTGTTACGTGATTTTACATTAACCCCAGCACTCTGGTAGTACAGTGGAACCCTGTTAACTGATTAGCCACTTTGCCAATGGAAATTATTCAATTAACAGGAGTATTCAATTAACAGGGATTGTGTCACTTTCCTGTATTCTAGAGATAAACTTAGCATTTACTCTATTATATCTTGTTTGACAGAGCTCCATGAGCTCTGTGAAACAAAATATAATAGATTAAATGCCTGTATTGGATGTCCTGAGGCCAAATAGGTCTATAAACAAAGGAAAAGTGGGGAGAGTCCGGGTAATTTCTCGACAGGTCACAAGATTTTTTTTATTCAATTAACAGGAGTTTACTCTATAATTTATATTCAATTAACAGGTCAAATTTGTACTGTAGGTATGATAAATGGTTTTTGTGTTGGGAAATTATATTCAACTAACAGGGTTAAGAAATATCCAATTAAGTGGGCTCCACTGTACAACAGAATTTTCCAATCACTCTGTTTTTCTCTTGTTTAACTATGAATTTAACCAAATACATCTTGTCTGACAGAGCTCTGTTACACAAGATGTATTTGGTTACACATCAAACTGCATTATGGTAAATATTTGCTGCTGAAAATATGGCTATTTTGACATCAGTGGGCAGGGGGTTAAACACGTTCATCTCGGGTTTTTTCATAATTACTTATAATTATGTTTAAACATAAAACCGTGTGTTATGATTTAAATTACACATCTATAGGTCATTTATTTGTCTGTTTAACCCTTTACCTAATGAATCAGTCATAACAACCCACATAATTTACAAACTTAATTAATGAGAAAAATATTTCAACAAAACCACATCATATGAAACAAAGAATTAAAATAACAAATTTTTAACAAATAGCAAGAAAGACTGGTGCGAGAGAATTTCTGGATATACATGCTGGAGATGTGAGATGGAGTTGGATTTAATTGCCGTAAGAGTGGTGTGGGAGTGACGCGTTGACGTGTGACATTACATTTTGTATGAATGGTATCTTGTTATTCTGCGAAGATGTAATCTAACCCTCTGTTCTGTACTGATAAAGGCCTGTGGCCGAAAGCTCTGCACATGGGTGTAAACAGGGACCAGCCTAGAGGGTAATTTGAGTGAGTGAGAAGTCAATTTTCCCTCCACTGACTTTAGGGAGAAGTCAGATGAAACAGGGAGAAGTGAGAAGAAAATGTAGAGCGAGGATTCTGTATTAGCATGATCTACCGGTATATTATATTTTCATTTCTCACAAAAATAAATCACAACAATTGGGCAATAACACATCTCTATGTGTAAATTTATTTGTACAAAGAATTGTTTATGAGAAAAAAACATGCCTCTCTTTATTAATTTATTTATAAAAACAAAGGTTTACAATTCAAATTCAAATGGGCATTTACTTTTTAGAAGAGACAGATCAGCCTTGAATTAAACAATTCAAGTGTGTCCATTTCTTGGTCCAGAGTGAGTAAAAAGTAGGTCAATATACTGATTTGGTTTTCAAAATGTCTTGCACAAAAATAAAATCCAGATTGGAATTAAAACTTCAGCTTTTACACGAAAGTGTTGTTTTATGAAAAACTGCTCCCCAGAAAAAAAAATATTCTGAGTGTGAAAAATACTTATTTTAAAGATAACTTAAATAGTAAATCTTGTCTTAACTTGATGACTTGTCACCTAATTTCAATGCAGCCAAGACGGTTCGTGATTACATTATTAATTGGGCATTGTTTTTAGATGCTGATTTTATTTTTAGTTATTATGAAAATTAATCACAATAACAACTAGAAAGTGTTTTAGCACACTAAAACATATGTCTCCCCTTCCTTTTGAGGTCAGGGGTCAAGGTCACATGCAGTTCATCAAGGTAGCGGACATGCGGTTTCATGGTGACACATCCACATGTCCAAAAAAAAAAATTCTGGTCTGGACAATTACTCCCTATTTAAAGTACATAAATTAGACCTTGAGGTCAAGGTCACATGAATGTCATGATGACATGTGGTATCATTGTGATACATCCACATGTCAATCATCTAAGTCCTAGGTCAAAAAACAAAGTTCTGATCTGGACAATTATTCCCTATTTGAAGTACATAAATTTGACCTTGAGGTCAGAGGTCTAGGTCACATGCAGTTCATCAAGGTAGCGGACATGTGGTTTCATGGTGACACATCCACATGTCCAAAAAAAAAAATCTGGTCTGGACAATTACTCCCTATTTAAAGTACATAAATTTGACCTTGAGGTCAAGGTCACATGAAGGTCGTGATTACATGTGACATGCGGTCTAATTGCGATACATCCACATGTCAAATATCTAAGTCCTAGGTCAAAAAACAAAAAAGTTCTGGTCTGGATAATTATTCCCTATTTGAAGTACATAAATTTGACCTTAAGGTCAGAGGTCAAGGTCACATGTAGGTCATCAAGGTAGACGACATGCGGTCTCATGGTGACACATCCACATGTCAAAGAACCAAGTCCTAGGTCAAAAAAACAAAAAAAAATCTGGTCTGGACAATTACTCCCTATTTGAAGTACATAAATTTGACCTTGAGGTCAAGGTCACATAAAGGTCACAATGGTATGCGACACACCGGCTCATGGTGATACATCCACGTACCAAAAATCTAAGGCCTGGCTCAAAAGACAAACAAGTTTTGGTCTGGACAAAGTTTCCTTGAAAAAAGCACAAATCTGACCTTCAGATCAAAGGTCAAGATCACATGAAGGTCACAATGGTACGCTACACACCAGCTCATGGTGATACATCCACATGCCAAATATCTAAAGCCTGACTCAAAATACAAAAAAGTTCTGGTCCAGACAGTTTCCCTTAAAAAAGCGCATAAATCTGACCTTCAGGTCAAGGTCACATGAAGGTCACTATGGTACACTGCACACCGGTTCATGGTGATACATCCACATGCCAAGTATCTAAGGTGTAGGTCGAAAGACAAAACAGTTATGGCCCGGACAAAGTTTGTGTGATGTTTCCCTTAAAAAAACACATAAATCTGACCTTCAGGTCAAAGGTCAAGGTCACATGAAGGTCACTATGGTACACTGCACACCGGCTCTGGTGCTACATCCACATGCCAAGTATCTAAGGTGTAGGTCAAAAGACAAAAAAGTTATGGCCCGGACAAAGTTTGTATGAGAAGAAGAAGAAGAAGAAGATGTCTCCCTTCTGGGAAGGGGAGACATAATTAACCCAAGCAATAATACTCTTTTCAGATGGAAATTACTTTGTAAATTCTACGTGAATTCACCTAATTTCAAGGTAGGTCAAATGGGAGTTTACAAATTACAGGGCGACACAATGCCGCTTTTTGTGAAGTCAGAGCTAAGTTTTGCAATCCAAGGCGACTTTTTTGCCCCAGTCGCCTGGTCAGCTGGTCTCTGGGTGTGAATGTTATGAATAACAAATTTTTACATTGTGTGTGATGTGTAAAGGGTTAACAGGGATTATATCATGACCACAAGAGAAGTATATGTAAAGTTTAGCCAATCATTTATAATTTTGCTTCCCACTCTGGGGGATTCACATCACAGGCAATGGTTAATAGGCGCCATTTCACCAGTAAAGCTCAACATGTCCAGTGAAATAAACAGTTATTGCTCTTCTTCCCATAGTTTACATGGGAACTAGAGGTATGATAAATGATTTGATGGTTGACAGAAATATCCATCAACAAGTTTTTACCATCAATCGGAATATGAATATTTGAGAAACATTGAGTGAGACAAACTGTACGACAGCTGTGACTTGTTATTTGAAAATTTTAGTTTGGAATGTTTAAAAACATAATTTTGCAATAACTGTGACATGAGAGTTTTAAGTTTCAAAAAATAACCTTTACCTGTGTGAGAGCAAGATTTCCACCAATCATCTTCCACTTTTCACTTCTCTTATCCATGTTACCCATATTTGCCTACAAAAGATGGTATAATTTATTTCTTTCTCATCACTTCAGTTACCGGAAAATTCTTAGTTTATGGACTCTCCAGACTGTTGTAACAAAAGAATCACTCCTGGAAAAGACTTATCATTGCTGTGACAAAAACCACAAAAATGTCATTAGGATCTAGATGGAATTTTTTTTTGATTAGTGGACTGAGATTATGCGAAAAACGCATAAATTAATCGGTGCAAATCTCACATAAAATACTTTAGTCTGGTTACCAGGTCTGTGTATTTTATGCAAGATTTGCAGAAGTTAATCGATTAACATTTTACCTATCGAATTGGTTACAGCCACATCATTACAAACTGAGCGGTTGAAAAAAAAAATTCCAGAAAATTTCAACAAAACTCTATCATCAAGCTCATCCCAATGTCGGTGTGTGGGGGGTAGGGGTGGGGGGAGGGGGTATGTGATTGTAATATGATATGGCTGTGATGAAATTTTGTCAAAAATTAGAAAAAAGAAGTAATTAAAACAGCAAATTTTTATATTGTCTGATGTTGGTAAAAGGTTAACCCAGGGACCAATGATGAGGACGACTAGGGCAGTTATGTCGGCCTTCTAAGCCCAAAGTCGCCTAGAAAAATAGTTAGGGTGATTACAAGTCGCCCTCTAAAAATTGGCCAAAAATGAGGAAAGGCTGAACTGAGTGATCCGAGGTTTACATAAAAACAATTATTTTCAAGAATCGAATGTTCTTGAGTGTGATAAATGGGCATTTTCATTCATCAAATAAGGCGACCATTTATTTGAAATCACACGAGAATCAATTGACCATTGTCGCTTTTTGTGGATTTTTTATTTCTATTTTGTTCCGTTTCAGTCGGAGCTTAAAGTGTCGAAAGGAAAATAGGTGACTTATGCGACTCAACAAAATAACCCAGTTTGAAAGTAGGTTACGTCGCTTAGGATGCCATAAATTCTCTGCTGAAAATGTATACACAATGGACATATTTTCTAACACTGTATTTTTATTTTGTTTTGCTGACGACTGTTAACTGTTGGGCCGTCTATTCCCAGAAAAACACGAATGGAACTTAAACACGTAAAAAAAAGCTTTAGGGATGACAAGAAAAGCTTTGTACAGGGCACAGGTGTGCATATGAAGGATCTTGAAAAAATACCTTCCAAGCAACCTTCTTACATCTGGTCCTGTTCACACTTTCAGACTTAGGAAATTATTAGCTTAGTAGACTTTGGTGAAAGGCAACCACAGGAGGGTGCTGGGGGGATTGGCATGAAGAAAAGGGGAGGGGTCATGAAGGAGAGGGTAGAAGTAGGGGAATTTCAATCAATAATTACTTTGTGATTTTTTTAACCTGGCATAGATACATCATAGACAACCAGACCTGGATTAATCAGTCATTAATGGAGGACAATGAGTTGAAAATATGAAGGGGCAGCAGTGGGTGGTACATAAATATTCTTAATTTTCCCCACTTGCCTACGAAGTCTCCCTACTTGACTCTGCAGTCTCCCTTTTTTTCTGGAGGGAGACATGAAGTCTCCCTAAAATTCTCCCTAGGCTGGTCCCTGGGTTAACCATTTCAACACTATACTGAACCAGGTAATGGTCCGAAAAATAAATGAGGAATTGTTTGGTTTAAGAAAAGTTATTAAAAAATGCCTTGTCATAGATCTTTCTGCAACAATGTTTCAACAGCCATTGCAAAATCACTGAAAGAGAATCATCTATTCTTTACTCAATGCTCTGTTAAATGAAACCTATTTCAAGGAATGTGAATGATAAAAAAATATTTAAAACTCAATCTTACAACAGCTACTACATGTATTTTTATACTAGAACCAGTGGCCCAGACGTTGCTGGTACAAACTCAATAATATCAAGGGCCAAACACAAATTTTGACCCCCCCCAATCCCCAAAATTTGCATATAATAGCGAAAATTAAAAGTCCTATCTGGCCCTCCATACTTTTAGTGATGTGCATGCGCAGCACCCAGGAAGAGTCCGGAATTGGTGCCAAGCATCATTCTTGTGTTTGGCCTAAGTAAGAAAACATTTGAACTGACATCTGTGCAATAAATTCTCATTTTTGAAGATGCCAGACAAATAAATGATGGTTTTCATGGAATCAATAGTGTAGCAGGATGTTGGAAGTGAATAACGGTGGTTTTGGATGTTCAGGGCTGTAACTTTATAATTTTTATGTAAAATTATTCATGTTTCCCATTTTCGGGATATGCTTCTGAACGTCATCATTATAATATGACTCTACTGTTGTTTTGTTAGTATTACTTCCCTTCTCTCTCCTGAACCCTCCTGTTATACTCCCAAGCTTTTTTGGCTTTTTTATTGAGAATTTTTTATTAAAATTCTTGGGAGTGTAACTTGTTTTACGGAATAGGTATTCCATTTATCCCCTGTGTTTACGTCTTGTTCGTTACTGTTCAGGATGTTTTGTATTCTTGCATCTTCTACCAGATACATTGTTTTTTCTTCGTATGAAGATCTAGCTTAGCATCAGATGGTTGTTGATTGGTTACTGACTTTGGGCCTCTGTTGTGCCTGTTGTTGGTTAGTTTCTGGTTTTCCTCTTGACTTTGTTGTCTGTTCAATAACATTTTGGATATGTATTAATTCAGTATTTAGTTAAAACAATTATTGTTTTTCTATTAGGATACATAATATATCTTATTCCGGTAGTTTAGCTTTAATTAGGTAGTGCTTGTCCACACTTAGGCTCCATCGGGATGCCCTTGGGCTCATGGGGTTCCCTTGGGGTACTTAGGCTTCATTCAAAGTTTTTCAAAAAAATGTTTTTAATTTGTTTCAAAAATTTTTGTGATTGTCTATGTTTATTCTGTATTATTATTGGGAGTGCAGCAGACATGATTTTGGCTTCATTATTATTGTATCTATTATAATAATTTGGTACTTAGTGGAAGTCCAGGAAGCCTCAGATTTAAATGCTTGTTGTTTGCCAGCTGTTGCTGCACTCCTTCAATACTTGTACTATGGGATGCGAATGTTGGAAACGGGTGTCCACCTGTGTGGTGGGCGCTTAAGTTCCGATGTCGGAGCTTTCACCATAGGCTAATACTAGTCTTTCAGTCTCTTTTTCAGAGCGATAAGAACATGGTGTGGTACTTTGACACCTGTCCGTTATGTGTGGCCATCGTCACACTCTGATGAGCCCCGCACTGATGAGTAAACAGAGCTAGCTGCCAAGGTGCTCATGAATTTTAGCAGGGGATTGAGGTCTCTAGTTAGTTCGCTTAATCCTCTGCATGCATCTAGCTCGACCTGTGAAGTGGTTGTCCCTATATGGGAGCCGGGACGCCAAGTAAGCCTGTTGCGGTCGAGAAGTATAGATGTGGGTAGAGTGAGCACCTCATTAACTAAAGCTCACCCAGCAACGATGCCAAAGGAGAAGAAGCCTGAAAGTTTCTGTATGTGACGCTTGGCGAGATCTGGGGTCATATCGCAAGTTGGAGAGCCCTCTCCATCCCATTAGCAGTCAAGGTCGACTGTGTTCATCGCGAGAAACTTCAATGAGTCGGAGCACCCGTCTGAAATGTGCGAGTCAGGATGTTCCTTAAACACTGCAGCCAGGGTTGGCTGCGGTTATGGCATCTTCTTACATGGAAGAGCACGCAAAGGGGATTAGCTAGCTGCCAAGGTGCTCATGAATTTTAGCAGGGGATTGAGGTCTCTAGTTAGTTCGCTTAATCCTCTACATGCAGCTAGCTCAACCTGTGAAGCATAGACGAGGGTAGATAAAACACCTCATAAACTAAAGCTCACCCAGCGACGATGCCAAAGGAGAAGAAGCCTGAAAGTTTCTCAATGGGATACTCGGGAGAGATCTGGGGTCAGATTGTGAGTTGGAGAGCATTCTCTGTCCCGTTTGCAGTCTGGGTTGACTGTTTTCTGTACTGTGAAACTTCAATGAGTGGGAGCACCTGTCCGAAATGTGCGAATCGGGATGCTCCTTCCACTCTTCAGCCGGTGTCGCCCGTTGTTATGGCTTCCTCTTCTTCCATGGAAAAGCATGCTAAGCGGTAGAAGCTTACAAGTTTCTACACATAATGCTTGGCGAGATCTGGAGACCGATCATGAGTTGGAGAACCCTCTCTGTTCCGTCAGCAGTTGGGGGTAGACTTTTTCCGCTTCAAGAAACTTTAGTGAGTTGGGCGTCCATTCACGCTTGCAGTCCAGGACGCACCTTCCACACTGCAGACAGGGTCGGTTGCAGCTATTATCGACGAAGCGCGTTAGACCGCAGACTAGCTGACTTCGCATGTTCATGGTGTTCCACGACGGCATTCCCAGTCTTCACCACTGAAGTTGGATTAACCTGCAGCTAGTGGTTCGAGGCATATTCATACGGGACATGCGTCGAAAGATCTGTGAGCAGCCTATGGTGAAGAAGAGGATAACTGCTGCTCCAGAAGCCTCGTTCACAGACCTGTTGTCGCAGATTGCGCAGCTTATCACAGAATCCCAGGAGTCGCAGATTCAGCCGTCACAGTCTCCGGTAGTGAGGCGTCGGACGGTGCTGGGTTGATCCAGTCATCTGTACATTCGGATGGTGTTGACCATGTTTTTCAGATGGAACATTCAGATGGTGAGAGGGCTATGGAGGATGATTCTCCATCCCTCACGGAACACCACATTAAGACTATGACTATGAATTTTATTCATAAGTTCTTTCGAATCTTGTTCCATCTGAACAAAAGTCTGCGTTTGCTAGGCAAAAAACAGCTGGGTACCAGGCGAAGGAAAGACAAAGATCTTTCCATCCCGGATCTTTCTGCACAGGTGTCAAAGGCCTCTGGTCCGCTTAACAATGCCTCCCTTGGCCTAGCAATAGTATAAGAAAGGCAATGATCTATTCTTTACGAATAGAAGAGCGATAGCTCATAGTTAGGGTGAGACATCTGCCTTGTTTGGAATAGAGCCGTAAGAAGGGAAAAGTATGTCTTTTCCTTCTCGGTGTTGTATTCCTAAGTGTCAGAGGCATTTAGTTCTATTGTTGGTGCCATAGTAGCCTTATGTACTGTTAGAGCAGTCTTTTCTTATACATTAGTGGCTAACGTCATAAATCTCCATTTAGTGAGCTGTCCAAGGCTGCAGGATAACACACAGATATATGCCTTCACCGATATATGACTTTTAGGCTGTGTTAGCTATACTGGTACCACTATCTTTTTGGAATAAGGCCGTTAGAAGGAAAGATTACGTTCTTTCCTTCTCAGTGTGGTATTCCTAGGCGTCACAGGCATTTTGTCCTATTGTTGTTGCCTTAGTAGTCTTTGTGAATTAAGAGCGGTCTGTTTCTATAACATTAGCGGCCAACATCACAGTGGCCTTATATATTTTACAGCGGTCTTTTCTTATACATTGTGGATAACGTCGTATGCATTAGCTAAGCTGAGACTACTGTCTCTTTGGAATTACGGCCGTTAGAAGATTGGTCCATTATTCCTTACCTTGAGCAAAAATTACACCGAGATATCTCTCTTCACGGAGATGAAGACTTCTAAGCTATGTTTGCTGGACTGAGACCACTGTCTTTTGGGAATAGAACAGCCAAAAGGAAAGAGTGCATTTTCTCTTTCTCAGTGTTGTTTTCTTAAGTGTCACAGACTTCAGTCTTATTGTTGACACCATAGTAGCCTAGCTAGAATTATGAGCAGTGTTTTTTCCCTATCATTAGCAGCTAGCGTTTAAGTCTTCTTTAGTGAGCTTCTAGGGCCGCAGTTAACAGCCATATAATTGTCTTCACAAATAGGAAGACCTTTAGCTGCTTCAGCTAGGCTGAGACCATTGTCCTATCGGACAAGGTACCATTATAATAGAAGAGGCTGTTCTCTACTTAACGGTATTGTTTTGCGTTGGTTGTCTGAGGCTTTTAGCCCTATTGATGACGCCATATTAACCTAGTGAGAATAATAAGCATTCTTTCGGATGCCTGTAGTTAACTGCTTTTTCAGGAATATATTTCCTGCTATAATCGGAATGAGGCGCAAGGAGTTCATCTAGGTTTTTATGATCGGGTGCCGGAACTTAGTTTTTCGTCGCCCGCTTCATTTTAAATCCAATCTATTGTTGTGCATTATATTTCCACTCGGAGGATTTGGATATTATGTCTATATGGTGTATTGTTTGGGGCCATGGCATACTATCTTGATTTCAAGGGATATGTTGACGCTATATCAGCGGGTATATTCCATGCAATAGTGCCAAGTTCATCACGTCCCTCTCCGTCCTTAGTGGCATTATGGAGTTGGTCAGACGTGAGGGATCCCTACGGTTTGATACTATTCTAGATGCCTAACACTAAAGCACTACGAGTCACACCAGGTTAAATTGGTCATGCTTGTTTTGACTAACGATAAGCTTTTATTAGCTGTATTACTCTTTACTGAGAATAGCAGTAGCAGTATAGCTTTGAGAATGTAGCATGAGATTTCCTTTTCCTGAGGTGAAAAAGGAATTTGTCACAGTTCCAAGCTATAGTATTACTGCACCAGCCTTTTACAGGGCAGTACATAGTTCTCTTCCCGTAAGCCTTGTATGCATTCAATTATATGCATGTCTTTCATTGCTCTTCGATTGGCGGGTGGGTTGTGGTCTAACGGCAACTTCAGGGGCGCATCCATTCTTTAGTTGGTTTCCTTACCGTGGTTGTTCGTTTATAAGTTGTATACGAGCATATGATTCCTGAACAGTAACTGTTTTGGGATTCTGAATTCTTTCATGAATACATTCGGTTGATACTGCTAGCCTTCATGTACCTGTGTGGAAGGCATGTCAGTTGTCTGGACGACATTCTCCAAATATGGCACTTAGTCCACTCTGAGAAGTTTTGCTTGGAGTTGTCTGTTTTTGTTACGCCGCATGAGTCTATTCCTCAGGTTAAATCGCATTAACGTCTTTTTATTCCTTCAGTTTCCTGGCTATATTTTGTATCGCTTGGTTACGCCGTTGATACAGGCTGTATTCAGGCGAGAGTACATGTGGGATTCTGTTGATTGCATGCATGATATGCATTTATCATTAGGCAGACGTATTTCTTGAATAGATTCTCTTAAATTCTTGCTCAGTGTTAGTATAGAGCTTATGAAACTTTTGGGCTAGTTGGATCAGTTATGGAGTTTCCTACAGGCCATCTATGCGCACATTCTCTATTTTTGGCTTCATTATTCGGAGTGGTATATTCTTTCTCTGAACAGTCATTGGTTTTAACAGGACTAGGGAACAATGATTTATTTGGGGACGGTCCGTGACAGGTTTTTTAATCATATCCCATTCCAGGTTCTGAATGCAGTCTTCAACCAGAAGCGGGTACACAAAGCGGAAGCCTACTCTCTCATTCTCGTAGATTGAACGGTTACAATTTGGAAGTTCATTATTGGAATGTACTTGTACACCTGAATGAGGTCGCCTGTTGGTTGGCTCAGAAGCGTATAAGTTCTATCAGATAACTTTCCATTGGGATTCAACTGGACAAGTTTAAAGTTGTACATATTAATATCACAGGTTATCGACCTATCTACGTATCCCAGATGCGGCATACATTTAGAAGCTTGAAATTTTAGTAACCAGGAGCCTTTGAAGCAACTATATATTATTCAGTATTGCTTTTTCACTGATTTCAGGCAGCTTCCCTCTTTGTTTTGAAGATTAATTCCTTCAAAAAAATGGGGGGGGGGGGGGGGGGGGGGGGGTGATTTCTCTTTACCTCTTCTGGCCTTATAATAAGTGTGTAACTATGAGTGAAACTGTTATTGTCTATAGATTATACTGATCTTATGTACAACTTGTTGCATTATATACAGCGTGTCTGGGCTTTAGTCTCCAACTCTCGGACACGCTTTTCCTAATTTTAAGTGTCTTATTTCGGACTAGCCTTAAAATTGGGGGCTTGTTACACCCAATTAGCATAATCATTTAATAAGGAATCACTTGGATATTACTCCTTATTTCAGTGGTATGTCCTTTGTCCTTCTCTATTGTTGTATAGAGAGGGATATATGTAATTCCTGAAATTTTAATCTCCTATTCACCTTGGGACTCCTAATGCAGGCTAAGGAGCCAAATTTTAGTCTGCTATTCCTTCAAGTCCTAGGCCCTCCTGCCTTTTTATTATTCAGCTAAGTCTGGGCCATTGGTTCTGGTATAAAAAATATAAATTTAAAGTAATTTGTATATTTTTTATACTTACCAATGGCCCAGATGGGGATGGCCTTCCCATGAGTGGGCACTCATACCTCCCCACTGAGTTATAACACTGGTAGGCACAACTAGGAAGAATGATGCTTGGCACCAAATCCGGTCTCTTCCTGGGTGCTGTGCATGCGCAGTGCTAAAAGTATGGAGGGTCAGATAGGACTTTTAATTTTTGGTATTGTATGCACATTTTGGGATTGGGTGGGTGGGGGTGGGGGGGGGGGGGGAGAAGGGTGTCAAAATTTGTGTTTGGCCCTTGATATTATTGAGTTTGCACCAGCTAAGTCTGGGTCATTGGTAAGTATAAAAAATATACAAATTACTTTACATTTATTATATTTCAAAACAAAGAAAAGCTTTTTGTACTGATGCAATACCTGAGTAGAAAGTCTTGAGGCTAATGTCATCTCAAGATTGCCTTTTAGCCCCAACAGTGATGGTACCAAAATGAACACTTCTGTAACTTCAGTAAACACTTCCCAATGCTACAGAAAAGAAAAAAGAAAAAATGAAATCCAATTATAATTAATGTAAATATTTCAATACATTACTAACTAAACAAAATGTGGAAAATTCATAGGGGAGAGGCTGGGGTGATGTTCAGACCACAAAGAGATCGAAAGAGTATGCACGAAGAGGTTCAGTACGCATGCATCAAGGATTCAGACTGGTCAAATTTGCACATTACAGGACAAATATGTTCCACCAGGCTGACCATAGGTTTAGTGAAGTGTGAGAAAATTTGAATTTACAAACCCCCACAAAGCAGTTTCCTGCTTAAAGGAACATTAGCAGGCTTAGTATTTTGAAAGATGGAGGTGAGCCATTGGTACCTATCCTTAATTTTATCCACAGGCGGGTAGTGCTCTCCTTGCTTGAAAACTGCTCAGTGGTCTATAATATCATAAACCGCAGGGACATTCAACCAGTGTGATCACTTCAAGTATTCTCAGTTGTGCAAATTTACCCGTACCAGTAATTTGAAAGTTGAAAATTACGGGAGTGCATAAAATTCAGGGAATGAACACCGACACATCTGTGTATATAATCTCATGTTTAAGAGTGTAGGAAATAAAATTACTCACAAAATCATTTTAGGGAGTGTTTGTTTTATTTATTCTATCCATCCAAGAAAAAGATGAAACCTGGAGCCAGGTTGATCAACGTTTCCATCAACGATGTCACTGTGAACTCTGAACTTATAAATATTAATGAGCTGCTCCATGGTAATGAAGACGTAGGTAAGATGACTGACAACTAACAATCTCAAACTGAACATTTTTTTTTTCATCTCTTTGAATATTTTTTTACAAACATTAACCCAGAAATCAATTATGAATTCAAATAAACATAATAATTTCAACCCAAGATGATTAAAAAGAAAAGGGAGAGTGGTTGCACCATTATCAGCATATTAACATGCAGGAAAACATGCGGCTGCAAGATAAGGAAGCCCAACTTATTCGCAGATCAAGGAAAGACTTCAAAGATAAATAGATTATAATGAAAGTAAATTAAAATGAAAACAAGAAATTGCACCGTAAGCGCTGGCATATCACCACTGGTGAAAAGTCGAGGGATGTAAAATATTTCTCAATGGAAAACAAGGCATAACTCTGAAGTGGAATGAGCAGACTGGATAACTTGATATGTGTCTGAAAGCGCATATCATGCTTGACATCCATGCAAGATATTATTAAGATCTAACCACCACCAGTTATAGTAACCCAAGCACACACAATGTCTACTTCTCACTGAAACAAGAGGCCTCTCAGCCTAAACAGCTCTGCCCAGGGTCACTGCTTTTAATGGAAGCTAAATACAAGACAAGAATCCAAGTGTTACTGCTTGTGATCTTGACCTTGATATGACAATAGGTCAAAGTCATGACACAACACTAGGTAACTTTAGTTATGGGTAACAAGTGAGTGAAGGATGAACAAGATCAGTCACATAGATTCAATTATACAGACCAGACAAGGGCCGTACAACAATATCAAAGTTTTGATGTCTCTGACCTTGACCGTGATAATATGACTTTGGATCAAAGTCACAACACACATTTGAGTCATGAGCAATAATTGTACAAAGTATGAATAAGATCTGTCCATTACACCAAGTTATATGGACCGGACAAGGGCTTATAACAATATCAGTTTTGCTGTTTGTGACCCTGACCTTGATGATATGACCCTGGATCAAAGTCGCGAGACATCTTCGAGTCATGAGCAATAATTATACCAAGTATGAATAAGGCTGGTCAATCATACAAAGTTATATGGATCGGACAAAAGTGATAGTGAAGTTTTTCTGTCACCTTATCATAGAACCTGTGACCTTGACCTTGAAGGGTACATACCTTATTATAATTCACGACACACTGTCTTTTAATAATACATATGGCCCAGACAAACAAAATGTTGACAGCATAGCACGGACGATAGATAGACAATGGACAAATTGCTTGTCAGGCAGAGCTAAAGATTGTTTGTTTGTTTGTTTGTTGGTGGTTAACGTCACATATTTATGCACTATGGCTAATCGTGACACAACATGGAGATGAAGTCAAGTTTAGTCAATCGTTGATCAACATGTTGCCCATTTTAGAGGACTTTCACCCCAAGCATTGGTGACTGGGTCCTATTTTACTAGTAAAGCGGAACTGGTTTACCACAGTAAACAAGTGCTGCTTACTTCCCGGGGTTCCAACGGGGAAGAGCTAAAGATAGGCCGATGAAATCGTCAGATGTGTACCCATACACACAACTAGTAGAAAGCTGTATGACGGAGGGCCACCATGGATGCCGACATTATGTACATGGGTATTATAGAAATGGATTGGAGGATTGTCTAATTTGATGGATAAAGGGTTAACATCTCCAGATCAAATTATCAGATTTACATAAAAAACTATACAGCACAGCACATCAGTAACCTGAATAAATATATAAAGTAACATGACAATCGGATTGATATTTTTTGAGTTATCTCATTCCAAAGGGATTGGAGGAATTTTCAATTTGAAGGATAAAGGGTTAATATTTCAGAATCAAATGATCAGATTTACACCAAAAACTATACAGCTCGGCACATAAGTAACCTGAACACAAATATAAAGTAACTTGACAATCCAAGCAATATTTTTCAAGTTATCGAATGCCAAAGGGATTGGAGGAATTTTCAACTTGAAGGATAAAGGGTTAATATCTCGAGATCAAATCATCAGATTTACACCAAAAACTATACAGCTCGGCACATCAGTAACCTGAACACAAATATAAATTAACTAGACAATCCAAGCAATATTTTTCAAGTTATCGAATGCCAAAGGGAATGGAGAAATTTTCAATTTGAAGGATAAAGGGTTAATATCTCGGGATCAAAATAGCAGATTTACACCGAAAATTATACAGCTCGGCACATCAGTAACCTGAACACAAATATAAAGTAACTTGACAATCCAAGCAATATTTTTCATGTTATCGAATGCCAAAGGGATTGGAGGAATTTTCAATTTGAAGGATAAAGGGTTAATATCTTGGGATCAAATCATCAGATTTACATCAAAAACTATACAGCTCAGCAAATCAGTAACCTGAACACAAATATAAAGTAACTAGACAATCCAAGCAATATTTTTCAAGTTATCAAATGCCTAAGGGATTGGAGGAATTTTCAATTTGAAGGATAAAGGGTTAAGATCTCAGGATCAAATTATCCGATTTACACCAAAAACTATACAGCTCGGCACATCAGTAACCTGAACACAAATATAAAGTAGCTTGACAATCTAAGCAATATTTTTCAAGTTATCGAATGCCAAAGAAATGGATACGGATGCCGGACGGACAGATGGACGGACGGACGGATGGACGGACAGACAGACAGACAGATGGACGGACAAAGGATGGATGAACGACGGATGGTCACCCCGGATGCCGGCATTATGTGTACCATACATAGTATGGGTACACATAAAAAGGGGCACAATTTATGAGTGGAATGAGCAAACCGCATAACTTGCTTGCTTCTGAAAGGGCATGCAGGGTTCACACTCAAACTTGGCTAAAATTCCAGTACTTTTCCAGTGTCCATTGAAAATTTTCCAGTATCATATTCAAAGTTCTTGACTATACAACTACTTAAACTTATAATAACAAATACATATACCATATTTCAGAAGATGCAGAAGTAATGAACAGGTCTTAAAGACTCATTGGGATGGCCAATCCCCTACCACCTAAGTCCAGTAATGGCAATAGTGCAATGACAATAAATGAAAATGTGATTACAAGAAACTCTACGTCTAACTAGAGCAATGACTCTCAAAGAAATACTTGGACATCATGAAAAAGCTATATGTTAAATTTTCTTTGAAATTTGGTGGCAAGAAATGGTAGTTTGACTACAATACATTCTAAGTCCAGCAAGGGCAATAACTGCAAAAATACTTGAACCTGGCTGGTTTGCAATATCATTATCACCAAAAAGCAATACATTAAATTTGAAAAAAAAATCATGAGTGGCTATCTTTGAAATGTGATAACAAGAAATGTTACTGAGATGACAAGAAAATCTAATTCTGACAAGGGCAATAACTCTTAAAGAAATACTTGAACACAGCTGATTTGGAATCCCACTGATAATATTATCATCAAAAATCTCTATATTAAATTTGGAAAAAAAAACTCGAGAAAAGTTTTTTTTTGAAATGTGATGACACAAAATGGTAATGTAATGACAGGATAGTCTAAGTCCAACAAGGGCAGTAACTCTTGAAGAAATCCTTAGAAAGACCTGATTCGCAATCTCCTTCATGATATTATCACCCAAGAGCCATATATTAAATTTGGGAAAAATATTTTGAACCGTTTTGTTTTGAATGTGATGACAAGAAACGGAGTAGGACAGACAGATAGATGGCTTGACAGATGAACAAATGGACAGACAGACAGACAGACAGACAGATGGATGTACATTTGTACAGATGGACAGACAGATGGATGGATGGAATGTAAGATGGATGGGTAGATGGGCAGGTAGATGGATGGGCACCTGATTGGAGATGGACATGCAAATGGCAAGATGGATGGATGGACAGAACCCATTCCTATATCCTCTCCCACTATGTGATGGGGATAATAAAAGGGGGAATAACTCACAGGTGGTATGTACTAACAACATAATGTTACAGAAGACTAAAAGGGCATGTCATGCTTGACATCTATGTATGATTTCATTGAGATTCAACTTCTATCAAGCTTTGAATGTACAATTGCTCTCCTTCAATGGTCTTGGGGCCCTGAAGCATACCTTTTTCCACAGAATTCAAGAATTTTTTATCATGCAATTCACGATCAAAAGTTTTTCAGATGTAGTTCCAAGTTCTGTGTTTTCTATGTCTCTTACTTTTTGTGTGGTAAACTTCAAAGAAACAAGAACTTTTACCAACAACAGGGTCCAAGGGACTTTAATCACTCACCTGAGAAAGTTGTTCAAAGTAGGATGTCAGGTCAAATTCATCATCTATTGCTAATTAACGCTACAGAGTCTATACACGAGCTCCCATAGGGAGGACAAAGATAAACCGAGGGTTGTGATTTGAACAAACTTAAATTTTACCAATCCAAGGATGCTGAAAACAAAATATCAAAAGATTCTGATTGGAGGTTCTGCAGAAGAAGATTTTTAAAGAATATTTCTCATATTGATCTAAATTCAAATTTGGGTTCCCACAGGGTCATGTTTCAAACTAACTTGAATCTCAACCCACTAAGGATGTGGTATACCAAATATTGAAAGGATCTGAATGCTGAATCCCATAGGGAGCCCAAAAATGAACCTGTGGACTTGATTTGAACAAACTTGAATCAGATCACACACTCCACCCTCGCCCATAAGGATGTTATATACAAAATATCGATTCTGACAGGAATTAAGACTCATATAAGAAGCCCAAATATGGAGCAGAAGACCTGATTTTAACAAATTTGAAACTGATGCACTGAAGGATCTATTACACTCAATATCAAACAATTCTGATAGGTGAAACTGAAGCTGATTAATGAATATTCCTCATATTGCATTACGTCAAAATTTGTGCTCCCACAGGGAGACCCAAATGCAAATCCAGGAAGTTGATTTGAATAAACTTGCATCTGGTCATCATAAGGTGGCTGTATACCAAATATCAGAAAATTATGACTGGTGGATCTGAAGAAGAAAATATTCCACATGTTGCATTAAGTTAAAATTTGGGCTCCCATAGGAAGCCCCAATATGACCCCAGAGACCTCATTTGCATAAGTTAGAATCTGACCCACTGAAAGATGCTGCATATGAAATAGTAGAAGATACTGACTGGTGGATCTGAAGGAAAAGATGTTTTAAGAATATTCCTCATCCCGTATATGTCCGTGTATAAGTAGCACTTTTTTACCTGAAATGTTATGTCAAAATTGGGGGTGCGTCTTATACATGGGTACGAATTGTTTCAGAGAATTTTCAGGGCACTGACTTCTTCGGACAAACGTTGTTCCTACCGTTTGTCAATTGTATAACAGACAGTACAATCGTGTGGTTTTGACTGAGTGCAGATTCACCAAAATTATTTTCTTTTCATTTTATTTCAGTTCAAATTCTCGTTGTTGTTCAATCGGCCCATGTGTTTACATCAGTGTGTGTACCAGAAATCAACAGGTTTGTGGGGCCAATATGGATGAAACCATAAAAAATACAAAATCATCAAAATAACAACGAAAAAATAAATAATAACACATTAAATGTATGCCAGCAATACCTGGAGAGAAGTATTATTTATTCCATGAACTCCAATTCACTGATGTGTCATGTCCGGTTATAAATTACGCACACGTGCACCAGGTAAAGTTAGTTTCAATAGCACCAACAATGCTTAAGTGGGACAACAATTTGAAAACAATTCGCGCTGTAACCTGCGCATTTGTTGTATTTTTATTGGGTTTTCCGGAACGTTCTCACGTTCCGGAAAAAAACAACTTAATCACAACAACTGCGCAGGTTACGACACAAATGGTGCTCTGATTCTGACACTATGAAGTTTCAGTCACAAACGAGCATTGGATTTTCTTGACAGGGATGAAGACATTGGGGTGATAAACAAACAACGAAAAACAAATAAATGCAAGTATTTTTTAAATCTTTAATAATAATTTTCCTTTCTTCTTTAATCTTACTCACCACGTGGTAACTCATGAAAACTTACCTATTTCCGTTGCATCCCCAAACTGCCCCAAATCGGCAAAACGTAACTTGCAACTAATTCTTTTTGACTGCATATATTTACAAATGGGGGTGCAAGGCAAAAGGGAGGAATTCCAAGTGTGAGTTTGGGGTGCGACTTATATACGCTTGACCCACCTAAGAGTGTTGTATACGAAATATCAGATGATTCTGACTGGTAGATCTGAAGAAGATGTTAAAAGAATGTTCCTCATATTCAGGACTGGTGTTTTGATGTGAGCAATCATCCCAGAGCACTATCACTCACCAAATTTTCTGTCCAGGTTGGTATTTTATTGCCCATCTTGCCGAGCAACAGTTGCAAACATAGGCATTTCAAATACCAATGAAAACCCTGATAATCCGGAAAATGACCTTTTCTTCAAAAGCAATATCCCACAATTCGTTTTGATGGAAACGTTGATCAACCTGGCTCCACATATTATCTCTTTCTAGGGTGAATGGAATAAATAAAACAAACACTCCCTAAAATGATTTTGTAAGTAAATTTATTACCTACAAATGAAAACATGAGATTATATTATACACAAAAGTGTCAAAGTATTCATTCCCCGAATTCGACACACTCTCATAATTATAGATTACAGAGCAATTTAGAACTCAGGAGGGCACAGCCCACCATGAAAAAAATAAAGAGAGCTACCAATGGCTCACCTCCATTTTTGAAAACACCAAGCACGAGGTCAAAATGTCTCTCAATGGGAGACCCAAATACAAACCCAGGGAGTAATTAAACATGCATCTGCCCTCAATAAGAATGCTGAACACCAAATATCAAAAAATTCTGACTAGCGGATCTGAGGAAGAAGATAATATTCCTCATCTTGCAGTAAGTAACCATTCAGGTTCAGGTATGACCCCAAGGACCTTATCTGAAGAAAAACCGGAAACAAGACATCAGGCACACATCAAAGCCCAAAGTCGTGTTGAGTGGTTTTATTTTTCTTGTTTCAGTTTTTTTTTTTTAAAAAACTCGGTTTATAGGTCGGTTTTGTTTTTTTTATAGTAAGACATCTGCAATTTCAAACAGAAACTATGTAGTGTCAATATAATGACAATACTGTCATATTTTCAATGATGATTTAATTGGCAGTGACTGGCATTGGCCATTGGTACAAAGTGTATAAATGGCATGCATTATCAAAACAAAAAAAAAAATAAAAGAAAATAAAATGTAAGTGTTTGTAGAATATCACCACTCACCAATTCTAGGCACATGCCTCCCCCCCCCCCCCAACCCCCCCCCCCCCCCCCCCTTCACCTCTGGTCTTTAAGTTCAGGCGTAAGAGAGTCTATGATGAATTGATATTAACACATGGGTGCAAAAAGAGCCAATTCACAATTTCCCAGGGCTCTGTTCAGTGTTCACCTCCTGGGTGGGGCCCTGGGCAGCCTAGTGAGCAAAGTGACCCTACCAGGCATTGCAAATAATAACAAGAGGCCCCACGGGGCCTGAAGCGCTCATCTTGTACAGAACACAATTTAAACAGAGTCCAAGAATGAGTCTACATTAAGCAAGCCATCTCCATAGGCTACACTGTCAATCCTTGAGTCCCTCAGGAGTGACAAAAATAATCTGGGCATCATGCCTTTTCTTCAGTTGATCATAAGTAAAATGTAGAGCTCCCCTATGAAGCCCCTTGATACAACCTATGTGGATTAATCTTAGTACCTCTAGAGGGTACTGAATACAAAATTTTTAATTCTTCAGCAAAATGGCCAATTCCGGCTCCCATAGAGAGCCCAAATATTAACCCAGGCTCTTGAGTTGAACACAGTTAAATCTGACTTCCCTAGAGATGTTGTGTACCGAATATGAAAGCATTCTGACTGTTGGATCTGAAGAAGAGAAATTGTAAAGAAATTTCTTCGAATTGCACTAAGTTCAAATTTGGGCTACCATAGCGAGCCCAAATATTGACCTGTGGATCCGATTTGAACAAACTTGAATCTGACCCCCCTAGAGATGTTGTATACCAAATGTGAAAGCATTCTGACAAGTGAATCTGAAGAAGAAGATTTTTGAAGAAATTCCCTCATATTGTACTAAGTTAAATTTCATGTTCCCATATGGAGCCCAAATATTAACTTAGGCACTCGAATTGAACAACTTGGAATCTGACCCCCCCCCCCCCCCCCCCCCCCCTAGAGATGTTGTATACCAAATATAAAAGCATTCCGACTGGTGGATCTGAAGAAGAAGATTTTTAAAGAAATTTTCTCATATTGCAAGTAAAAATTTGGGCTACCATAGTGAGCCCAAAAATATACCTAGGGATCTAATTTGAACAAACTTGAATCTGAATACAAAATTTCTAATTCTTCAGCTACATGGCCAATTCCGGCTCCCATAGGGAGCCAAATATTAACCTAGAGACTCGATTTGAACAAATTTAGATCTGACAATCCCCCCCCCCCCCCCCCCCCCCCCCCCCTAGAGATGTTGTATACCAAATATAAAAGCATTCCGACTGGTGGATCTGAAGAAGAAGATTTTTAAAGAAATTTTCTCATATTGCAAGTAAAAATTTGGGCTACCATAGTGAGCCCAAAAATATACCTAGGGATCTAATTTGAACAAACTTGAATCTGACCCCCATAGAGATGTTGTATACCAAATATCAAAGCATTCTGACTGATGGATCTGAAGAAGAAGATTTTTTTAAATTACCCTCCATATTGAACTAAGATAAAATTTGGGCTTCCGTAGGAAGCCCAAATATTAACCTAGGGACTTGGTTTGAACAATCTAGAATCTGACCCTCATAGCAATGATGTATACCAAATATTAAAAGATTCTGACTGGTGGTTCTGAAGAAGAAGATTTTTAAAGAATATTCCCCATATTACCCTATGTTAAAACTTCGAGCTCCTGTAGAGAGCCCAAATATGAACCAATGAGCTTTATTTCAACAAACTTTTATCTGACCCCCCTATGAATGCTGTATACCAAATATCAAAAGATTCTGATGATTGGTTCTGGAGAAAAGATTTTTTTTAATTTTTGCAAATATGCTGACTCAGCATTTTTTCGATGCCCATTACAGAACACCCTAACATAACCGATGGCAATTTTTTTTTACCATTCAATTCTACTGGTCATAAGGATACTTCATACCAAATAAAAGCTCTCTGTTCCGTGGGGTTTGGGAAATATGGGCGTTTGAAAATATTTCTATTTTTAGCTCCCAGGGTTCCCATGGGGATGCAGGATTTTTTTTTTTTGCATGGGTCAAGTACTTATGACCCAATACCACCACAAACCAAATTTGGTTCATACCGGACCATCGGTTCAGAAAATAGAAATTTTGGGCGGGGCCAAAAATCTTACCCCTCCTATTACAAAGCCAAATATTACTTCACGAACTTCGTTTGAACAAACTTGATTCTACATCTCATATGGAAGCTCCATAGCAAATATCAAGTCATTGTACACACTGGTTCTTGAGAAGAAGATTTTAAAAATATTTTGGAGCATTTTCCCCCATTCCCTCCCTATGGGGCTGGGCATGCTGAGTTGAACAAAAATGAAATGCCCCTTTGGGACCATCACTCACACGAACTTTCACTTGAATTGGCCCAGTGGCTTTGGAGGAGAAGACCAAAACATGGTGTTGACGGACGACGGACGGGAAGTGATGAGATTAGCTCAGCTTGACTTTGTCAAGATGAGCTAACAAGCAATGCCAAGTGGGTCACCTAGCCACCCGTCCTAAGATATTTGACAATGAACTGGTGTATGGACTCTTTTCAGTACCCCCCCCCCCCCCCCCCCCCCACTCACAGTGGTGGCTAGTGCCACCAGTGCCCACCTCCCGCCTCAGTAAGATAATCAGCAATCATTTCATGTCAGTCTGGAATGGGGAAATCATATTGTTTGTAGCTGGGTGGGCTTCAAAACGAACCACTTTACCAAATACCTATTATCCCCCCCCCCCCCCCCCCCCCCACCCTCGCACACGCAATGGTTTTAGCTCAACGGAATTGATTTTACAAATTCACTGATGTACTGTTTTATATTGTGACTTTTTGCGTTTGCCTCTTGCCATTCCACTTTCTATTTCTACCGCTGATGTGTTCCTTTGGTTGTCCCCTTAAAATTAGTTGTGTGGGAATGCAACCGTGGCACGTTGACCGAGCGATATTACGGAACGCAGCTTTTTCCCGTGGATATGGACGATTCGGTCTTGGGACGTTTCGGCCTTCCTATATTGAACTAAATAGAATAAGAACTTGGGGTTTCATGTTTTTAGTGGACCGAAACATTCAGTACAAAACGTCTCGGGTCAGAACGTCCCAAGACTGAATCGCAGTAAAACCTCTTCCCGGATAAGCACATCAAGGGAGGCAACAGATTTACATCCGAAACACGTGGTGGGGCAACCCATGACAAATGTTATTTTCGAATACGACAATAAAGTACCAAGACCTTTTTCTGATATGATATTATTCCCTGTCCAGCAGATTGTAGATAAGTAATTTTAATTAAACTGATTGACTAAATATTTCAGACAAACCTGTTCAAAAACGAAGCCAATTGCGCAAGGTATTTCCTGTAATCAGTGAAATGTAGGCATGTTGGCTGCCTGTTTTGTCATTCTCACAGAAAACACAACCCATTTTTACGTCAACAATGTGTGACTGACAACTTGTTAAACATCATTCTGGAGTTGGAGTTCTGGACATGCTGCAGTGACCCCTTTACACCCAGAATGTGGCATACATTGACGACACTGTCATTTCCTGACAAAGCTTGACATTTCAGATGTTGTTAGTGCAAACTGAACAATGAAAACATCTCTTCCTGACATTTTAGGAAAAAAAAAAGAAACCATACTCATTTATCAGTTACACGGTTTCGGATTTAAAGCAAAACCGAAACTGACTTATAAAACCGGTAAACCGTACAACACTACCAAAGTCAATAACCAATTTGATGCTATCAGATGCAAAGCTAGATCTTCATACGAAGAAAAAACGATACATCGGATAGAAGATGCAAGACTAAACGACCTAACACCCCTAGGGTGAAGACGTAATCATGGGGATAAACAGAATAAATATTCTGTAATACACGTTAAACTCCCAAGAAATTTAATAAAAAATTTTGATAAAAATTAGCAAAAAAGCTTAGGAGTTTAACAGGAAGGGTTCATGGAAGGATAGAGAAGGAATACTCAACAAACAAAGGATAAACCATTTGTAAAAATAATGACGTTAGACAAATGTCCTGAAATTGGGAAACATGAAATAATTTTATAATTATTGTAAAAGTTACAGCCCTGAACGTATGAAACCACCGTTGTTCACTTCCATCATCCAATAACAGCCTTGGATCCTCCATCAATTCTTGCATTGATTTGTGTCTGGCATCCCCAAAAAGTAGATTTTCAAAGCACAGATGTCAAAACGTTGTTATTGACTGAAGGGCCAAACAAAGAATAATGTTGGCACCAGTTTCGGTCACTTCCTGATGGCTGCACATGCGCGGAGGGTAAAAGTATGGAGGACCAGATAGGACTTTAATTTTCGGTTTTGTGCTAAAGGAATCTAGGTCATGTGACCAGGCGGCACCAACAGCTGATCAATCGTGACCAAAACAGGACAGTCTCATCTAGACATCATACTGAGTTATCCTTCCAAGTTACAAATGAAATCGCTTCATAAATATGAACTGTAGACTGTGCTAAAGGAATCTAGGTGATGTACCCCTGAGCCATCACAGTTGACTGAACAGAACCAAAATAGGACATTCTCACCTAGACATTATACTGAATCATTCTACCAATTTACAATGAAATCCCTTCATAAATACAACTTGTAGACAGTGCTAAAGGTTTTCTGGTTTTGGACCCACGCAGCCATCATGGTTGACCGATCACGACCAAACGGGGACGTTCTAACCTAGACATGACCCCAAACCTTCATATGCTATTTCGTGATGATCGGACGATGTAGCCTATGCTCAAGAAAATGTGAAAAGACTCACAAATATAAAAAAGCCTTGTTGCATTCAAGGGACAAATTTATCAATTTTATTAACTTGGGTAAAATATGAGACACAAACCATTTAATTATTATTTTTTTAAGTTTGCATTGATTATGAAAACAGAGCATGTGGCAGCCAAAAGGACCACGCGGGAGGACCTGAGAATCAGATTTTTAACTTTTATAGGCCTTATAGAGATTTTCTTCAATGAACTTGATGTGTCTGTGATGTCCCCAAACTCACCTGTACAAAGTCCAGAACCAATCCAGCACCAACAGTTCCAAAGCCAGCAATGAGATATGGCACACAAACTTGCAACAAAATGACAAGAGCTGTCTCTTCCTGAATGGGTGCAGCCTGGCTCTCTTCAGGACTCTCAACATCAGTTCTATCAGCATTTGGTAACAAGGGTATCAAATCTGTATTCTCTTCATCTGAATCTAGAATATCTTCCAACTCAGAATGAGTGGAATGAATGTCACCATTCCCAGTATCTGTAGAGTTCCAACTCAAGGAAGTGTGTTGGGAATCATTAAGTTGGTTACCTGTTTCCTGTTTGATGGCCAACTCCTTAAGTTCAATTCCATCAGTGGAAAAACCTGCGGGAGTTGCATGTGGGACCATAATGTGTTTTCTTCTACGTAAATTAGACTCTTTCTTAGGCAGTGACATTTTATTGAGTCATCATTCATCTGCCATTTTCTGTGTCATTATGGAAGTTTTATCAGCATAACATTCATACATCTAGACACAAATTATTTTAGGATTCTGAAAGATAAATTGTAACAATTATGTAGAAAAAAGGCCTCTCCAGAAAAAAAACAAACAGCTGTACAGAACATTTTTTGACAAATAAGTCTTGACATTAACAGATACTATTGTCACATAATTAACAGTCCAAAAAAGAGAGTGGTGGACCAATGAACAAGTGCACTTCTCTCTCAAACTATAGGTCTTATGATCGATCTCTGGTTGGGAAAAGCTCTTCAGGTGTCCCAACATTCTCTGTCAACATAAATATTGGGGTTGAGCTGTCAAAATGAACTGTCCCATCAGGTGGGGATATGAAATAGCTGTTCCTGTGTAGAGAGAAACACTATTCATAAAGTCTAAATATTATTATGTTGTATTGTACATGGAGAGTAGATTACTACTAAAGCACTCACAGAGTGATGTTTCCACCCATAAAAGTTCTTGTTTGTGAAAAAAAACATAAGAAAGTCAAGCAAACTTTTCAGTCAATGGATTTCCAGGTTGAACTCAGATGTGCACTAGTTAAAACTGTCTTGTCATTATGCATTATCAATTAACATTGCAGTTGATAGTTATTACCTGGGTGGAAATAACACAAGTGTTTAGTGGTAATCAAATCTTGTACAGTGGAGCCCTGTTAATTGAACAGCCCCTTTGTCGGAGAAAAATATCCAATAAACTTTAGTATAAAATTAACAGGAATTGGGTCATTTTTCTATAATATCTGTTTGACATGAAGCTCTGTCACACAAGATTATTTAGTTATTTATTTAGTATTTTTTTTTCTTTTTCTATTTATTTATTGGAATTTAATGATACTTTTGACAGCCAGGGTCACCTCTTTTCAGACAGTTTTTTTAGTGGAGGAAGCAGAGTACCTGAAGAGATCAACCGAGTTAAGGCCAGCAACTGCCAGACTCACCAACGTACTAACTACACACAAGCAGAGTTAGCATTGATTGAAGACATGTACACCATCGATGTGCAGTATGCCTTAGTGTGCAGTGCCACTGTGCTCCCACATGGGCAATCAGGATTAAAAGCCTTGCCCATGGACACAATGCAGCTACATGTACTCCTGGTGGGGATTAAACTGTGGAACTTTTGGTCTGAAGTCCAATTCCGTAACCACTGAGCCACTGCACTCCCTTGTTAGACAAGATATAACAGATTAAATGCCTACATCAGATGTATTGAGGCCAAAACTATCTATAGATGTGGGGAAATTCTGTGGATGTTGGAGTAATTCTCCGACAGTTTTCAAGGTTTTTTTTATTCACTTACCAGAATTTACTCAAAAGTCTATATGCAATTAACAATTTAACAGGTCAAATTTGTACTGAAGGTATGGTACATGGTTTGATGTTTGGAAATTGTATGTAACTGACAGGGTTATACAATTGAGAGATATCAAATAAGTGGACTTTACTGTATTTGAGAAGAGAGCACCTTGAACTGATTATTAAATAATATTTTATGAGAACAACTCATGGTTAATATGCTCCAGATATCCAAGAAAAAGCTAGGCATTCAAAATACGTCATGGCGCAGTGACAGGACTCTGTCTGGGAAAATGCCAATACTGTCTTAATTTTTTTAACAAGAAGCCCTAAGGGACCTTAATCGCTAACCTGACAAAGTGGTTCAAAAAAGTATTTTGGGTCGCATTCAGTTAGTCATGGTTCATCAACACACAGAGAAATGAAGTCATGAAATTATTCATACCTCTAGTGTCCATGTCAAAGGATTATTATCCTGGGTCTTCCTGACTGCTTCCAATTCTACTAGCTGTAGACAAGCACTGCCAAACCTCCAAGGGTTGTTATGTCACTGCCCCCCCCCCCCCCACACCCATCAAATAGAGAGCCCAAATATTAACCCAGGACCCGATTTGAACAAAGTTGAATCTGACACACACACACACATACCCTTACACAACCCCCACAACCACCCCTAAAATGTTGTATATCAAATATGAAAGCATTCAGACTGGTGGTTCTGAAGAAGATTTTTAATGAAATCTCCTCATATTGTACTAAGTTAAAATTCGGAGCCCAGAGACTCGATTTGAACAAATTTGAATCTGATGCCCCTAGAGATGTTGTATACCAAATATGAAAACATTCTGACTGGTGGATCTGAAGAAGATTTTTAAAGAAATTTCATCATACTGTACGAAGTGTTAAAGAAATTTCATCATATTGTACTAAGTTAAATTCTGGGCTCCCACTGGCAGCCCAAATATTGACCTAGGGATTCGATTTGAACAAACTTGAATCTGCCCCCCCCCCCCCCCCCCCCCCCCCCCCCCCCTAGAGATGTTATATACCAAATATTAAAAGATTCTAATTGATGGTTGTGAAGATTTTTTAAATTTTGTTAAAACAATTTATGGGTGCTACCAGAGTAATGCCCCTTGAGGTGCTCCCTGTGGGCGTGGAAACTTTACTTGAACTTATGCACATCAAATTTGGTTCAATTTGGCCCAGTGGTTTATGAGGAGAAGTCGATAATGTAAAGTTCACACTGGACAGATGGACGGACGACAGACAGAAAGTGATTACTTTAGCTCCCCCTGACTTTCAGTCAGGTAAGATAAAAAGAAGGACTCCATGGCTGATGGAACGTGTATGCCATGTGATACACAGAAATTTAAACACAGAATAACTGCATAATTCTTGGAAATTCAAACAGGTGTCATGATACCTTTCGTGTAAGAAATCTAGAAACTGTTCAGTGGTCTCCATATAATGACAGTCTTTAGTGCAAAGGAATGACAGCCTGTAATGTGAAGGCAATCAGTCTCATTATTTAATTTTAGATGGCATTGGTAGCACTCCATTGGGTTTGTCACATACGCCAGTGTTATCCTGTCACGTGATCAGCGCATGTAGGCTGTTGGTCTGAATCACATGTAGTAGGTCCAATAATGTGTAATATCATGCATCGATACACCACGACTGAAGCACTACTCAGATTTCATTGACTAAAATCAACAACAATTGTTTTCATTTGACGTCAAATGATGTAACAAAATGACATAACATTTAGGACGTGCTTTGGCATCACTTCTTTCTGACATCCATGGAAACTCACCCACACAATAAATCCCATATGTCCCACCCACTGAAAACCCTGATTTGTGTGTGTGTGTGTGTGGGTTTGTCTTACCAACTTGACGAGGTAACTAGACAAAAGAGTTTGCGTGTTTCGCCTTACCGAGGTACAAAAGACAAAAGAAACCCTTTACCTCGGTTGTTTTCCCAGAACTGTACCGGCAAAACGAGGTAGAAACCGTTAGTCCACACAAAGGACAAACAATGGGGTACCTCGGTATGTAGGGTAGACAAGACTCTGTGTGTGTGTGTGTGTGTGTGTGTGTGTGTGTGTGTGTGTGTGTGTGTGTGTGTGTGTGTGTGTGTGTGTGTGTGTGTGTGTATGTGCATGCAAAAATAGTAGTAACAAAGTCACAAGACATACAAAAAATAATATTATCTCATTTAAATCTGGATAATTGTATTTTTTGACTGAGGATTTTCAGTTAGTGTGACATACCCCTTTTTACCCTAATGTAACCACCCACTGAAAACCTGATCAGACTTATACACATACTAACTAAAAATAACAATCTGGTGTCTTCCATGTCATCAAAACGACGTAGGAGAGAGTCCTTCAAAGTCGCAGTCGGAGCCTGAATACCTCTGTCATCTTCACTATATTTCCCAAAAGCCTGTTCCAAATGTCTTACAGAAGGTATTACAATTGCATAAGAAAAGCGTGGGTCTCTGATGCTTCTCTAGTTATTCTGTTTTTCAAACTGCCGCAGTGTAGTGTTAACATTAATTTCTCTGCCAGATTCCATTGGTTTGCACTCAACACTTGTATATCATGATTGCTTCCATACTCTATGAAAATTAGCCTCTGCTCGACAAGACATTCCCGCATATAAAAATAACTGTTCTAACAGGTATAAAGATGTTGTAATATGTGGTGTTGCAGTAAACCATGCTTCTTCAGCAAATCCTCTTGCTTGTGGTTGGCAAGAAGGGAATGCTTAAAGTGATCAACTGTCTTCTGTCCTAGTGCCATCATATCATTGACAGATCTCTGTGAATTTATGGCAACTGTAAAAACAAACTGCAATGTGTGAATAAAACAGCCCATGGTTTCGAGTCACATCCAGCTTTTGTATTAGCAGAATTGTCTTGAATTATTGCAAGCACGTTATCTTTCGGTATTTCAATGCTCAAGCATTCTTTCCACATGAAACAAGAGGCCCTATGGGGCCTGAAACACTCACCTTGAACAGAACATGATATAAACAGAGTCCAAGAATGAATCTACATTAAGCAATCCATTTCCATAGGCTACATTAACAATTCTTGAGGCCCTCAGGAGTGACTAAAACAGTCCTAGCATCATGCCTTTTCTTCAGTTGATCATAATGTAAAAAGTGAAGTTCCCCTATGAAGCCCCTTGATACAACCTAAGTGGATTAATCTTAGTTACACACCTCTAGAGGGTAGTACTGAATACAAAATTTCTAATTCTTCAGCTACATGGCCAATTCCGGCTCCCATAGGGAGCCCAAATATTAACCTAGAGACTCGATTTGAACAAATTTAGATCTAGATCTGACAATCCCCCCCCCACCCCACCCCCTAGAAATGTTGTACACCAAATATGAAAGCATTCTGACTGGTGGATCTCAAGAAGAAAATTTTTAAAGAAATTTCCTTATATTGCACCAAGTTAAAAATTGGGCTACCATAGCAAGCCCAAATATTAACCTATGAACCCGATTTGAACAAACTTGAATCTGACCCCCCTAGAGATGTTGTATACCAAATATGAAAGCATTCTGACTAATGGATCTGAAGAAGAAAATTTTTAAAGAAATTTTTTCATATTGCACTAAATTAAAATTTGGACTACCGTAGAGAGCCCAAATATTAACCTATGGACCCGATTTGAACAAACTTGAATCTGCCCCCCCCCCCCCCCCAAGATGTTGTATACCAAATATGAAAGCATTCTGACTGGTGGATCTGAAGAATTTTATTTTAAAACAAACACATTGCACTAACTTATTTATTTGTGTTTATGGTCACATACTTATGCACAATGGCTAATCATGACCGTAACAGTTTTACGAGTGGAGGAAGCCGGAGTACCCAGAGAGAACCACTGACCATCGTCAAGCAACTGTCAGCTTCTCAACATTGTAACTCTGTTCCAAGCTCCGCTCAAGCAGGGTTACAGAGGTTGAAGACGTGCACCATCGACGTGCAGTACGCCTTAGTACACGATGTCATCGTGCCCCCATGTAGGCAACCAGGATACAGTGCCTTGCCCAAGGGCACAACAACGCAGGTCGTCCCGGATGGGAATCAAACTCGGGACCTCTAGCATAGAAGTCCAACAGTCAACAATTGAGCCACCATGCTCCCATTGCACTAACTTAAAATTTGGGTTCCATAGGAAGCCCAAATATTAACCTAGGACTTGGTTTGAACAATCTTGAATCTGACCCTCATAACAACTAGGCCCGCATGGTTTTTTGGTATTTAGTCATATCGCGATATTGTTTTCAATACCGCGTAGTCGATATTAAAACAAGAAGAATGTTACTGAGGGAAAACATGCCCACTCCCCCTTGTGATCTTCACCTTGCAGATGCGGCGGGAACTATTATACGCGACACACCTTCTGACTGTCCTTAACATTTGTAAAAAGTTTAACAATTGTACTATGATTCGTTTCTGAGTTATGGCTGAGACACGTATATTGACAGATTTTTAGTGTGACCTTGAAATGTGACCTTGACCTTGAAGGTATGAACCCGGCTATGGTGTGTGACACATCCTCCCATGGTCCTTTATAATTGTGTGAAGTTTGATGACTGTGGCTCTAACAGTTTTCGAGTTATTGGCTCGGACACACACACACACGGACACACACACACTTCAATCACTATATGCCACCCGACCTAAGTCGGGGGGGGGGGGGGGGGGGGGGGGAGGGGCAAATTTGAGAAATATAATGACCAACAATAAAAGCTCAGTTATACGCCACAGTTTATTAATGCACAGTTATGTAATTAATTGTTACTAAATAAATTTCTTGAGCCCTGTGTTTACTTAACGTCAGGAAGACTGGTTGACATACAACAGTGCTTTGTTCGCTTAATTTTAGTACAGTGGAGCCCACTTAATTGGATATCTCTTAATTGTATATCCCTGTTAATTGAATATAATTTCCCAACACAAAACCATTTACCATACCTCCAGTACAAATTTGACCTGTTAATTGAATATAGGTTATAGAGTAAACTCCTTTTAATTGAATAAAAAATCTTGTAACATGTCAAGAAATTACCTTGACTCTCCCCAGTTTTCCTTTGTTTATAGACCTATTTGGCCTCAGTACATCCAACACAGGCATTTAATCTATTATATCTTGTTTGACAGAGCTCATGGATATAATAGAATAAATGCTACGTTTATCTCTAGAATACAGGAAAGTGACAATCCCTGTTAATTGAATACTCCTGTTAACTGAATACTTTTCATTGGCAAAATGGCTATTCAATTAACAGGGTTCCACTGTAATGTAAACATCTTATTGGCACTCAGTACTCAACATGCAGTATATATTGTCCAAAATAACTTGAAACTGAGAATAAAAATAAAATGGACTTTGTTGCCAAATCGAACACAACATCGCCAGTATGGGCCTACTTTGGATTTGAGAAGGGTGATAACTCTAAACCAAAAGATGAGACACATGCAATATGTCGATTATGTCAGAAGGCAGTTGCATGTAAAGCTGCAAATACGTCAAATCTTATAGCTCACTTGAAATCGAACCATCCGGCAGAATATACCAAATTAGAAACAGTTCGCAAATGTAAACGAGAGGAAGCTGGAACTCCAACAAAGCAATTGACAATCACAAATGCTGTACAGAATTCAACTTCATATGACAAAAATTCTCAGAGATGGAATGCTATAACGACAGCGGTTACGCAATTCATAGCCGGAAACATGGTGCCAATATATACAGTTGATCGACCAGGGGGATGTAATATTATTAATAATTCATATCTTTTCACAATCAGGGTGGCAACCCTCCCCCCCCCCCTCCATCAGAGGGGCATGTTACAAAAGTCCAAGGTAATATTTATTAGAAAATAAAAGTGGACAGCCCCCATAATCATAATATAATACTAATAATAACAGGTGTATTATACGCCTATCATACTATGATTATGGGGGGTGTCCACTATGATTTTCTTATAAATATTATTTGGGACTTAAAAATCGTTTGTAACGTGCCCCGGTGCTCCCATCCTCATATCAGTCGAAGTAAATTGCAGAAAGCAACAAGGAAATTTCTCTCCCATTTTTCATTCACTGATTGAACTACGGTTGTTCGACGTCAGTGCAGGAAAAATGAGAACGAAATTCCCTTATTATTTTCTGCAATTTATTTCAGCTCATACCGTATCCCATCCCCACCTTCTTGAAATTGAAAGATGTTCACTAAATGTTTGTATAGAATTCTTTCTGATATGCATATTCATTAAATATTAATTTTATTTAATTCACTGTGTGTTTTTTGTCTTTGATGTGATTTGATCACAGCAAGTCACGGGCAGCCTGCTACCGGACTTTCAATGAAGAATGAATAAATAAAATGCAAACAGAAATGAAAATATCCCATCTCTTTATAAATATAAAGTGAGGGGTATTTTTTTTTTCTTTGCATATTTTATTTATTAATTCTTCATCAAAAGACCGGTAGCAGCTGCCTGTTATTTCCCCCTTTTCAAATGATGCCACATTTGTATCTGCTTGCATCTTCTTCTGGAACACATCGGTTGCAATTTACAGTCAAATATTTCAGGTGTCTGATGATCACATGTTATGTGAAAAGTTTATTCATGAGAATATCCACAAAAAAGTAAGAATTTTCATTTAAAATCATTCCGTTGGTTTCTGTCTACCTAATGAAAAATGACAAACATTTGAACTGCATTACAGACTACAGCCTGTAATGCCGTTGAAATGTTTGTCATTTTCATTAGAAAACGAAGTCACATTTTGCATTTTCGGTGATATTTAGCCATACCGCGATATTGTTTTTAATACCGTAGTCCGTTTTGTAAATGTCAATACCGTGAACCCTAATAACAACAATGATGTATACCAAACATTAAAAGACTCTTGACTGGTGGTTCTGAAGAAGATTTGTAAAGAATATTCCCCATATTGCCCTAAGTGAAAAATTCAGGCTCCTGTATTGAGCCCAAAAATGAACCAATGGGCTTCATTTTAACAAACTTGTATCTGACCCCCTATGGATGCTGTATACCAAATATAAAAAGATTCTGACCATTGGTTCTGAAGAAAAGATTTTTAAAAATTTTTGGCAAATATGCCGACTCAGCATTTTTTCAATGCCCCCCCCCCTCCCCCCCCCCCCCCACCCCACAGAACACCCTAACATAACCAATGGCAATTTTTTTTTACCATTAAATTCTACTGGTCCTAAGGATGCTTAATACCAAA